>OY757246.1:14351873-14962992 GCA_963583935.1 Diaperis boleti
TATTACATACATAATTTTAAGTATTGTTACTTAATTTAAGGAGGTTGAGGCGGGAAAAGTTAGTTACTATAACAAATAATTGTAACATTTGCAATATTTATTACTATATCTAAATATTTTTTTATTATTATAAATCAACTATTTTATTTTATTTAATTATTCTATTATTAAGTTGATGATGGATTAACTTTTGGATGTTTTTGCAAACTTAAAAAAAATATAACAATAAAAAATGTATTACGATTTACGATTTTTGATAAATAAGTAAAGTAAATAATTAAAAAAAATAGAAACATCTAAACTTTATAGTTCAATAATAATTAAAAACTCATAAAATTAATTAAAAATCGTATTTTAGAATGAGGGATTTGAACAGTGTCCAAAGCGGCAACGTTGCTTAAAGTGGGAAGTATTTATTTGTGCGACATAAAATTAACCAAAAATGTCATTTGGTAATAATAATAATTACCAATCCGTGAGAAACAAAAGCCTGAGCCGAAAAAGGTGATTAGGACCGTTGAGGTAAGGAGTCATCTTTATCCAGATGCATTTAAGTTCTCAAATACAGCACTCTTCTTCGGCTCTTTTTCGCTTGTGAGTTTCCGATTTCTCATTACGATGCTCATGAATTCTTCATTTCCCCAATTTCTCAATCGCTGCTCAATTTTTCATTTCCCCACTTTCTCGTCGCTCAAATTTTTAATTCCTCAATTTCCCAGTCGCCAAATATCTCAATTTTTTTAGTTTGTTTTAGTGTTATTTTCTCAGTTTCTCAAACGCAATTTTTTAGTCGCTCAAGTTTTAAAAACCTCAATTTCTCGATTGCTCAATGTCTCAATTTTTTAGTATTAATTTTGCATTTTTTCAATTTCTCAATTTTTCAATCCCTCAATTCTTAATTTCTTCAATTTCTCAATCGATCGATGTTTCAATTGTTAAATTTCACGATCGCTCAAGGTACCAATTTTTAAATGTTAATTCTTCAGTTATAATTTTACAATTTTTTTATCAGTCCCATCGCTTAATTTTTCATTTTCTCAATTTCTCAATCGCTCAATTTTGTAATTTCTGCGAATCTCAATTGCTAAAATTTTCCAATTTTCCAATTTCGCAATCCCTCAATGTCTCAATTTTTAAGTTTCAATTTCTGAGTTTATAAGTGCCTCAATGGCTTAATTCGTTATTTCCCCAATTTCTCATTTTGTCCCTTTCCGAATCGCACAATTTTCTAATTTCTCAATCCCCCAATATCTCAATTTTTTAATTCAAATTCTTCAGTTTTAATTTAACAATTTCTGAATTTATCATCAGTCTCAATCGCTCAATTTTGTAATTTCTCAGAAACTCAATTGCTAAATTTTCCAATTCCCCAATTTCTCAATGCCTCAATGTCTTAATTTTTATATTTCAATTTCTGAGTTTATCAGTGTCTCAATGGCTTAATTCTTCATTACCCCAATTTCTCATTTTGTCCCTTTCTCAATCGCACAATTTTCCAATTTCTCAATCCCCCAATATCTCATTTTTTTAGTTTAAATTTTCCAATTTCTCAATTTATCAGTCTCATTGGCTTAATTTTTCATTTCCTCAATTTCTCAATCGCTCAATTTTGTAATTTCTCAGAATCTCAATCGCTCAATTTTACAATTCCCCAATTTCTCAATCGCTCAATTTTGCAATTTCTGAGAATCTCAATTGCTAAATTTTACAATTCCCTAATTCCTCAATCGCTCATTTTTGTAATTTCTCAGATATCAATCGCTAAATTTTACAATTCCCCAATTTCCCGTTCACTCACTTTTGTAATCTTTATGTTTCAATTTCTAAGTTTATCACTGTCTTAATGGCTTAATTCTTCATTTCCCCAATTTCTCATTTTGTCCCTTTCTCAATCGCACAATTTTTCAATTTCTCAATATATCAATTTTTTAGTTTAAATTCTTCAGTTTTAATTTTCCAATTTCTGAATTTATCAGTCTCATTGGCCTAATTTTTCATTTCCCCAATTTCTCAATCGCTCAGTTTTGTAATTTTGCAGAATCTCAATCGCTCAATTTTCCAATTCCCCAAATTCTCCATCGCTCAATTTTGTAATTTCTCAGAATCTCAATCGCTAAATTTTACAATTCCCCAATTTCTCAATCTCTCAATGTCTTAATTTTTATGTTTCAATTTCTGAGTTTATCAGTGTCTCAATGGCTTAATTCTTTATTTCTCCAATTTCTCATTTTGTCCCTTTCTCAATCGCACAATTTTTCAATTTCTCATTTTTTTAGTTTAAATTCTTCAGTTTTAATTTTCCACTTTCTGAATTTATCAGTCTCATTGGCCTAATTTTTTATTTCCTCAATTTCTCAATCGCTCAATTTTGTAATTTCTGCGAATCTCAATTGCTAAAATTTTCCAATTTTCCAATTTCGCAATCCCTGAATGTCTCAATTTTTATGTTTCAATTTCTGAGTTTATCAGTATCTCAATGGCTTAATTCTTCATTTCCCCAATTTCTCAATCCCCAATATCTCATTTTTTTAGTTTAAATTCTTCAGTTTTAATTTTCCAATTTCTCAATTTATCAGTCTCATTGTTGGGTATTCAATTCCCAATCCGTGAGAAACAAAAATCCTGAGCCGAAAAAGGTGATTATTACCGTTGAGGTAAGGAGTTTTTTTTTAACAGTTCCCAGATAAAACACTCATCTTTCCAGATGCATTTAAGTTCTCAAATACAGCACTCTTCTTCGACTCTTTTTCGCTTGTGGGTTTCCGATTTCTCATTCCGATGCTCATGAATTCTTCATCTCCCCAATTCCTCAATCGCTCAATTGCTCAATTTTTTATTTCCTCACTTTCTATCGCTCAAATTTTCAATTCCTCAATTTCTAAGTCGCCAAATATCTCAATTTTTTAGTTTGTTTTAGTGTTATTTTCTCAATTTGTCAAACGCTCAATTCTTCAATTCCCTATTTTTTAGTCGCTCAAGTTTTAAAAGCCACAATTTCTCGATTGTTCAATGTCTCATTTTTTTTAATTCTAATTTTGCATTTTTCCAATTTCCCAATTTTTCAATCCCTCAATTCTTCATTTCTTCAATTTCTCAATCGCTCAATGCTTCAATTGTGAAATTTCACGATCGCTCAAGGTACCAATTTTTAAATGTTAATTCTTTAGTTATAAATTTACAATTTTTCATTTCCTCAATTTCTCAATCGCTCAATTTTACAATTCCCCGATTTCTCAACCTCTCAATGTCTCAATATTTAAGTTTTAATTCTTTAATTTTACAATTTCTGAATTTATTTAAATAATATTAAATAATTATTTAAATTCTTCAGTCTTAATTTTCCCAATTTCTGAATTTATCAGTCTCATTGGCCTAATTTTTCATTTTCTCAATTTCTCAATCGCTCAGTTTTGTAATTTTTCAGAATCTCAATCGCTCAATTTTACAATTCCCTAATTTTTCAATTTCTCAATCCTTCAATGTCTCAATTTTCAGGTTTCATTTTCTGAGTTTATCAGTGTCTCAATGGCTTAATTCTTCCGTTCCCCACTTTCTCATTTTGTCCCTTTCTCAATCGCACAATTTTCTAATTTCTCAATTCCTCAATATCTCTATTTTTTAGTTTAAATTCTTCAGTCTTAATTTCCCAATTTCTGAATTTATCAGTATCTTTAATTGGCTTAATTTTTAATTTCCTCAATTTCTCAATCGCTCAATTTTGTAATTAATCTCAATCGCTCAATTTTACAATTCCCTAATTTCTCAATCGCTCAATTTTGTAATTTCTCACAATTTCAATCACTAAATTTCCCAATTCCCCAATCCCTTAATGTCTCAATTTTTATGTTTCAATTTCTGAGTTTATCAGTGTCTCTTTGGCTTAATTCTTCATTTCCCCAATTTCTCATTTTGTCCCTTTCTCAATCGCATAATTTTTTAATTTCTCAATCCTCAATTTCTCAATCGCTCAATTTTACAATTCCCCGATATCTCAACATTTCAATGTCTCAATATTTAAGTTTTAATTGTTTATTTTTACAATTTCTGAATTTATCAGTGTCTCAATCGCTTAGTTCTTCATTTCCTCAACTTTTCCATCGCCCTAATTTTAAGTGCCCCATTTTCTCAACCGCTCAATATCTCAAAATTTAATTTTGAATCCTTTAGTTTTAATTTTCCAATGTCTGAATTTATCAGTCTGAATCGCTCAAAATTATAATTCCCCAATTTCTCAATCGCTGAATTTTGTAATTTCTGACAATCTCAGATGGTAAATTTTCTAATTCTCCAATTTCTCAATCCCTCAATGTCTCAATGTCAACCAGTGTCTCAATGACTTAATTCTTCATTTCCCCAATTTCTCATTTTGTCCCTTTCTCTATCGCACAATTTTCCAATATCTCAATTTTTTAGTTTAAATTCTTCAGTCTTAATTTTCCAATTTCTGAATTTGTCAGTCTCATTGGCTTAATTTTTCATTCCCTCAATTTTTCAATAGCTCAGTTTTGTAATTTTGCAGAATCTCAATCGCTCAATTTTACAATTCCCTAATTTCTCAATCGCTCATTTTTGTAATTTCTCACAATCTCAATCGCTAAATTTTCCAATTCCCCAGTTTCTCAATCCCTCAATGTCTTAATTTTTATGAGTTTATCTCAATGGCTCATTTTGTCCCTTTCTCAATCGCACAAATTTCCAATTTCTCAATTCCCCAATATCTCAATTTTTTAGTTTAAATTCTTCAGTTTTAATTTTCCTATTTCTGAATTTATCAGTCTCATTGGCTAAATTTTCATTTCCTCAATTTCTTAATCGCTCGATTTTGTAATTTTTCAGAATCTCAATCGCTGAATTTTACAATTCCCCAACTTCTTAATCTCTCAACGTTTTATGCAAGTCTCGGGAAACTATTTTTTTCGTTTTAACCGTTTACAGCAGCAAATGTACGAAAAATTTTTTTTAATATATTATACAATATACAGAGAATTATAAAAATGTACAAATATTCTTTCCAGCATTGAAAAAAAAAATTAAACAAATGTCTCCAATAAAATAAGTAATGCTATAATAACTTGTACATATCACTAAAATATTTACTTCAAATATTTTCCACAACATATTTTATTCACAATTTTTTAATAAACTTGGCTACTGGGGTTGGGTCACGAAGAAGCAATTAAAACCTAGTGCTGTTCCAACACAGGACTTACCACAATCTTCATTTAGCTGCAGGAATCTCAATAAAAATAGAAAATCGATAAGAGCTGTCAGTGTTGAAACTTCAACTTTAATTCAAGAGGGTTCACATAGCCATGCTGCTGTTGAAGGCTTGAGAACCGTCCGCGAGCCTCCCAGCCAGCATGAATTAATGGAAAGATCGGAAATAGAAACGTCCTTGACCTGCAAGTCAACACAAGTTGGGCCAGGTGAATTTAAAATAATGGTTGACTGTTCGGTTCAAGTTAACATATGAGATTATACTTGCAAAGATGCTCTAGTGCAAGTGGATACTCGCAGTGGGTGACTATAAGTGATTTTGTTGAATTTTCCGCCACATATATCTAAATACAACGTTGCCGCTTTGCTAATAATATAATTATATAATAAGTATATAATAAAAGTAGTCACGTTTAACAATAATTATTTTCGTTAACGAAAAACTTCCTAACGGAATTGGAAAAAACTTTTTTATCGGGAAATTCAATGTCTAGCAGTCAATTTTTGTACTGCTGATATTATTTGTTCATTAGTTAAAATAAAAAATGTGCCATTCGCATGTAGAGTTGACAGAATTTCCGTAAGACTACATGTAACAGTTTTATTGTATTTACTACTTAATAAGCTTCGAAATGAATTTATCACAGAAAATTGTGTAATGAAATAATCTAATGAAAAAAAAAAAGTTTTAGAATTTTTTCATAATTTTTGCCTAACGCCTCAACCTCCAAAGTGAGAAATAAACCATTATTCTAATAAACGGTATTAATTTGGACGTACTCATTCTTAAACCAGAAGAATGTCGATAATCAGATACTCATTCTTGGTTCACTACGCGATATTGATATTTATTGGCTAATTAAAAAACTAAATTGGTCTCATTAGTTTATTAACAAATTACCAAAATATAAACCTGTTTATAGGTTGATTTGTTGGATGTTTTCCATCTGACTCTGCGGACGGCAAGTTCTGTCCAATATCAGTCAGAAAGACTAGTTGAATGAAATTAAAGATCATGAAATGCTCAGAAAATAAATACTGAATAGAAAAATGGAAATATTCGTGCTGATATTCCATGTCAGAATATGGGACTGTTTGAAATTGGAAGACTGGAAGACATTGGGCTCTTCTTTGACTTCTAAAAAAGAATTTGGATTCTTTAGAGCTAATTGGCCAGTTTTGACCACATTTAGTTGCACCAGATGAATATAGAAGATTAAAAAAAAAGAAATTCATTGAAAAGTTAGTCAGTTCTTGAAACATCCTATGAGCAGAGAAAACTCGTCATACCCAATTCAAAATTCCACAACCAGCTACCGGAAGACCGGGGTTAAAGTTCCTCAAACTGTCATCCCGACCAGTCGAAGATATTTTACACGAACGGGAAATTACTTTATGAAAAACATAATAATTACGCGACTTCGCGTTTATTGCGGTTCACACTGCCTTACCTGCAACAATTTAAGCCGCAAATAAACATTGTGCTGTTAAATTTTATGAAATTGAAAAAGCCATAAACATGAGCTATAAATATTTTCGTACGTTAGGTATATGCAACAATAACAATGCGTCACGATTATAAAAGTGATAGTTCTTTTGTGCTTAGACGAACCCAAGATAGAAGAATTCCTTATGAGTCATGACAGAAACACTTGTTCGCATTACCATATAATGACAGTTTGTGACCTTTTTTGGCGACATTTTTCTATTGTTGAGAAAATTACGTCTCGGCCGATTTTTTGGTACTTTTACTTCCGTTTAAGCAGACTGTGCGATTGTTATCTGTAACTACTGCTATTATTCTTGTGCGTCCACTTTGAAAGCAATTTTCGAAACCACTTTTTTCACTTTCGTCTAGCTCTGAAGATTTATCTTTGTGAGTTACTATCAGCTGTTCGGCGAGAAGCCGTTTAGTTCCCCGAACTGAATAATTCTTTTCCTGGGTTAGGCAGTTAAAAGTTCCAGTAACAGGTGAGTCAAAAATGAACCTGTTCACGTTAAAACGCACCTGTTATCAGGGGTAAAAGCCATCGGAGCGCGTCCCTTCCTCGCCGTGTTCCACTTTGATGGTCGCCAACTGTCGTAATAAAAAGATCGTTACGTTTTGTACACTCGCACAAAGCGGCGGGTTTCCTTTTTTTCACTGAAAACTTTGATTACACAGTCGCCTTATAATTACAGGAAAAAATATGCAAGTCGCCCTTGCAACCACCACTTATATTTGTATTTTTCTGCGAATTAGGCAAGTGGTCATTACGTCAAAAGAAGATGGATGCAGAATGACACCGAGTTCTGTCACTGGCGGTGGTGATTAAAGTGCTTTTTGCCGGGGGCGGTTGCGAGAGCGGTAATTTGTTCTGCGGGATGACAGGGATATTGTGGTGAAGAGGATGGTTGAAACAAATTGCAGGAAAGTTGTTAGCTACAATGTAAAGAAAATTTAAGAAGTAGTGACTGTTAATATAACGAACTAAATAAAACGTATTTTAAGTTTGTCAGGCCAGTCACGCCAAATAAAGACATTAGTCACAGAGAACGGGAGATGATTCCGAACTGATCCTTCAAGTTAAAGTCTATACAATCATATCAGCACAATTTATGTGATATTGTTGAGAATTTTCCCACGGTATCTCAAAATAACAGTGAAAACTCTTTGAAACCTTTTAGAAAACTAAAAGTCTTTTCGTAAACGTTTTTTATCTTATTTATAGCATTAAGGCACTCGTCACGCCACAAGTAAACAATATGACTCATGACAATAAAGTGAACCATCAACCCATACACACTTACCATAACGTTCGTAACCAATTCATTATAAGACCTCTTTTAATTTAACCTATATTTTATTTTTTTACTTGTTGTTATAGCGGCCATATTACGTTTATTACATATTACCTATTACGGTTTAGGAGATACAGTCCTGTGACAGACGGACGGACGGACGGACGGACGGACAACGTAGCCTTAGTAATTGGGTCCTGTTGGTACCCTTCGGATACGGAACCCTAAAAAGCGAAATAGAACAGACAAAAGCTGGAAGAATAAAGCAAAACAAAATATTCAAGAAAGAAATTGGAAACACGCAGGATGGAGAATGAAGACAAAATAACAAGATAGAGGAAAGAAATAAGCAGGTAGAAACACATGTAAATATAAAAACTGCAAAAACGATCATACAAAAATTAGGAAAGATGGTGAAATAATTGAAAAAAATATATTGAACGAGAAATAAAAAACTATAGAGAAAAGACCAAAAAATAAACACAAGACGGTAGTGCAAACGTAAATGTAGAAATAAAATATAAATATAAATAAAAAGTAAAATATTAATAGTAGGTACGAAAAAAAAAAATAGCAAAAAGCGGACCAATAAATAAAAATTAAAATGACATTACGGTGAGAAATATAGAGAAAAGCAAACAAATACAACAGGAAAGATCTGGAGAAGTTTTGAAGAAAATGAAGTTAAAGAAAATTAAAGGAAACAACAAGAGGATTCAAAAACAGACAAACAATGAGATATATTATACAGTGAGCGGCAAAAGTATGGAATAAATTCATTAGAAATTAAACAAATTTTGTTTCAAATTTTTTTTGGACGGGTCAGTTTTGGTTTATAAAAATTAATGAATGAATTTTTTTAAATAGAAACCCCCTATTTTTTTCCTGATTCAGATAGCCCTTTCAATTGTCTAAACGTCAGTATAAAAATTTTGTTATTTTAGATAATGAAAGTTTTGAGAAAAAAAATAAAATAGGATTTTTTTATGACAAACAAAAACAAGTCAAAATATCTAGTAGGTAAATGGTACTGTCAGTTTCATTTGTATGTGTAAATTGTTTTTCCGGAAAACTGGAAAAAGATAGAAAAGAAACGACCAATTTAGATCAATTTCTGAGGTTCGAAAATGTATAAAACGAGTCCAAAATCGATGATAAAAAAAAAATTTTCGGGGTATAAAATTTTGGAAATTTTCAAAAATATCTTAACGCCTACTGGTTGGATGTTTAAAACTGAAGAATTTGGACACTTGTACATTTACAGATATTCTATGAAGTTGTGAAAAACCCATTGTTAGTTTCATTGTTTCAAAATAATTTTATTGTTTTCAAGGTCGTATCTTGTTAATGAAAAGAGATACAAAAAAAATGCCAACTTTGATCAGTATCTGAGGTTCGGAAATGTATTAAATGAGTCCAAACGCGATGATCAAAAAAAAAATTTTAGGGTCTAAAATTTTTTAAATTTTCAAAAACTGCTCTACGCCTACTAATTGGATGTTTGAAAGTGATGAAATTGCGCACTTTGATAAATTATGAAAAATACATTGTTAGTTTAATTGTTTCAAGATAATCTCATTGTTTTCAAGGTTGTATCTCCTAAATGGAAAAAGATAGAAAAGAAATGGCCAACTGAGACCAATTTCTGAGGTTCGAAAATGTATAGAACGAGTCCAAAATCGATAATAAAAAAAAAAAAAAGTTTTCTAATCTGCTGTTGTAACAAAACAAAATTCAATTTTCCTGTACGTAAATAAGCAGGAAAATGTTGTTTCCAAGACGATTTCCGGAAAAACAATTTACACATACAAATGAAAGTGACAGTACCATTTGACTGTTTGATTTACCTACATACTTGATTTTTTGACTTGTTTTTGTTTGTCATAAAAAAATCCAATTTTTTTTTTCTCAAAACTTTCATTATCTAAGATAACAAAATTTGTATACTGACGTTTAGACAATTAAAAGTGCTATCTGAATCAAGAAAAAAATTGGGGGTTTCTTTTTAAAAAAAATATCGATGACGTTATTACTCGAAAACAAATGACTGCTTGAAATTAAATTTGGGATCAAAATATTCATTTTTATAAACCAAAATTGACCTGTCCAAAAAATTTTTAGAAAAAAATTTTGTTTAATTTTTAATGAATTTATTTGCCGCTCACTGTATAACAGTTTGTAAGAGGTAACAAGAAATAATATATGAGAACATGGGAGATAAAAGAAGGTGAGGAAGAAGCAGTAAGTGAGGGATGGGACGGACTGATACACACTTGGGGATATATCTCCAAAACCATCAATGACATGGTTATGAAATTTTACACAGCTGTATACAATAAGTCTCTTTCCCCCTTCTGTAACTTACAAGCTTATAGCTTTTTACAAATTTTGTGTGTGTCGTCAAAAACGGCAAAATTTGAACAAAGTAAAGTACATACTGTTATGATCAAAATTGACGTAACGTTCTCTGTCAAGGTTGAAGTGGGATTAAGGTTACAATAAAAATACACTTTTATCCCCCTATAATGTAAATGAAATGAAATGAAATGGGGATATATCTCCAAAACCATCAACGATGTGGTTATGAAATTTTACACAACTGTAAACAATAACTCTCTTTACGCCTTCTCTAACTTACAAGCTTGTAGCTTACACAGACTATTCTTTACAGATTTTAAATTCGAATATTCTTGTTACACAAATTAAAACTATTTATTCGGCCAAATCGAGATATATTTCCAAAACCATCAACGATACAGTTATGCAATTTTACACAGCTGTAAACAATAAGTCTCTTCCACCCTTCTTTTACAAATTTTGTGTGTGTCGTCAAAAACGGCCAAATTTGAACAAAGTAAAATACATACTGTTACGATCAAAATTGACGTAACGTTCTCTGTCAAGGCTGGAGTGGGATTAAAGTTACAATAAAAATACATTTTTATCTCACAAGCCGTATAATGTAAATGAAATGAAATTAAATGGGGATATAGCTCCAAAACCATCAACGATGTGGTTATGGAATTTTACACAACTGTAAACAATAACTCTCTTTACGCTTTCTCTAACTTACAAGCTTATAGCTTTTTACAAATTTTGTGTGTCGTCAAAAACGGCGAAATTTAAACAAAGTAAAGTACATACTGTTTCGATTGAAATTGACGTAACCTTCTCTGTCAAGGTTGGATTGGGATTAAGGTTACAATAAAAATACATTTTTATCCCACAAGCCCTATAATGTAAATTTAACAATGGGAAAATGAAATTGAACAATATTTAAATATAAATGATGACAAAATTTAAACGTGATGGTTGAATAAAATATTAATGTAAAATGTAACAAAATTGAAGGTGACGATTGAACAAATTATTTAGATGTATAGATGACAAAATTTCAGTTCATAAATTGGACAAAATTATTAGATGTTTGCAGAAACCTAAAATAGACGGCGATATCTGTACCGTGTCACAGGTTGGAATCGAATGGAATTGTTCGCCTGTTTTTGTGGATATCGTCTGACCACCTTTTACTCGTATATGCAGATGGCCCGCGGATTTTAAAATGTAACAATACCCATTACAATAACAATAAATTTACAATAATCACCACAATGGCATAACAAGCTATTTCGCACACAAAATAAAAACGTGCGGGATAATGCAATTGCACATTCCGACCTATCTAATTGTTTTCAAATTTTTTATTTCGTCAGCTAAAAATGCCATAGAGAATTACTATATTTGAATTTTCGAAAAATCAACAATGCATCCGACGCGAATAAACTGACTGCAACAACGATGTGGATCTGTAAACTTTTTTGTAAAAAGTTCTGAATCCTGTTGGCTGAGAAAACTGTTCAGACATAACGCAAACAGTCGAATCGGTTGTAATGGTGCAATATCATGGCCCGCACGGTCATCAACGTTTTTAATTGTGTGTGAAATATCATGTAACACTTGTTTTTAACTTAGTTGGTGCTTTATAATCGTTTTTCTTTTAACGTTTTAATATAATGTCCTGTCAAATATTTAAACGTTGATTGAAATTAATTTGAGAAGTAACAAGTAGATTAATATAATAAAAACTATCGGAATGATAAATGAAAATGTTACAAATTAAAATACGACTATTGTACTGACACGATAATAAAAAAAAACTAATTGAAATTTTTAACAAAAAAGTTATCTACTACTTATTTTCACTGAGCCGGTTTTCGATGGTTTTTGCCGGTCTTGGAGTTGACGTGTCCTTACAATACCCTTTCTTGGTGATCTTGGGAGACAATCTTATGGATTTCCTGAGAGTCCACATGTGGATTACGTCAGTCCAGAAAGTCACATGAGGAAACTACTCAAACGCTATGATATTTAAAAATGAAGCATGAAAAAAATCCCTTCTGGTGAATGCTAGTGTTCTCCCATTTGATTGAGAGAAAGTACGCAATAAAGAATTTGTCCTTACCTTTTTTCCAACACTTATTTGATATTAAAAATTTAAATACACTCATTAAAGTTTGTGGAGTTCGACTTAGATATATTTCAATTTTTAATTTAAATTTACTCCACCTGGATTTAAGAACATTCTTCTGGTTTACTTATTCGATATATCCGCTAAGCGATTCAATTAAAAATTAATTCGACATCTCTACCGTTTTACTCCATACTTTGATATTTCCTAAATCTTAATCCTTGTTTAGGACCGACGAAACGGTAGAGATGTTACTTCGATAGTTGTCGATTCGAAAAGACGCAAGTTCTTCGCGTTGAATGCAAGAAATTTTACCGTGCTTTTTGTGCGTGCGGGTTATCTCTAATCGCTGATTCGTTCCTGAATTTTAGACAGTGAGACCCCGGCAAAATTTAAAAATTGTAACAGTACATATTGTCAAAAACAAAACAATTGTCGGATCACTTTTGGTGGTAGATAACTACTTTTAATCAGTTTTTTCCCTAAAACACCAAAAACAATTTTATTGCGACTGCCAACGCACGTTTCGCCAACAATGTTGGCATCATCAGGGCGATGAGTAAACTGACAGTTTAAAAGTAGCACATATTATTTTGTTTATGATTCATTAATTGCGCAAGTACAAGTATTTCTCCCCCCATCTATAATTTTCTTCTAAGATAACATTTTTATAAAAAAATCTATTCCTTTACTATTTATTGAATTTTAAACTTAAAAATTGGCGACTTTTAGTGCGCGAATGTAATTGTAAAGTCTGTGACATGTAGGAAGTACATATAAGAAGCAAGCATTTAATTAATTTTTGTCATGAAGAGAAAGCCTTTAAACTCAAGTTTACTAGCAATGGTTTTATCTCTAATAGATTATTTTCAAAAAGGATAGCATAGAGAACTATCATTACATTTAAACGATGCAGAAGTATAAATAAATAAATTTATTACACCAGTGCACTTGTACGTGATGCAAGCAGCTGGATCAAATAAAGTTAATTACTTTCATCAATTCTTGAAAATGAAATAATCAATTTTATAATCTTAAGCCGCCACCTTTTAAAATAGACAATGGGGATTATTGTCCCACCTTCCCCTAGCGACGACTGAAAATTAGTAGGTATCTAAATACCTGTAAGTGCTACTTAAGGAAGAATTTCACATCATCCATAAAACACTTTTATGGACTAACTAAAATTCCACCTGTTGCATCTTGGAAGAAGCTCGTCTCGAATTTATGATGTTGTACCGAGACGTGCGTCCAGGACTCGGATTTCCGGAGGGGACGAATGAGACAGTGGCGTTTCTTGTGTTTTGTAATGACCCAAAGTTGACGACCGCCGCTGCTCGTTAAGCACCTTTTTATTTATGAATGTCATAAATGGCACACATGAGAAACATTGTAATTGATTTATCAAGTCGATAATCTATAAATTATCTCAACGGTAGCGTTTAACGGCGCTGCAATTTAATGGGTCCGCTAATGCGACTATTCACTGTTTACAAGGACCCCATTGCCGCCCCCGCCTGTGTAATTGAATGTTTTTACTATCATTTGTACGGCGATCGTGACGAACGAGATTTACGACGATTATTAAAAACCGCACCTGTACATGAAACAGCGTACGTTTTAATAAAATCAATGCGTACGCGGCGGTCATATTATGTTGATATACTCATAAAATTTCCTTTCACTGACACTTCGGGTCAAAAACTTTACCGTTTAACAGTGGCGGACCAAGAATGGAAACTGAAATACTCGGGTTTAGGCTGCTTGGACTGAAACTTACTATTTCTTGTAGTATACAGGGTGATTTTAAATGCATCAAATGGAGTAATGTATGTATTGTATTTCTCTTTGATGAAATTAATACCTAACTTTCACCTAATAAAATAAGTGCAACTATTTAGTCTACCAAGTTTTTTCTATTCCTGCTTCTTATCTAAACCTAATTAAAATATAATAGAACAAGTTTTCAAGCGACTGTTTCCGGACTCTCAAAAGCCTCAATATCAACAGCTACTTATCGCCTAATCCTCTCATATAAAACGCCACAAACCTAACCGACACCACAAATGAGTAGTCGCCAAAATGAACATTCTCTTCGTTTTTATTTCATTAGTGACGTCCACACGTGGTAAGAAACTTTAACCTTTTTCTTCAGCAACAAATTTGTTGATAGCAATTCCAGCTGATGGACGAATCGTTGGGGGCCACGACATACCTATCGAACAAGTTCCTTATCAAGTTTCAGTTCAATACAAACACCTGCGGTGGTGCCATTATTGCACCGAATTACATAATTTCTGCGGCCCACTGTTTTTTAGAGTAAGGAATCTAAATTCAGGTTATAACTAAACCAAAATACTTCTTTAGTAGTTTTTCCCCCATAACCGAAGACGACGTATCCATTCGTGCCGGTACGTCCACCCGTGAAAAAGGTGGCAAAGTAGCAGCTGTGAAAAAAATTAACAATCACCCTAACTACAGCCCCAACATTAAAGATTTTGATGTTTCTGTGTTTGAATTACAAACCAAGCTTGAATTTGGACTTTCCGTTGCCCAAATTTCACCGCCATCAAAGTGTTGGTCGGCTGGTACTGATGCTCTTATCAGTGGATGGAGTGTTCTACATGACGATGACAACGTTCATCAAATCAATAAATCTTTATTTGCCCTACGGGCTTTCTGATTCCTATACATATACAAGTAAACTTAACAATTATAATAATAAAAAAAAACTAAATAAAATTTTCTATTTCTTCTCCCCTCCCCTTTCCTCTTCTCCCTTCTCCCTCCTCTTCCATACCTCTTTCATCCATTTCCCTTCCATCTACATTCAGTATTTCCTCTCTTTCTTTCCTCTCTCTTTGTTTCATCTCACTGCACTCGTTCCACATATGCTCAATCGTCTCTCTTTCCTCATAGCACATTCTACACATTCTTCCTCCATCTTCTGCCCAATAGCTATTTTCCCTCTCTTCATTTCCGCACCTAAACCTCGCCATCATCTTTCTTTCTTTCTCGCTCTCCCTCCCCAAATACTTCGGTACTTCCTCGATCATGCATCTTCCGTACTTCCCTTTGTATCTGGATTCTCTAATTCTTTCTCTCCTCTCTTGTCTATCCGTATCCTTATCTCTTTCACATTTTACATTCATCCACACGCCTCTTTCTCTCAGTCTCTCTATTTCTTTGCTTGCATACCCATTCCTCCTGTAGTAATTCTCCCTATCATTCTGCTCTGAATTCTTCTTCTTTTCTCTCCAGCACTCCTTTAGTATCCTACATTCTTTCCTCCCTTCCATCCTGTCTTCGAACTTGACCGCTCTTTTTCCCGCTTTCACTCTCAACCTATTCCTCTTGCATTCTTCTCTCACTATGTACTCTGGCGTTTCTCTCCACCCCTAGCACCCACCTCAGATATTTCTCTTGCACCCTCTCTATCACCTCTTGTTCTTTCCATCCCCAGACCTCTGCTCCGTACAACAACACGCTTTCAATAAGACTTTCAAACATCATCATTCTCTTCTTAAAATCGCCTCCCCACCTTCTCTCTCCTATTCCCCATACACATCCTATCACCTTGTTCGCTTTTCTTGCCAGTTCTCTAATATGTGCCTTATCTGTGGCTCTTTCATTGAACACATACCACAAGTATTTGAATTCTTTTACTTGTTCTATTACTTCTCCCTCCCACCTCCAATCACTCTCTTCGTTCTTCCTCTTTCTCTTACTGAACACCAGCATTTTTATTTTCTCTACATTCACTTCTAGCCTTTTCTTCTTCACAAATTTTCCTAAACTCTATCATTTCCTTCATTTCTCTTTCACTTTTTGCCACCATTACCACATCATCCGCAAACGCCAGGCTCCATACTTTTTTTCTACCTAACAACACCCCCCCCCCTCCGCTTGTGCTCTCTCTAACATTCCGTCCATATCTGCCACATATATCGTGAACAACAAGGGGCTGAGCGGGCAACCTTGCCTCACTCCCTTTTTTGTCACAAACCATTCACTTTCCCTCTCCCCTACCTTCACTTTACTTTTTGTCTTCTCATATATCTCCTCCACCTTTCTTACCAGCCATTCATTTACCCCTTTCTCCCTCAGGCACTCAAACATCCTCTCTCTGTCCACCTTGTCAAAAGCCGCCTTGAAGTCTACGAATAATGCATACACCCTCCCCCCTTTCTTTTTTAACTCACTCTTCGTCCAATGGTCCAGGATGTATACATTATCCATAGTTCCCCTCCCCTCTCTAAATCCTGCTTGGCTGTCTGGTAATGCTCCCTTTTCCTTTATCTCTCTGCTCATCCTTTCCTTCAGAATTGATGCATACAACTTGTACCCTGTGTTTAGGAGAGTTATCCCTCGGTAATTTTCTACTTTATTTTTCTCCCCTTTTTTGTAAATGGGGTAAATTACCCCCTCTCTCTACCCTACCGGAAATCCTTCTCCTCTCCACACCCCATTCATAACCTCCACCAGCCTCTCTAGCACTCTTCTCGTCCCATACATCCACGACTCATTCTGTATTCTATCCCTCCCTGGTGCCTTCCCTTTCCTCAGTTTCTTCACATGCCTCTCCACCTCTTCCATTGTAATTTCTTCTCCTTCAGGTTCTACTCGGTTTCTCTTCGTCTCTATTTCCGTTTTATTTTTTTTTCCTTTTCTCCTCCAGCAGCCTCATGAAGTACTCCTCCCACTCATTCATCGTTATCTCCTCGCTCCAATTTTCTTTTTTCTTTCTCTCTCTATTAATATAGTTCCATACCTCCTTCTCCGTTCTTATTGCTTTTATCTCTTCCTCCTCTCTCTCCTTCTTCTGCCTCTTCTTCTACCTGCATGTCTCTCTGTATCTTCTTTTCGCTTCTAAAAAGCCACTTCTGTTCCCTTTAGTCTTTCTCCACTTTCTTAGTTCTTTTATTGCTTCCTTTTTACGTTGCTCACATTCTTTGTCCCACCATTTATTCTTTCTTTTTGTTCCTCCACCTCTTACTGTTATTTCTCTTTTTGTCGCTGCTTTTTCCAATATTTCTACCAATTCTTTCTCCATTTTTCCTACTTCTTGTTCTTTAAATCTTGCTCTTTCCAGTCTTCTCTTATACTCTTCCACCCCTTGCTCGTCCCATACTTTACTTATCACCTTCCGCATTTCTTCTATTTTTTCTTTTCCTCCTCTCATCTCTCTCCTCCTTCCTATACTTATCTTCATAGGCAGATGGTCTGACTCTACTCTTTCCCCTATTCTGAATTCTTCGACTTCTTCCCATGCTTCTTCGTTTACTATTCCGTAGTCTATCACCGTCTCTCCTCTACCGCCTATGTAGGTCCATTCTCCTTCTTCGTCCCCTTGTTTGTTTCCATTCAACACTTCCCATCCTTTTTCTTCTATCCATTCCATCAACTTCTTGTCTTTGGATTTTCTTTTTCCCTCTCCTCTCTCTTCTTCCCAATCCCTGTCTCCTCTTTCCCCAATTCTCCCGTTAAAATCCCCTCCCAGAAGCAGACATTCTTCCCTGTTGTCTTTTAATGTTTCTTCTATCTTGCTTATTGTTTCTTTCATCTCTTTGCTGTACACTGTCACTATTTTCCACCATTTACTGTCTATTTTAACGTTTCTCACCATGTGACCTTCCTCTTCTCCCTTCTTCTTAGTATTCTCTTTTATTCCTTTTTTTACCCCTGTTATTATTCCCCTGCTGCTCTTCCTTTTTTTTTCCCTTCTCGCCCCTTGCCATTCCCACTTGAACTCCTTTGGTAACAGTTTTTCAATTTTTTCCCAGCTTTCTAACCATGTTGCTGTTAATCCAACAATATCGAACTCCTTCACATAGTCCCAAAAATCTTCTTCTTTTTTCCCTATTCCCGCTACATTCCAAAATAGTGCCCTCACCCATGTTTTTCTCGTTACCTTCTTTGATTTCCCCCTTCCTTCCTTAGTTTCCCTCCTACTTCCTTCTTTGTTTCTTTTTTCCCGTTTCATTGTTCTTTTTACTTTGCCGTTGTCCCCCTTTTTCCCTCGATGATGACAACGTTTTGCCAAGCAATCTACAGGGTGCTACCCTACAACTTGTGGATCAGAGCGCGTGTGAGAAAGCGTATGGTACTATTATAACTGTCACTGAGAGTATGTTCTGTGCTGGGGTCAAAGCGGGCGGTGTGGATGCATGTCAGTCTGATTCCGGAGGTCCTTTGCAAGTTGATGGTACTCTTGTTGGACTTGTCTCTTGGGGGGCTCAATGTGGTCTTGCCGAATATCCGGGAGTTTACACCAATGTTTCCGTAGTTTGGGATTTTGTTAAAGAAATTACAGGGCAACATTGATTATTACAATAATTATTATGATACACATAACATGTGTTTTACTTTGAGTTTATGCCCATTTATGGACCTCTAACTGAGATATAAAATTGAAGAGAGGTATATGACACTTCTTTTTAAGCAGGCAATGATGTAGACAGCAGGTGCGGATATGCAATAGTAATGATAGTAATAATATTCTCTTCTTGGCTCAAAACGTTTCTTTCTTACAAAAATCCCAATGCTATTCATGCAAGTCTAACTTTGTGATTTTCATTATTTATGTAGGTAAAAAGATTAATTGTGTTTCTGCTACTGCTAGTCAATGTCAATTATGTAAAGTACCTTTTATATTTGTACAATGCATTATTTAAAATTTTTACTAAAAACTAACTGCAACCTGCTTCCATTTATTTACACTAGAATTATGCTATCAAAGTGGTGAGAAAAAATTAAGAGTGTCTACAATTAGGTCCAGCCTCTGCGCTAAGATTGTCCTTTTTTCAGCGTCTCGGTCGTTTTTATCTAATCTTCTTTTTCTGTATGTTTTTGTCTTCGACGCCACACGATAATGAAACAGTTTGTATTCATAATAATTTTCTTTAATGCTCCAGCTCTTTAATGACGGCAGCTTCATTACTCTTCCACTTTTTCTCCGTTACCATTTCGAGGCCACTAATGGCTTATTATTCTGAATATTAATATCTACGACGAAATCGAGATTGATTTGCAAAATACCGTTCCTTGCTGTCATTGAGTACAGTTAAAGATATGCCTACAACAGAATTTGAACTTGACACAGTTTACTGGTCCGGCCGGAATAAATTAGACATTAAGAAGATGTTCAATCATAAATTAATGGCGTTCGTTTTAATAAAAACAGCCATAAAGTAAACTTTCCGCGTGTGTCGGACAAATAGGTTTGGAGTTTATGACACGCTTAAACATGTGAGAAGTTATTCGGACAAGGAGGAACCTCTGGATGTGTTTGTACTTTTAATTTGTTTTAATTTATGCGCATTGTTTGAATTCTCCGAATTTGCATAAAACAGATGTCCCATACTAAAAGTCCGCTACTATCAACGGAGACATTTCGTTATGGCCAATTTTCACGACAATAAAGTGCTACCATCGGCGATGGGCACCTATATTTTTGAATAAATTGTTCGTTTAGAGACACACCATTGCACTTAGTTTTAATTAATTGATCGTTAGCTACATTACAAATGGGCTGTTAACGATTCGTTTCAAGTGACACAAGACGCTATAAATCTCGTCAAAAATGCTGATTAAGAACCGAAAACAAGTTGACAGTAATATTGTTTATTATGTAGGTTTCCATTATTGCACTAAACCATAATGCTCTATAACTCTACAGTTTGCACAAAATTTGCTAGACAAAAAAATTAGATTTTGAGGTCTGTATTTCCAAGTTCTTACTTTACAAACAGGCAACAATTCGCGGTATGGACAAAGAAATAATAACTAAATTTGGGAAATACTCAGAATAAAGAAAAAGCCTTAATAAATCCATTTACAAAAAGTGAAATCTGCAATGCTCTGGGCCAATTAAAACCTAATTCTACCCCTGGTAAAAATAACACCCATTACGCTACGTTGATAAATCTGCCACAAAATGGTAAATGTTCTTTTCTTAACAATAATACAACATTATTCACTCTTTCTAGGTCGAATATAATATTCGAATATAATATCGATACATAGATTGAAAAATAAAATAAAATAAAAATTAAAATTAAAATAAATCTATATTCCTTCTTAGTATCACGCTCTTCATCCATTATGTTCCTTGTCCATCCTCAACAACTTTAGTGCCTTTTTCTCCGTTTCTTCCATCTCGTTGAACTTTCTCAGATGTTCCATTGTTTCCTCCCAACACATTCTGCATAACCTTTTCTCCTCTTCCATCCAATATTCATTCTCTTTCGTTTCGTTTCCACACCTAAATCTTGCTATCATACATCTACATCTATATCTTTTTCTTTTACTTTTTTATGTATACTGGTACCCCCTCCGTCATCCATTCTTCGTTCCTCGCGTTGTATTTCGCGTCTCTTATTTTTTCTCTTCTCTCCTGTTTGCATCTGTCCCTATCCCTCTCTCTTGTCTCTGCCCATTTATTTTCTCCTCGTATCTTCTGTTTTCCACATCCTTCCTTCCCAGTCCATTCCTTTCATAATCCTTTCGTCTTTCTTCCTGCATTCTTGCAATAGTTTTTTTCCTTTCTTTCCCACTGCTTTTCTTCGAATTTACTTGCTCTTTTGCCCGCGTCTACACTCATTTTCTCTCTCTTGCATTCCTCTAGCACCCTATACCCTGGCGTAGCTTAACACCCATCTGTAGTATTTTTGTTGCACCCTCTATTTTCGCTTGTTCCTTCCAGCCCCAGATCTCCGCTCCATACAGCACTGCGCTCTTCACTAGCCTTTCAAATAGCATCATCCTCTTTTCAAACTCCCTTTCGAACAACTTTTGTCCTATGATCCACAATTGGACTACTAACTTATTTCCTTTCTTGCTCAGCTCTTTAATGTGTGTGGATGCGTTGTTTCTTTCGTTAAAGTAATATCCCAGGTACTTGAACTCACTCACTTCCTCTATTTCTTTGTTTGCCCATTTCCACTCCATTTTCTTCGCTCGTCCGCCTGCTTTCTTGAATATCATCATTTTGGTCTTTCCTACGTTCACCTATAAATTCTTTTTCTTCTTTTCTTCCTGCCACGTTTCCCTGTCCCCCCTTCTCCCAGTCTTGCGTTGAAGTCACCTCCCATTATCACATATTCATTTCCTTCTACCTTCTTCTCTATATTTTCTCCCCTAGTTTGCCTCTTTGTGCTGTATATCGTTAGTACTGTATTTTTCTTTGTCTAACCCTATCTTTCTTTCTATCAAACTTTCCTCATCTATCCCTCGTTTATCCTGCCCGTTCTCTCTTTGATTTTATTCGCCTTTCTAACTCTTCTTAACAATTTATTATAACAATATTTGGCTTCCAAATCACCCCATATCTTCTCCATGGTACGACTACTTAATAATTCCCTTGCTAAATCTAACAAACCATCTGACCAAGCAACATCTTACAGACCCATCTCGTTAGCTTCAGGTATGCGATTAATTAAGAATCGGCTTCAAACTTGGGTGCAAAATAACAAATTACTACCATTTTGGCTTTGGGTTTCGCACTGGTAAATCCACTATTGAGAATATATGCCAAGTTGTCACTGATATCCACTTGGGATTCTCTACAAAAACCACGGACTTTTCTAGATGTTGTGAAGATAATTCATTGAATAGATATTTTATTTTTATTTTTTCGGTTGTTTCATGAATTGTTTTGGGTTTGGATGCCCTCGCTGTGAAGGGATTGCTGGTTGGGGCATCCTAGAGCATTTTACTAAAAAATGGAGATGGTATTCGGCGTACCACGCTCTTGAGTTTAAGCCGCACTTTTTACTCTATTCTCGCTCTAACTAATTTCTACTGTAAACCGTAATTGTGCTCGACATTACGGAATGTTACTCTCAATGGTAACGTCTTTCTTCTTCATTCTTCGCTGTGCTGGTGTCATCTGGTTCGATCTTTCGTTCTGGAAGTATGCAACACTTTTCCCACTGCCTAAAACGCCAAGGGGCTAAATTAATGGAACCTCGACTGGGTAATACCTACACTTAAGAGGGTTCTCCAGTGGCAGGTAAATTTCAACCAAAAATCTTCAAAAATAAAAAAGTTACATTCAATGCCGCACATTTTTGTACATTTTTGCGCTCCGTTGAATATAACTTTTCTATTTTTGAAGATTTTTGGTTGAAATTTTGTGGGCGTGTTGATAAAATATAGATCTTTGCAGCTACAGAGCGATTTTTTTTAAAATTTTAAATTAAAAAGAGATATTGCGGGAAAATGTACTTCGACCGGCAGAAATCTACCTGCCACTGGAGAACCCTCTTAAGATTTCTTTGTGTCTCGTCGGGAAGAACTTTTGTTTATATCTACATAATCTCACACTTGTCAGTGCTGGCAAGCAGCGGTACGTCAATCGTCACCGCGTCGCTTGCCCATGTTTCAGAGGCCTTCTTCCGGCCTGCGTTTTCCGATGGTAGTTATAATTAAATTTGAATTATCCGCAAGGGATTAACTCATCCGTTTCATCGAAATGAGTGATTCTCGTCTCGTTGGAAACATTTGTAAATCGACGGAATCATTTTCGACTTGAAGATATTAAAATCAATCTTCTTCATTAGGGTGCTGGCTCGGGGTGAACCCTAGAATCTTCACCACATAACACTGGTCGACACGATTTTTGGGTTTGAGTTTTAAATATCAAATTTAGCTTTCTCTTTCTCTCGTAATTATTAAAGGGAAATAGTATATTATAAACCAAGGTAGAGAAGTAATTTTTCTCAGCTAAGCAGTATTAATTCCCGAGATGCGAAGCATCGAGGGAATTAAGTTGCGAAGCTGAGAAAGGGCTTCTCTACCGTGGTTTATATATTATTTTTTTCACTACTAGCAGCTTAAATCGTTAAATAAATAAAGCATCAAAAATACAATCGTCTAGCGGGTGCCAAGTCACAGTTAATCCTGAATAGACGTTGCCGTCTGTGAACATTAGTTTTTGTCCGTGGATCATTGCAAATTTTGGCTCGCGCTTCGCGCTCAACCCCTTAAAGAAACCTACTCCAAGAATGTCATATTTTCCTGTACGTGAAACTCGAAATTTGGACAGGATCAACTGTGACTGGCACCCGCTAGACGCTTTTTATCAAAAATAAAGGTTATGTATTTTTTCTCTGACATTTCTCCGTCAGAGACCGGATTTTCGTGAAAACCTGCACAATGCATACCTGTGATTTTGTAATAATTTAACTTCGTTTTTTTTTGCATGAATTGCAGTTAATTAATGTCTAATATTTGCAACTGGTGCAATTTGTGAAAATCGAAGAAAAACAACTTCACACCTCCTCTACAAACTATATAATCGTACATTCTACGGCTATAGTAGTGAAAAAAATAGTTTTTTTGGTCAAAGTTTGCTTTTGTAGAAACCAGAGCGATATTTCGAACTTGAAAGAAAATTACCTATTTTCTCAGTAACATATAATTGTAAATTATTACTAAACAAATTTTTACTATTATACATCTGTCATTTTTATTCAAGAATTATAATAATTAATAAGACTAAATTTTTTTGTAGGTATTGCATAATGTATGTTAAAATTGAAAAACAAGTTGATAAATGAATATTATTCTTCCGCATAATAACATTAATTTAGTGTTCAAATTACGAAAATAAATAGTATGCTCAAAATTTTAAAGTATTTTTCCAGTTAACACAGGAGAAACGAGCTGTGCATTTTTATCTTGATTCCGAATGCCTTCACAAAGCTTTAAATTTGTTACCAAAGAAAATTTTGTGCTTCTTACTTTGATAAATTCACTGCAAATAAAACAGAATGAATCAACATCATTATTACATTCTATTGACGCCATTCTTTGATTCAGTGACACTCAAAAACGGTTGTTATAGGTGTGATAGACAAGTAAAGACTCATTACTGTGCACTACGCAAATGATATCATCAGCCATTTTGTTTCAATGTGCTACTACTTTTTTCACATAAAATCAATGAAAATTTACTTATCGACGTAAAACTGACAAAAGCAAACTTTATAAGTCGAAAATGGATATTTTGTTTTTATTTTATGCATAGAATCAGAATTTATGCATTAAAACAGAAACCCAAAGAAAATGTTTTTTTGTCGACCTGTGTAATTTATCTGGATTGGAACTACGCGATTGAGGGTCTCCTTGGAAGTTCAGGACTTAATTGTGCCAGGGCTGGAGACTCGTTGTCGTCTCCTTCTGAAAGACATCCAAACCAGAGTTCCAAGGCCAGATAAGACAACTTGTGTTTTTGTGTTTTTTTTTCTTTTCTCGTTCGTTTTTGTGGTTATCGACCAAAGTAATAATTTAAAGTCATAACTTAGCATCAACTCTATCGTGTAACATAAAACTAATTAAATCGCCGAATCGTCGTTGACTGATACCTAAATATTTTACACTATACTTGCCTCGACTTATAGCTATAAATCGACGTCTTTAATTCCAATTCGGTCTGTTAACTTACGATATTAGTTTTATAAGTAAATTCTTATTTGCTTTAATCTTTTTTGTAACTGAATATTGCTGATGAATGAAACTTGACTGACTATTCCATTTAATTTATAATTACTAATTTATGTTGATTTAAATTCAAGTTTTATTAAAGTTTTCCAGTTTTTCAACTAAAGTCTATAATTTCGTAACCATCATTTTCTGCGGGAAAAAACTGGTCGCGTCCAATTAACTAGAAAAAAAAGTAATAAAGATATAGCATAAATAACAATAGAAACAGCCCATCTCCCTCGAGCTAGATTTGGGGCGGTATCAAACCAAATTTTGATACGTAACAGTAATGTTAAAGGGGCATATGACAATGTTGATTTGCATATTATTTAAAAAAAATGTTAGCGCTTAATATTCCAGAGCAGATAGCCCTTCTAGTATTTAATTTAAATTATGGTAGAAATATACCTAAAACTTAATAATTATATCACGGAACAAAGAAAAAGTTATGTAGGCCTTCCCCAATGAAGTATTTTAAGCCCCTTACTATACATAATGTGGAAGTGGGTTTCCAGCATCAGAACTGTCAACACTGCAGTGATAACCTTCAGAAGAAATCAAGGGAATAAAAACAGTTATAATTATTATTAAACAAGAAGAATGTTCTTAAATCCAAGTGGAGTAAATTTAAATTAAAATTTAAATATATCTAAGTCGAAGTCCACAAACTTTAATAACTGTAAAATTACTAATGGAACATGTTTCGGCAGAACACTTTTGCCATCATCAGCCCTTAAAGAATATAAAAAATTATAATTTTTAATATTCTTTAAGGGCTGATGATGGCAGAAGTGTTCTGCCGAAATATGTTCCATAAGTAATTTTACAGTTATTAAAGTTTGTGGAGTTCGACTTAGATATATTTAAATTTTAATAATAATTATTGTTTGGATTGTTGCTGAAAAATGAGAAGCACAATATCATCACGGAATTGAGGTTAGAAAATACCACAGAAAACATTCATTGACATCGGACTACCAACGTAAATAAAACTGACGTTACAGTAGATGTTGCCAACTGCGAAAATAATTTCTACCACTTCCTATTACTACGTTTAAATAAACGCAAATACAACTTCATAACAACACAATTGAATGCTGAATTGAAGAATTCTATCACAAAAAATATTATGGACAGAATAGAAGAGAAGTTAATTCCTATAGGTGAAGAAAACAAAAACCTAAAAATTAAAGTAGAAAAAGAATAATATTATAATATTATAGCATTTGGCCTTGAAGAAAAAGAAACGTCTTCTTCTAACTTACCACAAAAATTAAAGGAAAATCTGAAGCATGACTTTAATATTAATATAAAAGATTACGAAGTTAACAAAATCCATCGTTTAGCCAAGGCAATTGGAAAAAGAACGAAATAAATAAAAGAGCCTAAAGGAAATCTATACCATGGAAGATTACTCAAAGAAAGTGTTAGAAAAGAGGAAAACGTTGCAAGCAGTTAGTTGAAGAGAGAAAAAGAGGTAATATAGCATATTTGAAATATGACAAACTAATAGTTAAGGAGAAGAGAAATGGAAAAGAGAATCATCTGGTTCACCCCCTGCTTATATTAACCAGCCTAAAAAGCAACAAACTTTATTTTCAACCAAGCCAAACAGGACATGATGCGCTCTAGATCCAGTTCTCTTTCTAATATATTCACTACCAAAAAACATTAGCAACCAAAACCAATCCAAGAAACTGACAATAAAGAAACAGGAAAACACCAGTCTTCCCCAAGCCGACATCGTGGGGGAAAGACACCACAACCCTCCAACAATAAGCGATAACAAAATCGTAAACATAAAAAATTTAATAACTACATCGCAGCCCTCAGTGTGCTGGAGGAGTGATCCAACAGAACCACGTCAGGTTTGTTTGCTGATATCTGCCTGACGGTGGAGAACGAATAGTTCCAGTAGATTCGGCACCTTTTATTCTCCACAACGGACTCAATATCGTTCGGGACAAGCCGCAAGTATTGTTGTTTCTATTAAAGAAAAAGTTAAATTGGCGTTCTCACTATATTCGACTATATTGAAAAAGGCAATACATTACATACTAAGGGTTTTGAGTTATCATAAATGGGGAGCTAATTCTCAGCTTCAAAAATTTGTCTAAAATTTCAAGGTTCGTTTCTTCAGAGGAACCAGTTAATAAAATTTTTGAAACAAAACTCACAATTCATCTAAATCAAATTTACGATAATAGGCATTGCGCTAAAACGAACAGTAATAAATTCGTAATATTTAGAGATTCCAAAAGTAGCTTACAAGCAATCAATAGGTACACGATTGATGCAAAGACCAATGGAATAGTAAGCAAAGAAGTTAAAAACACAGGACAAAATGATAAAGTAGATACATTACCTAAACAAGCAGCAATGTCAAATTCTAGATAATTATAAAATTACCGTATAGTGATTTTAATCACATAATAACACAAAACATTAAGCATCTACGGTAAAATCAATACACAAATTCTCCAAAAGGGACCCATTTTAAATCCCTTCGCACCCAAATCTTCTGTCACAATCTTGACCAAAACAGTGTGTCGGATTCGAGGCGGACATTCATTGCATCCAGAATACAATTATTGTGAATTGTGAATGTGGAGTACTAGGCACATTAAAACATATACTATTTGCATGCCGGTTATACTTAACATAAAAATAGAAATGCTTCAAAAATCGATTTGGCGCAACTGTGAACAGAAAATAAAAAAATATTTTAAACCAGCTGGTACCAGCGTTGCTACGCGCCAAAAATAAAGTAAAACCCATCTCATCAGATTTGACCAGTGCAACGAACCACGATGGGTAAACAATGGACCGATCCGGATGGCATTAAGCTCGTGTTACACTTCTCTTGACAAAAAATTCGACGAGTTCCTTGTCATAGTTAGATGCCCTATAATTATTGAAGTGCAGTTTAAGATGAAAACTTCATAACGTCATAAATTAATTATTTTCTAACAACTTAATGAACTTTCACAAAAGCAGCATTTAATTGCGACAAATGTAATTAAAATATTTTACTATTTTGTCCATGACATATAACATCTATCACTTTCTTCCTTCCCAATATTACTCAACAAATTAACGTCATCTGACCGTAGAAAATTAAGTCACTAGAAGTACCAACATATTTAAAATGTCTTTAGTTCCAAGAATTTCTCCAGATAATTGCACAGAAATATATCGGTCTTGCAAGATTGTAAGGACTTAATGAAGACGTACATCCGCTCTTTTGTTCGCATTACCAAACTAAGAGACTGATGAAGGTTAGTATTACTAAGTGGCATAACATGTTGATAGGTAAACTTCACATCTATGCAAAGAAAGTTCTAATTATTTCCTGCAATTTGAAGACCATTTCCACTATTAGGTATTACACTTTCTTCTCTCCACTTTGGCGTCTACGCTTCGTCGCTTCTGATTTGAAGAATGTGGCAACTTAGATATCTTCATTGTTGCAACCGCTTTTACATGTAAATTTATACAATATTTTATCAGATAGCACGTCGAACAAAGCACGAAAGACCTACTTCATAGTGATAAGTTTCCAAAAAAACGCCATTCTCGGTATTGTATCTTCATTTCTTATGTAACAGTAAACATGAGAACCCAACTATTTGGTAATTAAATAACTCATTGTTTCATAAGACTTTTTTCAGTAGTGATTCATCTCATTTTTTCCTTGCAGGGTTACCACGACTCCGAATCTCCGCCGAGCTAGTAGGTACGTACTCACAGTTACTTTTTCTTTTTCAACGCAATCCGGTAAATGTGCCGTAATTAATTTAATTCCAGGGTTGTCCAATTGCGAAATACTGAAAATTCGTGATCAGTGAATGGCACCTATCGTACCGCTGACATTTGTTCTTCTCTCCTCTCTCTTCGAAAGTTATTTTGTTCGCTTTTTCACGATGCATCTTTTTCTGAGCATGTGCACATGGGTAATGAGAGGAGGCGTGCAAGAGCATTGTTTATGACGATCTCGCATAAATTAGTCGACATTTCAGTCGCATAATTTCTAACAGCGCTCATGTGGTAAATTACAGCAACTTTCTTCTTGCATGTGGTGATGGGAAGTAAGAAAATTGTCGGGCCAAGTTTGGCGTCATTTTCAACACAATTCAATGCGGAGCTTTGGTAGATAAGAAAGCGAATGTGACCGATATCCTTATTTCGTCGACACTAAAGCACTGTTATGTTACATTAAATTATGTTATTACCCTAGCATTAGGTAAATTTCCTTTCAAGAAATGACTGTTAAGAGAATGCGGAATTATGGCTTTTTCAGTGAAAAATAACGTTTATTGAAAGTTTGTCTTAGTGTCTACTATTTAAGGTAAAAGATTCAAATGCAAAAATTGCTTTGAATTTCCTGTAATTAAAGACAAATCCTTGAATAGACGACTGTGTTGCCATTTGTGAGCCAATTTTCTTAGTTAATAAGGGGTGTTGTAACGCATACGGCAATAAATTTTATTTATGTACAAAGTATCTACAATAAAATAATGCTAATTACCACAAAATACTAATAAGGCTTTTGCACTTTGGTATACAGTTTTAACCCAAATAAATTCCAATAGGATTTTTTTTTTTGTTAATTTGTCCCTAAGGTTTGATTACATTATTTATATTATTAAAAGTCTTGGCAGGAAGGTGATTTTATAAAGTGATTGAATCGTTTAAGTAGTTCATTACGCACCCATTTATGTAAGTAATTATTTCAAATAACATGAATGATCTGCATTTTACTCATAAATAATTATGTTGTTGTGTATCGAAACAGCAGATGGTAGTTACCTTCGTCACAGACAATTATCTTGAAAGAATAATGACACTGGATAAGTGGAAAGTAGAACGAAGAAGAGCATTATTTTACTGAAATGACATATTACTAATACTAGGTTACAGGTACAGCGAGTGATTTTTATTGCCAATCTGTGTCAGTCCTAACAATGTATGAAAGACGGCAAAACAAATTCCGTTCAGATTCAGTCCCTAGTAGCCATAAATATTTTAAATATATTCCAAAAAAAGTATTTTTAGTGAGAGGTTTTTGAATATATTGTTTATATTTTATGCAAATGTAGAAAAAAGATACATTTGAAATATTTTCTTTTTAACAAAAAGTACTCTATAGTCATTCAAACGAGTCCAATTTACCTAGATGAAATAAAAAAATGTGTTGGCAGCAGCTGAAATAATTTATTCAAAACGCTTCATTATATCTGTAATTGGAGTGCTCTATAATTAAATTTTAATAAATTAAACAATAATAATATAAAAAAAGAAAATATTAAATATAATAAAAATAAAACATAGAAATACAAAATATTATGATGAAGAATTAATTATTAATTTTTATTCGAGCTTTAGCTGATGCCCCTGAATCAATTCAAACTATATCAAATCATACCATGAATAAATTTCAATTTTCTATTAGAGTAGAACTATTGCACCTTTGATTTCTTTCAATTTTTGTTTTTTTGCAACCTACGAAGACGCTGAACGGACATGAATGGAAAAATAACTGTAAACAATTTTTTGTTCTGGCAATTCCGACTTTTTTCTGGCAATTCCGACTTTTTCCGACTTATTTCTGGCAATTCTGACTTTTTTCTGGCAATTCCGACTTTTTCCTGGCAATTGCGACCGGGGTAGGACGATGGTGCTGTCTTCTTGCCCAAACTCTGTATATTTTAGAAAGTACGATCAGTGCAGCAAATGTGCTGTCGTCAGCAAGTACTTTTTGTCAAAATTTTTGATCTTTATGATTTCACGGTTAAGAAACAGCTCAAGAAAAAATTCCTCATTGTCAGAAAAAGCGTTGTAAAGGCCTCCGTAAATTTTAGAAAGTACGATCAGTGCAGTAAATGTCCAATCAACTTGTGCTGTCGTCAGAAAGTACTGTTTGATATTTTTTTTATTTCTATGATTTCACTGTTAAGAAAAAGCTCAAGTAAAAATTCGTAATAAACTCTTCATTGTCAGAAAGAGCTCTGTAAAGGACTTTGTATATTTGGAAACTATGATGCGTTCAGTAAATGTCAAAACAACTTGTACTGCCGTGAGCAAGCACTTTTTGATTTTATTTTGATTATTTCACTGTTGAGAAAAAGCTCAAGTAAAAATTCGTAATAAATAAATAAATAAATTCCTCATTGTTAGAAAGAGCGTTGTAAAGGCCTCTGTATATTTTAGAAAGTATTATCAGTGCAGTAAATGTCCAAGCAACTTGTGCTGTCATCAGCAAGTACTTTTTGTCAAAATTTTTGATCTTTATGATTTCACTGCTAAGAAACAGCTCAAGTAAAAATTCGTAATAAATTCCTCATTGTCAGAAAAAGCGTTGTAAAGGCCTTTGTATATTTTAGAAAGTACGATCAGTGCAGTAAATCTCCAATCAACTTGTGCTGTCGTCAGAAAGTACTGTTTGATATTTTTTTATTTCTATGATTTCACTGTTAAGAAAAAGCTCAAGTAAAAATTCGTAATAAATTCTTCATTGCTAGAAAGAGCTTTGTAAAGGACTTTGTATATATTGGAAACTATGATGAGTTCAGTAAATGTCAAAACAACTTGTACTGCCGCCAGCAAGCACTTTTTGATTTTATTTTATTTTCATGATTTCACTGTTAAGAAAAAGCTCAAGTAAAAATTCGTAATAAATTCCTCATTGTCAGAGAGAGCGTTGTAAAGGCCTTTGAATATTTTAGAAAGTACGATCAGTGCAGTAAATGTCCAAACAACTTGTGCTGTCGTCAGAAAGTACTGTTTGATATTTTTTTATTTCTATGATTTTACTGTTAAGAAAAAGTTCAAGTAAAAATTTGTAATACATTCTTCATTGTCAGAAAGAGCTTTGTAAAGGACTTTGTATATTTTGGAAACTATGATGAGTTCAGTAAATGTCAAAACAACTTGTACTGCCGTCAGGAAGCACTTTTTGATTTTATTTTCATGATTTCACTGTTAAGAAAAAGTTCAATTGAAAGTTCTAAATAAATTCCTCATTGTCAGAAAGAGCGTTGTAAAGGCCTATGTATATTTTAGAAAGTACTATCAGTGCAGTAAATGTCCAAACAACTTGTGCTGTCGTCAGAAAGTAGTTTTTGTCAAAATTTTTGATCTTTATGATTTCACTGTTAAGAAACAGCTCAAGTAAAAATTCGTAATAAATTCCTCATTGTCAGGAAGAGCGTTGTAAAGGCCTCTGTATATTTTAGAATATACGATCAGTGCAGTAAATGTCCAAACAACTTGTGCTGTTGTCCGAAAGTACTGTTTGATATTTTTTTATTTCTATGATTTCACTGTTAACAAGAAGCTCAAGTAAAAATTCGTAATAAATTTCTCATTGTCAGAAAGAGCTTTGTAAAGGACTTTGTATATTTTGGAAACTATGATGAGTTCAGTAAATCTCAAAACAACTTGTACTGCCGTCAGCAAGCACTTTTTGATTTTATTTTATTTTCATGATTTCACTGTTAAGAAAAAGCTCAAGTAAAAGTTCGAAATAAATTTCTCATTGTCAGAAAGAGCGTTGTAAAGCCCTCTGTATATTTTAGAAAGTACGATCAGTGCAGTAAATGTCCAAACAACTTGTGCTGTCGTGAGAAAGTACTTTTTGTAAAAAAAATTGATCTTTATGATTTCACTGTTAAGAAACAGCTCAAGTAAAAATTCGTAATAAATTCCTCATTGTCAGAAAGAGCGTTGTAAAGGCCTCTGTATATTTTAGAATATACGATCAGTGCAGTAAATGTCCAAACAACTTGTGCTGTTGTCCGAAAGTACTGTTTGATATTTTTTTGTTTCTATGATTTCACTGTTAACAAGAAGCTCAAGTAAAAATTCGTAATAAATTCTTCATTGTCAGAAACAGCGTTGTAAAGGCCTTTGAATATTTTAGAAAGTATGTACTATCAGTGCAGTAAATGTCCAAACAACTTGTGCTGTCGTCAGAAAGTACTGTTTGATATTTTTTTATTTCTATGATTTCACTGTTAAGAAAAAGCTCAAAGAAAAATTCGTAATAAATTCTTCATTGTCAGAGAGAGCTTTGTAAAGGACTTTGTATATTTCGGAAACTATGATGAGTTCAGTAAATGTCAAAACAACTTGTACTGCCGTCAGCAAGCAGTTTTTGTCAAAATTTTGGATCTTTATGATTTCACGATTAAGAAACAGCTCAAGTAAAAATTCGTAATAAATTCCTCATTGTCAAAAAGAGCGTTGTAAAGGCCTCTGTATATTTTAGAAAGTACGATCAGTGCAGGAAATTTCCAAACAACTTGTGCTGTCGTCAGAAAGTACTGTTTGACGATATTTCAAAATCACGAATTCAAATTTTCAAGATTCCAAAATTCGCAATTTAGCAATTTTTAAAATTCAATATTGTAATAAATAACATGTGGATCTTGGTCTGCCCATACGTATCATAGAAGTTGAAAATACCTACTCCAATGACGTGTGTACTATTGAATCCTCAGGCTGTAAAAATTAGACTTTCTGTACCTGATAGCGATTCAATTGTTACTCGTTCAATTCTCCAAATTCGATTTGGTTTTTTGCAAAGCACAATGCACAACGTTAATGGAAATTAGGCACACGAGAAAAAGCCGGCATCTTTTACGATAATAACTTTAGAGCGAAAGTAAAATACAATAACATCAAGTCATTATATTTTCCGGACAAAAACAATTGATTGTCTGTAGGTGGTTCGTGAACTTGAAGGGTTCCAAAAATGCTAAAATAAAATGAGATTTCGAAAAAGTGGCAGATAAAAATTTTGTTGCTCTCGGCGAGTTTTGCTACTGGTTAAAATTAATGTAGTTATTTCTTGGACATCCTGTATACTTCAAATATTTTCCACAATATATTTCATTCGCATTCTTTTTATATAACTAATATTCAAAAAAGATGCTGGTCAAAAGTGGGGATTAGGGCAGAGTGCAGGGTAACACCCCAGGCAAAGCGAGACAGGATGCCTTGAGCACTAGTCAGGTTATGTTGATTGTTTATTCATAGTTTGTTAATCGTGATTAAGATACATTAGTATTATGAAGTCTTAGAATCTATTATATTTGTATAAATTTTGCCATAGTTGCATTTTATGTCAACTTCTGAAATAATTATTTGTTTTTCCAAATCAATTAAAAATATACTAAATATACATGTGTCTAGTTTCATGTTGTAAATATAAATTTCTTCAAAACGTATAACCTGGACGATATGCAACAAGACAAATATAAAAATGGTGGATGCGCCCCTCCTAGTAAAATGTATGAAATGTTAGAGCAGAATAACATTGGTCCCCGCTACTGAAATTGGACAAATGGTCAATTAGTGGTAAAATCAACATCATTTTGTCTTTTTATTTCCCAAAGAAGGGCTCCTGTAGTATTAATTATTTTGAGCCTTTGTTGCTTCATGCTTGAAAGTAGTTTGCGCAGTGCTCCCGAGGGATTTATTTGTCATTTTGGTCTTTTACCTAAACTCCATCCCCTCAAGCATTTATTTGTAACTGAAACATTACTCCTAATTTGTTTCTTTTGTGCCATAGTTATTTCTGTCTTATTACAGTTCTACACGACTGTTTTTATTTTCTGACTGGTTAACTTCTGAAATAACATTGGTGTCTTAACACTGAAGGTTGCAATAAATTCTTGATTTATATCTTATTATATAATAATAGGTACATATTTTCCAAGCTGGTGCGTATATTTTCTGTGATTCCGGATAAAAATTTTCTCAACACCAACAGCATTTTCTGCAGCACTTTTGGATAGTTAGCTCCACAATTGTGTAACTATTTATACGTGTGATTAAACAATACCATAATTGTAGACCAGTTTAATTACTCATATAATGAACCAATAATAATCGGCTACAAATAAAGTAACCGTGATGAAAAGAATGTGCGCAGATTACCTTCTTTACTTCAAAATTAATTAAGGTCAGAGCTATTGTATCAATGAGAATTATCCATCACGACGAAGACGAAAATTTATGGTAGTTTTCTTCGTTCTTACCTTTTTGTTAATTCTGCAAAAGCATTGAGGCCCGTTCCTAGAACACGGACCACAACAATTCTTAGTAAATCATCATTTTCTGGTCCGGGTCCCAACTCCTCTTTTTGCTGCATTAAAATGTACAAATTAAGAAAATTACATCTGTGCATAATCGGCGGTTATTTAACCGAAAAAGGACCATTCGTGATTTATACGACCCAAAAAACCTTATGCACCCGTCTCGTTTTCCGTCCGAAATTTATAATTTAATTTGGCCCCAAAAACGAGCCTCTATCCGTGCGTCAGCGTATAATCAAAGCTCGAGCACAATTTATGGTTTCATGAAATCGTGAAACGGCGTTTTTGATGTGGCCCGCGTTATTTTTTTCTAAATTACAGTTATTTGGTGGTCGCTCGTTATTCGCGGTGTTTTTGTTGGGTCTAGCGCTTTAGGCCCCTCATTCATTTCTTATGTTAATTTACGAGAGTGCGACGTGTAGAAACTCTTCTTCTCCGTCATGGACCGAAATATGTGTTGTGTTTATTTTAATGTGGGTTTTTTTGTGGCGTCGCCGGAGGATGATGCACGCGATCACACACCTGGTCTTTAGCTACTGGGTATAAGCAGCGACGGCCTCGAAATGCTCAATGCTTTTGCAAGTACGGAGGTTACTTTCTTTATCAGGGGATGGCCTTCGAAGTGGAGGAAGCGGGTGTTTTATTGGTAATCAGAGTCGACAATCTAATTGATGAAACGTGTAATTGTATCATTGTCTTACAAAGACTTTCCACTTTCGAATCATACCTAGAGAAAACTTTTCAGGCATTACTGACGACCTCTAAATTAAGTTCAATGTTCAATGTTCTGCACGTACATATTCTGCTCTTTCGTCCGTAAAAAGAACTTGCACTTTTAACTGACACCATTGGAGGCTAGGCTTGAGGTTGGACTTCTATTAATGGCGGTCGGAACGTCAATTCACACCTTTTTGTCTAACCTAGAGATGAAACAATGCGTTCGACGGGAAAAAGTTAGACCTCCATGTTAGACACTCCTTCCATAATAAATTGCAAATGAGAGTGTTTAAAGGTCGTAATACAATTATAGACGGAGCAGAAAAAATTCGCAAAAAAGCGGCCATCGCACGAACAGAAGATCTGGATGCAGATGAATCACTATTGCATTACGTTTTCTTCGACAGTTAGTTCATTCATTCCACTGTTGCAACGTGCTTAATTCCTTTTGAATGCACAGATAGTACATCAAGATTACGGTCCTTCTAACTTCTCTTTTTAAGTTTCTATGGGTTATTTATTAGTGTAATTTACATGTGTCACTAAGTGAATTTACAAATGTTACAAATGACGTTCCATCCGCTGTGGTATGCAGAACTCTTCTTAAACGAGTCTCATCACATTTATTTACTCATCACCAACACTTAATAATCCTTCTTGATGTTTGTTCACGAGAAACATTTCCTATGGGTAGATCCTCCAGGACAAAATTTTACTCACTGATTCCTTGTTTCCGTAGATGGTGTTGCAGTGTGACTCGCTTACTTTGGTAATCATAACGACAGCTTTACATAACGTCAATGTGGCATTAATTGCACCTAAACATATCAAAATGATAAAAATGCTATTTACCAGTTGTCAAGTTCTAATATAATATTTATATTTATAGTCATAAATAACTTTCAAATATGGAAAAGTCAACTATATGTATACATATTTATTGGAATACTTAGTTTTAAGTATATAATTGCTAATTTGTCGCTATAAAGATTGTAAACGACCGAGAGTAAACAAATTACAAAAATCTTTCACAATATCCGTGGTTAATCCATATTGCAGAGACAAGCGTTGCTGGTAATATACAATTAGAAATTCAAATTTTCAAACGGTTATCTCAGAATGGATGGAAATAATTAATTAACGTATTTCATTCCAGATTGTTAACCAAGTCACGGAATATTACTGAAATTGGCAAATTTCACATAGGAATTGTTAAATAATTTATTCCTCAAACTGACAACCATAAATGCCTCTACTGCCAGATATGAGAATAAGTAACACGCTTTTCGTTAAATATTCAAATAAATGAATGGAGAATTAGATCGATCTGCTTGAATAGTCAACTAGTCCAGTAATTAGACACTCGTTGGAAGTTAAAACCTAATTAATCAATCTTCAATTCAAATATCTTCATTGCGAAAGATTTAGAGGTGTAAAGTCAATTTCGTCGATTTATATAGACTTGAGTTTAATAGGATACAATTAAGTTATTAATCAAATCAATCATAAATTGTCTTTGTTAATTAACGTCAGAACAGACTGAAAGGCGTCAGTTGCACTACAGGAATGCCGCACTCATGTAATCATATTTATCTCTTCGCAGCAACTAATCTGCGTGATTTATAAGTTACAAAGACTGAAATAAATGTGCTGGGAACATAATTGAATCCTACTATTTCGTTTGTCAGATTGCGGATCTATAAATTTATGGCTTAATCATATCATTTGGATTACGGTTTTCCTGGGACGAAATTCTCTGGAAAACAAATTGATTCACACTATTTAGATTTAGGGTTATAGAACCCACTCCAAAATATAATCTGAAAAAGTCTCAAATTTAATAGAGCAATCAAAAAACCAAATTAACACCGCAAAATAACAGATTAACAGAAATATCAAATTAGCTAACGAATCGGAAAGAAATCTGCAACGACTTGTCTCCACACACAGTGAATCATCCCCGCACGGTTTTAATTGCACAAAACAGGACAATCTTGATTCCATCGGACTTAATAAATTGAGAATTCCACAATCTTGACCAGAGGCAATCCTTTTTTCATATTTACAAATTTCAAAAAATCGCTTTCTAGCTGCAAAGATCTATCTTTTATTAACACACTCTCCAAATTTCAAACGATAATCTTCAAAACCAACCGACAGGCAGGAATGTACATGCCGCAAGAGAACCCTCTGTCAGAGACAGCATCTCGCAGCCAACATTCAAGATTTTATCTCACTTCAACATCGGAAGAAATTTGTCTCTCAGCAAATGACAACCTTAACTCTCTCATCTTCTTTTTCACACGTTTGTCCACTACTAGAATAATTGATGCAGATGATGTTCTCGGGTTTACGGAGTTGGCGTTCTTCTGGAATTTAGGGCCTGTATTTTGCTCCCCTCGTTGTTTTCAGGTTTAGGGACTGTGTTTCGCAACGTTGGTTTCTCAAGGTTTCAAGTTTACTGACATCTCAGATTATCCAAAACCTCAAAGAGTCTAGGTTTTCAGGTTCTCTACGGTTTCAGGTCTTCTGAGTTTTCAGGTACTTAAAATTCTCATGTTCTCTAAGCTTTCCAAGATTTCAAATTCTCTAAATTCTGAAGATCTCAAGATCCCAAAACTTTCAGATTTCTCCAGGTCTCAATTTATGTTTCTCAAGTTCTCGGCAGATTCTTTTGTTTCTCAGGGTCTCCAGTTCATTAACATCTCAGATTTTCCAAGACCTCAAATAGTCCAAATGCTCAAGATTCTCAGGTTCTATAAGGTTTCAGGTTTTCTGAGATTTCAGGTTCTTGAAATTCGCAGATTTCTCAAGTTCTCTCAGCTTTCCAAGATTTTAAATTCTCAGGTTGATGGGTTTTGAAGGTGTAAGGTTCGCCTAGTTCCCAGGTATTTCAAAATCTCAAGTTCCTTCAGTTCTCTGGGATTTTCAAGTTGGCAAGTTTTTTAAGTTACTTAAGAATTCAACCTTCCTAGAATCTCACTTTTTCCAAAATCTCCGGTTCCTCCACTTCTTAAGTTCTTAGGTTTGCCAACTTTAAAGTTTCACTTAGTACTCAGGTTTCAAAAAATCTCAAGTTAATCCAGTTCTAAAATTTTCAGATTCTTTTGTTCCTCCTCAAGTTTCCTAGAATTTCAGGTTTTCCAAGACCTCAAAAGGTCCAAATTCTCAAGTTCGCTGGGTTCTCTAAGGTTTCAGGTTGTTCAAATTTTCACGTTCCTCAAGTTCTCAATAAATTTGTGTTTCTAAAATCCTCAGTTTCTTAGATTCCTCAAGGTCTAAAGTGTGCATAGTTTTTAAAATCTCAAGTTCCTTTAGTTCCCAAATTCTCTAGTTACCTAAAATTTCAACTTTAATAAATTTCCAAAATTTGCAGTTCTTCTGCCACTTCTTCAGTTCTTAGGTTGTTACGTTCCTCAAGTTCTAATGTTCGCCTAGTTCTCAGGTTTTCCAAAATCTCAAGTTAGTCCAATTCTCAAATAAATTTAGTTTCTCAAATTCTGACGTTCTCAAGTTCCCTAGGGTTTCTCAGGTTTCTCAAATTGTCAGAATCTTTTCTTACTCAAGGTCTCAAGTTTCTTAAAATCTCAGGTTTTCCAAATTTCTGAGGTCTTTCCACTTCTCAACTTTTGTTTCTCAAGTTCCGTAAGATCTCAAAGAGTTCAAATTCTCAAGTGGTTCTCTTAGGTTCTCTAAGGTTTTAGGTTGAGATTGAGGTTGCGTTTTCTCAAGTTGTTTAAGCTCTCCAAGATTTCAAATTCAAATCCAAATTCTGAAGTTTTCAAGATCCCAAAACTTTCAGATTTCTCCAGGTCTCAATTTATGTTTCTCAAGTTCTCAGCAGATTCTTTTGTTTTTCAAGGTCTCCAGTTCATTAACATCTCAGATTTTCCAAGATCTCAAATAGTTTAAATTCTCAAGTTTCTCAGGTTCTATAAGGTTTCAGGTTTTCTGAGATTTTAGGTTCTTGCAATTCTCAGATTTCTCAAGTTCTCTAAGTTTTCCAAGATTTCAAATTCTCCAAATTCTGAAGTTCTCAAGTTTCAGGTTTCTCCAGGTCTAAATTTATGTGTCTCAAGTTCTCAGGTTGATGGGTTTTGAAGGTGTAAGTTTCGCCTAGTTCCCAGGTATTTCAAAATCTCAAGTTCCTTCAGTTCTCTGGGATTTTTAAGTTGGCAGGTTTCTGAAGTTACTTAATAACTCAACCTTCCTAGAATCTCACGTTTTCCAAAATCTCCGGTTCTTCCACTTCGTAAGTTCTTAGGCTTGTCGAGTTTAAAGTTTCACCTAGTTCTCAGGTTTCAAAAAATCTCAAGTTAATCCAGTTCTCAAATTGTCAGATTCCTTTGTTCCTGCTCAAGTTTCCTAGAATTTCAGGTTTTCCAAATTTCTAACGTTTTTCCACTTCACAACGTTGGTTTCTCAAGTTCCCTAACATTTTAGATTTTCTAAGACCTCAAAGAGTCTCAGCTTCTTTAAGGCTTAAGTTCTAGGTTCCTCAAGTTCTAAAATTCGCTTTGTTCTCAGATTTTTTAAAATCTTAAGATAATCCAGTTATCAAATTTCTGAGGTTTTTCCACTTCTCAACGTTAGTTTCTCAAGTTCCTTAACATCTCAGATTTGGAAGACGTCAAAGAGTATGAATTCTTAAGTTCCTTAGGTTTTCAAGTTCTCTACGGTTTCAGGTTTTCCAAGATTTCAAATTCTCCAAATTCTGACGTTTTGAAGTTCCCTAGGGTCTCAGGTTTCTTCAGGTCTTAATTTATGTTTCCCAGGTTCTCAAGTCAATAGATTTCTGAAGCTCTAAGGTTCGCTTAATTCCCAGGTTTTCTAAAATCTCCGGTTTCTCCACTTCTTAAGTGCTTAATTTCTTCAGTCTAAGATTCGCTGAGAAGTATTCTCAAATTCTCAGATTCTTTTCTTACTCAAGGTCTCACGTTTCTGAAAATCTCAGGTTTTCTAAATTTCTGAGGTTTTTCCACTTCTCAACTTTTGTTTCTCAAGTTCCGTAAGATCTCAGAGTTCAGATTCTCAAGTGGTTCTCTTGGGTTCTCTAAGGTTTCAGGTTGAAATTAAGGTTGCGTTTTCTCAAGTTGTCTAAGCTCTCCAAAATTTCAAATTCTCAAAATTCTGAAGTTCTCAAGATCCCAAAACTTTCAGATTTCTCCAGGTCTCAATTTACGTTTCTCAAGTTCTCAGCAGATTCTTTTGTTTCTCAAGGTCTCCAGTTCATTAACATTTCAGATTTTCCAAGATCTCAAATAGTTCAAATTCTCAAGTTTCTCAGGTTCTATAAGGTTTCAGGTTTTCTGAGATTTTAGGTTCCTGCAATTCTCAGATTTCTCAAGTTCTCTAAGTTTTCCAAGATTTCAAATTCTCCAAATTGTGAAGTTCTCAAGTTTCAGGTTTCTCCAGGTCTCAATTTATGTGTCTCAAGTTCTCAGGTTAATGGGTTTTTAAGGTGTAAGGTTCGCCTAGTTCCCAGGTATTTCAAAATCTCAAGTTCCTTCAGTTCTCTGGGATTTTCAAGTTGGCAAGTTTCTTAAGTTACTTAAGAACTCAACCTTCCTAGAATCTCACGTTTTCCAAAATCTTCGGTTCCTCCACTTCTTAAGTTCTTAGGCTTGTCAAGTTTAAAGTTTTACTCAGTTTTCAGGTTTCAAAAAATCTCAAGTTAATCCAGTTCTCAATTGTCAGATTCTTTTGTTCCTCCTCAAGTTTCCTAGAATTTCAGGTTTTCCAAGACATCAAAGAGTCGAAATTCTCAAGATTCTCAGCTTCTTTAAGGCTTAAGTTCTAGGTTCCTCAAGTTCTAAAATTCGTTTAGTTCTCAGGTTTTCCAAAGTCTCAAGTTAATCCAGTTCTCAAATTTCTGAGGTTTTTCCACTTTTAATCGATGGTTTCTCAAGGTCTCCAGATGTGAGTTTCCTAACATCTCAGATTTTCCAAGACCTCAAAAGGTCCAAATTCTCAACTTCGCTGGGTTCTCTAAGGTTTCAGGTTGTTCAAATTCTCACGTTCCTGAAGTTCTCAATAAATTTGTGTTTATAAAATTCTCAAGTTTTGAATTTCTCAGTTCCTTAGATTCCTCAAGGTCTAAGGTTTGCTTAGTTCCCAGTTTTCAAAATCTCAAGTTCCTTCAGTTCTCAATTTCTCTAGTTACCTAAAATCTCAAATTTAATAAATTTTCAAATTTCCAAAATTGTTACGTTCCTCAAGTTCCAACCTTCGCTTAGTTCTCAGGTTTTCTAAAATCTCAATTTAGTCCAATTCTCAAATTTAGTTTCTCAAATTGTCAGATTTTCTTTTTACTCAAGGTCTCAAGTTTCTGAAAATCTCAGGTTAAATTTCTGAGGTTTTTCCAATTCTCAACTTTTGTTTCTCAAGTTCCGTAAGATCTCAAAGACTTCAAATTTTCAAGCGGTTCTCTTAGGTTCTCTGAGGTTTCAGGTTGAGATTGAGGTTGCGTTTTCTCAAGTCGTCTAAGCTCTCCAAGATTTCAAATTCTCCAAATTCTGAAGTTCTCAAGATCCCAGAACTTTCTGATTTTTCCAGGTCTCAATTTATGTTTCTCAAGTTCTCAGCAGATTCTTTTGTTTCTCAAGGTCTCCAGTACACTAACATCTCAGATTTTCCAAGACCTCAAAGAGTCCAAATTCTCAAGTTTCAAGGCTTCAGGTTTTCTGAGATTTCAGGTTCGTTGTTCTCGCGTTTAGGGACTCTTTTTCACCATTTCGTTTTCTTGGTTGTCCTTTAATTTAGGGACTGTCTTTAACTATTTTGTTTGCCACCTTGTCCTCGGCTTTAAGGACTGTCTTCAACTATTTCGTTTCCTCCGTTGTTCTCGGACTTAGGAACTGTTTTTATCTATTTGGTTTCTTGCGTTCTTCTCGGGTTTAGGGACTGTCTTTAACTATTTTGTTTTCCTCGTTGTTCTGGGATTTAGGGACTGTCTTTAACTAATTCGTTTCCTTCGTTATTCTTTGGTTTAGGGCCTGTCTTTAACTATTTCGTTTTCCTCGTTGTTCTTTGGTCTAGGGACTATCTTCAACTATTTTGTTTTCTTCGTTGTTCTGGGATTTAGGGACTGTGTGTAACTATTTCGTTTCCCTCGTTGTTCTCTGGTTCAGGGACTGTATTTAACTAATTCGTTTCCCTCGTTGTTCTCGGGTATAGGGATTGCCCTTAACTATTTTCTTAATTCCTTTATTTTCGAATTTAAGCACTGCTTTTAAGTGTTTCATTTCCGTCGTTGTTCTTGCATTTAGGGATCCCCTTTTACTATTTCGCTTCCCTCGTTTTCTCCTTTATAAATTATAGGTCAAATCTCTAATTTTTTTATCAAAATTAACAAAGAATCAAATATACAGGGTGTAACAAAAATAGGCATCAAGATTGTGACCGGGAATAGATCTCACCTATAGCAACAATTTTTGTCAAAACACTTTTGCCATAAACTCTATAGTTGTATATTTAAAAAAAAATGTAGCACCAAAATCACCGTGCGCCACTGCGTTATAGCAGGCCCAAAAAAGAAAATCACTCCGCGCAAAAACAATCAACCCTAGCATAGTGTTTATATTTCTTGCTTTATCAACAAGGGACAATCACCGTAACGGGAGATTGTTTGAGATGGTTAACAAAAATCAACGCCAATTTCAATTTTAAAACACTTGTTTAATAAGATGGAATCTTTCGAAGCAACAAAACGTTATAAATAAACTCACACAATTGCCCAATGAAAATTTTAAGATTTTTTTTTCTAGTGCTCGGAATAATAAATGTTTATGAACTTTTTTAAGGCTTCATACAATTTCAAAAAAATTCAATCTGCAAGATAGGGAACTAACTTAAGAAAACTGAAAAAAACTGAAATTACAGTAACTGTTCAAGCAAAAAAAAGACGAATTGAAGAAACAATTTAATAATAAGTTTTGAAATTTTGAACTCTCCCGGGGGGAGCTTTAGTATAGTTTATTCATTTTCCAACGTCATTTAGGCAAAAATTTCATGAGATAAATTTTATGCAGAATATAATGGAATAATATGTCAGATAAGATTTTCTCGTTGGAGTTACCGTTGTCGAGAAAAATGCAAAAATGCTTCATGACGTCACGCTCGGGGGCGGTTTTTTGGTCAAAAGGGGATGAAGCTCCTTCCGGGAGGTGGGAACTAATTGGATTTTTATTTGGAGCCCTGCTGGAAGTTTATAACCAAAAGTTCAAAACTTTATCAATTATTTCTTCTAAAAAGTCAAATTTGTTTGGACTACGTTGTTTGAAGGCACATTCGCACACGTATTTCAAATGTTATTATTGTCGCTGCATCTGTCACCAGTTACCTTAATAGCTTAAAATCACAAGCATTTAAATCCGGAGATCTGACAGACCATATCTGCCATTCCACCAGGAAAGTTACGATTTAACCACCTGCGTACACGCCGAGCACTATGGCAAGGAGCACCGTCCTGTAGGTAGTACAAAAAATCAAATCATCAAAGGTAAATAATAGGGATTAATTTATGCAAGCAGGGACGACTCGTCAATGCGAATTTGTGAAGGGGCAAAAATTCTAAAAAAGTCAAGTTCTGTTACTGGTTAAAATTTTGATACCTATGGCTGTTACACCCTGTAAATTGAATTTTTGAATATAAAAAACTGCTTTTTATCAATTGCGCACTTGTATAAAGAATTACAAAAGTTTTTTGAGCTTTTTCCTTTTTAAATTGACCAGTTTTTACACCATGTATTACCAATTTCATTGTAATTTATTACTTCCTTGATAATGCCATGGTCGAAGACATTTATTTTACTTCTAATGTAAAATTTGATATACTTGGGGCTAACGTTGATGAAGAAATAAACGGTGAAAAGCATTCATGTTTATGTCGCAGGAAAACGAATTGAATTTATGGTGACACGCATATTAATGCAGAAATTGATTCTCTTATTAGTAGTGACTGGTTTGTAATATTTTTTACCCAACTTGCAGTGGGATCGATGAACCATCCGTTTGAATATTATCAAATTTATTAATGCAAAACACACTTTAACATTCATATCGCGAAAACCGTGTTCGCAATTTTTTGCGAAGTTTTGAGCGAGCAGTGGGTTGGTCCGGTGCGAGATAAGTGTGAGATAATCAAAAACATTTCCCACTTTATTAATTTAAAAGTGTTGCTTGTTATGAGAAATCACTGGTTTCATTTCAGGAATTAAGGACGACTTTGCAATTTTCGCAATGACAAGAAAGATTAAACCGCTACTGCTAAAAACGTTCGGTTTGTCTTTTTCTCCTTTTTTTACCGTGAAAATGTTCCTGCCAATTACACGTTATATACCGGACGTTTGCAATTACCTTCTATCTGCTACGGTGTGGCGAAAAAATCGTTTTCACTCTCTGTGTGAACCAAATGAATCTGAACTCTCTTAACGACTAAAATCAAGTCTGGAAGTGCTTCAGCACACATTACTGTCTACCTCCAATTAAGCAAGTCCTAACTCGCGACAAGTGACCATTAATAATACCGTAATGGTGGGGCTCGTTTGAAAAAATATTTTTCAGTGACAGTTTTTTTCCTATTTATAGGAACAAGAAAATTGCTGTAGACGTAAAGTTTGTGTTATCTCATTTGCAATTACAACCTGCTCCTAATAATTAAACGGACACTTGTTACGCTCTGCAGGTTTTTTCATTTGACTGCGAGTTATTCTATAGAAAAGTGGAAATTCTCGCTGTTCTTTAAACTAGCAGCCTGTACATACAAAGTGATTAATTCACCAAGTAAGGTAATGAGACCCAATTTGATTTCCTTGTCACACACTACGCCATATTCGAGTTCTTCGTACGTATTTGCATGTTTGCTAATTGAATATTTATTGACTATTTTACAGAAGCCTTTCTAGTTAAACTATTTTATTCGCGGAAAGCTGCGCTGGTGTATTACGATTATAAACATTAAATCCTTTCTAGTAAATCAGCACAGGTTATACAATGTATCTTTTGAAACATCATTTCAACAGAAGACACGTTCTCATTGTTCTTGTCTTGGTACAACATTATTTATTAAGTAATAAAATTATAATTTGTAGATCTGCAGAGGTGTTACAAATTTTGCGCGGAAGCAGTTTCCACAACTGACAATGCAGAGGCTGTACAATTGATTGCTATCACACCTGTGGTTTATGCAAACTCTTCGAAGAAGTGAAATAATTTCAACGGTCAACACAACAGTTAAATGTGCTATAAATTCGATTTAAATTATAAACCAGATGTCTAGATAGGCTAATTTAAATTTATAGCCCATGAAGGGGCAGAATCATCTCGATCGTGCACATTGGTTTTATTTTCACATTTGTTGAAATACGTTCTTGGTTACTTTGGTCAATAACTGTAAAATATTAAAAAATTTAAATATATCTAAGTCGAACTCCACAAACTTTAATCAGCGTAAAATTATAAATGGTACATGTTTCGGCAGAACACTTCTGCCATCATCAGCCCTTAAAGAATATAAAATTGTCTTAATTAATTAATTTAAGGGCTGATGATGGCAGAAGTGTTCTGCCGAAACATGTACCATTTATAATTTTACGCTGATTAAAGTTTGTGGAGTTCGACTTAGATATATTTAAATTTTTTAATTTAAATTTACTCCACTTGGATTTAAGAACATTCTTCTTGACTGTAAAATATGCTCGATTCTGGAGTTCGGAGAATTCTAAACTTGCCTGGTGCCTGGTTGGAAAATCAAATTGTAGCTTTAACTGTTACATCGTCACATAAAGTCATATCGGAGGGAATTAAGTGGTTTCAACGTGGCCAACAACTGCAATTTCCAAATTGCTTATTTCCGACCAGATTTATTATGATCGAATCTTCATCAATCATATGACTCCTAAATGAGATCCCTTATCTCGGAAATCATGCAAATCGCTCCCGATTAAGACAAAGGAAAGTGTCAGGTTCGCATTAAAACTCAGTTCGTTGATCTGCGTCGGAATTAGCTTAATCGCACTGTTTAGTTTGACAAATCGCATACAATTTACGTAAATGCATAACGATCTAATCGTGCAAACGACTGCAGCGATAATCAGTTGTAATTACATACTGAAAATTCAGCGAGGCTCTCGGTGAAATTTCGTTTCCGGTCGATTGGACGTTACGCTATAGCACCGGCCGGCCTCGGAAATAATTAAGGACGTTAGTTAACGCCATTGTTCTAACCAAACAAAAAGAAAGAAAGTCTACAGATTTACAACTTACTTCTTAGCTTATTGCGTTTTTTCCCGGTTCACGGGCACGTGCCTCTCGCGCTCGGCCGCCTACGACGCGGATCGCTCCGAGCCATCACGGAACACAGAAAATCTACGATCTTTATCAGACGGAACTTTTTGATTTCACACACCATAACGTCATCATTGCAAGCGGTTACCAAATCGAGGCGCTTTTAGACAATGACCTCTTCGGTTTTTTTGCACAGGTTTCAGTGTATGTAATTATTGTAATTACACACACCAGAAAAATCTTTAGTTCTATCAATATGATTTAAAATCACTTATAATATTGCAATTTTTCTTAACAGTATATTACGTAACAAGAGTTCTAAGAAGCATATTACACACGACCGGAAAAGGTTACGCACGAGGGGCGAACTCCAGGAGCTTGATGTACTATACTTTTTCTACGATCACAGGTAGAAAGAAGTAGCTTACTACATGGCACGAAGAATCAAGAAGAAAACATTATCATCAACGCAACATCAAATGGACTGTTTTCTAAAAATAAAAGGAAAAGAAAAACATGTCGAAAACAGAAGACGCCGAAGAAGATAAGAAGGTGATAAAGAATACGAAAGATAATAAATAACTTTAACGCAAATGTGTGAAAAGAAAATACAAAACATAATGGACATAGATAGCTTTCTCAGAGAAACATGAAAGTAAAAAGGACTCAATTAAGACGAAAATAAATCCAAAAAGGAACATGGATATCTCCTGAAAAAAAATAACCATGTGCTCATCCAAAAAGACCACTTGAACATGAAAAGTGTGAGGAGGGTGGTCTGTAGTTCTGATCATTTCTTAGTGCGGATAGGCTGCAAAGAAAACTGCCCATATAAAAAGAAAACCAACAGCCAATAAAATAGTTAAAAGGTATGACGTAAATGAATTTAAAGACCAGAAAGTTAGAAATAAATATGATGCGTCTATCTGGTAGAAAAAAAAAAACTAAATATCGAAATGCTTTGGAGTGAACAAGATAACATTACGTTTTTGGACAAAACGGCTCAAGCAAAAATTTCCTATTTCAATGTCCCCTTAAGTTTGGAACCACCTTTTTGAACCACCAACGACTTGCCACACAATTTCAAATTTACGATAAGGCCACCAAGAATTTGAAACTCTTTTTGACACAAGTCGAAGGCTTCACCTGTAAGTCCAGCCTTTGCAGCATAACTCACCTTGAATAAGTCACTATGATGTTAATGAGATCAGTTAGCATATCCTACTTATCACTGATTAAAGATTTTTACGACCATAATTTTCAGTCTGGCCCATACCGACAATCTGTCATTATCGCTAAGTGTCAGGCAATTTCAATGAAATTGAATGTGCACTTTTACCGCACGCCGTACAACAATTAATGTAATAACGGCGATTATGTTATTGCAAAATTTTATCAGTTATGTCAGGTGCACTATCGCGAGATCAGCACATAACTCATAGACTAATCGCTGTGTGGGCGTAATTTGCACTTGCTGAGAAAATTTTCACTAGACTCTTAGGCCGTGCTAAAGTTTAGGAGTTCGTGAGATGAGTTTCACATTTTTACACCGTCGTTTTATTGACATTTATAGGCGCAATTAATACCTGCCTGGATTATAGTAATGATAGTTATTAAGCGAAGGTCTGCTGATATTTGAGTTTGAAAAATCGAGGCAGTGGTGATGCCACAAGCCTAAATTTGATCGTGCCGAAGATGCTTATCTTTGCGAATAAATTAAATTTATTATTTCATTATTCGTAGGAAACGTGGGGTAACGAGATCACAATAAATGGTGCTATCTTTCTGGCATCAAGGAGGTTAATTGAAAATTAGTTATTAATAAATGCATTTTTATTTTTCAAGATACTTTCCACAGTACATTTGGACAAGAGCTTTTGGCAACCTTCAAGGAACTTCGGGAATACAATCTTGGTATGGTTTAGCTTCTTCGGCGATTGTATCCCTTTCTATTCGATATTGGGAATACATGGTGTTTTCATGGCTCTTTTAGCTTAAAAAATAAATAAATAAAAAGGATTCACAGTGAAATCGAAGACTAGATGGAACCACTTCGCTATTGAATAGAATCTTCATATTCGAATTTGATGAACCCTGGTTCTTCAGAAAGGTTCCATTGCGACAATTTGGTCTTAATTTCACGCTTTTTAATCATATCTCGTATTTTTGATTTGATTTATATTGTAACGTAGCCTGAGCCGGACGATGCTTCTAGTACACTGTCCCGTTCCGTCGTTCGTTCCCTTCTTATACCCCTACCCCAGTAAACACATGCACGTTGTTTTAACGTGGAAAAGCCGTGTATGTGGTTGATAACACGTTGATGGTTGAAAATATCACGTTATATTTTGGTAATACCTTCAACGTTATTTCAACGTATTTTATATAACGCAAATTCGACATTGATTTACAATAAAATATTGACTACGTATCTCTAAATTACGACAATTCAACGTTAAAAAATTACGTTATTTTTAAATATTATATATGACGCAATAAAGACGTTTAATCAATATTGTTAATCAACGAAAAGTACAAAATGTTGATAAAATATAAGTTATTTTCCACGTGCAGTTCTGACGTTTGTTTCTCGTGAAATTTTTACATTAAATACACGCGTTTTCCTAATCAAATAAAAAATAAAAATACCTAAGGAGTGAAAGAGTTCCAGCAGAGTATAAAAAATCATCATCATGGCGTAGCCCTATAGGTTTTTGGGTTTAAAAGGAGGTTTTTCAATTTACTTCCCTTATTTTTTTTATGATTGTATTTTACTTTACCTCAATTTACTTTTTTTTATAAAAAATCATGTTAAGAAATATATATTTATTATTTAAATCATAACCTAAAATCAAATTATACAGGCTAGCGCAAAAGTATGGAAACCCCTGAATATCTCAAAAACTGTTAGTCGCATCTAAACCAAATTTTGCAGGTATATAGGGGTCTATAATATCTACTTGATGTAATTTTTTCATAGTTGCACTGTCATTTGTTTTCGAGATACAAAACCAACTTATATTTTTTTAAATAGCAACATAGGGTGAAAATAACTTTTTTGGAAAAAGCATTTTTTTTTCTGAATTTAACGATGTGGTATAATAATTCTACTTTTTTGCATTTGTCTGCGAAAAAAAAATAAGTTTTTTTTATAAATTATTATTATTATTATTAAACTGACGGCTGCAAATATTATTATTTGTGCTGTAAAAAAATAATATGCCATCAAACCTAACAGTATTACTAAAAAATCTGTCTCTTACACTAAATGTTCAAAATGTTGACCATTAATTTCTTGACAAAAATGAATTTTATTAACAAAACTTTGTAACACATTGCGTAACATGTTGGGAGTGATGCTAGCAATCTCTTCTCTTATTCGTTGCTTTAAATCTTCAAAATCAAGTGGTCTTCTGGCATAATCTCTACTTTTTACATAACCCCACAAAAAATCGAGAGGTGACAAATCAGGCGGCAGATTTGGCCGGCCATTGAATTGCCCCTCTCCTGCCAGGAAACACATCTAAGTGACGACGGACTTGTTGACTAAAATGGGGTGGAGCTCCATCTTGCTGGAACCAGGTTTCTACGGCAGGTACATTTCGTCTGTCATAATTTGGAAAAAGCTGTGTAAGACGAGGAACAATCTTAGATGAGGAGTTTTGTTAATAGAATTCACTTTTGTCAAGAAATTAATGGTCAACATTTTGAACATTAATTTAGTGTAAAAGACAGATTTTTTAGTAATACTGTTAGTAATACTTTTTACAGCACAAATAATAATATTTGCAGCCGTCAGTTTAATAATAATAATAATTTATAAAAAAAATATTATTTCTTTTCGCAGACAAATGCAAAAAAGTAGAATTATTATACCACATCGTTAAATTCAGAAAAAAAATGCTTTTTCCAAAAAGGTTATTTTCACCCTATGTTGCTATTTAAAAAAATATAAGCTGGTTTTGTATCTCGAAAACAAATTACAGTGCAACTATGAAAAAATTACATCAAGTAGATATTATAGACCCCTATATACCTGCAAAATTTGGTTTAGATGTGACTAACAGTTTTTGAGATATTCAGGGGTTTCCATACTTTTGCGCTACCCTATATAAAATAGAAAAGAACGAATGGCGGTGAAGTCTAAATTATTATTTTTGACTATTATTTCTCGTAAAATTTTAACATTAAATTCACGTGTTTTTCTAGTCATCTATACTACAAATAAAAACGCATTCGAGGCGTGTTTTGGCGCTGTTTACTTTTCGTGAAATTTTCACGTTAAGTATACGTGTTTTTAAATATAAGTAATTTTTGACGTTCAGTTCTGACATTAATTTCTCGTGAAATTTTTACAATAAATTCACGTGTTTATATACTCATATAATTATATTTAATTTATGTACTACAAAGGAACGCATTCCATTGGCGTCTTTTACAGATTCCATATGGGCGGTTTTTGCGCCAAGTTTAGAAGCCACTGCAAATGGTTTGTTGCGGGTTATAAAACATATGTACATTTTTTATTTGCATCACATTTTAAATAAAATAGAATGGTTATAGAATTTAAAAGTAGAAACAATAGAAATATTTAGTAAGGCTAGCATTTCTTTCATAATTTTTACCAAACATGGTAACAACTAAGTTAGCTCTTGTAAACATTTGGCACTCCGAATTTTACCCAAACAACATTGAAAGTTTGACGTTTTCTCGTGGTTCTCGCCATCTCGCCCGCCTAGTTCGCAATACAGATGAACAATCGCTCTTTGAGAATTAATATAATTATTCAAAAACAAAACAATTGTCTGGATCACTTTTGGTGGTAGATAACTACTTTTAATCAGTTTTCTGATTCACTCATCACCCTGATGATGCCAACATTGTTGGCGAAACGTGTTTATAATAAAAATTGTTTTTGGTGTTTTAGGGAAAACTGTGTAAAAGTAGTCATATAATTATTATTAAATTAAAATTTAAAAATAAAATTGACATTCCCTATTCTATTATGGTGTTAATGTTATAAAAAATTACAAAAGCTCTTTAACCCAACGGCAAAGAAATAATTCAATGTAGGTAGCTATATTTACTTACGTAGATGGGTACTTACAGATATTAATTTAAATGTGTTTGTTAAAGTTGAAAACAAAAATTAAGATCTTTAATTATTACGGTTAATCAACGAAATTAATAAATATAATAAACGCTGTGAAGTAAGTGAAAGTGTCAAAAGACCAGCGAAAAGATTAAAAATAAAACAACGAATCTCTTTTGAGAGTGTCTTTGACCGGAGAAGAGTTTAGTGTTGGTCAGGGAATGAATAGTTTTTAAAAACGAAATTGAAAGCAGGTATAATAGGGGCTGGAATTTTGAGAAGAACGGATATTGGTTTATGATGGGGGCTGAAGGTTGAGGAACTAACGACGCGAGCCTTATCGAATTTGTTTTGGCGACAAACAAACATGCTGCTTCCAAGACACAAAAATGTACGTGATTTACAGCTTTTTGATTGCCTTGCACCCCGAACGAAACGAAACCAAGGAACTCTTTCCAGATGTGTCATCTGTGCTTGGCCATTGCTTCGTTCGATTTTGTTCATTTTCATTTTTCGTCCGAGATCGTGCAGTTCGTTTCGTTTTCGTTTGCCTTACCAAGTTTTGAGATTTGTGTAGCTTCCAAAAGTCCTAAAGGTAAGTAGTACAGTATTTTATTTAAAAGTAGTAACTAAATATACATTTTTTATGCATATTACTAACCAGAATTTAAATTTGTTCCGCAAGTGTACCGATTTTTTGACTTTAGTCAAAAGTGGTACTCCGTGTAAGACCTGGCCTTCTTACAAGGTTTTTAAGGTACATTTTAAGATATACATACATATATCATATTATATTTATGATTTTTGTAATTAAATTTTTTTGTTTTAACTTTTGAGCTTCTTTGCAGAAGATTATGACACAGACGATAAAAAGGCCAACAACGTCATCAAGGAGATTGGGGAAACTGCAGAGGAAATAACTCATCAGTGGAAAGTCTCTCAAGAAAGCAAATTTTTGGTGATGAGTCTCTTTTTGATGGTAAGCGGCCTCAAATTGTAAACCTTGGAGAGGATTTTTGCTGTACCCCTACGACGTCTTATGCATCGCCAATGTCAGCATTTTCTCCAGCTTCAACATATCCTGGTAAATTGTGTCATTTTATATCAGTTACGACAATCATATACCTAGTAAGGATTTTTTTATTTTTGCAATAGGTACTTATAGTTATTTCTTATAGATTTTGAGGGAACTGTACTGCAAACATTAGCAAAACTGACCCAGTACGTCGAGCAACACACAATCCGAGTCATGAAAAAAATTATTTAATTTAATTAGGGCAATTAGCCCATAATAATTATTTTAGTTTTTTTTATAATGATAATTATAGTTATAGTTATATAGTTTATAATATTAGTAGTACATAGTTGATGTTATAGTTTTTAGTAATTATTTTCATATTTTCTATTCACCTTTATACATTATAATAGATTTGAACTTTTGTAAAACAATTTTTTTTGTTTGTTTTATAATAAATATATGTCATGAAAATCAACACTTTTTTAATATACTTATTTCCTAAAATCACCTAAAAAAGACGTATTTTATAATATCTTTAAAATACGTTTACAGAACGTTTTGTTGAGACATTGAAAATGACGTTTAATTCAGAAAATCAACACGTCTTTTCAACCTGGAAAAAGTAACGTTGATTTCGGCGACATCGTAGTCTATTCAACGGTTGGTAGGTACTTGTTTGTTTTACGTTTTTTTTTACGTTGTTTTGTTTACGGAAAATCAGTACGTCTTAACAACGTGGTAAAATCACGTGAAAAAAACGTGTTTTACTAGACGTTATAAGCACGTCATATTTACACGTCGAAAGTAACGTTGAAGTCAGCGACATCGTAACGTCCGTTGGTACTCGTTTTTTTTTTACGTTTTTCTCACGTGGTTGTGTTTACTGGGACTGGTGTTGTCGATTCGTTCTCTTCCAGGAATAATGAGATCATCTTTTCGGCGCGACCGAATATTATTGAAAGATGACATCATCCTCTTTGTATAGTATGACATCAGCGCGACAGAACCTTCTCGACTGATGAGAGCATTTTATGTAAACAATCATTCTCAGACGTTCTCACGGTCCGTCTTCAAAATAATAATAACTGGTCTTATCGATGTGATTTAAATTTTGCCAATTTTTATAGGGACGTGGAGGTTATTGCAAAAATCATGGAACCGTGGGTTCAAATTGTCATGTGCAAAGATAGGATGTTAGGTGCAAAAATTTTTTGTATTGGTTTTGTAAAATGCATAATCGATAAAGTAGTGCAAGTGTATTTATAGTTGCTAAACCTAACATCAAATTTTCATGTAAAGAATTTTGTTCAATACTCGTGCACTGTCACTTCTCAGGAGTTCGGGTCATTCATAATTTGTCGTCCACGTATGATGTTCCCAATTGTAATAATTTTGTTATAAATATTTATGAATAACGTTTGGAAAGAGCTCATCGGTAAAGCTTTTTACTATGTATGAGGTAGCTTTATCTTGCATAATATAACATTATAGCCCTAGACCTATTGAACGTTATCAAGATTGATTCTGATATATTTTGATATGCGACCACATAAAATATTTTCATGTGACCATGGTATAAACACCACTCAACATAATGTATAAATGCTGGCAGATTTATAGAGTTTCAACTTTTTACCTTCACTCCGAATGGTTTAGATACTCAAGATACCCTGTGAAGGAAGAGTCGGTGTTAATGAGACTCATTTACTACCTTGTCGTACGGTATTAGTTAGCTAGAAATTGCGATCTATCTTTCATCTTATCTCCTCCGGAGGACTCTAAATTAATTAATTAGGTTTTAAAATTGGTAAATGTGGAAATTATATTCCGACAGTATTTATAGAGGTCCATACCCAATAATAATAGGCAGTAATTTTTTTTCGACGTGATAGATATATTTTACAAATAAATTAACAAACCACTTGCTGTAAGGTTATTGCAGCAGAGAGTAAAAACACTTAATGCATATCTATTAAAATAACCTGACATATCATTATGTAATCTTAAAGTAACACGTTTAAAATTACTAAATAAAACTGCACGCAAGGAAATAAAAAAATACGCAATGAACAAAGTGTGTGCCGTGCTTATAGACACGCTCTTAATTAAATATGGCAAAGATTGTCTTCCTTGTCTTGTCAATGGGCCTCACGCGTCATTCACACGACTTATTGCTTATTGTTACCAATTAAATCGGCAGTGAAGTCGTGCAGTAACAATTTGTCAGCTCTTGAATTTTTGTAAATCAGGCCGAAAGTTCGCCTCGTGGGTGGATAAGGTTAAGGTTCACCATACACTGCAGGAACAATAACCCGCGATATTCGCAAAAGCAAAATGTTATTTTTCGCAACGATGTTGCGTGATGTTTTCAATTTTTCTTCGTCTTCACGAATTCGGCCTAAATATTTCGGTGATGGCTTGCGGTGCTGTCGTTGGAATTTTTTATCTCGCCATGCGTAAGACGTTGATGCTAACAGGTTGGTATTACTGTACGAACACTGACGGTGAAAACTGGAATTAATAGTTACATTGTAACAGCCATTACTTTAATCGGTGCCTGGTGGGTTTACGGCCGCTTACTTCGTACAATGCCACCGTATTATTACGATCAAAGTAAATATGTCCAAAATGAAACAGAAAATTTACGACTGTACGAACGAAACAGTCACCAAATTTATAAAATTAAGAAGAAACCAAAAAACTATCATTAATCACTGAACTCATACAATAACGGGTGTTTCATTTTACACGATTTCGTGCAGACAAAGTAAAGAAAAAATCTTGTAAATGTGAAACTATTTATGATAGTTTCTTTATATTTCAAATTTCGAATGGATTCACTCTATGCCACTTACAACTAACGGGGGTTAATTAAAACATTACAGTCCTTCCAAAAAACATGTCAGGCTTGTACACTTTCATTACGGTGTGTCCACAGGCAAAGACAGCAGCTACGTCTTCCCAAACAATGAGCTGACGACAGTTATGTCAAACGAGCCGTATCATTCAATCTGACCATTACATTAATACCAACCTCGTCGACAAAAACTTACTATGGTCTGGCACTTTTACTACAATAAAGCAGAATTTGAAAGTCATGTCGTCGTTTTCAGCTGATTGTTAATATCAGTGACTCGGTTCTTCCGCGTTTGCTCCTCTTAATCTGTATTACTAAACAAATTAACTAGCGGTAGATATTATTTTTCATAATACCGCAGCGCGAAGGCACAATTATTACTGGATTACTTTAATCAAGCACGAGTCCGAAGGTAGATTGTACTTTGAATGAGGAAATGGTGCTTCTGTTGGGAGTTCATATGTTTACTCATTTCTCTCGCCTGAGGCGTGGAAATTACAGTAAAGGAGAAGAATACATTAATTATTTTTGTGGTTTTAGTTGTTAAAATATTCTGCACATTAAATTTCAGTGAGATATAGAATAAATACTCTATTTGCATTTGCCGTTCATGGCTATTAAACTATTTGTTCATTAGCACTAAATACACCAACGCATCTGTTCAGAAAACTCATGTAATTTGCATTAAGTAACTACTTTTTTATTGGTTCCACAATCCAATATTCTAGAAATAGAATTTACCATATCTCAAGGTTTAGGGATAAAACAAAATTAAAATTAAAAAGGAAGAATAAACACATACACTAATCTCCAAAATTCTCTCCACCAAGAACAAAAATACGTGTATCTGTCAAAATTATTTACTGAAATTAGGAACATACATAAACCAAAAATAAGAAAATTAGAAATTTTAATATACAGGGTGAAATCGAAAGGTAAGTAAAAAAAATCTGGTAATACCTTGGGATGAGTAGAGTGCAACCCCCTTGGTTTGAGTTTTCCAGTCCGCCCCTGTATCGAGATAAAATTCTTCAAAGTTTAGCTGTAAAAATTGAGCACGCCACTGCAGTGTGAACAAGAAATTTTTTTCCACATATTTTTAGTTTATCAAATAATAGAGAAAGACTGTCATCCTTTTTTTGATTCACCTCGGTTAACTGTCCACTATACTTATCGACTGACTAAATGTATGAGAAATAAGAACCATTTATTGAATTTTGTGGTGCCATGAACCATATGGCTTTTAGTCCCAAAGAACAACTGTGGAATACAAGAAACGAAATTTGCATACAATATGAAAATGGTTGTTATTTTGAAGCAGTTTGTCAACCATCCAGTGAAAAATGTAAATTTGAATATATGTATATATATTTTGGTATAAATCTCTTTTGGTGGATACAATATAAAAATGGTTGTCATTCAGAACCAGCTTGTCAACCATTTATCAAAAATGTAAATTTGAGTATAATATATTTTGGTGTAAATCTCAATTTGGATTTATTCTCATTACTGGTATAATGTCTCTTTGTGACTAAAAAGCATATGGTTTTGGCAACGTTTGTGAGTGCGGTGGGTGGGTGGGCCGCCCTGCCCACTATACTTATCGACTGACTAAATGGATGAGAAATAAGAACCATTTATTGAATATTTTTTTCCTTTAAAAACTAGAACTCACTCTCGTGTTCAATCCAATTTCAAAATTCTCAAGTCAAAAAATGGTTGTCATTCCAATATCCTTAGTCAATCAGTCCAGTTGAATATATAATATAATTATATATACATTATCCATGGTCCCTCTACCTTTCTTAAATCCAGCCTAATTTCCTTCAACGGTCTCTCTTCCACAATCATTGCGTATACCTTATAATATGCCGTATTTAGGAGAGTGATTTCCCTGACTGTATCTTTTTCTCCTTTCTTATATATTTCAATTTCAAAATTCTCAAGACAAAAAATGGTTGTCATTCCAATACCCTTAGTCAATCAGTCAGTTGTAGATGCGGCGGCCCACCCGCCCACCGCATTCACATGTGGTGCCATGAACCATATGGCTTTTAGTCACAAAGAACAACTGTGGAATACAAGAAGTTATCGCTCAGTTCCCTCACCTTTTCGTTTATCTCTGCTTCTTCGTATTTTGCCTCCCTAAGTCTTGCTCTATAATTTTCTTTTCCTTCTTCCGTCCAAATATTCTTCACAATTTTTTATTCTAACCTCATGCACACTTCCTCTATCATTCTTTCTCTCCTCTTGGTCTCCCCTTTCTCATCTCCTGTGCAGTTCCCATTAACTATGTCCCACCCTCTTTCTTCTACTAAGCTAATCAGTAGTCTCTCTTCTGCGTTATCGTTTTCTTTTCCATCTTCCTTCTGTTGTTGCTTGATCCTCTTCTATCCGTTCTCCCTTTCTTGCATATTGCCACTTCCACTACGCTCTTTCGGCATTCTCTTTTCCAATTTTTCCCTCGGCTTTTCTTCCACCCACGTTTCTACCATTCCCTGTACTGAAGAATCGGAATCGTGGATGTGTGGGACATGAAAAGTGCTAGAGAGACTGGTTGAGGTAATGAATGGGGTGTGGAGAGGAAATTAATAGCCGGTAGGGTGGAGAGAGGGGAATATGCAAAAAGAAAAAATATTTGCAAAAAAGGGGAGAATAAACACAGTGTATAATTTCTACGCGTCAATTGATGAATGAAAGGATGAGGAGAGAGGTAGAAGAAAAGAAAGCAATACCAGATAGGCAAGTCAAATTTAGAGAGGGGGTGGAGTAAAAGCACGAACTAAAGAAGACAGGGGTGAGGATGTAAGGTGGAGGCGATACGAAAGGATAAAAAGTAAAGTGAAGGTAGGAAAGAGGGAGAATGAATGGTTCGTGATATGGATATGATATGGATTTAATATTAGAGAGATGAAGATGTTGGTGTTCAAAAGAGAAATAGGATGAATAAAGAAAATGAATGGAACTGGGAGGAAGTAAAAATAGAGCAAATTAAAGAATTTATATAAAAAAGAGCCACGGATAAGGCACATATCAGGACGTCAGCAAGAAAATCAAATAAGGCGATCAGGTGTGTATGGGAAAAAGAAGAGAAAAAGTGGGGAGGCGATTTCAAGAAGAGAATGACGATGTTTGAAAGTCTGATTGAGAGCATGTTGTTGTACGGAGCAGAGATTTGTGGATGGAAAGAACAAGAGGAGATAGAGAGGATGCAAGAGTAGTGTTAGAGGTAGTGAGAGAAGAATACAAAAAGGATAAGTTGAGAGTGAAAACGGGGAAAAGAACGGTCAGTTCGAAGACAGGATGGATGGAAATGGATAATTCAAAATATCGAATGTGTGCTGAAGAGAAAAGACGAAGAATAGAGACAGTCAAGAAGTGGAAGGGGAAGAAGGAAAGTATTTGAAGAAGGAGAGTGGGAATGAAAGAAATATGACGGCGAGGTGTAGTTGCGGAAATGACGAGAGCGGGAGAATAGGTATTGGTTGGAAGAGGCTAAAAGGGGAGAACATATTTTGTGGAATTAGAGAAAATGTAGAAAGGAAAGAGATGACAGAAGAGGCGAGGGGAGCGGAGAAGAAATGAAGATGGGTTGTTTTGAAATTAATACAGAATGTAAACTATGTTATGAGTTCTGTTATGTAATCACAAGTCGAAAAGCCCGTAGGGCAAATAAAGATTTACTACTGTGTGCAAAAGTAATCAAAACATTCAAATTAATTAAAAAATTTACATAGTGCCTCCTACAGGTGAAAAAAAGCCAATTTTCCCACTGCTTGAAAAATGTTTTGAATCTTATTTTAAGACTGTTGTAAAAATCAAGACAAATCATGGCTGCCCAGCGGCTGCTGTTTAAATTGCTAAAATTATTTGAGGGCTTGGTACTATAAAAGAAATGCCTTTTAGTGAACTAACTTTAGTGACTGTTGGTGTCTTGAGAGGGATACTTCAGGATCAAGTTTTTTAACGACAAAAGTTTCGTTTCGCTAATTTATTTAAGAAATAACAATAAATTGCACTATTAAAAGGACTATTGGAATAAAGAATGAAATATTTTATAAACATATGAACTGGCAGCACAACAAACCAATACTAAAAGTAAAAGGGTGCAACGATGGAGAAAATTGAACGAATAGCAATTATCCGCTTATAAAAATAATAAGGAATTAACTCTATGTAAACAAACATTTTATTGAGCAACAGCCGATCAGTCACATATTCGATTAAGATAAATACCTGCATAGTTTAAAATTACACCTAATGAGAAACTCACTTGCAAATCGCAATTATTATTGCATAATATAAATTTCAAAATTGAATTAATCACATATTTAAGATTATCATATTATATAAATTGAGGGTAAGATTAAGGTCGAAACCTCCTAGAATACATCATAAGTTCTATGCACGCCTTCGGTAATAGCATGAATGCAATTACTATAAAAAGGTTAAAACAAATATTATAAACTGCATAAGATTAGTAATTCTGCAAGTCAACGCGGATTTAGTCTTGTAACTGCCATGTAAAGTGGATTTTTTTGGAATTAAATTACGGTAATTATAATGGTCGACATTTATCACAGTAAAATCAGTAAAAGATATTTGAGTAATTCGTCGTTTCCTGGAAAATTCACAACCGGGAGCACTTTCCACGTGTGATTGTTTCTATTTCAATTAATTTTAGACTCATCACGATGGATTAACAAGCGGCTTTTCGCGCATGGCCATTTTAGACTAATTTTATTTTCGATCTCTCTATAGTTTAATATCATAACATTACAAAGAATTTAACTCGGCTGAAAAATTGAGAAATGACGACACTAGAAAATTTTGAAAGCCAGCTGCATCATTTGCCAAATAACCCCCGAAGGTGCAACATCCAAGTGAAGTTCTCAAGAGACTGTCAACAAGCTCAACACGATGAATTAATAACGCTCAATTGTGGAGCTTTTCCGCGCAATAATGAAGCGATTAATCATTAAATTGCGTAAATAAAATTAAACAAACAAGCAAAATGCCAACGCAACCAGAGTAATTGCCGTATTTTCTGATTTTTCAAAAACCTCAACATGACTGCAATTTAAGTTTAATTGTCAGTGACATACCTTGATCAATTAATTCCCTGTAAAATAGCACTTTCCACTGTAATTACAGGCGACAGTTTAACAATATTTAATAAGCAAGAACATAAGTATTCCTAGATTTATGGATTTTAAATTAGGTTTTAACACAGCGCTTCTTGTGCAATAAATGTGGGGTTTTATTTGTGCTGTAGATATTTTGTTTGTAATTTTAATCTCCGAGCTCAGAAATCAGTAATTTTGGCCTCAGATTTTTTGTTATAAGTATATTGAACTCTTCAAGCTATATCAACCGTAGGATGTGTCAGGTGTTGGTTAAACTAGGAAATGCATAAAAAACAGTAAGCTCACTTTATTGAGCAGATGTAATAAAATAATAATAAAATAAAGAAGTGATAAAATTTCCTGCGAACTGTAAATTGTGAAGCTGTTTTACACTATGTATTTAAAAAGCGAATACAAAAATAAAGTGATGTGACTCCAATCAGATGAATGGACTGAAAATTAAAAAAAAATATGTGTATGTATGTTAAAAAAAAACTTATATTTTTACTGTTCGGTTCTAAACTGCTCAGCATCATTTGATTCCTGTCCTATCAACATCAATAGGTGCCTTTACACTAGCATTCTATCGTACGTGTTTGGAGCGTCCCGTTCCAAACACGCATGAAATTCCATTGTTTGCCTTTCCTCCCAACACATTCTGCATAACCTTTTCTCTGGCCCCCCTTTTCCCATTCTTGCGTTGAAGTCACCTCTCATTATCACATATTCATTTTCTTTACCTTCTACCTTCTTCTCTATATTTTCTCTGGTAGTTTGCATCTTTGTACTGTATATCGTTAGTACTCTGTTACTTTGTCTATGCCTATCTTTCTAACGTCTTCTAACCCCTTTCTAGCTCCTGTTAGGATTCCTCCTCTTGGTCTCCCTTTCTTGTGTTCTTTTTTTGCGAAACTGATCTTCCAGACGTATTTTCCGTTTAACTTCTTTTCCCATTTTTCCCAATCTTTTTCTTTTCTTGCAGCCTTGTTTATGTTAGACCTATTACATCGAATGTTTCGATATATTCCCAGAATTCTTCGTCCTTGTTTTTAGTTTGCTTTTCTTGTCTCCTTTTCTCGATTTTCCTGGCTTATGTCTTTTTCCTTTTTCCAGGGTTTCTTTTCCTTCTCTTTCTCTCTGCTTAGCCTATATTTTTCCAGCCATCTTTACACTCTATCCCCCAGTTTTTCTTTTCCTCTTTCTTTTCTGTTCATTTCTTCCATATCTTTCTTTTTCCATCTTATTCTTGTCTGGTCTTGTTTTCCGTTTATTGTGCTAGGTTTTTTTGTTTTTTCTTTTTTCCTGTTTTATGCCTCCCATTGTCTTTCTTTGTTTTCCCCTCCTTTCTCCGCTCTTTTCCCTTTCTTCTTTTCCTCTATCTTCTTTGTTTCCTCTTTTTTCCCCTACTGTCGCTGTTCCATTTCGTCGCATTTTTCCATTATCCTTGTCCGTGTATTTGGGTCTCTCTTCTGTCTTAGGGAAACATTTTTCTTTCCAGTCTCTTACTGTGTTGTCGTTCCACGCTCAATCTTCATTTTCTATTTTTGCCTTTCTGTAGCCTACTTTTATTTGTTCCTCTTCTCTTTTCTTTTCTATTGCTTCCATTCAAATCTTTCCTTGTAGGTACCTCCCGCTCTGTTCTTGTTAAGTCATTTCCTATGAAGATTTTATTCTTATCTTCTGTTTCCCTTAGTACTTTCTTGTTTTTCTTTTCTTTTATCCTCCCAGTTCTTTAATTCTACCAGTGTAGTCTTTTTGTTTAGTTTTATTGCATATCTCACATCTACTTCTTCTATGATTATTTCTTTAATAAATGCTTTTGTCTGGCTCGTAATTTCCTCTCCTTCTGACTTTTCACTTTGCCATCCCTTGATAATTATATTATTCTTCTTTCTCCTTTTCTCTTCTCTCTCTTTTGTTCCCTCCAAAACCTCTATTCTCCCTTCTAGTTGTTTGTTCTCTTGCTTCCATTCCTCCTCCTTCTTTTTCGACTCTTCTCTTCATCGTTTTATCTCTTCCCTAAATCCCTTGTTTTCCTCTCTTATTGTTTTTATTTCGTCTTATATCTTTTGTAATTTTTTTATTACTGACTCCATCTCTTCTTTTTACAGCTCTTCCGATGTCTCTTCTCTCTTCTTTTCCGGTGTTTTTTCGACTTTTTTACTTCTGTTGAACACTATTTCCTTCTCTTTTTGTTCTTGTTCTTTTGTCTGTTCTTTCTCTTCTCTCTTCCTCTTTTTTGTAGATATTCCTTTAGATTACCCTGACTTAGCACCCTTTCTCTATTGTTGTGTTGTTTTCCACTTACATTGTATTTGTTTTGGAACGACGTACTCTTGGCGCGTCCAAACACGTACAAGAGACTGGAAATGTCGTGACGTCACTGAGAGTGGAGACTTTTCCAAAAAAACGCACGTGCTAGTGACGTGTCAACAGCTGACTCGAAATAATGAGGTTACTGTCATTCGCTGTAATCTTTGTTCTTATTTACTTTACGTTTCATCCAAGTGTAGTTAGCTTTAACCTCCCTGGTTTAACCCACGTTTAACCATGACTTCAAAATGTGCTCTTAGACTCAGAAAATGAACTTTGATTTAAACCACTTTTACATAACCTCAAATGCTCAAAGCATGGAATGGAAAGGATGAGTCATTGTTTGGAAAGGTTTTACACGCTAGTGTAAAGGTACCTAACGATATTATTATCTATGTTACTGATTATGTTTCCTTGTTGAAAATTTTTCTTATTATTGATATTGATCGGCTCTAATTTATTACATTTACTATATGTTTTCTCGAAGAATATACAGGCCGTAGAAAATAAAGTCACAGGCGAAGTTTTAATATGAAATCACAAAAGGAAATAAACTTGGTTTTTTAACCGTTAAAGTTATGTATCCTTCTAAAGCACCTGACCTTTCTTGGCATGGAATTAAGATCACCTCAATTGATAAGTGATTAAATAATTATTATTGTCAAGGTCAAACAACTTCAATGTTAACGTTAATCCACAAGTGATGTCCAGTTTTTACGTATGACACCCTGTATGTATTGAGTATTAAAAAAACAACTTTTTCTAATCGGTGCATCAGTTTTGACTGTAACCATTCCTCGTCCCACATAACGTTTAATTTATCCGACTGCTGTTAATTAGTGTCGACGGCGACTTCTTTTTTCATCCTTTGAGGCAAAAATGGCACTTCTGCGACAGTTTCGCCGTGAGCCGATAAATAATTTATACATTTCCAGTTGCCTCGTTTTATTTGGCTTCCTTCGACATCCGTCTGTGTGAATTTATGCTGTTTGTAAGTTTTAGAAAAAAAATCTTTAGGAAGTCGGTTGTTGTGAATGGAAAACCGAAGCGAATCCCACAAAAGGATCAGTTCTTTCTGTAAAATCTGCGTTCGGCAACGGATCGTAGCACAGGTGGTCCATGGAAATAAAGTAGTTCAACGGTAGTCTGTAATCACAGTCTCTTTGAAAAATCAGAAACAAATAAACCAAACCCGTAATTTGAGAAGATTATAGAAGCTAGGCTTTTGTGGCGTGTATTTCGGTGAGGTTTTACAGACGAGATGATTATTAAGTGTGTAGGACGGCAGTGGCGCAACACAGATTTTTTTAGTAGTCTGGACTAAACCGAATACAATTTAGTGCTTTTTTATCCTTGTCCTCATCCGGTAATATTTGAAATTATGGTTGGTACTCGGCGAGAATCGAAAGTATTGTCTACAAGTACGGAATTTCAATTTTACGTTTTTCAGAACAACAGTCCCCATATTTTCTCGTTTTAAAACTCCAAAGAAATTGATAGGAGCACTACTGTTCCCGGTAAATACAGACCGAAACGCCACTGGCCCAAATTCGTCGGGGCGTGCCCCGTGTAAATGCGATTTTAATTTAATATTATTAGGAACGAGCGAAGCAACTCTTCCAATACTACGCCGGGGACTGGTATCTTCTTCATTTAAAATGTGCATTTTAAGAGTACCAGGTCTATAATATGTCGCCGGTGTTGGCAATGATTTCCTGAAGTATTAAAGCACTGCGAGGTCCTTATTTTTATTCACTGGAACATCACACCTTGTCAAACGGTTCGGTTTCATTAAGGCCTTTTAATGTTGCTGAAAAATGTCAACGTACTGTTGTAAAAGCATTTCATAGTTCGTCGCGCATAATAAACAACATTATCGAAGTTATCTCACTTCCTACAGTGCAACGAAAGCCTGTCAAGTCGACACTAAAACCAACAATCGCCTGTTAACTATCATTTAGGTTTTTTTGTCGACTCGTCAATGTGGATTTCTGAAAAAATACGAGTATTACGGAGAAGATGTAAATTACGAAATGAAACGGTGCCTGACACTACAGCCATCGCGTAAAAAATTTGTAGCAATTGCTAGTTTCGATGTTAACAACTTTGTCCAGCCACTATCGATTCAATGAGGAACGCTCATAAATGGCTTTTATTGTTACCGGTTATAGGATTTAAATGGACGTAATTTTCTACCATATATCTTATAAAAATGGAGACCTGTTGGGTGCTTGAACTTTGAGACACTTATTATGCTGGCGCTACTACATAATGCTTTCATTATTTAGGTGAGACTATAAACTACTTTTTCCCACGTACGGTAAAACAAAAGAATCCTATTTAGCAGGTGTCAATGTGGACAAACTTCACCAAACGTGACGCTACGATGCAGCAATTATACGCAACAAAATTTCTCGAACTACTCCAACTAGTATCGTGACAACATCATAAAAGTGCTTTTATGACAATATGATAATTTGAATCTTTTTTGTTCTTCATATATCCACTTTACGATTGGACTGTCAGAGGTAAAAAACCGGCAAGCAGAAAGTTTCATGTCTAATGACTATAAAATTTTTATGTTTTTTGCAACACATACGTCGGTTCATTATCTAAAAGGAAGCGCGTATAATTTTCCGACAATTCAACGGGAGTCTCGACTTCCTCGACATGAAGACCTCATTGTCCCTTGTGTGGTAACTGCAATTTGCGGCGCAAATTTTGTATCTTGTGAATTTTTAGTTTACAGTAACATTAGAGTGACCCACATTTTTGCTTTTGGCTGAAGCAATTCTATATACAGGCCGTTTCAATCGAAACGAGTCAACCTCAATAACTTTTTAGGAAAAGAGATTTGAGCAGACCCAAATGGGGTATAGGGGTTGAGTAACATATCGTTTGAAAGGTCTTTGAATTGTCTTTTCAACCAAATATAATTATTTTTTTAATTACATAGTCTATAAGTTAGTAATTAAAAAACATTTTTTAACGGATTTGTTTTGTATTTGGCATGCTTGCAATTAACGATAAAAAACTTGCAATAAACATTATGAGACAATTTATTATTGATTAACTGATCCATACACATTCGTATTATGTAATTATTATTAACACAAAAAAATATTAGCGAAGTATGAAGTAGCATTTATGTACTTTGCTTATTGTTATAATAACTTCCCTGACCACTGGATTGGTAGACGAGGTGCTTTAGAATGGCCAGCTAGATCTCCCGATTTGACAGCCCTAGATTTTTATTTGTGGAGACACCTCAAGTCCAAAGTTTATGCGACACAGCCAGCTTCTCGCTCACATTAAACACGACTATTTTGCATTTCCTAAAAATATTTACCTAACCGGACCCAATTTTCTAACACCGTATTCAACTTTTTTTTTAAATGGAACCCCCTGTATATTTTCTTATATTATCGTTTGCCGTAGTAAATGCTATACCGCTGTGTAATATTTTTTAATTTTTATTTAAGAACAATGCAGTTATGATTTTTTTTTTTCAAAAAGTGGTTAAAAGCACAGCTCTACAAAAAAAATTATAAAGGCTTTGCTGTTCACCACAAAATTATAATATTTTGTAAGTAGATAAAAGAAGGTTAGAGACATCGTGTGTGGCCCGTACTTTTTTATTTCAATGTTGTACTTAAAGAGAAAAATATTCAACTTTTGATATCCATCGCCAAAATTTTTAACACCAAGTTATTAAAATTTTTCTTAAAATTAATTGTAAAATTACGCATTTTCATCATAAATTTACCCATTAATAGTGGACTGTGAAATCGAAAATCTCAACATAAAAGACAAAGAAGTTTTGTGGAGATGGAAAGATATCAAAACTTTTTTTTGTTTTCTTATAAGTACTACATTGAAATCAAAAAGTATGAGCCACACACGATGCCCCTAGCCTTCTTTTACCTAAGTACAAAATATTATAATTTTATTGTAAACAGAAAAGCCTTTATAATTTTTTCTTCTACTTTGCGTTCGTACTGACGCTATTACGGTTTTGCTTGTCATAATAGACAAAAACGGTGTTATAATAATTCTACTAACAACAGTATAATTTATTTTTTTAATATTGGCAAACTTGGCAATCCAGGGCAATCCTAACCTATAATACTTCGCTGTCAACTTGTCAACCAATAAGGGTGTCAACTCCAAGTGGCTGGCAGAGGGAACAACAGTTACAGCTGTCGATGGGAATTGGCATTATTGTTGGCACTGGTTTGGGGGGTCGCTTCACGTGCTTTTGGGGCACGCGATTTTGTTGCCTGGTGGTGGTCAAGCTGGTACCACAAACAAGTGCACTGATGGCGTTTACAAAATACTGATGCCACTATATTTGTGATGTTTGAGGGTGTTTGTGTCTCCGGTTAGTGATGACGCGGATAAGGGGGTCCACTTGTGCTGCGGATTTGATTCTAAACATTTCCCTAGATTGTGAAAGTTGATTATTTTGTATAAAAAGTGGCAAAGTAGAAAAAATACTGTATGATAACTCGTTTATAAGGCATTTTGTCGCACTTACTAAACTAAACCTAAACTAAACCTAGACTAAACCCGTGCGTGCGACAAAATGCTTCTTATAAAAATCGTATCACAATATATTTTATAGTTTGACACTGTCAGAAATTTTCAAATTTTCGCTTGTGTAAACACTCTCCTGTCAGGCAATAAGAAAATGTCAGATAAACGTCACACAATTTTTATGGATTTTAAGCAATTTAAAGACTTGCCGCGGTTGTGTCGAACTATAAAATGTTGTATTACACTCGTTCCTGTGTAAATTTGGGTGCTTTCCGACACGAGGGTGCCTCGTCCCGGAAAACACCCAATTTACATAGGAACTCGTATAATAAATAACTAATTTTGTAAAGCCGTGCTTTTAACAATTTTTTGAAAAAAAAAAATATAACTGCATTGTTTTTCAATAAAAATTAAAAAATATTACACAGCTGTAATGCATTTACTACGGCAAACAATATACAGAGGGTTTCATAAAAAAAAAGTTGAATACGATGCTGGAAAATTGGACCCACTTAGTTAACTCTAAATATGTTTAAGAAATGAAGTTTTCCCTGTATAATTTTATTCCTTTGAACATTTTTTTTAAATTAATAGCAAAGGCATAAGAGGCCACTAATGACTAATGATAAACGTAAGAATTTTTCAAACTTTGAACCTATTTTGGAGTAGGGAGAGGCATACTTAAAAAAATCATATCTTTCATAATATAACAACAAACTCGGAAAACATTGCTCTATCAGAAAAAAAATATTGCAGGATTATTTCAAGTCGATCTTTGTTGTAATCCGCGCTGAAAATTTTATTTTGTTGGAATTTGCAAATCGACCCCCAACTTTGGCTTTGGCAACTTTGTAGAACGGAAAGTGTTGGTCGCAAACAAAAAATCAATAAAACCAAAATTATGCACAGTCTTCACTCCCCCACCTCTCGAGCGGCAAGCCCATTCCACCAAATTTCATTTCTGTCCGACCTTTTGCGACCAAAACCCTCCATTGCCTGGACTAATACCTCAGCTTATCAGTTTCTCCGGCTTACAAAAATAATAGGAATACCTCAGTGAGAGACTGAGAGATTGAGATATTAGAGATCAAAACCAAGATCGAAACGGCACCAGAGAAACTGAAAACATAGATGTTGATACATTGGAGGATTCAAAAATTGAGATACTTCGACGTATAACATAGTGAGAATGAGAGGTATCTTAAGATATTCAAACATTAAGAAGTTATTTCCAATTCATTAATTGAAAGGGTTGAGAAACCGGGAGAAATTGATAAGACTAGGAGACTTAGGGATTGAGAGATAAGGGTATAAAAGTTGAAGAGATAAAAACCAAAAAGTAGGAACCTGTCAAACTTAGAAACCTACTAATAAATATAAGGTAGGTACTGAGGACTCTGGCAGACCACAGGATTTTAAGCTTTGGGAATCGAAAGACAGAGGACCTTGGGAAAATGTGGTAACTCAAATATTGAAAAACCGACTGAGAAGGCTGAGAGGCAAAAGAATCTGAGACACTTGGCGCGCTTCCGATGCCGACCTCCCGAGCTCTCTCCGCCCAGAACCGCTGCGGTCCAGTGGGGAAGAAGACCCTGATCCTGATCCTGATCCCCCACTAAGTACTCTATAAAAGGCCGACCAGAAGCGTGCCTACTTCAACAATGAGTCGATGCAGAAGGATGACCAGAAGAGGATCGACGAGTGGAAGAAAAAGGCCGAGAATAGCCCGTTCCATCCGTATTTACAACAAAATATTAATTTAACAAGCGTCACAAACCTGATAAAATTATGATACTGAGTAGGCTGAAGGACTGAGACACTGGGCAATTTTCGAAACTATGAAGCTTAAGAAACTAAAGATAAAAACTAAGAATGTGAGCCACTGAGGAACGTAAAAAAATGCGGAACCTTAAAGAGAAGGTGGAACCTGATAAGTTTTGGGAAACCAATAAATCCAAGAAACAGACAAAGTGAGAGACTGAAAGATTTGAAACACTGGAGAACTTGAGATACTGAAAAACAGAGGGAGTGAGAAGCTGAAGAATCTGATCCAATGGGAACCTTGATGATCAAGAAACATGAGAGGGGACAGAACCCGAGTGGCTGATCAACCTGAGAAAATGAGGTATAAATTTGAGATTCTGAGATTAAAGAAAGCATAGACCGTGGAAGGTAATTGTGAAGAGAGTCACTAAAGAAAGAATAGGCACTGGAAGGAAATGTTAAAGAAAAAAATCATTGAAGTAAGGAACGCCCGCGAAAGGAAAAACTGAAGATAATCACTGCAGTCAGGATAGGCCGCAGAAGGAAGTAGTAAAGATACTCACTAAATGAAGAATAGGCCGTGGAAGGAAATGGGTTAACAAAGAGAGTCATTAAAGGGAGTATAGACAGCGGGAGAAAATAGTAAAGATAGTCACTAAAGGAAGGATAGACCGCGGAAGGAAATTGTGAAGAGAGTCACTAAAGGGAAAATAGGCCGCGGAAGGAAGTCGTACAGAGAGTCACCAAAGGGAGGACATGCCGCGGAAGGAAATAGTCAAGAGAGTCACTAAAAAAAGAATAGGCAATAGAAGGAAATGTTAAAGAAAAAAATCACTAAAGTAAGGACCGCCCGCGAAAGGAAAAACTGAAGAGAGTCACTGCTGACAGGATAGGCCGCAGAAGGAAATAGTAAAGATATTCACTAAATGGAGAATAGGCGGTGGAAGGAAATGGGTTAAAAAAGAGAGTCATTAAAGGGAGTATAGGCAGCGGGTGAAAATAGTAAAAATAGTCACTAAAGGAAGGATAGACCGCGGAAGGAAATTGTGAAGAGAGTCACTAAAGGGAGAATAGGCCGCGGAAGGAAGTCGTACAGAGAGTTACCAAAGGGAGCACATGCCGCAGAAGGAAATAGTGAAGAGAGTCACTAAAAAAAGAATAGGCAATGGAAGGAAATGTTAAAGAAAAAAATCACTAAAGTAAGGACCGCCCGCGAAAGGAAAAACTGAAGAGAGTCACTGCTGACAGGATAGGCCGCAGAAGGAAATAGTAAAGATACTCACTAAATGGAGAATAGGCCGTGGAAGGAAATGGGTTAAAAAAGAGAGTCATTAAAGGGAGAATAGGCCGCGGAAGGAAGTCGTACAGAGAGTCACCAAAGGGAGCACATGCCGCAGAAGGAAATAGTGAAGAGTCACTAAAAAAAGAATAGGCAATGGAAGGAAATGTTAAAGAAAAAAATCACTAAAGTAAGGACCGCCCGCGAAAGGAAAAACTGAAGAGAGTCACTGCTGACAGGATAGGCCGCAGAAGGAAATAGTAAAGATACTCACTAAATGGAGAATAGGCCGTGGAAGGAAATGGGTTAAAAAAGAGAGTCATTAAAGGGAGTATAGGCAGCGGGTGAAAATAGTAAAAATAGTCACTAAAGGAAGGATACACCGCGGAAGGAAGTCGTACAGAGAGTCACCAAAGGGAGGACATGCCGCAGAAGGAAATAGTGAAGAGAGTCACTAAAAGGAGGACATGCCGGGGAAGGAAATAGTCAAGAGAGTTACTAAAAAAAGAATAGGCCATGGAAGGCAATGTTAAAGAAAAAAATCACTAAAGTAAGGACCGCCCGCGAAAGGAAAAACTGAAGAGAGTCACTGCTGACAGGATAGGCCGCAGAAGGAAATAGAAAAGATACTCACTAAATGGAGAATAGGCCGTGGAAGGAAATGGGTTAAAAAAGAGAGTTATTAAAGGGAGTATAGGCAGCGGGTGAAAATAGTAAAAATAGTCACTAAAGGCAGGATAGACCGCGGAAGGCAATTCTGAAGAGAGTCACTAAAGGGAAAATACGCCGCGGAAGGAAGTCGTACAGAGAGTCACGAAAGGGAAGACATGCCGCGGAAGGAAATAGTGAAGAGAGTCACTAAAAAAAGAATAGGCCATGGAAGGAAATGTTAAAGAAAAAATCATTGAAGTAAGGACCGCCCGCGAAAGGAATAACTGAAGAGAGTTACTGCAGTCAGGATAGGCCGCAGAAGGAAATAGTAAAGATACTCACTAAATGAAGAATAGGCCGTGGAAGGAAATGCGTTAACAAAGAGAGTCATTAAAGGGAGTATAGGCAGCGGGAGAAAATAGTAAAGATAGTCACTACAGGAAGGATAGACCGCGGAAGGAAATTGTGAAGAGAGTCACTAAAGGGAGAATAGACCGCGGAAGGAAGTCGTACAGAGAGTCACCAAAGGGAGGACATGCCGCAGAAGGAAATAGTGAAGAGAGTCACTAAAAAAAGAATAGGCCATGGAAAGAAATGTTAAAGAAAAAAATCACTAAAGTAAGGACCGCCCGCGAAAGGAAAAACTGAAGAGAGTCACTCACTGCAGTCAGGATAGGCCACAGAAAGAAATAGTAAAGATACTCACTAAATGGAGAATAGGCCGTTGAAAAAAATGGGAGTATAGGCAGCGGGTGAAAATAGTAAAAATAGTCACTAAAGGAAGGATATGCCGCGGAAGGAAATATTGAAGAGAGTCACTAAACGGAGGACATGCCGGGGAAGGAAATGGTCACGAGAGTCACTAAAAAAAGTATAGGCCATGGAAGGAAATGTTAAGGGTGCGTAATTAATGTGGCGACCCTGTATATAAACTGACGGCAAGAATTAAGGCATATTGCTAAATCTTGCTTATTATTGCGGATATCAATTAAATATTTTTTCACGTTAGAAAATGTATTTTTTGTAAATGATTCCAAGATAAATTTGTGTTAACCAATTATTTAACCAAGAAAAGAAATAACAAAAATCCCTTAAGGAAGAAATGATTATCAAACTAATAACGAGTATGGCCACGATAAACTTGCATAACCTCCCTTGTTCTTCAGGACATGCTCACTAAATTGTCCAACTCTGCTTGTGGCAGACTTTCCCATAAATTTGAACCAACTGCTGCCTATTCATTGGAATATCCCAAGCATGTTCCACGGAATTTAGATCGGAGGAACATGGTGGTAATGCCAAATTGTAATTGTGTAACTAATTCGTAGGGCTCTATGAACAGCAGCAGAACTATGCGGTCGTGCATTGTCGTCCAGGAAAATTAAATTTTCTCCAACTTGCCGTGCTAATAGCCGCACAATTCCATTGATGATTTTTTGAACATAGAGCCTACGATTCATGTTCCTTTCACATATCAGGTGTCCCAACTAAAATTTGTATCCACCAACAATTCCAATTTCCAAAGACTTAGAAAAAAACGCTGGAACAGGTCAATTTTGCTATCAAGGGGAACCAAATTATACCAAACTTTCAAGGCTTAGATCTCACCCCTTTAGCCATGGGGGCACCTCCTTAAAAAATTTAAATGGCATTGGAGGTCGTGTGATACATCATTTTAAAGCTTATTCAATTCTCTATCCAGACCTACATTTATCGATTCCTTTCTACAAAAAAAACACGAATTCGAAGATCGAATAAGTCGAAATTCATCCCTTTCTCTTTTTTCTTCAAAAAAAAAAGTTGTATTGATTGATATAAAATTTAGTTTTCTCTGTCGTAACATTTTCTTAGAAAATTGTATTTTTTGTTCTTTTATTAAGGTGAGCATAACAAAGTGGCATATGCATACTTTCTTTTACATGTAAATCTATTTAGAGTCTAAAAAGCATAAAATAACAAAAAATACAATTTCATAAAGAAGCTTTACGAGAGAAAAGAAAGGGGATAATTTTGCTATAACTTTGTTATTAAAATACCACATTTTACAATTTTGGTTGGGCTGAACATCAATTTAGCCACCCCAAAACAGCACAATTTATGAAACTTGTAGCACAATTCGGCACAATCATAGCGCACAATTTGGTGCCTAGGTTAAAAAATAAAATAACGGGAAGGCCAACATAACACAGGACCCATTAAAATCTATCTACAGAATACTAGCTTGTACTCGGCGCGCGTTGAAATACCAAAAAAGGGGGTGACACATTGGGGTCATCAACCTCTGTATGTTATTCCCTATTGCGAATATTATTTGTTGTCAAAATTTTCACCGTGATTTTGATTTTTATGTATTACAAGATATAAAATGCGAAAGGTGAAATTTGGTAGGTACATAGACGCAGTAAGAAAGGATTTTTGAAAATTCCATTTCTGAGGGTGTGATGATTTATCTAGGCTTCACATAATTTGAAAAGCAAAAATGGTATAAAACGTGAAAATTCGTACACGAACTCGCTTTTGAAAATAACCCGTTTTTGAGGATTTTCCAAAAAAATATTTACAAACGGCGGAAAACAGAGGGAAAGGGGGAAATATATTTTCTCAAACTTTTCTTAAACTTTTCTTAACTAGACCCGTGTTTGACAATTTTGCAAAATTTCTTTACCGACCGAGAAAAAATTGGAGGTGGTTTTACACAAAATTCCTATTACATACTTGAAAACTAACAACATTAAAGTCGTGAAAATAGGGATTTAGGTACTTCTTAAAAAAAAGGTTGAGCCCGTGTTTGAAGATTTTGCAAAAAATGGGAGACTAACGGTCAACTTGGCCCCCGGACTTGTTTTGCGTTTTTTTGTTATTTAAAAAGGAGCACAACTGAATAAGCCTAATATTAAAAAAAAATGGTAAAAAAACGGGGGCTGACGGTCAACTTGGCCCCCCAAATTTGTTTTGCGTTTTTTTGTTATTCATAAGGGACCACAATTATTGAAACAAACAGCGGCACAATTGAGCACAAAACGAGCACAATTGAATAAGCCTAATATTTTTTAAAAATCTTAAAAAAAGCGGGGGCTAACGGTCAACTTGGTCCCCGGATTTGTTTTGCGTTTTTTTTTTTTTTTGTTATTTATAAAGGAGCACAATTGAAACAAACAGCGGCACAATTGAGCACAAAATGAGCACAATTGAATAAGCCCAATATTTAAAAAAAAAACTTAAAACAAACGGGGGCTGACGGTCAACTTGACCCCCGGATTTGTCTTGCGTTTTTTTGTTTTGTTATTTACAATGGAGCACAATTGAAACAAACAGAGGAACAATTGAGCCCAAAATGAGCACAAATGATTGCGCTGAACGTCAAAATAGCTCCCTAAAAAGATTTGGCTATAACTTTTTGTTTATTGCTAGCACGAAATTACGAGCATCAGCACAGTTGAGCACAAATCGAGCACAATTAAAAAATATTATTTTTAAAACAATTGCAAAAAAAGGGGGCCAACTTGACGCACCTCGTTGAGCCACAATTTAAATGATCTTGAGCCTTCTCTGGTCTTTCGCACCGGTGTCCTTGAGTAATTGCTACTCCCCTAAATGGTCTACGAGATGCTAAGCCGATTCCGTTAGGTCGATTTCGTACAGTTCGTACCTCCTTGTTCTCCTCCGCTGAAGAGACAGAAGTCTATAACAGCGGGCCAGCAGTTTAAAGCATGTAATTGTAACAACATCTTGAATTATATAGAGTCAATCCAATACCACCTTGTGATTGTAAACTGTCGGCAATAAACATTCTTGTCTAGCTCCTGTCGACGAAGTTCGGTCGCAGGGGCAATCCTCTGACTTCTAGCATTTATCATGAGAAATTGATCGTGTTGTAGAGTGGTACATCTTCTACGACCCTGTCCTCGTCGTGTATCAATTCTTGTCTGCTGAAATCAAAGTCTACTTATCACGCTTTGAGTAGTTGCTAGATTTTGAGCCACATCACGCGGTCCAGGCTGCAACATTCCAAAGCAAAACACACACAATAAAAATTGAAGATAAAGTTTTTTGTTTAACATAAAGGTAAAGACCAGGTGGAATATCTGAAGACACCAAAATATATTTTTTCAACAAGATTTTTATTTTCCATCTATATTCTCTAATTTTTGCCGTCAGTGTATATAGAATTATTCCCTTGCTCTCTGCTCAATCCTTTATTAAATTTCAGTATTTAAATTAATATAAAAAAATATTAGAAGCATTTAAAATCCTTAATGCCACTAGAAAATATTTTGAACGGTGCAGTCATGAGGTTTAAGAAATTCCAGTCCTGTCAAATAAGATTCTGTTTTAAATAAATTGCCAGTCAAGAAAGGCGCCAGAGACTCGATTACCATTACAAGCATGGTCTGTGTGGTACTGTCTGTATCTTAAACGGAATATTTAAGGAGAATAATTCAGCACTCGTCACGCTCTGTTCTCACAAATCGATTTGAAATGAGTTTATTTTCTGATCGAGCGTTGAAATTTCCGTCGCAAGGATCGATATTTGCTCAGACTTAAGAATAAAAATTAGGTAAACTAATTACGAAATCGGTATTTCACCAAAGGAGGATTGATTTTAAACGGATTCTGCTTGTAAAATATGCGCGCACCCACCATAATCGTTGAAACACGCCCTTTTAGTGACGAGCAAAATCTGACCGTTTATATTGTATCTTTAAATGAACATAATTTGTTTACTTAATAAAGTAGGGAAGAAGTTTGACCCCAAAGCTCCTGTAAAGACATAAATAAACGAAAGTAATATCTACGAAGCAGCTTTTCCACAAATCACCGACCGTGTCTGAAATTTCTATGAAGGTGCGCTACCGAGCTAAGTGTTCATGAATCAATGACTAAACGGCGGTGAAGGAGAAGCGGAGGAGCGTTACGTGTTTCCGGCGAGACGTTACGTGCTCGCCGGTTCTATCGACGTTCCCACCATTTCATTTGTCGGAAAACAATAAAAATTCGACACGCTTCATTAGCCCAGTTTAAACAAACCAGTTCACTAATCGCTTTTGCAGGTAACATGATGTGGCTGGAAGACACCAAAAGACTCGATTTCGACGACTCGGACGACGACAGCGCCAGCAGCGACGAGGAAGTGCCCATATGGGTGCGAGGAGAGCAACGGTGGGTTTCGGGCATCACCGCCGACACCACGTGCAACGACGTCATCCAGGTCCTGCTGCAGGACGAAGAGACCAGGGTGAGTCACAGCTCACGCACGAAATCGTCCTCAGTCCGTGACGATTTATAACGAGTATCGCAACGTTCGTGCATCGAGAGATTCGTTCATTTACGGGAAATTACCATCACGACTTCTTTTGAAATCGGTTGCACTGCTTTGGATATACAAATGTTTTGCACAATTAGGTTCACATATAGCAAAAGTTTCAAAAGACAGCAGAAGTCTCGATCAATTCTGATAGGAAAACATGTTTAGTTGGAACAAATATTTTAAATAAGGATCTTCATTACTGGAGGTTCGCGAGCAGTTCATCAAATGCTACTCTGTTCCTAAGGGTGGGATCCTCCTGTGTTATTCTATGAGTACCAATATAAGGAAAACGACTGAAGCAATTCTAATGAAATTTTGAGACAACAAAGAACAGGACACACTTTTTACTCTGTGTTATTTTGAAAATCCTAGTTCTAACCAGTCATGGTTTTTTTGCCCACTTCCCTTAGACCCTTCAATTAATTATCAATTATAATACTTGATACTATTCGTCTCTCAGGTATTCCAGTTTTGTGGTTTTCAACTTCAAATGTTTTTTATAGTATTTTAGTATCTACTGTCTTTTATTTACATTTATGTCAGTCACAGTTCTTCACTTTCTATATTCAGTAAGTCTATAGAAAATCTTTTGGTATTTCTGTCGGTAATTCTCCTGTCAGTACTGTCAAGCTAGCGTTAGGTCTATCGTCACAGCGATGCTTGCGCAGTATCATCTCGGCGTGGTTTTGAATTTCAAACCTTTTTTCTAAGTACTTCTACATGTGTTGGGGGGTTTGCGCTTGATCCTAATCTTGATAAGGCCTTTTCCGGCTTGAGTTTCCGTTGAAAAGACATTCTTGTTCGAGTGGTTGGTAAATGTGGTGGCCTGTTGTTGTCCGGAAGGGATTTAGCCATCCACTTCCACAATTAAGTGATTTTCGTCTAGTTCGAAATCAATCATAAATCGACAAAATCATTTTCTTCCTGCGGGGATCAGAAACCACCGAACAGAGTCGTTCCCGTAGTCTTGGACCACGGGGTGAACAATTGTCACCAAATTAATTATAACTGATCTGGATTGAAACTACTTCATCGAGGGTGGTATGCGTTGGAAATCCCTACGTTCTCCGTCGAGGACGATTGAGGAGGATTTATTCGTGACAGGGGCTGGAAAATCGTTCGTCGTCTACCTCTGGAAGATATCCCATCAGCCAACCAACGTTCCAAGACCAGATAAGCCATTTTCTTGTTGTGTTCATTACTTGTTTCTTCTTTGAGATTGGTTATTGGCCTCCGCAATAATATAACCTAGTATTAACCTCGTGGTGTAACGTAAAACAAATCGGATTGTCAAATCGTCCTTGACTGATAAGTACATTGTTTAAACCGAATATAACTATAAATCGGGCGTACCCAATTCAAGTCGGGCTATTTCATTCCAGATATTAGTTTTATGAGGGTAAATATCTTATTTATTGTGGAACTGTATTTCGCTGATGAATTCTCCTATTGACTAAAACTATTTAATTTCACTGATTTCAATTGTCAATTAGTAATAATATGTTTATTTGAATTAAATTATTTATTAAAAAAAAATATATAATAACAATCGACCCAGCCCATCTCCATCAAGACAGATTTGAGGCGGTACCAAAATAAAAATTTGATACGTAACATAATCTCTTCTTTGCTATTTTTCTTTTTTGAGGTTGTATTTTAAGTTTTTGAGAAATATGTATAGGATTTCCCTTTTGGTTTTATCAAACATACTTACTATTGCATACAGTCTACCATTGCATACAGTTCTTCATTTAATGGTCCTTTTTTCTCAAAATCCTGACGTTCTCAAATTATATTGTTCTCGCATATTTACAAAGATCTCGTATTTTCCAAGATATCAGATCTTTCAAGATTTCAGGTTTCTCAAGTTCTCAGGTTCTCAGGTTTCCTAAAATCTTAGGTTCTTCATGATTTAATGTTGCTCAAGTTCTCGGGTTCCCATAGATATCAGATCTTACAAGATTAATTTAGTTTTCAAGTGGAGATTCTTAGGTTCCTCAAATTCCCAAAGATCTCAGACCTTCAAATTTCAGAAGATCGTAGGTTCCTCAATTTTAAAATTAGGTTTAGCACTCTATTGGATTCCTCGGTATAAGATTCCCTACATTCTCATTTTCATCAATCTCTCAAATTCCTGACGTTCTCAAGTTATATTCCTCAAGTTCTGATGTTTAGAAAGATCTAGTATTTTCCAAAATATCAGATCTTTCAAGATTTCAGGTTTCTCAAATTCTCAGGTTCTCAGGATTCCTAAAATCTTAGGTTCTTCATGATTTCATGTTGCTCAAGTTCTCGGGTTCCCATAGATCTCAGATCTTCCAAGATTCATTTAGTTTTCAAGTGGAGATTCTTAGGTTCCTCAAATTCACAAAGATCTCAGACCTTCAAATTCCAAAAGATCGTAGGTTCCTCAATTCTAAGATTCGGTTTATCACTCTATTGGATTCCTCGGTATAAGATTCCTTACATTCTCATTTTCATCAAACTCTCAAATTCCTGACGTTCTCAAGTTATATTCCTCAAGTTCTCATGTTTACAAAGATCTCGTATTTTCCGAGATATCATCATTCAAAATTTCAGGTTTCTCAAGTTCTCAGGTTTCCTAAAAGCTTAGGTTCTTCATGATTTCATGTTGCTCAAGTTCTCTGGTTCCCATAGATCTCAGATCTTCCAAGATTAATTTAGTTTTCAAGTGGAGATTCTTAGGTTCCCCAAATTCCCAAAGATCTCAGACCTTCAAATTTCAAAAGATCGTAGGTTGCTCAATTCTAAAATTAGGTTTATCACTTTATTGGATTCCTCGGTATAAGATTCCCTACATTCTCATTTTCACCAAACTCTCAAATTCCTGACGTTCTCAAGTTATATTCCTCAAGTTCTGATGTTTACAAAGATCTAGTATTTTCCAAGATATCAGATCTTTCAAGATTTCAGGTTTCTCAAATTCTCAGGTTTTCAGGATTCCTAAAATCTTAGGTTCTTCATGATTTCATGTTGCTCAAGTTCTCGGGTTCCCATAGATCTCAGATCTTCCAAGATTAATTTAGTTTTCAAGTGGAGATTCTTAGGTTCCTCAAATTCCTAAATATCTCAGACCTTCAAATTTCAAAAGATCGTAGGTTCCTCAATTCTAAAATTAGGTTTATCACTCTATTTTGTTCCTCTGTATAAGATTCCCTACATTCTCAGATTCATCAAACTCTCAAATTCCTGGCGTTCTCAAGTTATATTCCTCAAGTTCTCATGTTTACAAAGATCTCGTATTTTCCAAGATATCAGATCTTTCAAGATTTCAGGTTTCTCAAATTCTCAGGTTCTCAGGTTTCCTAAAAACTTAGGTTCTTCATGATTTCATGTTGCTCAAGTTCTCTGGTTCCCATAGATCTCAGATCTTCCAAGATTAATTTAGTTTTCAAGTGGAGATTCTTAGGTTCCCCAAATTCCCAAAGATCTCAGACCTTCAAATTCCAAAAGATCGTAGGTTGCTCAATTCTAAAATTAGGTTTATCACTTTATTGGATTCCTCGGTATAAGATTCCCTACATTCTCATTTTCACCAAACTCTCAAATTCCTGACGTTCTCAAGTTATATTCCTCAAGTTCTGATGTTTACAAAGATCTAGTATTTTCCAAGATATCAGATCTTTCAAGATTTCAGGTTTCTCAAATTCTCAGGTTTTCAGGATTCCTAAAATCTTAGGTTCTTCATGATTTCATGTTGCTCAAGTTCTCGGGTTCCCATAGATCTCAGATCTTCCAAGATTAATTTAGTTTTCAAGTGGAGATTCTTAGGTTCCTCAAATTCCTAAATATCTCAGACCTTCAAATTTCAAAAGATCGTAGGTTCCTCAATTCTAAAATTAGGTTTATCACTCTATTTTGTTCCTCTGTATAAGATTCCCTACATTCTCAGATTCATCAAACTCTCAAATTCCTGGCGTTCTCAAGTTATATTCCTCAAGTTCTCATGTTTACAAAGATCTCGTATTTTCCAAGATATCAGATCTTTCAAGATTTCAGGTTTCTCAAATTCTCAGGTTCTCAGGTTTCCTAAAAGCTTAGGTTCTTCATGATTTCATGTTGCTCAAGTTCTCTGGTTCACATAGATCTCAGATCTTCCAAGATTAATTTAGTTTTCAAGTGGAGATTCTTAGGTTCCCCAAATTCCCAAAGATCTCAGACCTTCAAATTCCAAAAGATCGTAGGTTGCTCAATTCTAAAATTAGGTTTATCACTTTATTGGATTCCTCGGTATAAGATTCCCTACATTCTCATTTTCACCAAACTCTCAAATTCCTGGCGTTCTCAAGTTATATTCCTCAAGTTCTCATGTTTACAAATATCTCGTATTTTCCAAGATATCAGATCTTTCAAGATTTCAGGTTTCTCAAATTCTCAGGTTCTCAGGTTTCCTAAAAGCTTAGGTTCTTCATGATTTCATGTTGCTCAAGTTCTCGGGTTCCCATAGATCTCAGATCTTCCAAGATTAATTTAGTTTTCAAGTGGAGATTCTTAGGTTCCTCAAATTCACAAAGATCTCAGACCTTCAAATTCCAAAAGATCGTAGGTTCCTCAATTCTAAGATTCGGTTTATCACTCTATTGGATTCCTCGGTATAAGATTCCTTACATTCTCATTTTCATCAAACTCTCAAATTCCTGACGTTCTCAAGTTATATTCCTCAAGTTCTCGCATGTTTACAAAGATCTCGTATTTTCCAAGATATCCGATCTATCACGATTTTAGGTTTCTCAAGTTCTCAGGTTCTCAGGTTTCCTAAAATCTTAGGTTCTTCATGATTTCCTGTTGCCTAAGTTCTCGGGTTCCCATAGATCTCAAATCTTCCAAGATTAATTTAGTTTTCAAGTGGAGATTCTTACGTTCCTCAAATTCCCAAAGATCTCAGACCTTCAAATTCCAAAAGATCGTAGGTTCCTCAATTCTAAAATTAGGTTTATCACTCTATTGGATTCCTCGGTATAAGATTCCTTACATTCTCAGATTCATCAAACTCTCAAATTCCTGACGTTCTCAAGTTATATTCCTCAAGTTCTCATGTTTATAAAGATCTCGTATTTTCCAAGATATCTGATCTTTCACGATTTTAGGTTTCTCGAGTTCTCAGGTTCTCAGGTTTCCTAAAATCTTAGGTTCTTCATGATTTCATGTTGCTCAAGTTCTCGGGTTCCCATAGATCTCAGATCTTCCAAGATTCCTCCAGTTTTCAAGTGGAGATTCTTAGGTTCCTCAAATTCCCAAAGATCTCAGACCTTCAAATTCCAAAAGATCGTAGGTTCCTCAATTCTAAAATTAGGTTTATCACTCTATTGGATTCCTCGGTATAAGATTCCCTACATTCTCATTTTCATCAAACTCTCAAATTCCTGACGTTCTCAAGTTATATTCCTCAAGTTCTCATGTTTACAAAGATCTCGTATTTTCCAAGATATCTGATCTTTCACGATTTTAGGTTTCTCGAGTTCTCAGGTTCTCAGGTTTCCTAAAATCTTAGGTTCTTCATGATTTCATGTTGCTCAAGTTCTCGGGTTCCCATAGATCTCAGATCTTCTAAGATTCCTCCAGTTTTCAAGTGGAGATTCTTAGGTTCCTCAAATTCACAAAAATCTCAGACCTTCAAATTACAAAAGATCGTAGGTTCCTCAATTCTAAGATTCGGTTTATCACTCTATTGGATTCCTCGGTATAAGATTCCTTACATTCTCATTTTCATCAAACTCTCAAATTCCTGACGTTCTCAAGTTATATTCCTCAAGTTCTCGCATGTTTACAAAGATCTCGTATTTTCCAAGATATCCGATCTATCACGATTTTAGGTTTCTCAAGTTCTCAGGTTCTCAGGTTTCCTAAAATCTTAGGTTCTTCATGATTTCCTGTTGCCTAATTTCTCGGGTTCCCATAGATCTCAAATCTTCCAAGATTAATTTAGTTTTCAAGTGGAGATTCTTAGGTTCCTCAAATTCCCAAAGATCTCAGACCTTCAAATTTCAAAAGATCGTAGGTTCCTCAATTCTAAAATTAGGTTTAGCACTCTATTCGATTCCTCGGTATAAGATTCCCTACATTCTCATTTTCATCAAACTCTCAAATTCCTGACGTTCTCAAGTTATATTCCTCAAGTTCTCGCATTTTTACAAAGATCTCGTATTTTCCAAGATATCAGATCTTTCAAGATTTTAGGTTTCTCGAGTTCTCAGGTTTTCAGATTTCCTAAAATCTTAGGTTCTTCATGATTTCATGTTGCTCAAGTTCTCGGGTTCCCATAGATCTCAGATCATCCAAGATTCCTCTAGTTTTCAAGTGGAGATTCTTAGGTTCCTCAAATTCCCAAAGATCTCAGAGCTTCAAATTCCAAAAGATCGTAGGTTCCTCAATTCTAAAATTAGGTTTATCAGTCTATTGGGTTTCTCGGTATAAGATTCCCTACATTCTCATTTTCATCAAACTCTCAAAGTCCTGACGTTCTCAAGTTATATTCCTCAAGTTCTCATGTTTACAAAGATCTCGTATTTTCCAAGATATCTCATCATTCAAGATTTCAGGTTTCTCAAGTTCTCAGGTTTCCTAAAATCTTAGGTTCTTCATGATTTCATGTTGCTCAAGTGCTCGGGTTCCCATAGATCTCAGATCTTCCAAAATTAATTTAGTTTTCAAGTGGAGAATCTTAGGTTTCTCAAATTCCCAAAGATCTCAGACCTTCAAATTCCAAAAGATCGTAGGTTCCTCAATTCTAAAATTAGGTTTATCACTCTACTGGATTCGTCGGTATAAGATTCCCTACATTCTCAGATTCATCAAACTCGCAAATTCCTGACGTTCTCAAGTTATATTCCTCAAGTTCTCATGTTTACAAAGATCTCGTATTTTCCAAGATATCAGATCTTTCACGATTTGAGGTTTCTCAAGTTCTCAGGTTCTCAAGTTTCCTAAAATCTTAGGTTCTTCATGATTTCATGTTGCTCAAGTTCTCGGGTTCCCATAGATCTTAAATCTTCCAAGATTCCTCTAGTTTTCAATAGGAGATTTTAAGGTTCTTCAAATTCCCAAAGATCTCAGAGCTTCAAATTCCAAAAGATCGGAGGTTCCTCAATTCTAAAGTTAGGTTTATTACTCTATTGGATTCCTCGGTATAAGATTCCCTACATTCTCATTTTCATCAAACTCTCAAATTCCTCACGTTCTCAAGTTATATTCCTCAAGTTCTCATGTTTACAAAGATCTCGTATTTTCCAAGATATCAGATCTTTCAAGATTCCAGGTTTCTCAAATTCTCAGGTTTTCAGGTTTCCTAAAATCTTAGGTTCTTCATAATTTCGTGTTGCTCAAGTTCTCGGGTTCCCATAGATCTCAAATCTTCCAAGATTAATTTAGCTTTCAAGTGGAGATTCTTAGGTTCCTCAAATTCCCAAAGATCTCAGACCTTCAAATTTCAAAAGATCGTAGGTTGCTCAATTCTAAAATTAGGTTTATCACTCTATTGGATTCCTCGGTATAAGATTCCCTACATTCTCATTTTCATCAAACTCTCAAATTCCTGACGTTCTCAAGTTATATTCCTCAAGTTCTCATGTTTACAAAGATCTCGTATTTTCCAAGATATCATCATTCAAAATTTCAGGTTTCTCAAGTTCTCAGGTTTCCTAAAATCTTAGGTTCTTCATGATTTCATGTTGCTCAAGTTCTCGGGTTCCCATAGATCTTAAATCTTTCAAGATTCCTCTAGTTTTCAATTGGAGATTTTAAGGTTCCTCAAATTCCCAAAGATCTCAGAGCTTCAAATTCCAAAAGATCGTAGGTTCCTCAATTCTAAAATTAGGTTTATCACTCTATTGGATTCCTCGGTATAAGATTCCCTACATTCTCATTTTCATCAAACTCTCAAATTCCTGACGTTGTCAAGTTATATTCCTCAAGTTCTGATGTTTACAAAGATCTAGTATTTTCCAAGATATCAGATCTTTCAAGATTTCAGGTTTCTCAAATTCTCAGGTTCTCAGGATTCCTAAAATCTTAGGTTCTTCATGATTTCATGTTGCTCAAGTTCTCGGGTTGGCATAGATCTTAAATCTTCCAAGATTCCTCTAGTTTTCAATTGGAGATTTTAAGGTTCCTCAAATTCCCAAAGATCTCAGAGCTTCAAATTCCAAAAGATCGTAAGTTTCTCAATTCTAAAATTAGGTTTATCACTCTATTGGATTCCTCGGTATAATATTCCTTACATTCTCAGATTCATCAAACTCTCAAAATCCTGACGTTCTTGAGTTATATTTCTCAAGTTCTCATGTTTACAAAGATCTCGTATTTTCTAAGCTATCTGATCTTTCAAGATTTCAGGTATCTCAAATTCTCAGGTTCTCAGGTTTCCTAAAATTTTAGGTTCTTCATGATTTCATGTTGCTCAAGTTCTCGGGTTCCCATAGATCTCAGATCTTCCAAGATTCCTCCAGTTTTCAAGTGGAGATTCTTAGGTTCCTCAAATTCCCAAAGATCTCAGACCTTCGAATTCCAAAAGATCGTAGGTTCCTCAATTCTAAAATTAGGTTTATCACTCTATTGGATTCCTCGGTATAAGATTCCTTACATTCTCAGATTCATCAAACTCTCAAATTCCTGACGTTCTCAAGTTATATTCCTCAAGTTTTCGCATGTTTACAAAGATCTCGTATTTTCCAAGATATCAGATCTATCACGATTTTAGGTTTCTCAAGTTCTCAGGTTCTCAGGTTTCCTAAAATCTTAGGTTCTTCATGATTTCCTGTTGCCCAAGTTCTCGGGTTCCCATAGATCTCAAATCTTCCAAGATTAATTTAGTTTTCAAGTGGAAATTCTTACGTTCCTCAAATTCCTAAAGATCTCAGACCTTCAAATTCCAAAAGATCGTAGGTTCCTCAATTCTAAAATTAGATTTATCACTCTGTTGGATTCCTCGGTATAAGATTCCCTACATTCTCATATTCATCAAACTCTCAAATTCCTGACGTTCTCAAGTTATATTCCTCAAGTTCTCATGTTTACAAAGATCTCGTATTTTCCAAGATATCTGATCTTTCACGATTTTAGGTTTCTCGAGTTCTCAGGTTCTCAGGTTTCCTAAAATCTTAGGTTCTTCATGATTTCATGTTGCTCAAGTTCTCGGGTTCCCATAGATCTCAGATCTTCCAAGATTCCTCCAGTTTTCAAGTGGAGATTCTTAGGTTCCTCAAATTCCCAAAGATCTCAGACCTTCAAATTCCAAAAGATCGTAGGTTCCTCAATTCTAAAATTAGGTTTATCACTTTATTGGATTCCTCGGTATAAGATTCCCTACATTCTCAGATTCATCAAACTCTCAAAATCCTGACGTTCTTAAGTTATATTCCTCAAGTTCTCATGTTTACAAAGATCTCGTATTTTCCAAGATATCAGATCTTTCAAGATTTCAAGTTTCTCAAGTTCTCAGGTTTCCTAAAATCTTAGGTTCTTCATGATTTCATGTTGCTCAAGTTCTCGGGTTACCATAGATCTCAGATCTTCCAATATTTCTCTAGTTTTCAAGTGGAGATTCTTAGGTTCATCAAATTCCTAGCTTTTTTGCTTTATGCTTTATTCTACTTCGACCTCTTTTGTTAGATTTTTTATATTTTATTGTTTTTACTTCTTATGTTCTATGTTACTTTGTTGGTTATTTTGTAAATTTGTTGACTTTGTTTGTTAGTTTTCCATAATTTTTATAACTAATAACAGCTCTGTCTTTTAATGCTGTTCTATTACCACTTTTGTTTGAAAAAAAAATCTATCATCATTACCAGGTGAAAGCAATGAGGAAAATTGGTTTAAATCCTAATGACTAAGACATATACAAATCAATAAGTTGAAAAAGAGTGAAGAAGGCTTTAGCTGTTAATTCTTTCCCCTTACTTCCTGAAACGCTCCCGCCACTTTTGGAACGTGAACATCAAACGAAATATCAACGACGTCGACGAAACATAAAATCCGAAAATTTGAAACAAAATTAGAAATTTGCCCAGTGATCATCCGACAAGATGACAGAAAGAAAATCAAAACCGAAACCTACGTTGTTTTTTTACAAGACAAGCAGTGGCGGGAAATTTAATCGAACCTATCCGGGTTCTTTGCAAACATGGCGTGAGCAATCAGCGACAGAGCGTAAATGGATAACACGAATACATTGGCTTTAACAATTTGGTTGATTTTACTTTTGAGATTGTGTACTTTGATTAACTACCTTGTTCGCTTGGTTGGCAACGATCTGACAATTTGATAACAATTTTTAGACAATTAATTTCATTTACAATTTGCAATAATTATTTAAGCTTTTCGATGATTATTATTTCAATTACACTTTGATCTACGCCCAGAGCGTGTTGTTGAAATGTGCGCATATTAGTTTTGGTTAGAGGTAACTATTTACTCCCACTTTTGTGATATAGTCTGTCGTATTTCTCTCAATGTATATCAATTATTTTTTTTTTTTTTTAAAGCAACTGAAAGTGAAACAATAATAATAATAGGTTCAATTAATACACCTGCAGTCATCCTGAGGGCACAAATTAAAAATCACCTTTGCATTCAACCGAGAGAAAGTTTTTGTTAAAAAAATATGTTTCTCTGCAAAATACCTGTTCATATTTAAATAACACGTAATGTTAACCGCAAAATGCAATTTCGCTCTTACTGTTTTCACTCAAATTGCCGTTTCATACAAGTTTCCATAAATGACTACAATATGTAATTTTTAGGGTCGACACATGGGATCGCCAGACCAATACCACATAACCGAAAGATGGCGCGGGGTGGAGCAGCCTCTAGACCAGAAATCGGCCATCCTGGACATATGGAACGCCTGGGGCACGGCTCAGCCTGAAGTAAGCACTAATGATTTGTTAAAAACAACAGCCGACATGTGAACCTTGTTAACAGGTGAAAATATCTCTGCGAAGGATCAAATACGACAGACCACCGAGCAGAAGAACACGATGTCGATCTGATTCCAGCACATGGTCGGACCGGAGCGCCTGGAAAACCATACATCCGAAGAGGCTGCACGCTTTACAAAATGAAAAACAGCCGTCCAGCACGGAAGAACTACTGAAACTAGTTTTAGCGCAGGGAGAAGTAATTAGACGTCAACTGAAAAAACTGAGGTGAGAACGCGTAATTGAATCGGTGCCAAGTGGTCCAGAAAATGCGACAAGAAGTCGGCGGTGGTTATCGGAAATTGATTTCCGTTCGGCTTTTTCAGATTTCGTGGTAAAGCAGAAATTTTTTGAAACTAGAGCAGAGATAAATTGAGCATTTAATTATAAAAAGAGTAGGGTTTGACTTCACGTTTCGGTATTTTTTCTTACCTACTTTAATTTTTTATTTTGCAGTTGACCTTAAGAACTGAAGTCCTAATAGTAATAAATAAATGAACAAATGAAAATTATTTTCACAAATAAAAAAAATCATAGAACCCGATTGCAACGCCACCTACCGGGTTCAATCGTAAATCTAAACCATTCAGGGACCCACTCAACCACACACACAAAATTTCATCAAAATCAGTCCAGCCGTTTAGGAGGATTTCAATACACACGTACAGAGCAATTATACAGGGTGTTATGAGAAAAAAATTTAACCACAAGTAGAACTCGTCAAAATAAAAAAAATTTAATCTATATTTTTTTTCGTAAACGCTCCCTTACGGAGTTAAAATTAAGAATAATTTGACCCCTAAAACCAATACACGCCTATTGATTGTCAGGAATGCACAAAAACTTTAATCGAAATAAAAACTGTTTAAATGGAAACATGTACTCACCTACCATAATAATAATATGCATAATATTGAAGTAGGTTAGCAGGTAATAATAAACTTTCTAACTTACATCAGGGATTTGTACTTGTACGTGCGATAAACGATAAATTTTGACACACCGACACTTTGAATACACTTCGAATAACTTAAAAATTTCAGGTTCAATGGGGCAGTATACTATATATGAAAATCGGTAAATAAGCTGCTCCTCATTTTTCTAACCAAGATAAATACCAAGATATTTTCTAATATAGTTTCTACAAAATTAATCACAGAAAAACATGATGCGATAGATCGTTATTACGAAGAAAATGCCGAACTTCACTTGCCTTTTCTTTCTGTTCTTAATATACGGACTATCAAGTATCGAAACCGAAATTTCAAAAAAAATTTTTCAACGTATTGCGACCTTTACGCACCAACTGATTTTACTACATTATACAATATATCACCGACATTAATATGCAGTAGTTAAAAATCACTTGTATACTACCCCATTTCCAAAACGCGATTACATCTGGGACGTCCGAAAACGGCTCCACCAATTCAGCAATTTTTTTTCTTTAAATATTCCTAGAAGTTCGAGGAAGGTTCTTATGAAGAGAATGGAAGCCCACGGGGACCCCTTGGGTTTACAACTCAAGAAGGGCTAGACCGATTTTTATGATCTTTGATTTGTTGGATTTGTCTCCACCCAGAATAGCAGAATAACTATTAAAACGTCGGAAAAATTACAGGGGGCGGGGAGCTTGGTACAGGGCAATGACAATAACAAAGCATCCCTGGTACAGGACCCCTATGGTACAGGGCAACGACAATAACAATTTTTTTTATAATATCTCGAGAACAGATTGACTGATTTTTTTCGGGGGCCAATAACCACTGTTATTTTTTCTTCAAACGCCAAAAATGTCACAATTTCTTTGATTTCACTGACCATCAGCGGCGCAAAAAGTAATTTCAAGGTTACTTTTAGTGCCGCCGGCTGACTTAACGACTTTGTCTGTCATGACAGTGAAATGGCTATTCGTCATTACCTATTGGCATATACAATGTCACGTTTTTCTGACGTTTGAAGAAAAAATAATTTTAGATGCCAAGGTCGTTATAGCAGGTGCAACCAAACAAACTTTCTTTTATTATCATTAAATGTAGACGCAGATTTTTTCCGTGTTCTTATTAATATTAATATTTTAAATTTGCAAGTATTCTCATTCTTCATGAGAAACTGATGACACTCACTATCGGATTGACATGACACAGCAGAATGTACCTTAACATGATACTCAAATCTTCCTTGAACTTATGTTGGCTTTCAGCCTCAGCAAATTTTATTTCAAATTGGTCTGCGCAGCAAAGACAAATTCTTTAGTATTCTGTAAACGGTTGTTAAAATCTCATTTTGTTATGACAAAAACGTATTCTTTTGTGTAAGCTCTCAGCATTACTCTAACTGTTTTATTTGAATATTTACAGGCATAGCGAACACCAAATCGGCTACTTAGAAGATAAGGCACACAAAGCTCGTGTTCGGAAGCACGGCAGCAATTACCTCCTAGAAACCTACCTAAAAGGCCTCTCCGAAGCCGTGGACCCAGAAAATCAACCAAATTTGTGCACTGATAAGAACAGCGACAGTGGAGTAATGACGGAAGGCGATAGCGAACAGTCCAATAAACCGTCAAGGTCAACGGAAGTAAGTAATTTGTCTGTCGTTTATAACACTATTTTACACATATACTTTCAGACGTCTTTCGAGCGTTTCTCCCCATCCTCGGAAGAATTTAGCAAAGACCTCAAAGACGACGACACCAGTTCGACAGTCAGCGAAGCGACAATAAAAGAACAACTAGAACTGTTCGAGTCGATATCCAAACTCAACAAACGTCTTCTCAAGGAAGAAGAGAGTTTAGTACGATTAGACGCCAACCTTCGAAAGTACGACAAACACAAAGCCAGCACTGAAGATCTAACCAAAGCCCTAACAAATCTTCGAACGGAAATGACGAAGAGTGCCTGCGAAATGCAGCACAACGAGGTGGTCCTGGAAGAAACCATGGAGTTGCTGATGAGCAGGAGGCATCACTTGGAGAGTTTGCACAAAGATTTGGCAAATGAAGACCAAGAGTATGAGATGTTGCAGGCGTTGATGTACACCACAAGGAGGCACAGGCACGACGCCGATAGTAGTTGTAATTCTTATTATCCCCATACCAAAGAGTTGTTAGATACCTTAGTGTAAAGGAAATGATTGGAGATGTTCTTATTACTAATTAATTTAATACCAAATATTTTGTACCTAATAGTTATATTGTCATTTTCACGTGTTTCTGTTGGAAATTTGTTAGTCATTTGATTTGAAATATATGTTTTTTATGATTATGGTTTATTCAATCGTTAGTGGAATTAGTGCCTCAACGGAATTCAAAAGATGTCGTTTTACTGGTTGCCTATATGCCCTACTAACCATACATAGTAATAATTACCTACAAAACCTTTATTACATTAATCACAATACAATCTGTCAAAAAACTGACAGTAAATTAATTTTTACAAGCATCCACATTCAAATCTTAAATTCAGTTCCCCAAAGAAAAGCAGGTATAGATCCGGTAGCAACACAATATTTACAAATTCCAATCTTCGATAATAAAATACAGCACACAACACTCTCTATTAAATCATGTCTTATCTAATCTAATACACACATTTATCTTTTTTCTGCCCTAATTCTAGGCCGTGTACCAACAGTGAGTGTTCACGAAAGCAGCAATTATGAGTTCACCGGGTGATTCCTGCAGCAGAAGTATATAAAATATTTTTTTCCGAACACACCATAGTATTGACTTTTTCAGGCATGAAAGCTGAAGCAACTGCAAAAACTGAAAAGACCCAATCGGAAAACAAAGGCTCCTGTTCCTGCAAAACCAAAGGAAATGCGCCCTGTTGCAAGAAAGAAGGTGGCGAAAAAGAAACGTGCGGAGGATCATGTTGTAATAAATCTTAATTGAGTGAATAAAATTTTACATTGATTTAAACGGTGTATTTTTATACTAAACGACAGTGTTTACAATGTGTCACTACTCGTCCTTAGAAAACTGGTGAATCAATTTTGCTACAGAAACGCCACCATCGTTTCTAAAACAAGCGATATTACGATGGGGAACAAGGTGATATAAGAAATTACTCGTCTTCCTTCCCTTCTTCATCTTCGTCTTCTTTCCCTTCTTCGTCGTCTTCCTTTTCTTCATCTTCTTCGACTGTTTCTTCTTTATCTTCGGCGGTACTACCAGCATCGCTGTCGGCTTTTTCGTCTTTCTCTCCACACAATTTTCCAGTCTTACAACATTCACATTTTCCTTCCTGGCAGCAGTTACACGATTTATGTTCGCTCTCGGTAGCATCTTCTTTCTTTACTTTAGATTCCTTTTCGGGCTTCTTAGTAACATATTGGCAACATGGAACAGGTGCAATGCAGGGACAAGGTGGTGGCAAACTTTGCTGACAATGAGAATGTGGTACACAAAAGACGGGCCATTGAGGCATCATGCAGGGCTGGGGTAGAAAATAGCCATAACACGGGTTGCAACCATGATGATGTTTAGTCCTACAATGATGAGTCGAAACAGTTGTTGAAGAAGAGCTTGTAACACTTTCTGCTATGCTTGCCTTTTTTTCATCAAAAGACATTTGGCCCACCTCTGTAATTTGAAAAAAAAAGTAAGACTTACTACAATCGGTGTATAGAAAAAATTTACCTGCAGCGATTAGTTGTTCAGTAGCACTCATTCTGTCGGTTGTGAAGACAAGTCAACACCAAACTGAGTAAGTGCATAATTTTTTATGGCTGGTTTTATAAGCAACTGTTGTGGTGACGTGAGTAAATTTGATGAAGTGATTCTTATCTTGAGGAAAATATTCCAGAAGGTTTGCTAACAAATCTATTGCAGAAGTGCATCTTGATGTAGCAAAAATTAACGCTTTCAAAAAAAATCACAACTTTACGGATTTTATTGGAATTGATATTCATAACTCGAATCTCCGTGCTTGTTTTAGACAACAAGTTGCATCCATACATTGTACAAACCAATGTAAGAAGGTCTACAATGACATATTATATCTAAACTGGCGTAGGAAGATGTGTTCAATATCCGTTTCAACCAATGAGAGTTAATAAAGATGACATCACCATGTTGCTTGTTTCATCCAGATCATAATTTATGTTTTTGATGTGCAACACATCTATAGCGGCGACAGGGGAGTAAATCCGATCGAATGTCGTCACGGAAAACGGCGTCACGCCACCTCTCCCATGTGTGTGCGAGAACCTCGTGTCTAGTAATCTCCAAAACTTCTAGTTACCCGATTTCAAAAATTGCTATTCCTATGTGAAAACGAATAGACTGCGTGAGAAGCCGAATCTCCGAAATCTTCTAAAATTATTGTATGCAAAAGAACATTGTTTGAGGTGCTTAAAGATTTTAAATTAGTGACAGTGACGATCAAGCGGCCAATCATTTCATTAATACCGTTTGATACACCTCCAACAGCTACTATTACAGAAATCACAGAAGATACATCAAATAATATTCCGTGACTCCATTGTAAAAAAGTGTGAATTTGGGTCTCTTAAAATAAAAAATATATATTAAATAAAATATTCAAAATTAATTGTGCGTGTGAGGTCCGACGTGCGACTGGAGTTTACTCTTTAAGTGCGATTGTCTTAATTACAATAAGAAATAGTAAATTGTTTTATCAGGAGCAAAAATTAAGCTTTTCATGGCAAGTCTGTAAGTTTGACAAATACAGACGAGCCACGAAAAGACACTTTTCTCCGCTTTTCTGACAATTTCTGACAATTTCTTTAATTTCATTCAACTTGACTGACCACCAGCAGCGCATAGAATAATCTCAAGGTTACGGCTTTCTGCGCCGCTAGACGACTTTGTATGCCAAGGCAGAGAAATGGGCATTTGTCTTTGTCTTTACCAATTGATGTATACAAAGTCACGTTTTTCTGACATTTGAAGAAACTCCATATTTATTTATTGGTTTTCTTTGATTATAAATTTATCAATAACCATCATTTTCGATGTTCTGCCGGGCGTCCCGTGACGGCTTAATTTTTTTAAATCTATTGCTTCAGTGGGCTCCATTAGTTGTGTTATCATTTTACACTATCATCATAGTATCAATATATTAATACGCAAACACATAACACATTGGCACACTTTTAAGCTATATGTATTTTCACTCAATCCACCTAAACAATATATACACCGTTCAGAAGGTGTGTGAGTTACGCCCACTCGAATTTCGAGTGACGGGCGATTACTAGTATCATTTATTCCACAAAATAAACTCAAAAAGTTTGGAGTCTTTCTTAGCGAGGGTAGCTTAAAAAATTTAAAAAGCTTGGGGTGTCGTGTGATACATCATTTTAAGGCTTATTGAATTGTTAAGAACAGTTAACAGTTAAGAGAATTTTATGTAGATTTGGAAAATAACAAATTCATCCTTTTTTGTGGAAACGAATCGAAAAAGAGGTAGGTCTGGATAGAAAATTTAATAAGCTTTAAAATGACCCCCCGTGCTATTAGAATTTTTAAGGAGTATCAAATGAAAGGGCTTAACTAGTGGAATATACAGTACACCATGAAAATTTTCTAAATCCAAGATGGCCGCCACTACAAGATCGCGGATTACATTTCTTTTCCATCCCCTCAAAATGGCTAGCAAACGAAAGTACTTAATTAGTGGAATACAGTACACCATAAATATATTCCAACTCCAAGATGGCCGCCACTACAAAATGGCAAATTACTCTTTTTTTAGTTTTCAATCTCCTCAATATGGGTATCAAGTGAAAGGGTAAAACACAGTACACTTTAGAAAAACTAAAAACTTGAAAATAAAATAAGTAAAAAAACATTTTTAAGTTAAACGGTTTTATTGTAAAGGAACAATAATGATCCATATAATGTATTAAAAGCTAAAAAATAATTAAGTAGATACCAGGTACCAGTCATCACACCACTATCCTCATCAATTTAGAGCATTGATCAGAATAAAATAAAATCGTGGGGCGTTGCGTAACCTAAGTAAATATGTCAATGATCGTTCTGCGATGTCTCACAATTATTTACTCTTAAACACATGTTGCATAAGTTGTTTATTGAGAAGATGGATTCAAAGCATACCTCTAATGATATGAGCGGTTGAATAATGGGAATTTGACTCGCCCCACGATTTTGTTTTAGTCTGATCAATACTCTAGACTGGTGAAGAAAGTGGTGTGATGACTGGTACCTGGTACCTACTTAATTATTTTTTAACTTTTAGTACATTATCTGCATCATTATTATGTTTCTTTACAATAAAACGGTTTAACTTAAAAATGTTTTTTACTTATTTTATTTAAAATGTGATTGACTGAACCAGTGTTGGAAAACAACTTTACTAAATTTAAGAATCAACTTTAAAAAAACCCGTTTATTCCCGCCACTTTTTGAACCTGTACATGTTGTGTGTGCATTGAGACTGCGACAAGTGTAAGGATAATGAAAGCCATGAAGTTATTATGAAATGTCTCACGATAGGTAGAGACAAATAGACTCACGATGCCTGAAATGTATATACAAAAAAAATTAATAACCTCACGATACGTGAAATGTCTATACACAAATAAATCTGTTTTAAATAAAAAAGAATTTTCACAATCCATCCATAATTGACAAAGAAATCGATGAACATACATAAAAGGAATAAAAATTTGAGGATTTTCATCAGATCCTGACTTGGTGACAATGGGACCACGTCAAGGGTATACCCTTTCAAATACAATTTTCAAAATCGGTCCACAATAATTGACGAAGAAATCGGTGAACATGAACAAAGGGGAAAAAAAGGTCGAATTGTCTTTATCTTTAGCTTTGGTGTGACATAATTACAATAGTTGTAAAGTTATTAATCAATTTTTTCGAATTTTGAATTTAGTTATCTGTGCGCTTTATAGTATGGATATTTTAGTTTCAAATACTATTAATCAAAATACTTTTTAAAAAAATGAATGAGGCCAGGAGGCAATTTGTAAGAAATTAAAAAAACACAAATAGGCCAGAACAAACAAAATCTAGTAAAGTCTCTGATGGTACGAATAAACAAACCAGTAAAATAGCGGCTGGCCGTAAAATAGAAAACTATGGAGGCTACGTTTATGACATGACGCCACCAGAACACAAACATGGTCTAACCAAACGGTAATTTAGAATAAATTATTGAAAATTTAATTACACACCCAACTTTAAACAACATGAAGAACCAGTAGTGCGAATAAAATGAGATTTAACAATTTCTTAAGAACAAAGATAAGAGCTTGTTGCCGAGCACGTTGTTGAACATCACAATATAACCATAACCTCAAATTTTACTCTGGCAGTTAATTTGCAGGATGGGTCATTTCATAAAACAAACGCCTACTTTATAATTTAAATGATCTCATGGTATTTCTATAATAATTTTAATTTTATTAAAGGTTCAATTAAATTTTATGGACAAGGAAAAAAATTTGACCACAATTTAAATGTTCCAACCAGGACGACCAACATTGTATCTATTTTTATGGCATAATAATAAAAAAGAAACGTAGTTGTTTATTTGAAGAAAACCGCATTCACTTGAATATACCCTTTCAGTCCAAATCTGCTGACTATGATCTTCAAAGATTCACCTCCGACACAAAACATAACAATGTGTTCAAACTCACCGATACAGCTCCAACGTTTCCATCATCTTCTTAAACGAACTTACTACAATAAAAATACAAAATAAATTAAAAAACAAAAGATTTACATGAATGATTTAAAAAGATTAAATAAAATTCGGTATTTCTATTATCCAGACGAAAAAATGAACATGCAACTGACAACAATTTATTTCAGACAAACCGAATATTTTCAATATTTAAGTCTAATAATTAGCTGTAATATTTTCTATATAAATTTTATAGTGACATTAATGAGCCTAATAATAGGATTTATAAGTCACAAAATGAATTTAGCAACAATAAAATACTCAATAATATCAAAATTACTAACCCTTAATCCGGTCCACCGACTGTAACGGAATAGGACACTCACTCACTTTAACACTAACAATTAGTTTAAATAAAGTCCGCACTGGGTATAAATTTATATGTGAAATCGACGACGCGAAAACTGGGAGACAAATGAGGGAATTTTAATGGAGTTACTGATAAGCTTGAACATAAAAATGGCAAAAACTCCGAGAAAAAATTATTACATGACATGGAAATGAATTTTATTGTGAACAAAGAATTGCTGTCTCATTAATGGCTTGTTTTCTCACTAATTGATTGAAAATAGTTTGTTTTAAACAAAGAGCCGATAATAATAATTTTAGTGTTTCGAAAAAACTCGTTTTTTTTTTGGCTTTGAGACGATTGCGACCAAAACTTCACAGGAGCACTCCTCAGACTATTCTACATTCACCCGGACATACATACATCGGCATTTATATACAGGATGTCCCAACTAAAATTTGTACCTCCCAAAAATTCCAATTTTGAAAGACTCGGAAGGAAACAGGTCAATTTTGTTATCAAAAGGGACAAAATTTTAGTTGGGACAACCTGTATATAAAAGTTGATGTATGTATGTCCGGGTGAATGTAGAATAGTCTGACGAGTGTTCCTGTGAAGTTTGGCCGCGATCGCTTCAAAGCCAAAAAAAAATCGAGTTTTTTTGGAAACACTAAAATTATCGGCTTTTTGTTTAAAACAAACCATTTTCAATCAATTAGTGAGCAAACAAGCCATTAATGAGACAGCAATTCTTTGTTTACAATAAAATTCATTTCGATGTCATGTAATAATTTTTTCTCGGAGTTTTTGCCATTTTTCTGGTCAAGCTTATCAGTAACTCTATTAAAATTCCCTCATTTGTGTCCGAGTTTTCGCGTCGTCGATTTCCCATATAAATTTATACCCAGTGCGGACTTTATTTAAACTAATTGTTAGTGTTAAAATGAGTGAGTGTCCTATTCCGTTACAGTCGGTGGACCGGATTAAGGGTTAGTAATTTTGATATTAGGACTATTTTATTGTTGCTAAATTCATTTTGTTGATTATAAATCCTAGTCCCACTATCACATTCATGTAGAAAATATTACAGCTAATTATTATCAGACGTAAATATTGCAAACTTATTGTAATTAACAAATGTTAATGAATTAAAAGTCAGAGTCGAAGATATGTCCGTGTTGTTATAGGGAGTGAAATTGTTGAAGGGTTTGTCTGAAATATGTTGTTGCCAGTTGCATGTTCATTTTTTCGTTTGGATATAATAGAAATACCGAATTTTATTCATTTTTTTAAATCTTACATGTAAATCTTTCGTTTTATAATTTATTTTGTATTTTTATTGCAGTAAGTTCGTTTAAGAAGATGATGGAAACGTTGGAGCTGTATCGGTGAGTTTGAACACATTTGTTGTTTTGTATCGGAGGTGAATCTCTGAAGATGATAGTCAGCAGATTTGGACTGAAAGGGTATATTCAAGTGAATGCGGTTTTCTTCAAATAAATAATAATTATGATATTACAGATACAAATTGTTCTGGACTACTACGTTTATTTTTTATCATTATGTTATAAAACTAGATACAATGTTGGTCGTCCTGGTTGGAACATTTAAATTGTGGTCATATTTTTTCTTTGTCCATAAAATTCAATTGAACCTTTAATAAATTAAAATTATAGAAATACCATGAGATTAGAGTATTAGAATTAGAGTAGCCGGGTTTTTTTTATGAAATTGCCCATCCTGCAAATTAACTGAATTTCATATTTCTCGCCGTTTTAATTTCTTAGGTTTTTATGTAGCTTCTCAATTTCCCAACCACTCACTTTTCAGGTTTTCAGTTTCCCAAAATTTCCATCTTCTGAGGTTCTTAGATCCTTAATTTTAGGTGCCACTCCAGTATTATTTTACTTTTTATAGTAGTTTATAGTTTCCTATTTTCCTAGTGTCTTAGTTTCTCGATGCCAAGTTTCTTATTTTATTAGTTCATAATTCCAAGATTCCTAATGTTAGTTTTCTAGTTTTATCTAATTCCTGGTTTCCTAGTTTCTAAATTTGTAGTTCCACAGATTCTAGTTTCCAAGTTTCAACTTTTCCTAGTTTTCTAGTTGCTTAATTTTTGGATTCTTAATTTCTAATTTTAATCTTTTTTTATTTTCCTAGTTTATAGTTTCCTATTTTCCTAGTGTCTTAGTTTTTGAATTCCAAATTTACGGTTTCCTAGTTTTTGTTTTTTTAGTTTCCTTTTCAGGATTACTAATTTTGGTTTCAGTTTTAGTTTTTAGTTTCCCAGTTCCTAGTTTTCCAGATTCTAGTTTCCTAGTTTTTGGTTTCCAATTTTCACAGTTTTCTAGTTTCTTAGTTTTTGGATTCTAAACTGCTACTTTCCCAGTGACTAGTTTTCTATTTTCTTAGTTTCTGATTTACTAGTTTCTAATTTCCTAGTTTTTAGTTTCCTCGTTTCAGGTTTTTATTCTCCTATTTTCTGGTTCTCCATTTTCCAGTATTCCAGTTTCTGAACTTTAGATTTCTCATTTCTAGTTTTCTTCTTTTAATTTCTTGCTTTCTATTCTTCTACTTTTTAGTTTTCTGATACTCTAGATTCTAGTTTTCTATTTTTTTAAATTTCCTAGTTTCTAGTTTCTGATGTGCAATTAAAAATATCCCTAAAAATTACATTGTTTTAATTTCGTGTTTTTCAGAAAAAAAAATAAGAAACTTCGTTCCTGACGAGGTCCCCCACCCGCAAACGGATATTTTATTTTATAGTTTAGTAGTTTCTGTAATTTCTGTGCTTAAATCCGCTATTACTTGGTTTCTAGTTTTCTGCTTTTTAATTTTCTACCTAGTTTCTGGTTTTCCATTTTTTTATTTTCAAATTTTTAGTTTCCTATTTTCTTAGTGTCTTAGTTTTTGGATTCCAAATTTACAGTTTTATAGTTCCTGGTTTTCTATTTTCCTATTTTCTGATTTCATATTTCCTGGATTCCTAATTTTAATTTCCTAGTTTTCTAGTTTCTATTTCTCCAATTCCTGATTTCCTAGTTTCTAAATTTCTAGTTTCCAAGTTTCAGTTTTCCTATATTTCTAGTTTTCTTGTTTCTTAATTTTTGTATTCCTAATTTATAGTTTTCCATTTTTTTTTAATTTCCTAGTATCTTAGTTTTTAAATTCCAAATTTACAGTTGGCTAGTTTCCTAGTTTATAGTTTCCAGTTAAGGATTACTTATTTCATTTTCCTAGTTTTCTACTTTCTATTGTTCTAGTTTTTGGTTTCATAGTATCCCAGTTTATAGTTTAACAGTTTTTATTTCCCTAGTTTCTAGTTTTCCAGTTTCTAGTTTCCTAGTTTATAGTTTCCCATTTTCCCAGTTTTCTATTTTCTTAGTTTTTTGATTCGAAATTTTTAATTTCCTATTTTTATATTTTCTCAGTTTCTAATTTTCTAGTTTCTAGTTTCCTCGCTTTTCGTTTCTATTCTCCTAGTTTCTGGTTCAACATTTTCCAGTCTTCTAGTTTCTAGTTTCCTATTTTTCAAATTTACTGGTTTCTTAATTTAGGATTCCTGATTTCTAGTTTTCATTTTCTATTTTATCGGTTTCTGTTCTTCTACTTTTTAGTTTTCTGATTTCCTAGATTCTAGTTTTCCATTTTTTTTAATTTCCTAGATCCTAGTTTCCGATGTGCAATTAAAAATATGCCTAAAAATTATATTAATTTTTAATTTCGAATTTTTCAGAAGCTTTAGATTTTTTATTTTATAGTTTAGTAGTTTCTGTAATTTCCTAGTGTTTAAATTAAAATTAATTACTTTTTTTCTAGCTTTCCAATTTTCAGTTTCCTAATTCCAAGATTCCTAATTTTCGTTTCCTAGTTTTCTAGTTTCTATTTCTCTAATTCCTGGTTTCCTAGTTTCTGAATTTCTAGTTCCACATATTCTAGTTTACAAGGTTCAACTTTCCTATATTTCTAGTTTTTTAGTTTCTTAATTTTTAATTTCCTAGTTTATCGTTTCCTATTTTCCTAATGTCTTAGTTTCTTGATTCCAAATTTACAGTTTCCTAGTTTCTGATTTTCTAGTTTCCTAGTTTACAGTTTCCTTTTCTGCATTACTAATTTTAGTTTCCTAGTTATCTAGTTCTATTGTTCTAATTTTTGGTTTTCTAGTGTCCCAGTTTATAGTTTAACAGTTTCTAGTTTCCTAGTTTCTTGTTTCCCATTTTTCCAGTTTTCTAGTTTCTTGGCTTTTGGATTCCAAACTGCTACTTTCCCAGTTACTAGTTTTCTATGGTCTTAGTTTACGATTTCCTAGTATTTATAGTTTCTAGTTTCCTATGTTCCTCTAGTTTCTATTTGTCTAATTCCTGGTTTCCTAGTTTATAATTTTCTATATTTCAAGTTTCATAAATTTTGGATCCCTAATTTCTAACAAATAATGTAGGTTTATTGAAAATTACAGCAAATGTTCAAAGTGTTCTCCCCCAGCTTCATTGCAGCTCTTTCCTCTCCGTTTCATACTTTGAAATGGATTTTCGTTGCATGCATTAAAAATTGCCTCTTGCAGTTCTTCAAGATTGTGCGGGTTATTTTTAAATACGGTGTTTTTGAGATATATGGGAAGATGAAATAATCTAGAATTGTCAGGTCCGGACTTCGAGGCGGAAATGGAATGACAGGACCATCATAAAACTAACACTCGCTCCGCTACACCACACCAACATCACGAAATCTTGCTACACATTTATAAATTTGTTGGACTAATTTTTGATAATTTGCAGGAAAATTAGGGTAGGCATTTCGAAAAACCTTTAACAGAACTTTCTATCGAATACTTCCATTTACCATTCTATTGCCGTTTTAATTTATAATAATTTATAATTTAAATGATCTCATGGTAACCAATTAAACTTTTAGAGCATTAACTGGTTAATGTGAATTTTTTTAAAGATTGGATTTATCAAATGTTCTCTTTTGGATGGGCATAAAATTTTGATCGCGGTAGAATCAAAACCAAAAAAAAATTGTAATAAAAGTCCAAATAAGGTTTTTACCGAAAGAAAAATTCGAAAAGTTGCCCGGAAAACTGGATAATTCGGGAAAAACTGAAAGAGCTTTATTCTATGGGATTTTGTATGAACTCAAAACCATAACTCACGATTCGAACGATGGATATGAGTTATTCTTTTTTTGTTCTGTTCGTTATGGTATTGGAAACGTTTTTAAGAAAATATAATTCGACACAATTATAAAGGAAAGTCGGAAAGTTCGGACAAACTGGCGATATTAACGACATATTTGGTTGCTTTTTGTTTTGTTCGTTATGTCCCAGGATGGAAATAACTCGATTGAATGTTTTCAATTGAAAGAAGAAATCGGTAAACCTAAATTAAAATAAAATTACATTTGTTTTAACTTTTGTGTTCTTTTGCGATGTGTCCAAAGACAAATTTAATGGAAGTGATTATATGATGTGCACATCGTATGTATGTATTAAACAGTAAATACTTGAATGAAGTTATACAATTTTATTAACTTACTTTTCTAAGTTTGCATTACACATACTTGCTGCAGTTTCCATTTCTCAAAATTTAAAACGCCAATATACCAAACAATAAAACGCATGTATGATTTCCTTGTGTAAAGAGGTGGTCTGCTCGAATCTCGATCATTCACGCGCAACAAGTGAGTCTATACGTCGGAATTGGTCGCAAACAAAAACTGAATAGACGGTAGAATTTCATAATCTACGGCGGCACGTCATGTTGCTGAGAGTCGAATAGAAGGGGCATAACGCAAGCCGCGTTAAGGAACTTCGTTTCAATAAAAAATTAATTAATGCCTTTATTGTTGTGTTCCTATTTTTATAAAAACTGAAGATATTTATTATTTGATTTATAACTTTTTGTCCCATCTTTTTTATTCATTATCATTCATCATTATTTTGAAGGAGCTAATATACTAATTCTAAGAATTAAATGACTGCTCTATCAAAATGCAAAATGATAAAATTCCTTGCAATCTAACCTTTGAAAAAGTGTAATGTTGGTCACATATAGGATAATTTTCTTAAGACGTTCTTTCTTTTGGTTTTATTTAATATAATAGCAACCACAAAATATAAGAGTAATCTGACAACTATGTCCAATACGAAATTTTGAATTTTATTTAATGTAAAAAATCTCCTGACTAATCTTTATATAAGTTTTTTTTTGACACAGTATTTTACCATTTGATTGTTCTTATGTTGTTATGCTATCATCCGTAAGATAATCATCGTAATGCATTTTCCAATCAAATCGTGTTCTCTGTTTCGAACCTATCTTTAACACTTTAACAGTGCGGTATGAAACCAACATATACCATTTTTCAGACGCCCAACTTCTGTAGTTATTACTAATATCTTAGGCACTTTGAAGCAGTTTGAGCCTCAGCAACTCAATTGAAAACTATAAATTTAGTTACGTTGAGAAACCCCAAATTTGACCATACAGTGTGCCCATTTTCTCTGTTCACGCCTGAAGATTCAGAAGTAGGCAACATATTAAACATTTCATCAACCACTATTTTTTTTAAGGATTTACATTTAATATTTAATTAAAATATTGTTTTGAATTGACGTTTTGAGTTTAATTTTAGACCCACTACGATTCATTATTTAAAAAATAAATAGTTTACTAAAAGTGATTTGTAAAATGTTTAATATGTTGCCTACATCTGAATCTTCAGGCGTGAACAGATAAAATGGGCACCATGTACTTTAATTCGCCGTTGAAGTACGTAACCTGTAATTCACAAAGAATAAATTGGGGTTGCCTACCCGACCTGTGGCTAGTTTGGCAGAGAGGTTTGGAACCAGGCGGAACACTCGTCCCTTACAATTTGAACCTTCAGACGACAAGAACGTGCTCGGGAACAAGCTCTTATGATTGTTCTTAAAAATTTGTTAAATCTCATTTTATTCGAGTTCTTCATGTTGTTTAAAGTTTGGTGTGTTAATTATCGTTTGTTTAAACCATGTGTTCTGGTGGCATCATGTCATAAACGTAGCCTCCATCGCAATCTATTTTACGACCGGCTGCTATAAAACTGGCTTGTTTATTCGAGACCTATGCTTATTTACTAGATTTTGTTTAAATATTGCCATGCAATGCTGTTTTGGAAATCTGGACCACTTGTTCTTTTAATTTCTTACAAATGGCCTCCTGGTCTTTATCGATATTTTGATTCATGGCTCCATCCGTATTCACAGGTAATTTGTAGCTAAAGTATACTATAAATTGCATAGATAACTAATAATATGTCACACCAAAGCTAAAGATAAAGACAAATTGAGAGTTCTTTTTTTATGTTCACCGATTTCTTCGTCAATTGTGGACCGATTTTGAAAATTTTATTGAAGGTGTATACCCTTGAGAGGTGGTCCCATTGTCATCAAGTCAGGATCTGATGACCGATTTTGAAATAATTTTTTTTAAATTTAAAAACAATTTTTTTTTATATATCAAAAATTTACGTATCGCGTGAGGCTATTTTTCTGTATCTACATTTCAGAATTCGTGAGCCTATATTTCTCTACCTATCGTAAGACATTTCTCGGTTTTGTATGTTTGTCTCGAATATGAACACACGCATGTTCAAAAACTGGCGGGAACAAACGGGGTGTGATTCCAGATTTCTTTTTTAGAATTTTGTTTTCTAATGTTTTCCTTAAATTTGGTAAAGTTGTCACAAAAAAAATGTAATAAACAAAGAACAGTATAAGAACTAAACCGGAAGACAAAGTGTTAAGGCTCATAGAAAACAAAAACAAAAAAATAGAAGAAAGATCAAAATTGTTAATTATTAAAAGTTTGGCGAAAATCACATTGACGATTTTATCAATGGGAAATTCTACAAAAAAATGCAAATTGAAATGTCTCTATGGCGGTAATCATGCCTCATCTGGTGACAAGACTAATACAACCACATAATGGCACAAGCAGTAGCAATGCAAAAACAGCAAGATAAATTGCAACAAAAGGCAGAATTAACTACAAAACGAAAAAAGAATTCAATATAAAGATACAGCGTTGTCATGTAAATACATCATTCTTGCTATATTCGTAAAAATGTTAGTATATCACTTGAGTTTTTTACGTATTGACTAGAAGGAGCTCCTCGTGATTCCGACTGTCAGGAACTTGACGAATTCGACTATAGCATCTTGTAGACTATAGGTATACTATAGCATCTTGTAGACTATAAGACATGAAGCCCTAAAATGTGTTCTGTTGTTTAATTAAGTGGTTTTGTGAGATAACAGAGCGTATCCAAAATCGCAATTTCGGCTAGCATTTTCAAACGTTGTACATTTACCGCCTCTTGTGACGTCAGTTCGGGGGAGCATTCTCATTGGTTCGTGAGTTTTTCATTAGTCCGCACGTCTAGTAACTTTCAATTTTATTTGGTGAATTTTGTCCCGTGTCGACGTCACAGAAAGGCGCGCGTTTCAAATGAGACAAATGTTTGGGATTTTTTTTACCTAGTAAACGCGTAATTTCGAATAAACAAAATATAGGGGTATAATATTTTTTCCTCTAGTTTCTACAAAACCTGTTTTAAAATCGTGGGACGACCCCTTTCCTCCAATGCACCCAATTACCGAAACGACAAGCTTCACTGAGTAACTTGAGTTGAAAGAGGAAAAAAAAAATTGAACAACCACTTTATACCTATACCTTTCGGCTATACATATTGAAACTGAAAATATGGTGCAGGAGCTGTCAAAACTTAGCCTTTTCAAGTCCAGGCAACCAACAATACAACTGTGGTAATAGATGTATAAATTGCGCTCCAGCCAATCAATTTCACAAAGAATTCAAAATTTGTTGGAGCGTAAATTTTAAATAAAACACTAATTAATAATCTAAGTAATTTTCGAAGGAAGTTGAGCGGAATAACGTTACATACTTATTATGAATTCATCAAAAAACAGAACCGTTATCGCTAGACATATTATTTGTTGTCGTGTTGTTGCCTACGCAGATTTTATTAATTTTCTTGCGCGACAGGCGGGAATGATTTTCAGGAAACGGGCGAATCCTTGATGCCATCTATGCACCCAATTACCAGAACAATTGTGGCTTTGCGGTATTACCAATAATAACTACTAATTTCGTGCATTCTGTAATAGTTTGTTATCAATGTTATGAAGAATTAAATCAACACAAACATGGGTGCACACGGTACTAATGTTTGCGCGCCATTCGAACGGCAACAATAATTTGAACGATGTCCAATACGAAATCAAGAAATTTACATGATGAATGACTCACTCAAAGGAAGTGAGTCGTTAGCATTTACTGTAAATGAGTTTAATAGCACGTCCGGAATTTAACAATTAGCGATCCACGTTGTTTAATACTTTGGGTAGGTAGACGACGGCAATTATCTGTAGGTGGCAACATCAAAAACCACAATAAATGTATTGAAAATCATTTGAACTTCGGTGTAGATTTTCCAGTAACTATTGTTTACGATTATGAGACAAAATTCTGCACGCGACACCACACTCAACAGCCGGCATCTATGAGTAGTGTGGTGCCGTGGGCTGGAATATTCCTATAAAAACGAAACTAGGCAACACATTATCCATTCATTCTTCCATTTCCTAGTGACAAGATAGTGCTATTTATTTAACCCACACGAGTTATTTATCGCTTTCACAATGTCAAGCCAGGCGTGTTGCAAAGGCTGTAAGGTACCATCGAAGTAAGTAGTAACTCATGGCTAATTCACCACTTCTTGTAGCATCCCTCGAGGGCTCGGTAAAAACCTTCAGTAAAACGTGCGTTCTGAAGACTCCAGAAGGCGAATTCGAATGTGAATGTATCTGCACGTGCGAAAACGCCTCTTCTTGTAAGGACTGCACCTGTGATTGCAAATGCACCCCTGAAACTGCTAAGAGGACTGCGGATGGAAAATATCGATGCGAATGTACATGTAAATGTTAAATCATTTGTCTTTATTTTAATTGTTGTTGCCGGTGTTTGTATCTGCAATTAATAATAATATAACTCGTGAATACGTCTAAATTTGTAGAATTTAATTTATAATAAAATTTTATTTATAATATGTACTATTTTGTACAAAAACACAAAAAATGGAATATTGTAACCTAACACGAAATTCTGAAATTATAAAAGATTGGAAATCTGAAATTGATAACTTAAACACCTCGAAACATGAAAACCTGAAATTCCGAAAATCTCAGATCTCAAAACTAAAAACTTGAGACTAATGACTCGATTTCAAGCCTATTACCCATTTTTGTGGGTGGATATACAGGGTGATTCACAAAGTATAGTAGAAATTTAAACCTCAAATTATATAAACAAGAAGAATGTCCTTAAATCCAAGTGGAGTAAATTTAAATTAAAATTTAAATATATCTATGTCGAACTCCACAAACTTTAATAACTGAAGGATTACTAATGGTACATGTTTCGGCAGAATGCTTCTGCCATCATCAGCCCTAATTTAACAAGAGATTAATGATACAATTGATGAATTACAAGAGGGGTTCTTACCTTAAAGAATATAAAAAATTATGACATTGACGTAATTTTGAATTAAATTTGACGTTTTCAAAGGGTTACATGATTTTTAAAAGATTTCGTAAAAACAACATTTTATAAATGTAAAAATTAAAAATGGATCAAAGAGAATCTGGTAAGTTTGTTTGAGTGAAAAATTAAAATAGTGAATTAATAATGGGATTATTGAAGTTATTCTGTTCATTTAAACAAGATCTGTTTTCCAGTTTCAAGGCTTTCCTTATTTCCAAAGTCTCGAGAAAATCTAATTTCCGGCCTTTATTGCATTTATGAATCAATTTGGAATTTGATGGTGAAAAACTATGTTTCGTTATTAATATATGATTGGCGAAAGAAGAAGGTGTTGATGGTGGAGGATCAAGATCTGTGTTGTTATAGATGTGCCTGAAATGTTCTTTAATACGGTCTGATATTTTGCGACCTGTCTGACCTATGTAGAATGACTCACAAGTAGAGCAGCTTAATTTGTATACACCTGATGATGATTTGTAATCTAATGGATCTTTATTTTTAATAAAAAATCTGGATAAGTTGTTATCTGTTTTAAATGAAACTTTAAAACCGTTTTTCTTAAGTATTTTAGAACATTTCTCTGAGACGACGCCAAAATATGTTAATGAATTTGAAAAGGAAATTGTTTCTGAAGGATTTTTAACCAAGTAGTGTGTGTACTTGAATTTGTTACAGTATCTATAGTATAATTTATTTATAGTTTTTAAAGAATATCCATTATTTGAAGCGATTTGTTTAATGTTATTAAGTTCTGTTTGAAAAGATGAATCTGATAGTGGTATAGAAAATAATCGGTGGAAAAAGGAATGAAAAGCTGCAAATTTATGGGAAACAGGGTGACAAGAGTCAAAAGGTATTACGCAATCTGTGATACTAGGTTTTCTATAAATGTCAAATTCAAAACTATTATTATTTCTAGTGATTAACAAGTCTAAAAAGGGGATTTGGGAATTGATTTCAATTTCAACGGTGAATTTAATGGATTGGTTTAAAGAATTTAAGTTGCTGAGTGCGTTATCAAGTTCAGAATCAGATCCTTTGAATAAAACAATTATGTCATCTACATATCTGTACCAAAAGAGAAAATGATCTTTAAAAGGTGAAGAAGTTAAAAACTGATCTTCCAAGTTATTCATGAATATTTCTGCTAAAAGAGGTGACAAATTAGAGCCCATTGCTAAGCCTGAGTCTTGTGAATAAAAATTATTATTAAATTGAAAGAAATTTTGATCTAGGACAGTCTCACAAAGTGAATGTAAATTTAGTGCATGTATGGTTGGCATATTAGAATTAAATAGTAGGTTTTTTAAAATTAATAAGCAAGATTTGGGTGGGATGCTGGGGAATAAATTAACTACGTCAAATGAAACAAGTCTAGTGTCTGATGGAATTTGGAAATTTCTAATTTTGGAGCAAAGATCTATTGAGTTTTTTATTGCAAATTTGTTATTAAAATCTAAATGTTGTCTAAGAATTGTATTAAGCCATTTTGAAAGTATTGATACAGGTGAATTAACAAACGAAACTACTGGTCTAATGGGAAAAGGTTGAGTTTTATGTATTTTAGGTAGACCGTATAGTCTAGGTATGCAAGGATTCATGGGTATTAGTGTGAAAGCTTTTGGGTCAAAATATTTAATAGTTTCTGAAACGTCTTTGAGCGTAGATTTAAGGTTGGAAACAAATTTTGAAGTAGGATCTTTTTTGAGTTTTGTAAAGTCACCAGATTTTAAGAAATTCTCTACTTTGTTTAAGTAATCTTGTTTGTTAAGTATTACCAAACAATTACCCTTGTCAGCTTTACTAATACAAATGTTGTTTTCTTTAATTTTTGTTTTTAAGCTTTTAATCATGTTTGAATCTGAAATGTTCTTTGTGATATTGTCTTTAGATAAGGTAGTTAATGTAGTTACTAGTGATGGAATGGTATCGGGTATCAATGGTGTATTATAATGATTGGTGATTATTTCTGTTTCAACTGCAAGTGTTTCTTTTACGTGTTGGATATTTAATGGTTGGACATTGTATTTAAGGCCTTTGGAAAGAAAATTAATTTCAGACTCTGAAAATAAGGTATTACTGTCATTTAAAACTCTATTGTGAAATTTATGATCTATAGCTTGACTACTTTGAATAGGTAAAGATTCTACATGATGGTCTAAGATGGACCTCTTATCTTTAAATGGCATGTTTAATTGTTCAAAGCAAAGGTGATCTAACTTTCTTACTAGATTCTCGTATTTCCTATGTGCTAAGTCTTGTAATCTATCTCTAATAAGTCTGTCCACATAGTCGAACTGTAGGTGGTCCAGGGAGAAATTGATTTCAAAGTAAAGCCATTTGAGGTCTCTATTCACGATGTTGAGGTGGCGATAATGTTCTTTGATGCATTCTTTGATCCAGTTTCTCTCCGCCTGTCGTTTAATCTTCCAAGATATGTGGTTTTTGATTCCAGTCCTTATAGAGATAAATTTTGGGGTGATCTGAAGCTTGAGGCAATTTTGAAGGAACCAGATTTTTAAAAGGGTGAATCTTCTCTTGATCATTAATTTCTCATAATTACGAACATTATTAGGCCGACTAGCCATATTTATAAACAAGAAGAATGTCCTTAAATCCAAGTGGAGTAAATTTAAATTAAAATTTAAAAACTATAAATAAATTATACTATAGATACTGTAACAAATTCAAGTACACACACTACTTGGTTAAAAATCCTTCAGAAACAATTTCCTTTTCAAATTCATTAACATATTTTGGCGTCGTCTCAGAGAAATGTTCTAAAATACTTAAGAAAAACGGTTTTAAAGTTTCATTTAAAACAGATAACAACTTATCCAGATTTTTTATTAAAAATAAAGATCCATTAGATTACAAATCATCATCAGGTGTATACAAATTAAGCTGCTCTACTTGTGAGTCATTCTACATAGGTCAGACAGGTCGCAAAATATCAGACCGTATTAAAGAACATTTCAGGCACATCTATAACAACACAGATCTTGATCCTCCACCATCAACACCTTCTTCTTTCGCCAATCATATATTAATAACGAAACATAGTTTTTCACCATCAAATTCCAAATTGATTCATAAATGCAATAAAGGCCGGAAATTAGATTTTCTCGAGACTTTGGAAATAAGGAAAGCCTTGAAACTGGAAAACAGATCTTGTTTAAATGAACAGAATAACTTCAATAATCCCATTATTAATTCACTATTTTAATTTTTCACTCAAACAAACTTACCAGATTCTCTTTGATCCATTTTTAATTTTTACATTTATAAAATGTTGTTTTTACGAAATCTTTTAAAAATCATGTAACCCTTTGAAAACGTCAAATTTAATTCAAAATTACGTCAATGTCATAATTTTTTATATTCTTTAAGGTAAGAACCCCTCTTGTAATTCATCAATTGTATCATTAATCTCTTGTTAAATTAGGGCTGATGATGGCAGAAGCATTCTGCCGAAACATGTACCATTAGTAATCCTTCAGTTATTAAAGTTTGTGGAGTTCGACATAGATATATTTAAATTTTAACTCAAATTATATGGTTCCTAAACGTACTCAAAACATTTTGATAGTCGCTGGATTTATGTTGGGCAAAAAAACTTACTACTCACGATACAAACTATTGTAAACATCTCGGTCTTTATTGATGAACTCTTTCCGACAGCCAAAAACCACTTTTGCTTTCAATTGAAAAATATAAAAACTCAGCTAGGCCAACGTACCATTTATAAAAATTGTTCGAAATGACGACAGCCCTGGGCATTTTGCAGATGCATACCACACTATCTTTTGGTGTTAATGGCATAAAGAAGACGTTTCATGTGGCCCCACACGAAAAAAACACCTTTCGTGTAAATTTCGTGCATTTGTTGTCTTATGTTCCGAACGTCCGCTAATAAATGACACACTCAGAGAGTTCCCACGAGTTTCACACAATATCATAATAGACATAATCATATCGGTCACTATTTGAAAATAAAGGCATTTTAAAATATTTAGTGTGGACTGTCAACAGTCAAAGTAAAACTGAAAGTACATAATTAATTGGCAGCCGTTCACCGTACTCGTTCCAGCAAAAAAGTCCTTTTTTGTTTAGGCCCAGAGATAAGAGTTTATTTACCAATCATGCTAGCGGTTCTCAATCGGTTTTCGCGTAAATTTGAAGGAGTCTTTTTTACAGTTAGAATTTTTTATATTATTCTAGGTCACCTCATAATAGGGACTGTCACAGGTTTAACTAACTACTATACTTCTTGAATCACTCTGTATACCAATTTGCTATTCCTTTGGTATATCCTTTTGTTCTCGCACATATAGAGTCCAAGCTGAAGTCGGTCTTACGGGACATGAAATCGTGGGACTAAATATTAAAAAAAGAAAAAAAAACAGAATTTTCTGCTGTAAACGAATAATCCACAAATTGAGAATCCAGGAAAGAACATAAAACAGAAAGAAGAGCACATAAATAAAACTGAGAACTAAACAGGTTGTAAAAAAATAAACAAGGAAGCATTAGGCAGCCACAGGAAAGAGATAAACTGGACAATTTGACAAAAGTTGAAACAAGAGTTAGTATAATTTTTTTCAATTTCAATTAATAAGTCATAAAATCTAGTTTACACATTCCGTGAGGATAATAACAAGTTGGAATGGTGTTCTATAATATACAGTTAACGGCTAATGATCAGGTCCCTATTTAAAAATATTTCTCAAGAAGATGAACCCATTGTACATTAGATCCGCTTCTCATATTTTGATTACTAAAGGAAACACTCATGCGGTTTGAATTTTTTCGAGGAGCCCCACCGTCAGAATTCCCTACTAGGTCTATATATTCAATGTGCTATATATCTATTATCATCTGTTGCCCTCCGGAAACGACAAAGAAAACGGAAACGTCAATACAATGAAATAGGAGCTACAGATACGATCGTGGTATTTGCGTTGGCTTCGCAGGAATATTAATTGTAACCGGTAAAGACACCGAGTATTCCTAATGCAGCGAACGTACCAAATGTCCTTGATCTCGTAGAAAAATGGAAGATCGCCGCTTTATTAGAAAGGAAGACAGGCAGAGTGTATCTACCTATGAATGGCGGGAGCGCAATGAGGCGGAAAAATTGGAGCCTGATTTGCAATTCGATGGATGTGTTGATCAAAAACTGGGAATTCGCCTGATTGCGTCCGCAGGAAATATCGTCGCATAAGTGATGCAGATTTTGCAGGGATTTGCAGTGCTAACAGTCAACGTCTGCAACTGCACAATATTGGGCTTGATTCACTTCTGTTGGTTAGTTTTACACCCACTGTTGATGGACGCTTTCTTCGTCTTTTTTATGGCGATCAGTGTACTATGGTGTGACATTCGCTGGACACCTTACACCAACACCTCTCCCTTTTACGTTATTTTTTATTTTGTTCTAGTTGTACTACTTGTAGAAGACGTCCAAATGTAAATCAGACTTCTGTTATATTGAAAACTCCTCATAATACTCATTATCATATCGATAATATATTTTAATGAAGAGGTCTGAAAATATTCATCATGATTAATTTAAAGGCACCATCTGTTGATAGGTACCCAATACCTGACACTTTTTTTGAAAAGGAATGTAAATTAGAACTTTAGCGACTTTATTTAGGAGCTATTGGTACCAATTTTATGCATTACTATCTTATCTTATGTATAAGGAACCTATTTTATTACATAGTGCCTCCTGCCAAAAAAATTAAAAAGTATTTTCCAAAGTATACGCACCAAGCTATTGCGATGATGCTGTACATCGAGGAATATCTGTTGCTTCAGCTAGCAGACAATATTATGTACCTCGTATTACTTTTTATTATACAGTGTGGTGATAAAGTAAGGAACAAAATACTTGCGTTATTTAATGTTTCTAAGCAAAACGCTCGGACGGATCAATTTTATTTTTGAATTAGCCACCCTATGACATAAAAATTTTACCTATTTTTGCACAAAAGTTATTGTAACATAAAATGTTGTTCCCAAAAGAACTAAATTTGAAAGGAATTTAATAAACCGTGACAATTAAAGCATTAGAGCTAAAGTCAAGAAAAAAGCTCGGGACAGTTGTCCGCAAATGGAATCGAGTAGCTATTCACTGTAACCTTGAAGTAGGTAAATGTTAAAATTTAGACCACAAAAAAACAAACACTGTACAATTTAGATTAGTCACCTAAATAAGCCCCTAGCTGTAAGATCACTTATCTCTGGTTTGAAACCGAATAGGAGCAAAATAATTGCTTCATTGGCCTATCAAGTAACACCTTGGATTAATTACTTTTACTATTATATTAATACACTTAAAAGGCCCAATAAAAGAGAAAGACTAGCTCTATTCGTACTACTGCTATTGTGGTAAACGAGTGGTGATGGTAAGTTTTAAGTATGAAAATTTAAACTAGAATTTGTGAGATCACAAACATTAATTTTTTTTTAAGATTTTTAAATTTGTTTTTATTTTTAACTGTTCACAGAATTTGTAAGCTCTGAGGAAGCAAGTAAAATAAAATAATTAAATTAAGTCCTTGTCCTTATTATTCTCAACATACTCTATAAAATAAGAAAATTGGTCAAATGTAATAAAATTATACAAGAAAAACTGCATTTCCTAAAAGTATTTAGAGTTACCTAACCGGACCCAATTTTCCAGGACCTCCTGTATATTTTTTATATTATTGTTTGCGGTAGTAAATGCTATACAGCTGTGTAATCTTTTTTTTATTTGTTATTGAAGAAAAATGCCCACACTTTTTGGTTTCAATGTAGTACTTAAGAGAAAAAAAAATCCAACTTTTGATATCTTTACATCGCCAAAACTTTTTTTTTTAATAAACACCCTGTATATTTTTGCACTATTGTTACTGCTATTTACCTCTACTACTACATTGAAATCAAAAAGTATGAGCCACACACGATGCCCTTACCCTTATTTTACCTACGTACAAAATATTATAATTTTATGGTTAATATCAGATCCCCCATATATTTTTTTGTAAATCTGTTTTGAACCATTTTTGAAAAAAAAAAATCATAACTGCATTGTTCTTCAATAAAAATTACAAAAACATGCTACGGCAAACAATAATATAAAAAATATACAGGGGGGGTTCCATTTAAAGAAAAAGTTGAAGTCGGTCCTGAAAAATTGGGTTCGGTTAGGTAACTCCTAAATATTTTTAGGAAATGCAGTTTTTCTTGTATAATTTAATTACATTGACCAATTTTCTTAAAAATTAATAGTAAAAGCATAAGAGACCGATCCCACAATAATTACTCACCCTGTATAATAAAAATGAAATCCTGTTCGTTGGCCGATTTGGCTATTTTTTTTAGAATATTCGTAATGGTCCAGGTAAGGTTTTGGCGGAAAGAAATATTGGAAAAGTTGCCAATAACATAAAACATAGTTTTTGTATACGCTCCCGATCATAACTGATGATAGGTACGACATATTTGGTTGATTCTTTTTTTTGTTTTGTTCGTTATGCTCCCGGGATGGAAATAACTCGATTGAAAATACAAATCGGGAAGATCTCATTCCAGCCTAAATGAAAATAAAATTACATTTGTTTCTAAATTAAAATAAAATTACATTTTGTTTTTACATTTGTTTCTTAATTAAAATAAAATTACATTTGTATTACATAATAATTATATCTTCTTTGGTTCCCACTCTAATGCATTATGACAATGACAAGTGCCTTTTATGCATCCTACCACGTCTTCGTTGATTCTTTTCCTTTTAAAGTTTTCCATTATCTTTTTATTTTGTCTAATGATTTGACCAGATCAATAAAGCTTAGATGGATTTCTTCCTATTCATTTGACCACTTTTTCAATTATTATTAGTCTTATGGTAGCAATTTGATCTTAAGTTTTCTCTCCGTGATGTGTGCAGCTCATATCCGGTCTCCTTCTTTAATCTAACCTCGCACATATTTATTTATACAATCCGCAAATTGTTGGCTATTGTTTTTTTTTTATAAATTGTGCCTGTAACTCCTATTTGCCAATCTTCTTTTGTCTATTTTTCTTTTCTAATATCATTTTGCAAATTAAGTAACAATTTCTGCTGTAATCCCATGGTGAACGCTATTTACAGATTTTATACAACATTTTTTAGTTTTTGATTTTTATCTCTGATTCTTCCCAGTTTTTCCTTTCTCTCATTGCGTTATTTTGTGATTTTCTATTTTGTGAATATCCAGAATTACGTAATGGAGAAAGTGATATGACGTATCATTTGTGTAAATACATCACGCAGCACTCCGGATAGATAAAAGCAATTGTCCGACTCGACCCACTGATCTTCGACTTCGATGCGACTGGTTCGATTGACTAGACTCGATTATACGACTGACTCCCGCTGGAACGTCCTCAGATGTGCCATGGCGCTCTCGACGTGTACCGGATATTCTAAAGATAATGTCATAGTCGAGTACGTCGTAGTATAAATCCAGCACATTCTAGTAATTGAGGACGCTGCTACAGCGATAAGTCATCTCGGGTCCACGTCTGTCACAATATAAATTTTTCCGCATATGTATTTAATTTTTTTTTATTTGTGTGAACGAATATAAAAAACGTTGTTCAGTACAGTACCCGTGGGCTGTCGATTTTCAGGGGTTCGGGCCCATTTGAACAGTGCGCCCTGTGCTTCAAAAATTCTTGACAGCGCATTTGTATCGTGTATTCTTCGGTGGTTCTTCCATCTTTCCCTTTAACTTTTTTATAATATTCTGTGTAAATTTCCTCATGCTTTTGAGTGCTCCATAAAAGAGTTTTTGCTTTTCGTCGTAATTTCTGGCGATTTTTTTTCTTTACATTCTCTACTTTTACGTTTGTCTTAATTGTTTTCCACAAGCCATGTTTTTTCATGTTCATGTTCTTTTAATTTTTTATTCAATTTTTTCCTTGCCGTTCCTTAAAATTTTCACATCATTAAAATGGGAGTTTTAAATAGTTCTCAGTGTATTTATGCTAAAGTTTCACTGTTCATATTATTGCATTTACGGGTTCGCTTATTTATTTAAACACTATGTAGAATTTATTTCCACTTCTTATATACAATATTTACATTATTTACAATATGTACAGAATTATTTATTTAAACTGTGACGAACTGCGATGCGACTAGTTAGCTGACTGCTTGATGGGTCTAGACTCCTGCTGGAACGTCCTCCGATAAATATACCGTCGCCTAAATCCTTCTAGGCGCCTCCAGATAGTTTCATTGATGACATCATCGCGCTCTCGATGTGTACCGGATATTCCAAAAGATGATATCATACTATTTCGAGTACCTTATAATGTTCTAGTAACTGATGACGCCATAATCTCAAGCCATGAGTCATTTCGGGTCCACGTCCGTTACAATATTTTATGTATATTTTTGTTCTTTCCCCGGTCCTTATTTTTGATAAAAAGTCTAAATAATTTCTAGCAATTTCAATTTTATAACAATTTAGGACTTTTTTTTATGGAGTTAGATACAGTATATCATTCTGAACACGGGAATATAAGCATCTCTAACCTTAAATTCAATAGATCTCGAGATAACTGGTTCCAAACAAACAAAAAATATATTGAATTGAACCTGCATTTTAGCATTTTTGTAGGAAATTTTGAACAGTAGGCGACGAACAAGTTCATGTTTTAAGTAAAATAACACGGAAGCGTTGGAAACAAAAGACGATCTTAACAGAATGATCCATTTTGTCATAACTACCAGTATTGTTGTTAATCTTTTTTAAACCTAAACTAATAACAATGGTCCGTAAATTGTCAGACAAAGAAAGAATAGAGATTTTAATTATGATTGGTTATGCAGATAGAGTTCGCACGCATGAAGAAGTTAGTCATTTTTTTAAATAACAGATATCCGGATCGGGAGCCAATCCAAAGATCAACTGTGAGTAAGATAGACCGAAAATGTTTAGAAGTGGGCTACGCGAAAAATCTGCCTGAAAGTGGACACCCAAGACTCAAAGAAGAAACTCAGTTCAATGTTCTATTAGAAGTTTAAGAATATGTCAAACTTCCGTCGTGAAATAGTTGAAAACATACAAATGGCATCCTTACAAAGAATAGAACGAAGATTGATTTGATTGGTTGACATTGATTTTCTAAATAACATCGTTTTTTCTGACGAAGCTATCAACAAGATGGAGCGCCAACCCATTATGCAGTTATAGTTAGAAATTATTTAAAAGAAGTATTTGCTAACCAGCGGATAAAATCGAGAATAAAATCGAAAATTGCAGTTTTTTTAATTACTTTTGTTTTTATTTTGCACCAATTATCTCGGCAACTGTTCATTTTAAGGTTAAAGATGCTGATATCCCACTATTCAGAATGATATATTGTATCTAATTCCATACAAAAAAATATGGGTTGCTATTTAAAAAAAAGTGTGCATGACGTCATAGCTCAAAAACAAAACACCATCTAAAAATGAAAATTTAAAAAAAAGTGGCAATTTAAAAACAAAAGTTGACCTGTTCAAGGAATTCTTGCTGAAAGTTGCCTCAATTTTTTTATCGAATTGGGTCCATACTTTACGTTCGCACTGTATATACATATATATGTATGTGGTAGGTACAAGTAAAAAATACTAGGTATACAGCCTGTTCTGCATAAGGTTAGCTTCCTTCAATGAAAAGAAACTATAGTATAAGGATAAAAAACTTGAACTTGAAACATTTTGAAGACACCTATAAAATCCACCCCTAAAAGTAAAAACTTGGAGAACTTCTGATTAATAATAAATTTTTGTGTTCTTTACAATAGCCAAGAGAGACACTTTAGGGCTGTTATAGTAAATTATTGCAGTGCTATCAGCGGTTCCAAAATTTTATTTTCCAAAAATGCTAACCGTATGCGAAACACCCTGTATACATACACTGCGAGTTTTTTACAACAGACCATAGGGATTCCTATTTTGAATTTTTCACCCCATGTTAACTTTTGATTGGGGCAAGTTCCAGACTTGAAATTTTTACCCGACATTGGGTATTATTATTTCTCTTAATTTCAACACTTCGTCACTTCGTTCTAAAATTCAAAAATGTTTCCAAAATAAAATTCGATTTTATTGCAGACGGCGCAGTGCTTTGAATATATTATGGAAATAGTGGACAAAAATCATTACATTTTATTGAAACTTCTTATCCCACGATGTAAGATTTTTGTACGGGGTAAGCGCGCAACCGATACAAACCCGACACAAACCCGACACAAAAATTCAATATTTAAGTGGGGGGATATTTAAGACCGAGAGGGGAGTGCAAGCGGCAGCTAGGGCCCAAGATGGCGCTTGACCAAGGAGGGCCCTGACCAAGGGGGAGGGGACCCTGCCAAAGGGGGCCAAGGGGCCATTGCCCATTGCCTCTCGCAGGGAGGGGCTTGTATCACGAAAACTGTAAAACGAAATAAAACGGCCTAACACAGTAGTTATATACTTCATCTCCGGTCAAATAACTACCAAAATAATTTGTCCACTTTTATCGATTTTTGGATTAATCATATCTTCTCTAATCGCAAAGTATACTCGCACTTTTGTTCCTTATAAATTGATTGTGGTCAAGTAGATTCGGACTGAAAATAACAGATGGACTAATTTAATGGGTGTTTGAGTGCATGGATGGTGTACCATTGGGACTCTGGTCATTTTATATAATTCTATAAAAAGTTGGCGTTTCACTTCTGTCGCACGTGGACCCCACACACAATTCTTTTTTTAACATGATATTATTTAAGATTATAGTGGTTAATTTTTTTATTGGTTGATTTTTCAGTATTATCTATTACATTACAATAAAATGCTCTTTGATCAATTTTATTTTAATAATAATGATAATAAGCAGCATTTCGCAAATGAAAGCAAATTATACTAACCCAAAAAACTTTTGCACAACAATATATAACAAAACAAAATTTTTTTTTGGAAGTCAGATCGTTCTAAAAAAATTAATTATGATTAAAGTCGCAAAAAGTATCAGTTAATATTTACATGGTTGTGTATAGTAAACCTTAGATTTTTCAGCAAGTATAATCACAAGTCTCAATTTGCCTCAATAAAAGAAATTTGCATTTGAATTTACAGAAAATTAATTTCAAAATTTTGAACAAAATCTGTAATTTATTATTAACTGTTTGATTCATAACAACAATATTTTACAGATATAGATTACTCACCTTCAGTGTGATTATTCATTATTGCAAAAAATTGATAAATCTCCAACCTGGACGATTTAAAAATGTTTATTGTCTAAGCGTAAATTGTGTTTTTTTATTTGGTTGAATTTTGATTGACAGTTAGATGACTTGAAGCCACTAGTTTTAGGTACAAATATATGTTTGTGATTGTTCAAGTATTTTTTTTAATGTGAGGTTAATTACTGCAAAAAATATATATTTGTTTTTTTTCTCTTTGTCTTCAAAACAAAGCACTGCGGTGGAAATTCTGTCATGATCTGACGTCTACAATAAAATCGATAAAAATGCGGAGATAATTTATTTTATTGTGGAGATTGTAAAGTTCAAAGAAATAATGTCCAGGCCTATCCCATAAAAATTTCAAGCCCCCGGTTTGTCCTAAACAAAAGTTAGTATGTTTTTTGTTTTATTTTTGTACACGCTCCCCAAAATTACAATTTTAGGGACTCATTTGAGTACATTTACGCCCTAGTCTCTAAAGAAGTTATAAAATGCCCGTTTTTGAGGGTGTCAATTTTTTTTTCGAAAAGTTTGTGGAACCAGAAGTGGTTTCTTTTACCATGATATGCACCGGTATAGTAGAGAAAAGTCAAAAAATTAGACGTCAGTGTAACTCAATGTCAAACTTTAATAAACTCATTGCAGAAGAGAGCGGAAGGCCCAATCCCAGTTCTGACACAAAACAGCCCCGATTTGGGGGATACGCGAAAAGTCGAAAAAAAAATGTCGACTCCAAGATTCGCAAAATTTGGGGAATTATAACAAAAAACATTGTTTGTTACACGTACCTAAAAAGTTTTTTAAACTGTATTTTAGGTGCTATTTGAGTAAATATTGTAATAAAAAACTAGTTTCCAATTTCTTAAGTGCTCACTTACTATTATACTCCCCTATAATATTAAAAATTATTTCCGATAGCGCTCTTAGAACAAATAATACCCAATTAAATTTTCAAGAGGACTGTAAATTGGTATTAATTACATCCTTTGTTTCATTTTATATAGGACAAATAATTAGAACGTCACATACACAAAAGGACATTGTTAGATACAGTTTCTGGAAAACAAAGCCTGTGTGCTGTTGTCTCCATAGGTAAAGAACAATATGACACGTGACATCGTCCAATAGCAAGTGACGATTATTTTCTTGCACGACCACAAAATTCATTGCATATTGCTTGACGGCTCCAAACTGTGAATGCCGTTTATTAAATTCCTTTACCTCTAACTCCTAGAGGAATTAATTCCTTCATGGACGCCATTTTTGTGTAAAGCTAAAAACCGACAAGGCAGACGAAACATCATCTGTCGTGCGATTCCTGCAATTCTTTCGTAATTGTTTGATCCAACTGAAGCATAGTGCTAGACATGGCCCAGAAGAAGGTCGGTGAACTAAAAGATATGCAACTTGGTTAAATATCTCTCACTAAAAAATTCATCCTGGAAATCGGTGGTGCGAGGAAAAATGCACTAAAACGTTAATGGAGGACCAACAAAATTTGGCGGGCTATAAGTTCATCACATAAGGAGTTACGTAAACAGTATTTGAAAATGTAGTGCAGAAAAAACAAATTGAATGGAGGTTGATTCAAAAGAAATAATAGCAGTTTAATCATTTTAAAAACTAGTTGATTAAAATCTTTAATTTAAGGTCGATTATAATTTAATGGAAAAAAAAATATACAGAAATTACCAGTGAAGACGTTGGATGAAAATTTTGTTAAAGCCCTAATGTAATATTCCCTTCACTCAAAAACCTACACGCCACCTCCCTCGCAGTCTATTTATTGCAAAAAATTAACAAAAAATCCGGCAATTAAAATCTGTTCGCATTGCACATCCCCTCCAGCTCTTTCAGAGCAACGCTCGATTGTGGGGTCAGCGCAGCTTTCTTATAAATACCGGCAACGCAGAGCGTCCTCCGGTTCTCGCATCGTGTTCTTGAAACTGTCGCTTTAGTGCTAAATCTACGAAGATGCCTTCACCTTGTGATGCTTGCAAAGGTAAGTTCAATTTTTGCTCTCAACTATCTCCCCGACATCAAAATCAATACGACGCCATGGCAGAGACTTGTTGATCATTTCTTATTACGATTTTTTAGATACTTGTGGCGAAGGCCAGTCGGCTTGCGGCAAAGACTGCAAGTGTGGAGACGACTGCAAGTGCTCCACAGACGGAAAGAGTAATTTCTTAAGTGCGATTATCGACATTTATTAATTTCGTGTTTTTCAGACTGTGGGTGCGCTGGAGAGGGTGGAGACAGCAATGAATAGTTCGTTCAAGTTCCTTTATTGATTATTATTATGTTATATTTTGTTAGCGTAGGGTTATATGCGCTTCTCTTAGTTGAGGCTTCGAGGTTTATGTAAGAACGCAATGATTTTCAATGTTTTATTACAGTTTTAGGAAATAAAATACATTTCACTCATGTTAACATTATTAAATATCTTAAATCCGAATGCAACAATTATATACTTTCAAATCACACTCCCTAAAGGAAACTTATTGTAGTTATTGATGTCAATGCACATTCCATACCAAATTAACACTATACATTGTGAAAACTCATACATAACTACAAATGCATTTAAGTAGAAATTAAATACAATATAAAAAGTAACTCAGTCGTTAATATCAACTTCCGAAGAAGAATCTGGGGCCTTAGAGTCCAACTGTGTTGCTTCTTAAGACCCCGTTAATCACAATAGAAACAATTTGTACAAAACGAATTAAATGATTCTGTGTGATAAACCGTCCATCAGCTTGGTATTTTTTTTTTGTTTTCCTAATGGCACAGTTCCATTCCAAACATGAAAGAATGTGTCTCAGTCTTGGGAGGTTGACCACATTAATTTAAAAAAAATGGCAAGATTTTAGCTTTTATACTTCTCCAAATCATTTCAATTTAGAACATGTGTAGGAAATTCGAAGGCAAATATAGAAAATCTAATTAAAACTGACTTTAACTTGCCCCAAATATTTTACTAAAAATAAATCAGGGCTTCATTTAATTAATGTGTCCAATGACTCAAAGAAGCCTTGTACAAAATATCTGAAATTCCACTCCAAAACCACAACTTGAATCGACGCATTTTCAATGCCAAAGGACAGTTTAACACACCAACTTCGCATTTACGTACAACAGATCGAAAATCACTGCCGACATTTTCTCTCGTCCGTCTTCACCATCGCTAACGTAGCAACCACGGAAATCCTAGATAAACACCGAGAAAGATAAACGAAATAAATTGCAACAAAACCTAAATTAACAATTTGAGTCCCCAACAACAATCGGTTCCTCATCAGTCTCATTCTCCGAGCAATCATCGTTATCCTTCGATTTCAATCTCCGTCTGTACTTTATTTCGCACTCTTTTATTTGGAAGCCTATCAAGGGGTGTAACGCAGAACGAAGACTTGTGAATAGTTTTGGAAAGAGGATCTCTTGCTGCGTTAACACCTGCTTGATTCTTTGCCTTTCCTTGGTGAGGTCTGGGCCGGAAATGCTGCTGGAAACTGGCAAGTTTTGGTTGCTGACAAACTGACGGAGGTATTTTTCTCGGACGTAAACGAACGGTCTGACGACTCGAAGTTTGTGTTCCCTGCGAAAGCGACAATTAAATTATGAAATGGAGGATTCGTGGAGACGTACTTAATGTGGTAATGCGCGCGCATCGTGCGAAGACGCCCGGTGTGGAACACGGAAAGGAAGAAGTTTTCGCACAGGTCGTCCAGGTGTTGTCCGATGGCCAAGACGTTGTACCCGGAGCTCTTGGCCGACGAATACAGACGGTGGCGCAGGCTGGACGTGCGGAAACTGTAGAGGTTTTCTTTGGCTTCTTCGCGTTGTTCTACCAAAATAGTTACATCGTAAAGTGCCGTCTAAAATACTAATGTTTTTTTCTTACCTGATTCATTTCCAGGATCACACTTCTTATCATCGATGATGTAATGTATCCCCAAACTGCGTAGATGCGGAATAAGCACACACGGATCGCACCCCGACGTATCCGGATCCACCGTCACCGCCCCCAGACTGAACAAAATTCCTTTATTTTGTGCATAACTTTGAAACTGCCGCAATGTGTGCAGTAAACTCAGAGAATCTTTTCCCCCTGATAGGCACACCATCACTTTATCACCATCTTTGATCATTTCGAACTCTTGGATAGCTTCTACCGTCGGCTGCCAAATAGTCTTAGGGGCACAAATCCACTTCGATGCCGCTGCCGCTTCCAATGCACCGCTGTCGCTTGTCGTTCTCTTATATTTTTGTTTCTGTTTTTGTAACGTGGAGAACTTCACCTCATCCGTTTCACATTTACGATTTGCTAACGATTCGGAATTGCTACGTGTTTTGGCAAATTCGTTGGTGAAGTATTCTTGATCGTGGAATGAGAGGTTGATGCCGCTGTCTTGGGAGCTGACGCTGGCTACGGTGGACGTGAGGATTTTGTTCTTGTATTGTTTGTCGGTTTGTTGGGACTCTTCGTCGCTAAGCCTGAAAAGATCCGGAATTGTTAGTACTAATCTCGATTGAGTGCAAAATGGCTTACTTAAACTCGGCACTGCTGCCCCCCATGGCCTGTTTGATGAGATGTATAACCGTTTCACTGCTAGATCCAGGTGTGTAAATTTCGTTCTTCGTCAACTCCGTGTTGTTTTTCTCATCGCCTGAACTCGACGTCCGTGAAAACGAATGTTTATCCTGACAATCCGGAGTTATGAACACATCCACAGCACTAACGACATCCCGGATTTCTGACTTGACTTCGTTGGCCATTTCTACAGACATCTTCTCGATGTACTCCGCCACTTCGTTGGCAGAAATCGAATCACTTCTTCCGTCTTCGCTACCACTGCCGTGTCTCTCGTAGCAGAATGATCGACAATGATCACTGTCCGTGTTCTCTAAAACGTCTTCCACTCTGGAGATGACTTCTCTGATTTCGGACTTGATATTTGTGGCGAGTTCTTTGGTCATTTCGGTGACGTAGGTTTGAATGTCCGGTGCAGGAGAAGACCTTCCGAGATTGCCACTTTCGAAACTTCCCGATGACAACATGTTGAGGCTATGTGAAGGAGAGATATTGGCGTCCGACTCCAAGGAATGTAACTCGTTCTGACTACTATAGCTAAAGTTGCGCTGCCGGAAGTGGCGCATTCCTAAACTAACCCTGGTTTGGGGACTTAGAACAGGTGGTGACATGTTTGGGGCTCCTAAACTGAGGCAACGTTCTCTGGCAAAATTTTGTTGAAGAGGATTCAAGTTGGCAGAGTTGACAGTCTCGCCAACAGCGAAGTTCACAGCCGGTTGACTCAACTGAGGATAGTATAACCCGTTGACGTCTTGCAAGAAATATGGAACTGGAGATGAACATGTTAGCATTTTAGGATCATCAATAGCCGGTAAACTGAAGTGCCTGGGAGAACCGGAATTCGACATGGGAAGATTCTGACTCACTTCTTTACGGCATTCAGTCCGTTTCGACCCAGCGTAACTAATGGGGTCAAAAGGAACCTTATGTTTGACATTCTGTGAATTACTGGTAAGTATATTCTGTGCCTCGTGCTGCAGCATAAACCACCGCAATTTCTCTCCTCTGGCGTCGAAACTGATACCTTGGTCTGTATATGGATGACGATTTGCAGTCTTCCTGGCCCGATTAAACAAATTCCTGGCGGTTTGAAGACACTCTTGGTAGCTTTGGGGGAAAAGCCCAGGCCCCGAAATCCTTCTCTCATTCATCGTCATCTTGCCATCAATATACCGAATCGACGACAACCACTTTCTATCCTTCAGCATCGCGTTAGTGTGATGCCGCCACTGTCCCGACTCTATCTCCACCACGTACTGTGGCAACAACTTCCACCCCTCAGTGGCCACCATTTTCACCGCCTCCATGATAAACGCCAACTCGGCGTCGTTGATAAAATACGGAAGACTAATTCTAGTAAATCCAGGACGGAGTAGCTCTAAATTCGAATTATCAACACCCAGATCTAAGCTGCTGAGTCTTCTATCTTCGAGAATGATGTTCTCGTACTGGTCTGCTAGACACGGATCAATTCCGAGAAGGTCTTGAGCATATACACCGGAGCATGGACATCCGGCACGAGCTTGAATGCCAAAGACGTCATTCAGGACGGCACAAACAAAATTGTGGTGTAGAAATGTTCCTCTGGGATGACGCACCATGAACGAAAATACCGGGAGACGACGGAGTGTAGGAGAAGTGTTGCCCAAGAGGATAATCTCGGGAATAGTACGGATATGCTGTAGCATTTGTCTGAAATGACCATGACACGGTTATAAATAAAGGTGGTGATTTATAGGAGAGCTAAGCACAACATTGACACGAATATGGCGAAAAAATTGTCAACATACTTGTTGATCTTCTCCTGTCTCTGAAGAATGTTGGCAACAGTGACGGTCTCTTTGAGTTGCATCACGAGTCCGGCCCGAATGGATTCCACCACCGCTGCACAACTGCCCTCCTCCTGCATCTCAAAGCTCTAAAAACACGCGCATAAAAATACAGACACCTACAAGCTCTTGCTGTCTTACTTTGTTGTATTCATGGGAAGTAAAGAACCCATCCGTATCGCAGGAGTTCGGCCGTCTAAAAATAGCCTTTTTGGCGATTAAAATTCCTGAAACGTTATCGTTAGCGGAAATTGATATCACTCCAGCCGTGCAGTTACCAGTTGTCTGAACACCTCCGATAAACTTGTGTCCAGAAAAGTAAATGGCGTCCTTGTTAGCGGAATTCTCTTCCACGCCCGGTATCAGAGGATTCACGTCTATCGTAATGTAGGGCGCCGCGATGTTGTAGTCCCAGAAAGCCAGAGCTCGGTACTGGTGCAGCAGGATCGTGCACGCCACGTCGTCAATAACGATTCCAGTGACGTTCGACGCCACTGAGAAACACCCTATCATCTGTCTTCCGTAACTTTGATGGAACATGAGTTGGTTCTCCAGATCTACGAGGTCCAAGAACCCGTCCTTGGTTTCGGCTATTCGAATCATCTGGAAAATCATGTATGAAAATTAACTTTTTAGCTGGTTCTTGGCGTTGCGTAACTAAGTAGATGGTTCAATTATGATAGGAAAACCTGATTTGCATTTATACAAGTGCGCAAAATGTGACCAAGTACGTTTTTTGGTTGGAAAGCTAGAAATTTTAATTGCTTTAATGGCTACTTTTTACATGTTTCAGGAGAGTCTAAATTGCCCAGAAACAACTGTTTCTGGCCTGTTATATCTCAGGAACATTTATATGCAATTATCCATTGATTGCCTTAGCAGTACCTGTCGTATTTATGCTGCAAGAATTTTATAAACAGTATGTATTTACTCTATTTGCAATATTCGATTTTTAATTTGTATTTCGCATAAAAATTAACATACTTCATAACACAATATATTCAGACACGTTGACTTTAATCCCTTTAACCTCCCGATATTCACAACATACTTGTTAATGTGGCAATGTTAAATTGGTTCAGAAATATAAAAAGATGTTTGTGTTAATTTTAATTTTTATTTCAAACAAGGTTAGATTAAAAATATAAACTTTATTAATAAGACCTAAATCGGTACATATAGTACTACCACAATTAAACTACTTAAAACGTAATTAACGAAGAGGAAAATAACCTTAGGTGGATAGCCAAATACATTAAAGTAAAATTAACTGGCCATCCAAGCATCTAAATGCACATCTAAAAGTACGTGATCAACACAGCGCCATAATTATCATGTTGGGAAAATGTTGAAGCACTTAAAATTTGTACGTCTAGGAAGCCAACGAAAATAATTCCGAGTGTGAAAATATTGTATCAACTTTATTGCCACAACCTCAAGATTCATGAAACTCTCCTAGACCCCAAATAGACGTGTAAACAGCATTTTCCTACATTATTTGGCGCCCTCCCAAGCGCCGAACGCAAATAAACCTGAAATTAGACTACAAACCTTTGCGCCGATTTCCTGCCACAAATGGAGATTATCGTGATTCTCGCTGGAACCAGTAAAAACAACCGGTGGTTCTCTCAAATCTAGAGCACTGATTAGTTTCTGGAGCGCGTTTGTGCAACCGTGACCGGTGAAGATCACCGCGTCTGCTTCGGAGGCATTGGTCGCGTTTTTGATTATGTCTCTGGCCTCCTGCCTGAAACAGAAAGCTGAAATTTACTTCTTTCATAATGTACAGTAACGGAGGAGAAATTTCATTTAAATGGCGGTTTGTCGAGAAAGGTGTGTACGTGTAGGCGGATCGAAATTTGGACACAATAGGATAACGGTTGCAAAATTTTTTGCAAGAGTCTGATCGGTATGGAGTACCAGATAGGTATTGGGGATTATTATGTCAAAAACAGCTTCAAAGAGAAACTGCGTGAAGTTCAATCAAGAATAAGGTCAGTGGTCAAGATTTTTCAAAAAATGGACAGCAGAAAACGAGTGAAAGAGTCCACCAAATTGGCAAATCGATATGATGGACACATGAGATTAAAGTCTCATTTCAATGGCTTAAAGAAAGTTCCCTTTAAGCTATGAAGAAACTAAATTAGCTGACATAAGATACAAATTGAGGATCTCTTGAACACTAAAGACAACCACATTGTGAGTTTCTATATAAAGAACACAATTGAGAAGTGCCGAATGAAGTAGAGTTCTTTATAATCATAAAGAAAAGTAATGCTGGTGAAAAACAACAGCATAAAAACCGCAGTTTATGTTGACACCAACACCGGCAATAAATTTTAAGACAATATCAAGCTTTCGATTATTGTGAATCCGAATTAAGCCCTTATTTTGGCCACTGAGTGTGGCCACTCCTTGAAGCCAATTAGTTCATAGTGTGGCCATTGTGCATCAGTATTATTACGGTATTTTTTCTTGAACTGCACATCGGAATGTAATGACTAAGTATTTACTTCGCATTCTGGATCAATGAGGCTATTTTTACACGTGGCGTCCGCGAAATCCATATCGCCATCCGAGATTACAAAATTAAATTATGCGATGAAATTACAATCACTTCATATTTAATTTAATCTAATGATCCCATCCTCGAATAGACGGTGACACAATTTGATCAAGCCAAGTGAATGATATGATCAGGATATCCTCTCATGCAGCCTGTTATCACCTAAATTAGAGGTCATTCAATCCGAGTGCATTTTCGAAATCGATTCGGCTGCATTTACCCACGTTCCTATTGTTGAAATAATGAGTTTTTCGTTTAATGGTTCCGATTCTAATTGGGCATACAAAATTCAGAACGTAAATTTCTCAAATTCTAATTACAGTCTAAAGTTGAATATTCGTAGTGACGCAAATAATTCGGGAAGATTAAATAAATCACGTAATGGCAAATTAAATTACCAAAAAATTCCAAATGACTACGATTACACCTGATTGCTTTTTAATGAAGAATTGAAGCGTTACGTGAAATGCCTTTAGTGAGAGCATTTTTTTTTTTTTCAAAATATAATAATAATTATGGAAAAAAATAACGTTGCACTCAACGGATTTGTGGTTTGACCTTTTTCATTTTAGATCATTTACACTCAATCGACACCTTTGGTTAATACGCGTGCAAATATATTTTTTGCTTGTTGGTTCAAAGATTATCAACTTCCAGATGCTAAATATATGGCTTAAAACCAGAACGTGGTGAAATTTGAACTCTGAAATTATTCTAAATAGCAGTGTGGTCATTAAACAACTTGTCATCATCATCATCATGTTGGCGCTACAGCCCTTGATGGGCCTTGGCCTCTATTAGTCCTTATCGAACGGTTACTGACACCAATGATATCAAGATGTTCTTTGGTCTTCCTCTGCGTTGATGGCCAATTGGGTCTTGGGACATGGCTATTAAATTTGCAGGGTCTTCCGGGTCCAGCCTTTGTGTATTTTGTTCCAAAGTATCCAAAGTATCCAAAGTATGCCCGGTTGGGTAAGAGTATACAGCGCTGTATTTCACATATATCACCACTGATCCCATAGGTACGTAGACTCTATTGCTGCGTCATCAATTTGTCTGTCATCAATCGATAATATCTACGTTATCAGTAAAGACAAGAATTTGGGTGCTAGATCGTACCGGTTCTGTTAATTTTAGTAGATTTCTTTTCTAGCACTCATTTAGACAAGGGCATCTCCTTGCCTCATTCCACAGGTAGTTTCAAAAGTTGGGGATAAGTGTCCTTCTTACTCCGCACTCTACCTTCCTCATCGTTAGTACTGTCAGGCTTACAAGATCTTTTGGTATACCCAGTTCTTCCATTGCCTCATAAAGCTTTGTTCTACTAACGGAGTCGTATGCGGAGAGGCTAGGCATCATGTGTTGCGCATCACTACCCCTTTGAACCCCGAGCCACCATACAGATTATAAATCTCTTTTGGTGAATACAATATGAAAATGGTTGTCATTGATATAAGGTTTGTTTGTGACCATAAAGCGTATGGTTCTGGCACCGTTTGTGAGTGCGGGGGGGGGGGGGGTAGGGTGGTCCATAACCTGTCCACTATAATCATCGACTGACTAAATGGATGAGAAATAAAAACCATTTATTGATAATTTTTTTGCTTTAAAAACTAGAACTCACTATCGTGTTTAGTCCAATGTCAAAAATTTTAAGTCAAAAAATGATTGTCATTCTCATACCCTTTTGGTGGATACAATATGAAAATGGTTGTCATTCCGAACCAGTTTGTCAACCATTCATCAAAAATGTAAATTTCAAGTCGAACATCATAATTAATTCGAGTATACATTTTGGTGTAAGGCCCAATTTGGAGTGTCATCACTGATAAGTGTAAGGTTCCTTTCTGACTAAAAAGCGTGTGGTTCTGGCACCGTTTGTGAGTGCGGTGGGCGGGTGGTCGAACCTGCTCACTATACTCATCGACTGACTCAATGGATAAGAAATAACAACCATATTTATTTAATATTTTTTTCGTTTAAAAATTAGAACTCACACTCGTGTTCAATCCAATTTCAAATTTTTTAAATCAAAAAACTGTTGTCATTCCAATACCATTAGTCAATCGGTCAGTTGTGGATACGGCGGCCCACTCGCCCACCGCATTTACGTGTGGTGCCATAAACCATATGGTTTTTACTCACAAAGACAACTGTGAAATACAAGAAACAAAATTTGGATACAATATGAAAATGGTTGTCATTCCGAACCAGTTTGTCAACCATTTATCAAAAATGTAAATTTCAAGTCGAACATCATAATTAATTTGAGTATATATTTTGGTGTAAGGTCCAATTTGGATTGATTCTCATCACTGATAAGTGTAAGGTCCCTTTCTGACTAAAAAGCGTATGGTTCTGGCACCGTTCGTGAGTGCGGGGGGCGGGTGGGCGAACCAGCCCACTATACTCATCGACTGACTAAATGGATGAGAAATAACAACCATTTATTGTTTTTTTTTCCTTTAAAAACTAAAACTGACTCTCGTGTTCGATTCAATTTCAAAATCTTTAAATCAAAAAATTGTTGTCATTCCAATACCATTAGTCAATCGATCAGTTGTGGACACGGCGGCCCACCCGCCCACCGCATTTACGTGTGGTGCCATGAACCATATGGTTTTTACTCACAAAGACAACTGTGAAATACAAGAAACAAAATTTGGATACAATATGAAAATGGTTGTCATTCCGAACCAGTTTGTCAACCATTTATCAAAAATGTAAATTTCAAGTCGAACATCATAATTAATTTGAGTATATATTTTGGTGTAAGGTCCAATTTGGATTGATTCTCATCACTGATAAGTGTAAGGTTCCTTTCTGACTAAAAAGCGTATGGTTCTGGCACCGTTCGTGAGTGCGGGGGGCGGGTAGGCGAACCAGCCCACTATACTCATCGACTGACTAAATGGATGAGAAATAACAACCATTTATTGATATTTTTTCCTTTAAAAACTAGAACTGACTCTCGTGTTCGATCCAATTTCAAAATCTTTAAATCAAAAAATTGTTGTCATTCCAATACCATTGTAGATGCGGCCAAGTGTAGGTCAAATTAAATTTTGGGGAGATCAACCACCTTTTTTGTTCCATTTACTTGTTGCAGCCATTATTTTTTCTACACCTCCTTCTAGATTATTAACCCGCACTAGAATATTGACCATTTGGAATCGCTTGATTTATTTGACCCCAAAATCATCAAAACAAAATTTAAGTCTTTTCTTTGTTTCTTCGACACAATAGGATGTATTTCTGCATAATAGGAAATGGTTGATTTTAATTTTTACTTACAATTTACGTTTCAATAGCTTCTCTGGAATACATGCTCTGTTTGCTGCGAGTAGTTTTTCTTAAATTTCTGCATTTCTCTTTCATCCTTCTTAAACACTATTTTTATGCCCGAAGATTTGAATTTAACTGCTTCATCAAAAGTACCAATAGTTACTTAAGACAACATTTTTCAGTTTAGGTTTTGGGACTGTCTTTAACTATTTCTTTGTAGTTTGATAACCTTACGATAGGTCGATCCAAATCTGTCCAAATGACCTTGAAATTTTTTAACCCTTCATAATTGGGTAAATTTTAAACATTTTCCCACATTACCAAATTACTGATCAAATAAACAAGGCGGAGACACTAAAATATTTAAAATCGCAACTATGACTGACAAGTGTCTAGGCCAAATTTTTTGAAACTCCAAAACTTTTGCACAAAATGGTGGTTAGATCGACAATACAAAATTTAGGGATGATAACACAAGCCCGCCCAAGTGACCTTGAAATTTTTTACTTGTACTAAATTAGTTATTGATTGACATTGATAAAAATTGACCATGGGCTCTTTGATGGTAATAGATAAGTTTATCAATCGTAATCTCAATTTGGCTTAGTGATGAGCGTCTTCGTCTTGCAAAAAGAGATAAAGATTTTTTTAACAATACTGAGACCAAGATAGGGTTGTTCAAGAACATAAAGAATGATATAGTGAAAAACAAGTATAGGAGAAAAAAAAGTAAAAACAATAATACAATGGATTTACTGCTTTGATCGACTCTTCCTTACCTGAAATTAGTGGATTGAAGGGACGTTATGCTGCTTGTAGAGTGGGTATTTCCATAACTTGGAAGAACCTCTCTTGTGATATATTCTTCGATAAACTGCAGCGATCTTCCAGAAGCTGCATAGTCGCAATACACAGCTGAAAGCAATAATTAAATTACAAATCACAGCTTGCAGTTTATTGTTCTTATTTAAATATTGATAACACGTTGTAATTATTGCACGTTCCCAAGATAAAGTGACCCAAAAAGATGAAGGAACAATATAAATTAAATTTTTCCGTTTGTGCAACTGCTTATACAAACATTTAATAAGGAAACACGCCGAAACCTTCATCTTTACCAAAGTCCATAAATTACGTCGCGCGTAAACAATTTATTTTACCATAAAAATTAGAATAAAGCTCATACGCCTACGGACGCCATTGATAAAGAGCAATCTGATTTGCATCAATGTCAAGAAAAAGCCTTGGCACTTTAAACAAATAAACAGCCACTCTTTATCTCTGGTAATTGATTTTTGCAATTCGTTGAACCAAGACGGACTTCTTCAAACGAAATCAAAGTCAAATCAATCAGCTGGGAGCAAATGTCACCAAAATAAACGGTTTAAGCATGTGCGAAGTGTCACGGTTCCATTTGCAATTTATTAAATTACCAACTTTTTAGCGTTTGATTAACAGTGTCTATTTTAAAGTAAAACTACGTAAGAAGTAACTATTATTTCACATTCGTTACGTCTGAAATTGTTCTTACGTTAAACAGTTGTTTACTGAAGGCTTCGGTAAATGTCTATTTCCTATTATCGTTTCAAATTAATTATCTGCACAGATAATTCACAAAATCCCCTGTAGTTATCTAGATATAAATAGACAGGTATAGATTAAACGATTAATCAATTTGTTTTTCTTCCAAAAAATAAAAAAATAACCACGATTAGACTCAATCATTGTTGGATAAATTTTAATAACTCATTCTTCGAAATCAGAATCGTAGCCGGGAACAAAAATTAATTTCGATAAACATGGCCGTTATTCCAATGATACTGACTTAAATTAAATTACAGTCGTGGAAATTAATTTCCGGAATGTGATACACGATATAAAGGAAATTTGCAGCAGCTTCGGGTATCGACGACAATTTCGTTAGACCAATGTCAAATACATTATAAATATTGATATTTCCACTCATGAGATAATTGTGATGTTCTAACACCGAACAAATCAATAGAAAAAAACTTATGACGTCCAAACTAGCCGCAAAAAGCTTGTGCATGTTTTTTGCAAGGCTCAAAATAACACAGGAGGTATTTTTTATTTTACAGTACAATGACCGAAGTTGACTATTAATGTTGCATCGGAGTGCTGACTAGACAATTATTCAATACAAACAGAAAAGTGTCAATAACTGGGGAAAATAAATAATGAATAATAAAGCGCACGATTTAAAGACTAGCTTAAAGCCTTAACCTTATAAAAACTTTTTTAATAAACCACCAAATGTAAAGTAAATTTATGGAAGCATTAAATGGACTTAATAGCTTGACACTACCTTGTGTAACACCATCCCGGTCGACCCAATTTTAATTAGTCACTTTGTAATTTTTAAATAACTTCGCCCTGTAGAAAATAAGCTTGTCAACGATAGAAATCACCCAAGCGGCGAGTTTTGTTTACAAAATGTTCCCAGACCCATAAATTAGTTTTTTCTGGAATGTTTTAGAGGGTTTTTTCGGCGACTCGCCCAAAATTAACACATATTGAGAAACTGTAGTCAGTCTTGCTTTGTTCTTCATTCAAACAAGTGATTGAGGTGAGGTTTTCACTGAGCAAATAATCCAGGTGCATTTGTAATCATTTCTGAGTCTAAGTTAAAGTGTTTTGAGTGATTTATTGCTGTGAAATTGCCAGACAACAGATTGGTGAGTCCGTTCTAATTTACATTTAACTGTTAACCAATTGCAAGTTGATATTATCATGAGAGTACTATAGTTGTTTTGCAATATTGCTGAGATTGAAGTACTGGTTGATTCATTAATTGAGTCATTGTTGTGTTATGAGTTTTGTACAAGAGATATTATTGAGATTGAGCCTTGACGTCAAGTTAATTAATCTGTAATTATTCTGCCGACCTCCCAATGTGAATCCAAGGACTACTGGGGGTGCTGGTGGGAGATCGTTTATCATTGCACTGGCCCATCAGCACTTTGGGGAGATTTATGATATCTCCAGGATGAATTCTAGAGTTCTCCATTTGTATTGATTTTGTACTCGTTGAGTATGCTGGCAGTACGAGTCCGGATTAAGTTTAATCCATTGCACGGATACTACTGTCGGAGTTGAACCAGTTAGTCATGACTCAGGTAGGGTAAAGCCCAGACGGTCACGCGGACAAAGGCTCTATCAGGGGATACCCCGTGATGGTATTGCACATCCTTTTGATAGGCCTAAGACTAGTTAAGATGGAGCGGGGTGGTACATTTCAGATATCTACACCGTGGTGACTGAAGAGTAGCTGTTCTTACATCAGCAGCTCTACCATCTTGCCATCATCATCTCTACCATCTCGTCATCATCATCTCTACCATCTTGCCAGCATCATCATCATCATCAACATCATCATCAGCATGTCACCACGTGCCATCGTTAGCAGGGGTATCGTTATGATGCTCAGGTACCGCCCATTGCACGACTCACTTCTAGTCGTTTCAGTAATAGTCTAGGCAGGAGCTCTGGGTTTCCCCGGTCAAAGAAGGACCGCGTTTGTACGTTTGGGGTCTCCCACAGCTCCATTGCACTGCTTGCTATTACTTGAGTGTCTAAGGTCTCCTAACTACCTAGGCAGAGCTCAATCGAAATGTTAATAATTGATATGTTTGATAATTGAGACAATTGATAATTGATATGATTAAGTATTCAGGTTCTAAAACAGACCAGTATCATCAGTTGATCAGTAAATGACGAACTTAAAGTAATCATTCTAATCTGTTGATTTGAAAGACTCAGAAAAGGTTACAATTTAAGATTGACGAATCTAATTAGGATTAGCTGCTCATAAATCATTTTCCACACAGAATTGCAACATGACCTTTCGATACTCGATACCTCTCTCGACCAACATAACTGGCCATCCAAGGAGTAATTTTGTAAAACAGGTAAAGCACTTAATATTAAAATTTTAATGTGTTGACGTTAGGCCTTTTGTTCACACGATGTAATGACAAATTTTGATAAATGGGAATTAACACTCAGTATAATTGAATTAACACTCAGTATATTTTCAAATAGAAAAACGTGTTACAAATTTCAGAAGTGGGATAAGATACTTATGTGTCCCTAAGAGCAGATCAGATACTTATGTATCCTTCAGATAAGTGACCTGTTTGTCCCTAAGATCAGGAACTTTTGAGTTGAATTTAAAACTTGTTCTTAAAACATCTGAGGTCAGAGAGTGTTTTGAGGTCGAGGTGATCATAAAAAAAAAAGGGCTTTCATGTTCATTTTGGTAATTTAAAACATTAAAATGGGTCCACACAAGAGGAGACATAATCCACAATCATCTCCTTCTGAAGACGATCGTCCTGAACGTCATGATCGTCATGATCGTCATCGAGACCATAAGCGTCATCACAAACAACATCGATCTCGCGGGACCTCATCAACAGCCACTTCATGCTTCTTTGATCAATTGGCCGAACTGATGGCATGTTTTGTGGAAACACAAACGAAGAGGCCCACGACTCCCTTTGCTACCAGGGGCGAGATCGTACCAATGTTCAACCCTGAGGACCACGAAGAGACCGCCGAAAAGTGGTGTCATAAAGTTGAACTCAAGGAGGTGTTCCAATGGCCTGAGAAATTGACGATCTACTTCGGGTTGTCAAAATTGCGCGAGATGGCTGAGGTTTGGTACAAGAGCCAACCAACCTTGAAGTTCTCATGGGCAGAATGGAAGCTCAAGCTTCAACAAAAAGAGACTTCCATGAGGATTTAGCCAAGCTGATACGTCGCCATAAACACTCAGATGAGTCGTATACCACCTACTTCCATCAGAACGTGGCAATGTTAACAGCATGTAAGATCAAGGGCACGGATGCTGTCGCCTACATAAGAGGAGGTATCGACGACAACGTTGTCAAGATGGGTGCCAAGGCCGGCAACCACACCGAGACGGAGACGTTACTGCCTTATTTGACCTTTGTCAACACTCCAGCAAAATCATCTCAACGACAGAGTTTTGAGGGTGAACCACAGAGTACCCTTTGGTCTGACAAACGCCCCAAGAACCTTTCAGCGGTTTATAAACAAATTACTCCACCCTTCTCGCGTTTCTGCCGCAGTCTCTCTCGATGATGTCTTACCACATGCCAAAGCAGTTGAAGAAGCGTTAGAGGACCTGAGGAGGGTGCTATTGCTCTTCCGCAGGGAGGGTTTAACCTTGAATCTGAAGAAGTGTACTTTCCTAATAAAGGCTGTGACCTTCCTGGGTTTTGATATCGAAGGTGGACTCGTAAGCCCTGGAAAGGAGAAGACGCTTGCGATTCAGGAGTATACGCCGCCAAAGTCGGTCCACCAGATTAGACAATTTATTGGGCTGACAGGATACTTCCGACAGTTCGTTCGGGATTACGCCATCATTGCCAAACCAGTAACCCATCTCACGAAGAAGACTGTGCCTTGGCAATGGACTATTAAAGAGCAAGAAGCCTTTGATAAACTGAAAGAAGCTTTGGTCGCGAAACCGACGCTGGCCCTGTATAATCCTGAGTCCCAAACGGAAGTACATACGGACGCAAGTATGATGGGTTTGGCTGGAATTCTACTCCAAATGCAACAGGACGAGCGTTTACATCCTATCGCCTACTACAGCCGCCAGACAACAGACACCGAACAAAAATATCACTCTTACGAGTTAGAGACGCTCGCAGTAGTGGAAAGTCTGAAGAAGTTTCGGGTGTATTTGTTGGGAGTCCAATTTACGGTTGTAACAGATTGCAATGCCTTGAAGGCTACCAGCAACAAAAAACAAATAATTCCGAGGATTGCAAGATGGTGGCTTCAACTACAAGAGTACACGTTCGAGGTGAAGTACAGACCAGGAGAGCGGATGAAACATGCCGACGCATTGAGTCGCAATCCTGTACGTCCGGAAAAGGATGAACGGGTATTCCACATTACCCAGGCCGATTGGGTTCTGTCAGGTCAACTCACCGACCAAAGAATCCAGGAGATCCACAGGATTCTGTCGAGACCGCCGGTAACTGATGAAGAACGATCAGTCTATAAGGATTATGCCTTGAGAGACGGTAGAGTTTACCGCATCACCGCGCGGGGAATTCAGTGGGTAGTGCCCAGAGGCATGAGGCACCAAGTCGTCCGTGCTGCCCATGATGAATCGGGTCACTTTGCTATCGAAAAGACACTATACCGTCTGTCAGATCATTATTGGTTCCCTCGTATGAGAAAGTATGTGGAACAATACATCGCATGTTGCATTCCATGCCTCTATAACAAGAGAAACTCAGGAAAAAAGGAAGGTTTCCTCCACCCTATCAAAAGAACGGCTGAGCCCATTCACACCATCCATCTAGACCATTTGGGCCCTTTCCCAAAGAGCCGGAGGGGAAAGACTCACATCATAGCTGGAATTGATGGATTCACTAAGTTCGTATTCCTACGTGCAGTCAAGTCGACAAATAGTCGATTCGTGGTCGAGTACCTGCGAGATGTTTTTGCCACGTATTGAGTGCCAGAGATCTTAATTTCCGACCAAGGTAGTGCCTTCACATCAAGAAAGTTTGAAGAATTCTGCTATCAGAATAATATCAAGCATGTGTTGAACGCTGTCGCCACACCACGAGCAAATGGTCAAGTAGAGAGACTCAACCGAACGATCCTAAATGCATTGTTGGCAACCACTCTAGAGGAAGATCGTTGGGATGAGCAAGTAAAAGCTGTCCTACCAAACGATCGTTATATCATAACGGACATGGAAGGAAGTCATCGAACCAGTCGAAAAGCGGTATATGAGAAGATCATCGCCGTGGATCGAATGAGACCTTGGTGTCCACCAGGTGGAGTGTCAGATGACACGGATAGTGAGAGCGGAGAAGACGGGGTCGTGTTATCTGACGACAACTAGGTGCACCTCGGGACGAGGCGTTTGCAGGATGGCCGAATCTGTAACACCATCCCGGTCGACCCAATTTTAATTAGTCACTTTGTAATTTTTAAATAACTTCGCCCTGTAGAAAATAAGCTTGTCAACGATAGAAATCACCCAAGCGGCGAGTTTTGTTTACAAAATGTTCCCAGACCCATAAATTAGTTTTTTCTGGAATGTTTTAGAGGGTTTTTTCGGCGACTCGCCCAAAATTAACACATATTGAGAAACTGTAGTCAGTCTTGCTTTGTTCTTCATTCAAACAAGTGATTGAGGTGAGGTTTTCACTGAGCAAATAATCCAGGTGCATTTGTAATCATTTCTGAGTCTAAGTTAAAGTGTTTTGAGTGATTTATTGCTGTGAAATTGCCAGACAACAGATTGGTGAGTCCGTTCTAATTTACATTTAACTGTTAACCAATTGCAAGTTGATATTATCATGAGAGTACTATAGTTGTTTTGCAATATTGCTGAGATTGAAGTACTGGTTGATTCATTAATTGAGTCATTGTTGTGTTATGAGTTTTGTACAAGAGATATTATTGAGATTGAGCCTTGACGTCAAGTTAATTAATCTGTAATTATTCTGCCGACCTCCCAATGTGAATCCAAGGACTACTGGGGGTGCTGGTGGGAGATCGTTTATCATTGCACTGGCCCATCAGCACTTTGGGGAGATTTATGATATCTCCAGGATGAATTCTAGAGTTCTCCATTTGTATTGATTTTGTACTCGTTGAGTATGCTGGCAGTACGAGTCCGGATTAAGTTTAATCCATTGCACGGATACTACTGTCGGAGTTGAACCAGTTAGTCATGACTCAGGTAGGGTAAAGCCCAGACGGTCACGCGGACAAAGGCTCTATCAGGGGATACCCCGTGATGGTATTGCACATCCTTTTGATAGGCCTAAGACTAGTTAAGATGGAGCGGGGTGGTACATTTCAGATATCTACACCGTGGTGACTGAAGAGTAGCTGTTCTTACATCAGCAGCTCTACCATCTTGCCATCATCATCTCTACCATCTCGTCATCATCATCTCTACCATCTTGCCAGCATCATCATCATCATCAACATCATCATCAGCATGTCACCACGTGCCATCGTTAGCAGGGGTATCGTTATGATGCTCAGGTACCGCCCATTGCACGACTCACTTCTAGTCGTTTCAGTAATAGTCTAGGCAGGAGCTCTGGGTTTCCCCGGTCAAAGAAGGACCGCGTTTGTACGTTTGGGGTCTCCCACAGCTCCATTGCACTGCTTGCTATTACTTGAGTGTCTAAGGTCTCCTAACTACCTAGGCAGAGCTCAATCGAAATGTTAATAATTGATATGTTTGATAATTGAGACAATTGATAATTGATATGATTAAGTATTCAGGTTCTAAAACAGACCAGTATCATCAGTTGATCAGTAAATGACGAACTTAAAGTAATCATTCTAATCTGTTGATTTGAAAGACTCAGAAAAGGTTACAATTTAAGATTGACGAATCTAATTAGGATTAGCTGCTCATAAATCATTTTCCACACAGAATTGCAACATGACCTTTCGATACTCGATACCTCTCTCGACCAACATAACTGGCCATCCAAGGAGTAATTTTGTAAAACAGGTAAAGCACTTAATATTAAAATTTTAATGTGTTGACGTTAGGCCTTTTGTTCACACGATGTAATGACAAATTTTGATAAATGGGAATTAACACTCAGTATAATTGAATTAACACTCAGTATATTTTCAAATAGAAAAACGTGTTACACTTGGGATTGGATCAGTTGATCTTTCGGCAATGAGGAAACCACAATTATTAAATTACTTAAAATGAAAATTAAATTATTTTATTTGAATTCACCGCCTGACAACCAAAGAATAACGAATAATAATAAAACCCAGGATGATGTGCGGCTTGTTTGACCATTTTTATTAATTCTGTGTATCCTTTTAAAAACTCTTAAGGATGGATATATTATAATATCGTGCTTTCAAGAAAAAACGACGTCGAGTGGGCCATGGATTAAAAAACGTCTGGCGTAGGTGGTGATAAATTTGTCACCTGACATCTGACATTTGACATGTCACATTATTGGATTGGGGAGGTTTTTATGGTGGTGCCTCATCCATGCTGGTTAACACATGAGATTATCACGATAAGATGTATATTTTAATACTGTGACGAAATATTTTATCGTGTTGGTGGTCATCTACTGTACCAAAGATAGAAGCGAACATTAAATATCTTTTCATGATATTGGGACCCAAGAATGTAAATAATTTTAAATAATTTTTTTCCGAATGTGATGTGATACTTTTTAACACTTCTTTTCAGAATAATTTAAATAGAAAAACGATAGATGACTACAAATGAACACTTTTCAACTAATTAAGGTCACATTTAAATATGCATGCTAGAAACATATTTAAGATAAGGACTGATTCAACGATACACGAGTTGCTTCTCAGGGTTACAGTTGTAATCACAACGATTTGGCAAACAATTTTTTAACAATTCTAAACGGCTAACGGTTTCAACATTTATTAGCGCTAACTAAGTAACTCAAATTAAACGTATTGAAAAATATGGAAGGATCCATAAAACCCGCCCACACACTCCACGTGTCACTTATGGCGCAATAATGTCCATGTTTCTGCCATCCAACAACAAACCATAAAAATTGAGAGAATATTAACAGAGGTTCTAAAAGCGTACATCGATTCTGGAACTGGTTAAAACCGCTTCATAAAAAAGTTCGCATTCATTGCAAAATACCATCATAAAAACACAATTGAATTAAGTGCCAAATTTGGCGATGAAATCCTTGATCTAATAAATCTGCAAAGATAATATTTAGAAAGTTGTCTCAGAGGAACAAATGTATTTCTTAAGTCAATTACAGTGCGGTGCCTAATAATAAATTGATCGCTGAATTAGGAATTGATACCTTAACATTTACCACTAATTACACGGTGTTTAGTAGGCCGGCGAATTTCTGAGAATTTTCAAAGAGAAAAACGTAACGGTCGCCCCATAAAGTGACATGAGGAAGTCGACGAGGATGCTATAAATCGATTTTTAAAAAAATCGCAGACGAGACGTTACATTTTACACATTTCTCAAAACGTGTATGCGATTCCACGGAAACTGACTTGTTATCCTCGAAACCCCATAATCGCGATCCGATGATAATGTGGGATTAAAAATCATGAATTACTATGTTTACTATCGTGATAAATGATTTTGTTTACACAAAAACTAAATAAAATTGAAATTCAACGTGGGCTACACCGAAAGATTGTTTTATCGCTTTTGGTAACAACAGACGTGCTGGCACGTTGCAAATTATACAGCCCCGGTTATCTTATCAGTTGGAAAATAAGATGAAATGGACGGACAATAAATCGGAAAAGTTTTTTATAATAAGTAACTACACACAATAGGCATAATGAAATTAAAGATGATAAAATATGACCGTGATCAGCATAAAATGAGCATAGTAACCGATGCGAATGTAAATATTATCATCGTTCCACAGATCGTTCTTGGATGTTTTTAAACAAATAGAAGATAAACATTTTTTACACAATGGGATAAGTGGAGTTTCAAATATAATCGTGTATCTGAAGTATCTATCATCTTACTCGCGTCAGAACCAAAAAAATGCATTGATTAACGGAGCTATAAAACAATAAGTGATTTAAACCTCGATTATCGGATTAGTACCTAATTCCAAATATGTACCTATTAACAGATGTTTTTGTACCAGTCTAATACAGATTTTAGGAACTCATTATTAAAAAAAATCAACAAGTAATAATTTATTATCGCTGTATGACCTTTTTCTATTGTTCTATTGAACAACACTTGTAACTTTTGCTGTATTTCTTCCAAAAGTGCTTTGACACGTGCTCTCCACAGTACAGCTCACTTGTAAGTGGTGGACAAAAATACGATTGATTGCCAAAACGAATAAACAATATTTTACATTGAGAAGTAGTAGTTTAAGGTTAGATGATAACCAATCTGAGCAGCGATAAGACGGAAGGTCGACATAACGCTGCCGGGATGTGCAAAAAGACTAACCACAATTGTTTCCACATGTATGTAAAACTGCAGTATAAAGATAAAATAAGTAAAATGACAAAGATATGAAAAGTTAAATAAGAGAAGATCTATAAAGCCTTCATGAAGATCAAAGAATGTTTAATAAAGAAGAAAACGAAGAACTTCAAAATAATTTTGTCATTCAGGATGGTCCTGGAAATGTTTGATACGGAAAAGTGAACTGGAAACTAGTGGCATTTGCAAGGAATAGAATAAAGAGTACTGAATTTAGTAATAAAAATCAGTGAACAGAAAATAAGAAGTACTGGAAACGAGCAGTCATAATACCCTCTCAAAAATAGTTATTTATTATGTAAAGTATAAGGGTCTATAAAAGACGGAAGAAAAGGGTAGACACGAGTTGTTTTTCAGTCAATAAGACACGAATGCAACACAAAATTTTATCCACATCCGGGGCAGCAAACTTAAAAATGACTCTTTTTATGATTTACCTCTAGTTGTCAAATGTGACAAAAAGATATGAATAGCTTGGATAAATAAGTAGTCATTTGGTATCTATGGGTTGCTATTTATTCTTGTTGTTAATCGACTCCATTTGTAATAATTCATTTATGGAAAATGGAAGCAAATATTGGTGAGGTAATTTCAGCAAAAATCATTGAAGCAAGAAAGCAACTTTAGAAGTCGAGAAGGTGTTTGCGGAGTTCGACAATTGGAGAACAAAAAAAAGTCATCAGATATAAAAGAAGACGTCCTCCTGGAATCATGGTTATGGACAAAATACTCCAGTTAAAGACAACACAATACTTAATACAAGAGGCTCCAGATTCAAAATTTAGAGCACTTTTCCAATGCTTGGCCAGGTCCAAGAATGTGAAGAACGAGCTTCTTGCACCATCTGGTTTAAAGAACTTCATAATAAATTTAACGCCCACATCTGCATCTTGTAAAAAAAAGACACAACAAACAAAAATGGAAAAAGCACGAAAAGTTTGTGGAATCCGATATGGCTGAAGATAACCCTACGATCGAACAAACTGTGCAACGCAATGGACCTTTCCCAGCAAGAGATTGGAGGTAGGAAAAATACCTCTTAATTTATTTCACTAAGCCGAAACTCAGAACTATTTTTAACGTGAAAACGTTAACGCAAGAGTTAGCGATGAGACGCTTTTCCGTTGCAGTTTTTTGGGCTCACTACCTCGATAAAGAAGTTTCACTTCAAAAAGTGTCGAGTGAAAAGTTGTGCCGGGTGACAGCTTACAAAACGTTCTAAAATTGCTTCCTTTAGGTAATGCCGGCAATTACAAGAGTCTTAAAGTAATAACGGGGTGAATTTCATTTCTTAGCTCTTAAATTATACCTTAAACGTTTTCACGCAAACCAAATTACTGTAGTGTAGCGATACTACCCACCCGAAGCATCGCGTCAATGTCCAAAAACAGCAAATTATTGTATTCGTCTGAAAGCTTTGACACAACATTTTGTGTCTTATGAAGAGTCATATTACTAAATACTGGTTTTACTATTTCCTGTTGTTGTAAATTTATAGGAATAAGCAAATTAGAAAAAAGAGGAGGTAGTAAAAGTCTCAACTGCAGATAATGAAACATAATGAGCTCGAGCTAGCCTTATAAGATAAGAGCTAAGTTCATCAAAATCCGAAGCATGACGAAGATGGTGTTCTCAAAATCAGAACCAACCACCCCCTAAGTTGAGCATTGCAGATGTCTACCACATGCGTCAATTATTATGGTTGTACAACTTAACGATTATGCTACATAATGCTCAAGGAAGGCAACTGAAAGAACGTGTCGCATACAAGTGGACCGAAACCTCAATTTGTCCAGACACTTGACAGTCGTAGTTGCGATTTTAAATATTTTAGTGTCTCCGCCTTGATTTGATCCGTAAGTTGCTAATGTGAAAAAACGTAGGTTTAAAATTTACCCAATTATGAAGGGTTAAAAATTTCAAGGTCATTTGGACAGATTTGAAGTACAAATAATACTTTAGAGATTCACATATTTTAGTTCAGTTGTTTGGCCTTCGCAAACTAGGAAAGGCCAGATTTTTTCCTTTTCCTAAAAAGATTAAGGAGCAGATGGTCAAAATGCTTGGATCAATACTCTAGTGCGGGTGAATAATCTAGAAGGAGGTGTAGAAAAAATAATGGCTGCAAGAAGTAAATGGCACAAAAAAGGTGGTTGATCTCCCCAAAATTTAATTTCACCTACATTTGGCCGCATCTACTGATTCACTAATGGTAATGGAATGACAACCATTTTTTGACTAAAAAATTCTGAAATTGGATTGAACACGAGAGTCAGTTCTAGTTTTTAAAGGAAAAAAAATCAATAAATGGTTGTTATTTCTCATCCAATTAGCCAGTCGATGAGTATAGTGGGCAGGTTGGCCCACCCGCCCACCGCACTCACAAAAGGTGCCAGAACCATACGCTTTTTAGTCAGAAAGGAACCTTACACTTATCAGTGATTAGAATCAATCCAAATTGGACTTTACACCAAAATATATACTCCAACTAATTATGATGTTCTACTTGAAATTTACATTTTTGATGAATGGTTGACAAACTGGTTCGGAATGACAACCATTTTCATATTGTATCCAAATTTCGTTTCTTGTATGTCACAGTTGTATTTGTGAGTGAAAACCATATGGTTCATGACACCACACGTAAATGCGGTGGGCGGCTGTACCACCGTATCCACAACTGACCGATTGACTAATGGTATTGGAATGACAACAATTTTTTGATTTAATTTTTTTTAAATTGAACACGAGTGCGATTCTAATTTTTAAAGGAAAAAAATATTCAATAAATATGGTTGTTATTTCTTATCCATTGAGTCAGTCGATGAGTAGATACAGTGGACAGGGCTAACCCACGCACCAACCGCACTCACAAACGGTGCCAGAACCATACGCTTTTTAGTCACAAACAAACCTTATACCAGCAACGAAAATCAATGTAGATTGAGATTTAAACCAAAATATATTATTCTCAAATTTACATTTTTGACTAAATGGTTGACAAACTGGTTCGGAATGACAACCATTTTCATATTGTATCCACCAAAAGAGATTTATACCAAAATATATATACATATACTTAAATTAACATTTTTGACTGAATGGTTGACAATCTGGTTCGGAATGACAACCATTTTCATAATGTAACCAAATTTCGTTTCTTGTATTTCACACTTGTCTTTGTGACTAAAAACCATATGGTTCATGGCACCACATGTGAATGTGGTGGGCGGGTGGGCCGCCGCATCTACAAGTGACCGATTGACTAAGGGTATTGGAATAACAACAATTTTTTGACTCAAAATTTTTGAAATTGGACTAAACACGAGAGTGAGTTCTAGTTTTTAAAGCAAAAAAAAAATAATCAATAAATGGTTTTTATTTCTCATCCATTTAGTCAGTCGATGATTATAGTCGACAGGTTGGTTAAAAAAATGTAGAAAACAATAGAACCCATTGGGTACCATAAGATTTTGGGAAAAAAAACTACACGGGTAAATGGGAAGTTCGAGATTATAAAAAAGCTGCTGGGTCCATCTTAAGATCAAAATTATCTTTTAAAATGACAGAACAGCAAATTTTTACCCACAAAGAGGTAAAAATCCATTGACGTTCAATCCACATATACTGGAAAACGCGATAACGGTTTGCACTTGATAAAGCACTTTGTTTTAATTCCTACATAATTGTTTAGATTTGAGTGAAGAGGCCAGACAGTTTTATGAAACGGCCCTTCAGGGCACACCGGTTGATAGGACAGATTATTATTATAAAAATTTATAAAATAATATATTGGTAGAATCTTATTTTTACAGGCAGTCAATGGACTTGGATTTTATTTTGAACAGCAATTTGTGAATAAAAATAGAAATTTCTCATCATATGCTAAAAATTAGTACCACTACAATTATTATTCATTACAACCGGATGGCAAATGTGCCAAACAAAAAGTAGTCTTTCTCTACAATACGGAAATGGCACTTAGCTCAGGCTTGGAAAAGAGCTCTTCAAGTACCTATTTGATGATGAAGGTAATATTCTTCCTCGGTTTTATATTGATATCTACATATTTGCATTTTCTTTTTTTTAGATTGGATTGATAATGGGTGCCTTCCTCATTTTCTTCATTTAAAAATTTAGTCTCTTACTCATTCTCCTCCTCTTTCTAATTCTACCTTTCTTTCTACTCTCTTACTCCTTTGCGCTATCTGCGTCTTTGTCTCCCCTCCTTTATTTCTTTCTGTGTCTTTTTCCACCCTTTCTATCTTTTCATATTTCCCCCTCTCCCTCAATCTCTTCCTGCCAAGATATTTCCTTCTCTATTTTCTATCCTGAAAGATTTTCAGGTTTTAGAAAACCCAGGTTTTCAGGTTTACAGTTTCACAGAATCTCAGGTTTCCGAGTTATCATTTTCAGTTTAACTTTATACCTGAAAGTGTGTTTCAGTTTCAGATTCTCAGGTTTACAAATTCCAATTTTTCAGTTTTGCGGTTTCCCAAATTATCAGGTTTTCTGCTTCTCGTGGTTTCACGCAGTTTTACCGTTTTCGAAAAGGCTCTTAGATATTTGCCTTTACGGCCTCAGGGCCTATTCTTCTTGTGGGATATGGATGGAAAATGTACAAATCAGTCTGTGGAAATTAACACAATGTCCAGAATCCCTGTTGCAGTGGCTTTCTTTTAAATTACCAGATACTGGTCATAGATAGACCTCTCGGTGGGTGGAAGTCATCTACCGCAGCAGAAGGCTACGTTATCAAATAAAATTGAAACAGCGAAAATGATTCAAGGAAAGGATGTCGAACAAGTTTGCGTTTGATGTTAATCTCTTATCACCAACTAAAAAAGAAAAATGTTTTATCTATTGTTTTATTAACCCCATAAGACGTCTCTAAACAGTGGGATTGTGGCCGCATAATATATCCGTTCTTTTACTAGCAGAAACTAGTTGTGATAACACAATTGAATTTGCACTTCTATTTATTCCTTCTTCGATTCCTTACCACTTCAAACAAGTAGATCAGCTCAAGAACGTAATAACCCCACGCGTTTTCAGGAAATTGTGTTAGATCGTAGTAATTAACCACCGTCCTTCATCGTTTATTGAAACGCGAGATCATGCCACAAATCGGAAATAGCGACCTACTTGTATGTTTCCAGAACAAGAACCTTGCACCCCTTTCAACCCTGTGGAATTATTAAATACCTACAGGCTTAAATTTGAACGATCTCATTCTTGTCGTTCTATAAATAATTATAATATATTATACTTGCTCCTGACCCAGATTACCACTATCAAAGACCTCGACAATATCGATCAGTAAATCTAATGTTGAACCGAAAGCGCGTGAAGGTAAATCGGATCTCTTCACTTCTTTTTTGCGGTACCTAATTATGACCGCCAAGACTACTTAATTTAATTTCATTCTTTCTCTCTCCCTTGAAGCCAATTCCAGACGTTCGTCATAAAATAAAACTTTACGAGATTACTAGTGCTAGTGTTAATTAGGATAACGAAACCTAGCCAATCACTCTTACGAAATTTACGAGTTCCTATAAATACCCCGAGAAAGCGGAATCCATGCTGTCTGCAGCGAAGCTCCTTGTTTACCCGATGATTTTATGCGGGTGTTAACACTTTTTATGCGAACCATGTGTGCGCCCAAATAAGGCCGACACGTGGAAGCCCAAAATGAAGGCTCCGCCGTCGCTAATATTTACCGAAACGTTTATCACACACGTGGAAATGATTTTTTAAATCCGCTGATGAAATCCCGATAGAACCGGATCGGTGATAAATGCCACCAACACGATGCATTGTCAACCTGAATGGATCGCTTGGCGGAAAAATTCATTCGAAAAGCACGTGAAACGACCCGCATCAACAGCGGGAAGTCGTCCAAACGGACGCTAACTAGTCTGGAAGGGTTTCAAAAAAATTAAAATCTTTGTATTAGTAATTCTACATCTTGGCAAGTGTCATCGCAGTTAAAATTAGTGATCGCTTTGACGTCGATGGTCGAGATTTGAATGTTAGGTTTTGTTTTGAAGAAAGTCAAGTTAGACGTAGGACACTGTAAGGAATTTTCTGGCTACAGTTAAACGTTAGTACTCTGTTTTGTACTCAAACATATGAGCTGTCACCCATAAAGTGTTTCAAAATTTTATACGACGACTTTAAGAAGGAATAAATGGAATCGTATATCTCCGCTCGCAAACAGGAAGCCGTAAAAAATTGCCATGATACTTTCAAACAAATTTAGGACATCAAAATGACCTTTTGCAATCAAAAATGTTGTATGGTTTGACATATCGAATATGCCAATAAAAAATATAAGTGACTGAATTGATAAGAGATAAGGGTATTTTCATAAGATGATTGACAAATATGTAAATATTGACACTACCGCCGTAGACTCCATGGCGTATGAAGTGTCAAGTCAGAGCTTCAAATATTAGATAATAATTTGTGTAGTTTCTTCATTTGCTTTACAATATTTTCAGTGTCGTCAGTGTTGCAATTCGGTCCTTGACTAGTCGGTCAGTGCAACAAAGCTTTTCTCACTTCCGGAATCACGTCAACGCTGTCTGTCAATAATCTTTATTAGAATTTGAGGTCTAGAGCCCTCGGTAATTTTTTTTAGAAAGTTGCTACTAATTTATTTCACACACCCATACACGTCTTGGATGTCTAGAGCTTTCTCTAATAATCAAAATTTAATTTATTCCACCACCAATTCAAAAAGACCTTCTTGGAAAACACTTTGGTGAACATTCATAAACCTCAGGATTTTTAGGATGTAAAACAAACAAAATACGTGCAAAATAAACTGTGTATAAAAGTTTCAGCAGGAGTAAAATTAGTATCACATAAATTTTGTTACGTCAGGTGATCACTAACAATTTATTTTGGAACACTTAATAAAATTTAATAATATTTGCGTGCCCTTGAAGAACGGGCCGCTATTTTTGAGCCTAAATATTTGAAAAAGTTCTCTATTGTGGTGAGAGCTTAGGTTGCATATTTCACAACACTTACGTTGCAATGAACCGTGGTATCAAAATAGAATTTTGGCGTCGTAAAACATCTGTTGTCATGCTAATAAATTTGAAGGGGTCTATTTTATTAATTTTATCAAAAAATTTATGATAGTGTCCTTCAATCCAGATGTTTCATTTCAAACATCCTTATTTTATTTTCGTCCTTCAATTTGTAACTTCAGCGTCTTGTAACACTCTTTCATTCATTGACTAGTGGTAAGCTCTCAGAAGAAGGTGCAAACTTCCTCAAATAAAATGGCTATTTTCTCCTTCTAGATTCCGTTAAGTTGATGACATCATCAGAAATTCACTGCGTCATAAACGTGCAATTACCGCCACATACGTAATTACCTACATTAGTTCCATTCTGAAAACACTAAACCGTACTGGGAAAAAACTTGACCAATTATTTATTTTTGTCAATGAAAGCCTTTGCATGCCGAGAACCCGCTTACAATCAGATCGCATGACGAAAGCGAATAAAAGAACCAAGAAGCTCTTCTGCAGTCACTTGGTCATGGTTAAAAATAGATTCTCGTAGGGGCAAAAAAGGAAAAGCTGAGGAGGTAGGTTTTACGGCTTGATTATCAACTATAATAAGAGAACACCCTTTTTTAGCTTGCTGGATGTTGGAAATCGATTACGAGCAAGTCGAGGAAAGTGCATGTCTAGAGGTTGTTTTGACGCTTGCCAATTTATGTTTGGGAACCCCTAATCCGTGGTGCCAAGTGTTTTGAACACTTACTACTCAATTTGCATTTTTATTTAGGAGAATCAATAGTAAATCAAAAGCGTGGTTCCACCATTTTAGTTCAGGAATTTGACGATCGATTAGCACGTTAACATGTCAGTTTTGATGCACTTATCTATTGAATTATATATTTAGTGATATCCACTTTTGTTGGTCGGTGTAATAGGGTCAGTTCATTATTGTATTGACCTCGCCCCTTTAAGACCCTTTGACATTGACTTATGCGCAGATTGGATCTAAAAACCAGGGTTTTATTTAAATTGTCCCCCTCTCGACAAATTTATGACAAGGTGATTTATAGAAATTCGCGACTGGACAAGACGAAATGGAAAATTGAGATAATTACGCGAGATTGACCCTGATGGAACAATCATACACGCGTCAACAAATTCATCGGTCTTTAAGTGTTTCGCTGGGGATTCATTTGATGTTTGGCAAAGTTCCTGTGTTTACAAATAATAATTATTACCATAACACATCTTTACTCTTAAAAAAGTTAAAAACTCATGATACTAATGTTAATATTTAAAAAAATCTTAAACAAATATGATTTATATGTGTGTACAGTTTTAGTCACTTTAATATTTACCTTATCTGTGTTGCAAGGTTATGTCATGATTCGTCAATGTTTTTTTTTTTTTTCGCAATTGGTGATTATCTTTTCTATTGAAATGATTGATTTTATTAGAAAATTTAATCAGCGTCAATGACATTCTCACTTTTATTTGTTCCCCAATCCATATAACATTTTTGGGCCACATCTAATTATTATCTACTGCATCTATGCGTTTCTCCAAACGTGCGAACTATTATACTTTCACTAATTTTATAACGTGCTGTAATGAATGATCAGGAAGGAAAAACTTCGGAAAAACGTGTCTACGCGTTCTTACACAGATTTAACAATATTATCTCGGTACATTTCTTTTTATTTTATTTAATTAATAATTCATTAACACTTGCATGTTTGACACAACAACTTCTGCACAATGGTGAATATTGAATAATAATGCATACCAGCAATATAATTGTGCCAAATTTTCCACACACCATTGTTGGGGAGGAGTGTTCTATGTGAATACAAAATGTACTTAAGTCTCTCGTCTACTCTTTTGCAAAATTCGTTTAGAAGGCATTACAGGTTCGCCAGACCAGGTTTAATATCGCTATATTCATCAAAGTCAGACACCATATTGTTGAGACCAAAACAAATCGTGGCTAATTAATAAGCTGCGGCCTGACAGTCTAAACGTTGTTGCATTGTAAACTTCAATTTTAACTTAAAGACTAATAAATAAGAGCGACAGAGGCAACACTGCCAGTTGGTAAAACTAAATCCTAGTTCTGGCCATTAGGTGTATCCGAGAGGACCAATTTGTCCTGCTGTGCGTCGCACGCAAGCGGGAAGCAGGAGCGAGGCTGCCAGTTTTCCCACTTCGAAAATAACCTTTGACGAACGACTTCCTGTTCCTTCGGAACAATACTCAACACGAGAAAGTGCAAAAAAAATAGAAAGTCGGCGTCCGAACGTGTCCCAGGAAGCGCATAATCCGGAAAATTCAGATTAATTAAACTTTCTTCGTCTATTATCGCGTTGATTTCAATGCGTGATCCTTGAGTTTCGCAGTAAATCGAAATCTTTCACCCAGGGACCGAATCAGGGCCGATTGTGGCCCAGGTCTGACTTGGGTCAAGAGAATGTGAAGACGATTGTCGCATTGCACTTATGGACACGTTTTTCTGCGTTCGCAATATAAGTAAACAAATGGATATTATGGATATCGGCATGGAACAATACTCATTGTCAAGGAGATAAAGACCCATTAACGGGTGCAAATGCGCATTAAATTTACACCTTTAGTATGTAATTAAACTGGTAATAAACAGGAGGCAAAACAAAATAATAGTCTCAACTCAGAGGAAACCAAAGGATCAGTACTATTCTATATTCTAAACTGAGTTACCAGGCGCATTCCTTTCCTCAAGAAAAATTATATCAGACAAGGGAATATTTTTAAAAACATGCAGTATTACTAGTCCAACAAAGCTTTTTTAAGATTGACGAAAAATAGAAATTACTTTTTCTCCAATTGTTTTTCTTAATCTTGTAAAGTAACTATTTTGGAAATCTATACGCGGCGTGCAAAGTCATGGTAAGGAGATCGAAATCGATCACAGCGTGCGGCGTGGTTCTTGGTTAGAAATAGGCACAACACCAAATATATGTAAACTAACTTACTTTTATTGCCGTAATCAGTACGAAATTCCACGAAAATAGTCCAAATTAGTGTTATCTTAACTAATATTTTTACTGTCACAAATGACATACAGGAATTCATATGAATAGAAGATACAATAGTTATTCATGTAAAAAACTTTGTATAGATCTCTAAGGCGCGCCTGAGGCTATAATGTTTTGTTTTCTTTGTGGCACGCGATCAACGAAGTAGACCTTTGTTACTTTGTGATGGCCTCATAATTGAAAAACATCTGAATACGAAACTGGTCTTACGTCGGAAAAAACCTGTCCGTCTTCACCGATGCAGGTGCATCATATGAAACAAGTCCGAAATAAATTAATTCAGTGCGTCTTAGCGTTAGAAATTTTTTTCATTGTGTCTTAGTGTTTATACTTTTCACATGTATCAAAAACGTGGTAGTGAATTTTAACCCATCCCGATCGACCTCCAAAAACGTCACTTTCAGCTTTGATTGAATCCCCTAACTCGCACAAAAATTCAGCAGTAGAAAAATTGACAAGACACAATTCAATTTTTTGAAAAAATGCTGAGGACCCGTATTTTATGCTTGCCAGTGTAATAAGAAATAATTTGTGTAGAATACGGCACTGTTGCTACCTTATTTTCCGGATTCTTCATTAGAAGATGAAAACATTCCAAGAGAAAGACTCATACTTCGTGATAGGAATAATCCATTTCAACAATTTGATGAAGTGGATTTCAACAAAAGGTTTCGACTATCAAAATTAAGTGTAACGAACTTGCTAAACCAATTGGAACCTCATAATAACAAAAATAATCGGATATCAGCAATAAATCAAGTTTTAATCACATTGCAATATTATACTATACAGGAACTTTTCAAATAAATGTGGGAGATTTATTTGTTGTATACCAGCCTAGTGTTTCTAGAATTATCTGCACAATAAGTGGTCACCTCATTTCAATGCCAATGAACAGGGAAGAACAATTAGCTACAGTAGAAGATTTTTATGACATCGTGGATTTCCAAGAGTGATAGGTGCCGTTGATTGCACACATATTAAAATCTTGTCACCAGAAATATTTAGAAATCACAAAGGTTACTTTAGCATAAACGTCCAAGTCATATGTAATACTAATTTAAAAATTATGACCTAGTAGCTAGGTGGCCCGGTTTTAACACATGATATGACAATATTCAACGATTTAGAGACCAATGAATTTGAATTTTTTTATGTTCTTGGGGACAACGGATACGGATGCAGACACTATTTACTAACACCACTGTTAAATACCGTAACCCTGCCTGAAAGAAGATACAATCAGAGCCACATATGGACCAGGAACACAATTCAACGGACATTTGGAGTGCTAAAAAGGTTTCCTTGCTTATCCTTAGGAATGAAGTTGGATACTATGTTGATAATTACAGTAGCTAAAGGTGTACTACATAATATATGTCTAGAATTAGGAGACGAAGTACCAGATGATCACCACGACATTTTATTATTTCCAGTATTACCTTTTTGGTGTCCAAATCGAGTTGAGCACGTTCAAAAATTATTTCTTCTTTTCTTTAAACACTGTCCTAAAATGAGAAAGTCTGAGGAAAAATTTCAATAAAAATATTTACAAAAATGTGAATAAGTAATATAGGTATTATACTGATTGACTAATGGTATTGGAATGACAACCATTTTTTGACTTTCAGCTTCTGAAGGCAGTTTAAAAATGAGGAGTGTGTTCTGGTTTAAATGAAAAAAAAAACAATAAATGGTTGTCATCTTTTAACCATTTAGTCAGTCGATGAGTATAGTTGACAGGGCGGCCCACCCGCCCACCGCACTCACAAACAGTGCCAGAACCATACGCTGCTTAGTCACAAAGAAATATAATATACGAGCAAAGAATATCAATCTAAATTGAGAATTACACCAAAATATATACTCAAATTTACATTTTTGACTCAATGGTTGACAAACTGGTTCGGAATTACAACCATTTTCCTATTTTATCCACATTCTGTTTCTTGTATTGCACAGTTCTTCTTTGTGACTAAAATCAAGTCGTTCATGGCACCACATGTGAATGCGGTGGGCGGGTGGGCCACTGCATCTACAACTGACTGATTGACTAATGGTATTGGAATGACAACCATTTTTTGACCTTAAGCTTCTGAAGGCAGTTTAAAAATGCGGAGTGTGTTCTGGTTCAAATGAAAAAATGAAAAACAATAAATGGTTGTCATCTCTCAACCATTTAGTCAGTTGAGAAGTATAGTGGACAGGGCGGCCCACCCGCCCACCGCAACCAAACGGTACCAAAACCATGCGGTGTTTAGTCACAAAGAAACATGTAATATACGAGCAAAGAATATCAATCCAAATTAAGAATTACACCAAAATATATACACAATTTACATTTTTGACTAAATGGTTGACAAACTGGTTCGGAATTACAACCATTTTCCTATTTTATCCACATTCTGTTTCTTGTATTGCACAGTTCTTCTTTGTGACTAAAATCAAGTCGTTCATGGCACCACATGTGAATGCGGTGGGCGGGTGGGCCACTGCATCTACAACTGACTGATTGACTAATGGTATTGGAATGACAACCATTTTTTGACCTTAAGCTTCTGAAGGCAGTTTAAAAATGCGGAGTGTGTTCTGGTTCAAATGAAAAAATGAAAAACAATAAATGGTTGTCATCTCTCAACCATTTAGTCAGTTGAGAAGTATAGTGGACAGGGCGGCCCACCCGCCCACCGCAACCAAACGGTACCAAAACCATGCGCTGTTTAGTCACAAAGAAACATGTAATATACGAGCAAAGAATATCAATCCAAATTAAGAATTACACCAAAATATATACACAATTTACATTTTTGACTAAATGGTTGACAAACTGGTTCGGAATTACAACCATTTTCCTATTTTATCCACATTCTGTTTCTTGTATTGCACAGTTCTTCTTTGTGACTAAAATCAAGTCGTTCATGGCACCACATGTGAATGCGGTGGGCGGGTGGGCCACTGCATCTACAACTGACTGATTGACTAATGGTATTGGAATGACAACCATTTTTTGACCTTAAGCTTCTGAAGGCAGTTTAAAAATGCGGAGTGTGTTCTGGTTCAAATGAAAAAATGAAAAACAATAAATGGTTGTCATCTCTCAACCATTTAGTCAGTTGAGAAGTATAGTGGACAGGGCGGCCCACCCGCCCACCGCAACCAAACGGTACCAAAACCATGCGCTGTTTAGTCACAAAGAAACATGTAATATACGAGCAAAGAATATCAATCCAAATTAAGAATTACACCAAAATATATACACAATTTACATTTTTGACTAAATGGTTGACAAACTGGTTCGGAATTACAACCATTTTCCTATTGGATCCACATTCTGTTTCTTGTATTGCACAGTTCTTCTTTGTGATTAATATCATGTCGTTCATGGCCCCACATGTTTAAATGAAAAAAAAAAAAACAATAAATGGTTGAGAGATGACAACTGACAGTTGAGGAGTATAGTGGAAAGAAACAAAACAAGGTTGGCTATAAGTATTGCATTAAATCAAAATGTATAAAACTAAAGTAAATTAAAAGATACATGGTGTTTCGTAAGTAAACGGCAATCCTTAAGACACTCTAACTCGTAGAGAAAGAGCTAAAGAAACATTATTCTGCATTTTTTCTCAAAAAATTTCAATCTTTTTGCAATTTTTTCGTAAAACAAGACAAATTTTTAATAATAATAGAACTCCACTGAGTGAGTGTCACATTTGACGAATTTATCGCCATTGTCTAACATGTTATTTTGTGTAAATTTATTTTCTATCTTTCTGTTGGTCGATTTAAAACCATTGGCATTTTTAAACCAAACCAAAAGAAAAAACTTACAAAGACATTTCTTTTATAGTCGATATTCATAATCTCGGAGATTACCGTTTACTTACGGAACATCCTTTATAATCGATCTTTTGATCCTTTCGTAGTTGAATTTTGAAAACCCCTACCTTAGTGTTTGAATACATTATAGATCATTGAAAATATCATTGAAGACGTAATGTCTTTTTACAGTTATGTAAGTTCAAAATTACTTTCAATTCGACAAAAAATTGGCTTTAGGAGGAATAAAAAATTAATTGGTTAGCAAAATCATTTTTAAGACGCAAATTATGATAAGGGAAAACCTTTCGTAGTGCGTAATTATGTCCATTATATAATTTTTAGAATGAGCAGTTTGGACTTTGATGCGTCAGTCAGTCTCCTTTTCTTTAAATAGAGACAAAGGTTTTAAAATACCAGTACAGCTTTTGCCATAACGAACGTTTGCATTGAGAGCTGATCGTTATAACCGAGCTCGACTGTACCTGCCCCGATGTTATTGGAGATTCATCAACCTGCAAAATTTCGTTGTTCTAAATAATATATCTTGTAGCGTTTGAAAACTGGCTCTAATACAATGGGCAAAAGAGCGTCGTTAGAGAACGTAACTATTCCGCGTGACTCTCGCCAACACATTTTCTTTTAACATCCTCGTAACATCCCGTTACCTTTTGCCTAACACACTTTTCTAATATCCTTATCAATCAGTTGCAGCTCATAAAATCTAAACCAAGACCGTCATTGCGGCAATAAAAATCCGTACACGTGTCGGCCGAATTTCTGCCTTGACATTGCGTCTTCGCACAATGCGAAAAACGCGTTTCAGGGCCGCGACACATGCGTTGTCACAAACATCGTAAATCAACGGAATAATAAACTTTCTACGCGAACTAATAATCGGAATAAAAAAGCGACAATGACATCACCGCTGAATAAATTCTGATAAACTCGAGCAAAACAAGTACTGCTTCGAGCAATGAAAGGCGACCTAAAGTCTAGCGCGAACACTTGTTGCGAAACAATTATTGCGGTTTCGCATCTGCGGCTGACATTTAGGGAATTGTGCAATGATCGCCGTGATTAATTGCTCCTGCTGCAACGCAAGATCGGATCAAAGTTTATCAATCCGACTTTGTTGCGGCTTTACGTAATAGAGGCAGAAACATTGGATGGCACCCAAATGGCTGCGAAAAAACTTTATTAACCAGATGATTGTTTCGACGGACGCGTGTACACACTCATAAATATTTATATACGTTTTATTGTCCCTCACGCTTCGCAGTGAAGGTTGTCACCATTGCTGAATTATCGTGCGGTAGAATTTGCACTATTTGAAGAGCGATAACCGCGGAGAACACGACAGAGATAAATTGAATTTTTAGTTCCTGTAGAAGCCTTGGAATTGTTGTTATACAATACAACAACCATTTTCTAATGCTGGTCAAAACACAAACCTATGCCAACCTAAGAATAAGCTCGATAAACTCACTCACTCATCCACTACGCAGAATGCAGTTCCCGGTAGAAATCATGCTTATTGGACTTCCATGCGTAATATGGCATATTTGTTGGCAAACCAGGAAAGTCGTCAATTTCCACATGTAAAACATCCAGTATTTCTGCTCTCAAGGGATTAGAGTCCTGCGAGCAAGTGGCGAATCCGCCAAATTATGTGACTGCTTCGAGGTAAGAGGCTATTTTAACTGGGCCAAAGTCTATTTAATTAAAGCCAAACTGAGGGTGGTTAACCAGAATTTAAATCACTAAACTATGGCCCGCCCATTCACAACATTAAGATCCATAATGCGCACTTTGGAATTTTATGTTGCTTTACGACATATAACTTTAACGGTTGCAAATAAAAATGTAGTCTCCTAGCGTGCAGCAGAATCAGCAAGTCCGGGCCTGGGTAAACACACGTGCGCGTGGTTTACGAACTGCCACCAACGATTTTTCCACTGGAAGAGTCAGAATGTTTGCGTTGGGAGACTATCATCATGACTGGGTTTGGTTTTGTGGCTTCAACCCTTTACAGGTCGGGTTTTATGAATAAAATTTTAATCTTGTTTTGCCGATGATAATGTAAGTGACACGCATATTTTATCTAAACCAAATACCATTTCGATCCTTTCAGGTGTATATTCTGCCGTTTGTCTGATGTCCTTTTCTGCATCATATGATCCTTCTTACTCCTTTTTTGACCGCTGAAGTTCTTTTTTGGCTTGTCTTTATACTTCATGTACATACTATTTTATCCCTTCTTAACTTGAACACATATATATACTAGGGTGTATACTAGGGTGGAGCAAAACTGTTTTTTTTTAATCTCCTGTATCTTTAATCCATGACCCGAGTTTCACTCGTACAAAAAACCAAAAATCTACGACTTTATTTTCAGGTGGCGCACCGTGAAGGTAGTTTACAGAAAACTGTCATTTTCAATTATTAGTTGTACATGCAAAATTGAAGTCATTTCGTAACTTTGGTTTCATTCGCTCAAGGATAAAAAGCCAGGCAAGACATATACCACTTTTCGACACGAAATCTCAGTATTTTCGTCAAAAAGAAGGCGCTGAAACCGATTTGGGGCAATAAATGTATTTTTTGTAGGGTTGTACATATTTTCATAGTAATCTTTTTTTTCAGTAATATTATGGATCTACATTCTAGTAGTAATATACAGTTCAGTTTGTAAGCTCAAAATTGTATTCTTTCAAAAATTCAAACCTAATGCGCCACCTTAAGACATCGGCTTAGATAGCTGAAATTTTGCACGAACACGTCTAATCTACTATCCATTTTTCTGACTTCCGCATTGTCAGTGTCAAAATTTCAAAAAATCTTTTGGCGAAACTGTACTTGTAACACGTGTGTCACCAGTTTAGTTACAAATATGTCAAATCGAGAAAGTAAGGTTAAGTAACTTGAAAAAATATTACATTGGACTCCTCGTTCTTGTCGTTCTCATCCTTGCACAACTCTTCAGTGTCCCAAACTTGAGAAGAGACATAAGGTCCTCCTTATTGAAAGAGTTGTTATTTGAAGATCCATTCTTGTCCAGGTGGATACGCCCGGTGGTGTCCATCCTCTGGATGTCCAAATGGTCCAGTACCATTTTCTGTTTGGCACGTTCTACGATTTCCTCCTCTACCGAAATGTAGATGTTCACGTGGTTCTTCAGTCGGATCCTATGGCTTGAGCTTAGAGGTCGTTTTGCGAGATCCAATCCGAGTCGAATCTGATCACAGTTAAAAGTATTCTCTTGCGTTTTCTTTCCACACATGCTTCTGCTTCTTGCATTATGAAATATGTACTCCTAACTCGCGAAAGAATAAAATGAGAAAATTTTCAATGACTGTCAGTTTTTGAAATTTAAATGATTAGTACGAAGTACCAAAACATTAAAGAAAAATTACTACTAGGGATAATTAGCAGTGTCGCCAGCATACTGTCACTTTGACAATGCGGAAGTTAGAAAAATTAATAGTATAGTATCATCTATTGATAACACAGGAATCTTAAAATTAAAAAAATATATATTTTCTCTCCACCCTAAAGTATACCCTTTGTATTGTATTGTACTCTGGGATCGTAGGGCTATTTAGCCTGTCAGAACGTCGACCATCTTTTGTTCAACCCTACTGGCATCTATGTTCTCAAGAATCCCACTTTCTTTACAAAGTTCAGGATGTCACTAAGAGGCCTCTTCTTCACTTCTTCAGGTGTCAGTCTAACGCTTTCGAAGTGATTAAGCCTCTGCAGGCTATGTGTTCGGCTGTTTCTTCTTCCAAATTGCATAATCTTCATACGTCACTGTCTGCTAGTCCCATATTTTTAAAATGGTATCTTATAGGACAGTGACCTGTGAATGGGTCTGTAATGAGCCTGATTTCTTTCTTGGATAAGATGAGAAGCTTTTTAACATTCTTCGCTTGTCTTTGACCTGGGACATTGTTCCAGTGAGACCTTGTGGCCTCTTTTTCCCAATTGTGGACTGCCGTCTTAATGTGTGTCTTGGTTAGGCCACAGAACAGTTCAGGTCCTATGGGAGAAGCTTTTGCGCCTGGTCTAGCAAGTTTGCGGCTTCGGCATTTCCTGCTATTCCCTCATGTCCAGGTACCCAACTTAAGAGGTACTTTGTTGTTTCTACCCAGTTCTTTCAGGGACTGTCTGCACTCCCAAGCGACTAAGGATTTAGTGATGTGTCCTTTAAGTCCCCTAATCAGTATATAGATTTGTCTGCCTTTCATTTTCTTGCCTAAGCATTCTTGGGCACATATATCTATCGCAAATATCTCAGTTTGCGTAATAGTCGGTCCAGTCCCCATATTTTGGGCCGTAGAAGCCTATGCCGGTACCTTGTTCAGTCTTTGATCTATCCGTGTACCAGACGGAGGTGCTTTGACCTATTGCTACTATTTGACTTCTTGCCATGTGGCGGTCTTTAATGACCACTTCATATGGTAAGTCAAAGGCAAGCGTTTTTGGTCTTATACATACAGTGGTTTTTCAATTATGTCTGGCTGTATAAAATCCAGAGTCCTAAGGTGACCCACTCTGTCACCTATTTTAAATTTCTTGGTCTGGTTTAGTCTTAACGAACTCTGTAGACCTTCCCTCTGCACATGGAGGTGGAGTGGTGGTAGGTCTAACAAGACTTCTAGAGCTGTCGTTGGGGTTGTTTTCATTGCCCCTGTTATTCCCAGACGAACAAGACGCTATAGCTTCCCCAGTTTGTCCTGTGTCGTTTTCTCTGTGGTTTTCGTCCACCATACTAGAGATGCCTATGAGACGATGGGTCTTATAACCGCTAGGTATGACCGTCTAATCATCTGTGGTTTTGCCAAACAGTTTGCGACAGGCCCAAAAGACCTTAATTGCTTTGGCAATAGTTTTCTCAACATGTTCTTTCCAATTTAGTGACCCCTAGATTGAAAAGTTGTATCGATGTAGTTGGGGAGCTTTTAGATTTAGCTTTCTACGTTTGCTAAATGGAACTATGATGGTTTTCTTAGGATTTACACTCAGTTCCTCCATTCTGGACCATCTGTCGATTATTTTTAGGGCTTCCTGCATTAGGCTTGATATAATTCCTTCACGCTTCCCTCTGATTAAGATGACGAGGTCGTCTGCATACCCTACTACATAATAACCTTTTTCAGTTAATTCTTTAAGTAGTGAGTCCACTACGATTGACCACAGTAGAGGCGATAGCACCCCACCTTGTTTCCTCTACACCTAGCAAAGCCGTTCTTCTATCCATCGAATTGTGGACGTTTCAACGCTGAATTTTTCTAGTGTTCTTTTTATAGACACGTGTGAAGTGTTATCAAATGCACCCTTTATGTCTATAAATATTCCAACAGCAATTTAATTAGCCTCAATAGATTTTTCCACTCTTTTCACCAGGTGGTGTAGAGCATCTACAGTATATTTGCCTGGCTGGTAGGCAAACTGATTTTTGTAAAGTGTCGGCTCTTTACACGAGTTCGCTTTGGGCGACTCTTTCTTCACAACTCCACAACCACCGAACATGAATGATGAAAACATTATTATATATTTATTAAAACCAACGAAAAGAGAAAATGACACAATCGTCGATCCCCACGATTGAAAAATTATGAAAACTATGTCACGTGGACGAAGATTTATGGGAACGTGTGCAACCTCCAGAGAATGAACCAGGTGAAGAAAAAAATAAAAAGCAAAAGTTGCAAAGACAAGGGCAAAAATCATTCCCACTATATCCTATAAATTATGTCCACGTCCAAGAAACAAAAAAGGCAAAGGAAACATGGGAAAACTTAAAAGCAGCTTTTCAAGATTCGGGGCTAACACGAAGAGTTGCTTTATTCAAAAACTAAATACATTAAAAGTAAATTAATTACATTACCAGGCTTGTGAAATTGTGAAACCGTCGAGGAATACGTAAACACGATTATGACCACGGCACATAAGTGAAATAGGTTTTCTTAATGGAACCTTAATTGTAGGCCTACCAAAAATACACAAGCCTATGATAATGCTATTAGAGAACTCGGGTACACCAATTTCAGGAGATTTAATTATAACAAAGTTATTGTAAGACCGAAAGGGCGCTACAAGCAAAGCATGGAGGAAAATAGAGAAGGTTTTAAAGGGCCAAGATGTTATTAATGCAATAAAATAGGACACAGAGCAAGGCTAAATAATAAGCGTAAACAGAAGAGGCCGATGGTAAACAATCAGCAGAAGGCGTCTTTCACGTTATTGACGACCAGTAAAACACAGACAAGTGATTCGGGAGCAGCAGTTCATTTATGACATCAAATTGAAATGAAGATGTCATAAAAATACGTCTTGCACGTTCCAGACATATCGACAAATCTACTACCTGTCAGCAAGAATGTCAAGCAATTGAAAGCAAGGATCAGTAGCAATGAAGGCAAGATTCAACCCTAAAAATTTGCAAACGTAGCAAAGCACATTGAAGATGGTCCAGCCGTTCTTGAGTTATAAAGCCAAGGGGGGGCCCTAAGCCCCCTTGCCCATGTATTAATAGTTATTCTGCTATTCGAGGCGGAGACAAATCGAACAAATCAAAAACCGTGAAAATTGGTCCAGCCGTCTCGAGTTATAAGTGTTCGAACAAACCCGACTTTGTTTCATAAATTGAAATTGAGATTATTAATTCTTTCTCATCATATTATGTATTTCTGTTTTATTTTTATCATATTTCTAATATTTTCTTTTTTTATATTATTACTTTTTAATTTAATAAAATCTATTTAATTATAGAGCACACTTAATTATAGACAATTATTACAGATATTTATCATTTATTTGATAACCTTTCCAGTTTATATCACAATAAATGCTAAAATTATTAATTCGTTTTTGTCTTTTAAAAAACTCATGGTAATAAGCTGTTTTTCATTTTCGATCATAGCTTCATGTTAGACATACTAAACAGGACCAGGGATGAAGCGATTTGAATAAATTATTTAAGCTGCTGCCAACAAATCTTTTTATTTCAGTGCAGTCAGTACATACAGTACTTTTTGTTAAAAAGGAAATATTTCAAATGTATATTTTTTATACATTTGAATAAAATATAAACAGTATAATATTCAAAAATCTCTCACTAAAAATATTTATCAAATATACAGGGTGGCTAAGCAGGTTCACAATTAGTCAGAAATTGTTGCCATTACCAAACCGTTTAGTACATTACTAAGCTGTCAAAAAGCACAATTTTATATCACAACGGTCAAACCGGTTGAGAATGTCAACCACTTTCCTATTGCATCCACATTTCGTTTCTTGTATTTCACAATTTTTCTTTGTGACTAAAAACCATTTCGTTCATGGTACCACATGATGTAAATGCGGTGGGCGGGTGGGCCGCCGCATCCACAACTGACCGATTGACTAAGAGTATTGGAATGACAACCATTTTTTGACTTAAATTTTTTTAAATTAGACTGAACACGAGAGTGAGTTCTAGTTATAAAGAAAATAAATAATCAATAAATGGTTGTTATTTCTCATCAATTTAGTCAGTCGATAAGTATAGTGGACAGGGAGGACCACCCACCCCCCGCAATCATAAGCGGTGCCAAAACCATACGCTTTTTAGTCACAAAGAAACCTTATACCAGCAATGAGAATCAATCCAAATTGAGATTTACACCAAAATATGTACTCAAATTTACATTTTTGAATGAATGGTTGACAAACTGGTTCGGAATGACAACCATTTTCATATTGTGTCCACCAAAAGAGATTTACACCAAAATATATATACCTATACTCAAATTTACATTTTTGACTGAATGGTTGACAAACTGGTTCGTAATGGCAACCATTTTCATGTGGTATCCAAATTTCGTTTCTTGTATTCCACAGTTGCTCTTTGTGACAAAAAACCAAAAAACCGTCGTATTACAACCATTTTTTGACTTAAATATTTTGGAATTGCATTGAACACGAGAGTGAGTTCTAGTTTTTAAAAGAAAAAAAATTCAGTGAGTCGATGAGTATAGTGGTTCCGGTTGTTTGTTGTTTACAACGTTGTACGTTTAATATAACACAACAAACAACCGGAACAACAAAAAGATTAATGTATATTTTAAAATCTGTGAAAGTTCACCAAAATATCTATTGATATGTTTCTCCTTTTAAATTCTTCCACACCATACTGGCAAAATTGCGAATAATTAAGAATAGATGGTTGGTAGTATGTTGTACTACTAGTACTCGTCGGTCAGCGAAGACGGTCTTCATCTGGGCTCCACTCTCCACTTTTTTATCATATCCGGTTTTTGCTCTGTCATAAGACTTTTCAGTGTTCGCGACATCGTATTACTATTATACAGGGTCTTCATAAATGGTTCATACAACCAGTAGGCTTTGTACGTCAAAATTCTCAAAATGTAAATTTTGTTTTCCATAGGCAACATGATGTATGAATCATTTATGAAGACCCGATATAAATAACTTTGATTATTTGCACAACATTTATTTGGATATGGAATAATTAGTATACGCCAATAGGTACTTCATCAGCCCTGTATGAGTCACTGCGTATGGTCACGTATTCAAAAACCCCTGTTTTTTAAAGTAAATTAAGAATAAAAGAAAAAAAATCTAAAAATTCGAGTTAGAGAGGCTAAAATGCATATAAATTTTGAGCAAGAGCCGGGGATTTGAAAATATTCGAGTTCCAGAAACTTTAGAGTTATAGGAGTTCCACTGTGTTCTCAAGTTTCTTTTCAAGATCTTTTATGGTCTCTTTCTCGCCTATATCCTCATCCTCCTTTATTTCGTTAGTTTTTAGTGTTTTCTTGATTTTTTTTTGTTTCAACAATGTGACCTCAAATGTTTTCATTTCAGGCAATTTTAATAAAGAGGTAAGGTTTGTAAGTTTGGATGTAGGAGGTAATCTCCGAAACTATACTCATCCGATTTCAAAAATTCTTTCACCAATATTTAGAATGGACCTTCAGGGTGGAGATATTATCGCGGTAAAATAAAAGGGTTTTTCGTGGAGACCAATTTTGTAAGTCGACGAAAACGAATGCGTTTCTTACGAACGCTGCCTTAACGGTAAAAGATATATGAATGACTTCTATAAGTCGTGGATAAAAAAATGATAAAATACGTCTATTCCTATGTGAAAAGGAATACTGCATGAGCGAAGCCGTGGAATATAATTTTATATTTTATAATTTTATTATGAACATTGGAATCAATGGAGTTTTCAGCACAAGTTGGTCACTATATTATGTAACCACAATTTGTACAAATGTTTACTACATGAACAACTATGGCAATATTACGTTCAAGGAATGAATGTTTTTTACTGTTTCAAAAATATAAATCAAGTAAAGTATCTGCCTTCAGTACGTACAGACACGTATATGGTCTTAAATATAGACTAGAAATTGTCGCTGCATTACGACATAGTTTAAGTTCTCAGAAAACTTTGCATTTCTAGATACTCGTGATAAGAGCGTAGCTTTTAAATTGTTATATTTATGTAAATGTTGAGATAAGGCGGTACAGCTTATTACTGTCCACCTCATAAATGCATTTCAAACCACATCAAATATATAGCCAGCAATTATTATTTGAACAATACCTTGCCCGGAATTTCAGAAAATGTACCATTAAACTGGTCACCAAAACAGTTTTACGCGACTATAATATCAACACTGAAATGTAGCCAATAAACAATTCGAAATGTTTATTGCAAACAAAAATTTACAATTAAGTAACAGAGTAGAACACGTGTCGAGTGAAAAAAGCTCTTCCTTGTAAAAAAAGCGCGAATGTCAACCAGAATACGATTGGCATCGGATCAAAAGTAAATTTGTTCAACATGTTTTAAAAATAATCGAGCTCGTCATTCCAAGAACAATATTTGCATACGCAACTCCAAATCTGTCAAGTGCGAAAATGCCATTAAAGTATTCAGGCCGATGACCCATACGGAAAGACCATAATCGATTGTGGAGTGATTAAGGGTTACTTTTGGTGGCGGGGTTGTTGCACCTGTTGTGGTCAGTGGCGGCTCGCCAAGGGAAACAGAATTTTCATCCGAATTATCCAAACAAATGTAAAGACATAAATATAAATAGTCCTAACAAATTGCGTTTGTGGTGCTCCAGAAATTGTATCTTTAAAACTGAACTCTCGAGCTTAGGTGCTATATATGGTAGACCTAACCGTAATACGTTTTTAGTCATTGTGATAAAAAATATTAATTGTGTAGGTGGACAGTAAATTGAATGGACTAGCTTACTGCCTAGTTCCTGTTAAAATTTAATAGTAAAAGATATAGACGGGGAACTAGGATACAACCGATCTTTGATCTTCAATACTTTTGAACCATTTTATTTAAAAAAATATATCTTTCTTTGCAACAGCCAATTACTTAATCCCAATCACGAGCCGCTCCTGTACGCGAAGGATAAACCCCACCGACGTTGGTGTGAGGGTAGGTCACCCCTAAATCGATATCATGGCACGTGCTTCGAAACAAAACAACGAAATCATACCATCCCTGTCCCACTTAAATTTCCACGAAAGCATTTCGGTTCGTTCAACCTGGAAAAAATCGCTCCCACTGAGTTATTATTATTGACATAGCGACACACTGTCTGGGAAAACAGGAGGAAGCACATTTTGCGGAGTGAACATCATTAGCGGTTCGTGGAAATGTAACGCGTTAGAAAATTATTTCATTGTTCACGGCTCATTTCGGCAGCATCTGGACGCGCGTCCCGAATTTTTTTCACAGAAACGATTTGGGTTACATCTGTTGTAATTAGCCGATCTTGCAATGATCGCTCTTGTGCTAAAAGTAGACATTAACGCCATTTGGGTTCAACACGGCAAGGAAAATCGTTCCGCTTGGTAATAGCACTAGTGGTAGTAGTGCAGATAAGCTACTTACGGTATGCATCACCGTCTATATTTAGCTTTTTTATGAAAACGTCACAAACTTCTACCTATATCATTTTCCAAGCACTTTTCCCTATGGTTCTAGTTACGAAGATTCTATTGTATCGTACATTGTTCCACCTTGCGAAAACAATAGCACACGTTACGAAACACATTTTCACAGCCTAGATCATTTTTATGTTAACTAAATTATAATAATTAACTCATTGCTTATTCCATTTTTTTTATTTGACCTTTACTAATGCGAACCACTTAGGCTACTGCAGTTAGCGACTTATCCCTATTTGAACGTCCAGATCTTGTCTTTGATTCTTACTTTCAAACGGGGATATTGTACATATTACGGTCCTCAGTTTTTGCCCCCATGCAGTTAAAGGAAAACTCCGTCACGAACACAGATCGGACAGATCAAAGATGCCGACGAGAGCGACCACCTCAATACATACATACTTCCAAAAAAATCGGTGGTATTTCGGATTACTTACATGTGGAACTGTAAACAGTGTGACGACCGTGTATACCTATGTTAATTGTGGTGGTCACATAATGAATCATTTGTGTAAACAAAGCAAAGATACAACATCTAGTATCGTAAAATTAGCATTTTAAATCCACGAATTTAGCCTTGCCGTTATCGATTGTATTCGGGAACTAGGTGTAAATAAAATATTACGCATTTCGTAGAAATTTCAAAGAAAAGGAGCCCTGCATAAGCTGTAACAACAGAAACATCAATAATTTGAACACTTCTATCCGATACATAATAAATTAGCATTTTCTGCTCCTGGGAGCGCATCACGTGTCAGCAGTAAAAATTAACATTTACGGACGATCCTTGCATTTTTCGTAACCGCTAATTTGCGATATTTTGGCAGTGCCGCTGCGCCCGATTAATTTGTTTACAACATCCACCACCGACCGAAATACTCGCCGATTATCCTTAAATTAAATTACCTTTTCTTCTTCCGAATGGTCCCAAGAAGGCATTGTTTTTTCCAATAATATTATCATCGATGTACTTAATAACTTTGGTGATTTCTTCATTTTTCTTGGGGATACTGGCCGATCCCGGTCTTTGTCTAGGAGAGCGCAGGGAGTAATCTTCAGGAAACGTAAAGATCTTTCTGTTCCCGTACGATTTTCGAATTGTGGTAGCCGATGTCATTTTCTGTTCATCATACGGAAAACATAAACTACGCCCGGTTTATTATGTCACTTCACACTAGCACCGATCGACACCTCTACTAACACACAAACGTTCTGTTGCGGTCACAGATGCAGGTCCGAACATCAGCAGGGATCGCTCGCGAGGAAAGCGGGCTTCAAACGATCGATAGCGACGGAAAACGAAGCAGCAGGAATTGTTCCTGCTGTGCGCCGGATTGCCAGGCAACCAACATTACGAGCTGTTTGGAAATTGTAGTAAAATGACGTAACTGTATAAAAGGCTTTATTCCTTTCAGTATGCAATAAATACAAAAATACTCAACAATGAGGCTTATTTTACAGGTTTCATCTGCCACAAACCATCATTAAGATAATGACAGTTTTCAACACCTATTCCTTTATTGACTTTTGCTCTGAAACATATTTTCACTTAGACCAACAGTAGACGCAATTTCAGCACTTACATAGCCTCTGTCGATAAAGTGGTTTTCCCTATAGCTAAAGCATGTTCTTTTCCTTCTGCCATAATAGCCTACAAAAGCTTCATGTTTAAAAATTATGTGAAGAGGTCCAAACTTACAACTACAGTATCCTTGGGGACTTCAGTCATTTTCGCCCCTGGGGATGTCAATCCAGGGCACATAATATTGGCTCCACTTAATACAAACCTAATAGCTCCCTTGTCCACTTGCTGCATTGGCAAAAAGAAAGGATCTGAAGCATAACCATCAAAACAAACATACTAAAAGTCTGCTGCTACTTTACATTTGTGAAACAATCTCAATGTTGGCATCCATTGGCTTTCTCTATGTCTAAAGAACAGCAAATCTCCAGCAGTGTTAACTATTATTTCTATGTGATCATGGCTAAAATAATAGTGATAAAAAATTGCTGCACTTTATTGAGTCACTACCACCATTTCACAATCCGCAGAGCGTCTTTTTTTGGCAAAATGTTATCGATATATCCTTCTAAATGGGGGTATGATTCAACCAACTTGGACCGGATACCCTTCTGAACTGAAGACTTCAACTGCAAAACGCCGGAAATGCTCTCCTTTTCGTCGAATCTAAATGTAGTGCAAAGATAAATGCATCTAATTGGATGTTCACTGAGGAAACTTACTTTTTAAACATTTTTAGTGGAATTCCTAAAATGTGAGGTTATATCTTTAACAGTCAGCAGGCAGCGACTACCAACCAAACAAGCCAAACTACCTAATGTGAAAATCACCAAAGTACCATAAGCAGCAACCAGCTTTACACACAAAATTTGAATTTGAGATTCTCAATTACTGTTTTACGCCCTAAAACTTTGACTTTCAAACAATCAATGCCTTAAATAAATAACTTGCGGGGTTTTGTGTTACAAAATTATTTTCATCTAGTTAACTTTGGAATTTGTATTGTGTCAATAACGCATTGGTTGTCAAATTAATGATAAACGTCATTTAATTAAATTAATTCAAGGAAGATACGGGGCCCCGTAATCGGAATGAGTATACTTCATTGTCATGGGAAACCTGAAAACACAACTACGGAGGATTCTTAAAGTATGTATAACTATTTTCATTAAGTGGCATTTTTTTTATTTTAAATGGAAATTGCACAGGCGACTAGATGAAAATAACACCTTGTATACATGTTCTTCGTAAATTATTCATACATCCAATATTATATATATATATCTCAAAAAACATTGAAGCTAATTTTCTAAATTTATTGTAAAAACATTTTTGATATTGTGTTATTGGTTGCCTATCAACACAAATGTAACATTATTCAAATAATAATAATTATTATAACTCTACAAACTGAATAAAGAAAAGATTCAAATTCTTTCAAACATTTTTTAGTTTGATTGTAATAAAGTATTTTCTAAATGTTAAATAAGGAAATTATACTGCTATTCAAGCCTTGTTAAAACACAATATAGTTATTATGCATAGAAAAGATAAGCCTTAGTAGATTTTTAATCAACTGAACTTTTTATAATTTATGCCGTGCATATTGTACCTGGAAAAGTGACTACTGACCTCTCCATCCATTCTATTATATAAGAAACATGCATTAATGTTGGTTTGCAAGAAAAGTTTGTGCACCACTTTGATGGTCCGCGTGAATGCGTAAAGCTCCGGGTTACCACACTGAAATGGAAACGACCATATATTTAAGCACATTTATAACTTTCTCATCAACGAAGAACATTACCGAAACAATAACAACGAAAAGAGCGCGGAACCACTCAGAACTCCACCACAATTTTGAGAAAAAAATGAAATATTGTGTTCATATTTTCATCATCTACTGCTTTTTATTGTGCAGTGTTTCTAGTGCCAATTTTTGGGAATTTGTGATCGGTCCCCGTTTAGGAAACCAGACGAGGGATCTTAGTGAAGACCAAAAAAACACAGTGAGTATGTTGGATTTTATATATATTTTTTTGAGTTCTTTTATTCGGCGTGCGTAAAATTCTTGAGTGTTTATAGTACCGGTTCCGTTTCAAGCATTCCGGGATGGAATGATGACTAACCTGATCACCCTACTTACCTCTATATTTACTATTATTAACGGTTGGAGAAGAGTGAAGGAATTTGTACGGGCGAAGAAAGTTTATTGTCATCTCAATTTCGTTACCGTTAACCATAACAATGACCTTGGCTTTAATAAGTGAGCATCGCGGACAATGGGCGCCAGTGGGTGGTTGTCTGTTGGGAATTTGGAAAAAGTTTTGCACAACAAAAATTATTGGCCAGAGAGTCAAATATTTTTGAAAACTGTGACGTCATTATTTCTCTAAGTCAAAATTACATCAGCGCGTTGGTTAACATACCAAATGTGGTAAATGGTAAAATTGCAATCGTTTCACTTAGTGCTATTATTTAACTTACTTACTACCATTTTATGTTTACATTCTTTGTCCAATTAACTTCAAAAATTTACAAATCCGCACCTGAAATTAATGTCTTCGTGGAGACTAATTGCATTGCATAATTATGAAATTATAACACGATCATTTAAAATTCGGGCATCGCTAATTAGGACGATTTAGAATTTCATAAGTACTGTCGCAATCCCTTCCTGTCAATTAGAGTTATCTGGATTCAGCCGAGCAGTAATTGCTGTAAAAATCCACAATTACATAAAATAGTAGTAATTAAAGAAAATTCAATGATCATAACTTGTGACACAAATAAATCTAGACCTTCAGTTACGTAATTTAAAACTTGCGGTAAATTCTTCAATTCTTTGCACACATAGAATAATGAATCACTTTCTTTAGACCTTGAACTGTTCCAGGAGCAAATCGTGAAGAGCTACGGGTACCGTTTGGATACTCATTTGGTGGAGTCTGAAACTGGACACATCTTAACATTACACAGAATACCGAAAGGTAGAAGCCGGCAGTTTGGAGATAGACCAGTGGCTTTTATTCATCATGGCCTTTTTGGGTGTTCAGATATGTGGTTGCTGCGGGGGCCCCAATATGATTTGCGTACCTATTTTATACATTAATGTTTTCAAAAAGTTCTTTTCCGAAATTTTAGCGTACATCTTGGCTGATGCCGGCTATGACGTTTGGTTGTTTAACACTCGGGGAAACACCTACTCGCGCAAACACAGAGTGTTGGATCCAGATCGAGATCCCGAGTATTGGAACTTTGGGTAAGTTTCTATCTCTGTAATGCCGTTGTTAAGATTTAGTTACAGAATTGAGGAGATTGGCTATTATGACCTCCCGGTGACCATCGATTACATCTTGAATGTAACAAACCAAAAAGACTTATACTTCCTGGGTCACTCGATTGGTAGTTCCAGCGGATTTATCACCTGTTCACTACTACCAAAGTACAACGAAAAAATACGACTGTTTTTGGCGCTGGGGCCTCTGACAAACGTCAAACATTCGTTGAATCCTTTCCATAGAATTATATTTTCCATAGGCTCAGTGTTGCTGGTAAGCTCTTATTGAGATATTTCTTTATATTAATATTTATATCCAACAAGAGATTGTCGGAATCCATGAACATCCATGAAGTCATGCCACGTAGATCTTCCGTCAGCAAAGCGTTCCAGACCATATGCGAAGAAAACTCACCTTTACAAAAACTCTGTCTAATGATCATTTTCTCAATCGTCGGAGATGATTTGAGTCAGTTTAATACCGTAAGTGAGATTTCTAATTGATGTCTTACGTCATTGGTCATTTTTAGAAAACTTTTCCTCATTTTGTGCAATATTATCCTTCCGGGACGTCGGCCAAAGTCCTGGCAAACGTAATTCAGTATTATTTATCGGGTGAGTACCGGAATCTAATGAAACTAAGGAAAAATAAAATTCTTACACTGTTCAGTAGTACCTAATTTGATGAACTATTAACCTTGACATCAATGGTAGAACAGGTTCAGAGAAAAAATTAGAAATTCTAACCACGAGAAATCTTGGAGTGATTTAAATTTTTATTAGGGGAGCGTTGAAGTGTTGCGTAAGAATAACTGAGGATTTGAGATTTCCACCTTTGTAAGGAAAAATAAAAGGAATTTAAATAGGCGACCTAAATTCCAAATTTCTTGGGGTGATTTTATTATTGCTTTTGTGTGTGTAGTTGTTGGCCTTTTATTTTTTGTATTTATTTATATCATACATTTTCCCATGTTACCTTCGACATTTTAATCTTTTATTGTTTATTTATTAACTTCCTTAGTTTTTCTTTCCTTTTCTCCTTTGGCTTTTCGTCTACTGCCCTTCATTTTCGATTTTCTTGATGGTACTTCGTCAAATTTTATCGTACCTTTATTCTTATTCTTCGTTATTGTTTTACCCTTAATATTTTATCTTTTGTATTTATCACACTTCTGGATTTTGTGTCACTGTCTGCAATGTCCAGATCGTCTAAGTTATTTCCCGCACGCATATATCTTGTCTTCGTTATATTCGATAGCTCCTATTTTTCGTATTCCAAATCTTTAATATACCGGGTGTATAATGGACTTTCAGAATTTTACATCTGAAAATAAAAAAAAAAAATATTTGCCCCCCTAATTATTTTTCAGCAAAACTTTTTAAATGAAAGTTGTACAAACATTCACAGGCGCATAAATCCATAATTTAATACTAGTTCCAATTGTTAAAATAAAAGAGAAAAAATTAAAAAAACACTAAAAATAGTGTTGCGTTTTTGGGCTCGATTAATTATTTACAAGTTATTTTAGAGTTGTATCAAAACATTTACCTCATTTACGCAAATCACATAAACGGGTTCGTCCGGCTCGACCCACTGATCTTCGACTTCAACGTAATCCAATAAATATATCGGCTGCATCCTTCTAGGCGGATCTATCGAGCTCTCGACAATTATTTCAGGCTTCCATTTCCAGAACATCATGGATGACGTCATGCTCAGGATGTGTACGAAATAATCCAGAAGATGACGTCACATTATATCACGCCGCAGCAATTCACGTCCGTTAAACTTCCCTCTCCTTCCTTTCAGAAGATATTCTACCGAAATCGCATCGTTGTTCCTTTCGTGTTGCAGCAATACACAGTGAAACATTTTCCAACATACTCTTGACTGTTCCAGTCCAATTCACAGGCGATCTTCACGATTGCCAATTTCCTGAGGCCCTGGAACAAGACAGTCTTCGTCAACTCCCATAAGGTATCCCAAGCGCTTTGGTAGGTGGCCTTCTTGTACACGAATCTCTTCGTAACCACTTCTTCGTGGTTTTTCTCGAGTGTCTGCCAGGAGGAGTACGCTTTCAACTTGCGATCTTTACATCTCCAAGTTTTTCACCAGTCACATCATTGCGCCGCGTCTTTCTTGCGTCATCCTTTGTGTCCTTTCCAACAATCTTTATCATCGACATTTTCGATTTATTTTTCGTTTTTAGTTGTTTGCCATTTTCCTTTCTGTTTCTATTATAGACATTTTCTTACATATTCTTCGCTTTTCCGCGAAGTTTAAAAAAAAATCACTTTCATAATTTGGTGTACTTACTTGCTGAAGTTGTGGCCTCCAGATAGTTCCATTGATGACATCATCTAGTTATCGCGATACAGATAGAATCTCCATGTGTAGCAAATACTCCAGGAGATGATGTCACATTATCTCGAGCACGTTGAAGCAATGAGTCATTGATGACGTCATGTTCTCGATGTGTACGGAATACGCCATAAGAGGATGTCACGCTATGCCGGACACGCTGCAGCAATGAATAATTGAGGGTCTTCGTCCGTTATAATTTTTAAAATGCAATTTTATTAATTAAAATTAATTAATTGCTGTAAAATATTTTCTTAATCCTTAGAAACCTAAAGAATTACAATTTTATTGATTCTACCTCTTTTACAGGAGAATTTGGTCGAAACGATGTAAATGTAAAGCGTTACGACAGTGAAAACGCCCCGACTTATAATTTATCAAAAATTAGCGTTCCAGTATCCTTGTATTACGGACCGGGGGATTTACTTGTAACCGAAGAAGACATAGACGATCTGGGCCGACGATTATCAAATTGTGTCGGAAAATTTAAAATTCCACATCAACAATTTAATCATTTGGATTTTGTTTTAGCAATTAACGCGAGGAGTTTGTTGTACGATAATTTACTGTCTGTGATGAACAAATATAGGTGAATAAATGCATTAAGTCCACTTTGTTTTTTAATAATATACGTTAACACTTGCATAATGATTCAGTGCGGGATCAGAAATAAGATAAAAAAAGAAAACTGTGTGTGGAGTCCACGCGCGACAGAAGTGAAACTTTTGGAGTTTACTCCTTATGAATCGATTTTCATTTTTAATGCCCGGCACAAGTTTTACTTGCCGGCGTTCTCTGTTTTTGCCGCTCCTTGTACCAAGGTCTTCTGGTTGGTCGGGGCCCCCATGGTCGGGAGTCCTTTGGTCGGCGGCCCCTTTGGTCGAGGGACCTCTTAACTCAACCAACAAAGAAATTCTCAAAATCAAATGCTACGCACATACAAACAAATCTTTTAGCCAACCAGATACATTATTTTTGAAAATATTTAGGTGTCCCAAATTTTTTGAAGGTCAGTGTACATTCTCTGTTTTTGTCGTTTCCTGTACCAAGAGTCGGAGGTCCTCTCATTGGTCCGGGGCCCCCTTGGTAGGGTGCCATCTTGGTTGGAAGCCCCCTTTATTGGGGGAGCTTGATCGGGAGCCCCTTGGTCGGCGCCCCCAGTGGTCAGGAGCCCCTTTGTCACTTATCACTCCCACTTATATATTGCATGTGTCGGGTTCGTGTTGGGTTGCGGCGCGCTTACCCCCTACAAAAATCTTTACACCCTGGCATAAGAAGTTTCACTTCAAAAACGATGTTCGGCCGCGCCTCGTCTAGAATTCTCCGATGATTCACGCACGCCGCGCGGAAGAAATGCTCCATAAAAACTTATTTAACACGTATTTATTACTTGTTAAATAATTCTATTAAAGTACGACAAACGGCTTTTTGTGCATGGCCAACTTTGACTAATTTAGTTTCAAGTAAGAAGCATATTGAACAAAACACATTTATTTTAATATTGTGTATACAAATCATGAATGTTTATTGCTAACATCAAACATACAATGTTCTCCTTACAATTAAGTACAATCTCCATAAGTAATAAAATAATACAAGAATTAAATACTTCTTAAATACACGTAATTAAGTAGCGTATCATAAAAAAACAATGTACTTATATACAATAAGTTTGATTTTATATCTGGACAGATTTGCAATATATAGTACATATGCTGGAGGGAATGGTTTTTAAGATGGCTGTATCTTCACCGACCTTGGCGCGCTGATGAGGATACAGTATCGAAAAAGTGCGCCAAAACTTGGCTTCAACAATTGCTGGCAATGGATGTGCAAGCTCTAAGCATAACTATGTGCTTAAACTTACTCACAACTCATTAAAAGCCAGCTTTAAAGATTGACTTGAACTGTATAACCCTTATAAGCTAGTTAAAAAAATTCAGTAATGCACACTATCGTCATAAGTCAGTATCTTACATCAGATGAAGCAATACCAACTTACTACAGAATTAAAGAAATATCTACATCTATACATAATAATAATAAAAATATAACAATAAAACTATAATACTATGTTCAGTGTACAAATAAAAGTATTGCACATGAAAATATCAAAACAAACAAATAAAAAAATACATCCCGCTACTGGAATTGAACAATAAAATACAATCGTAAGTACTACATTAAAACAGGAATAAGTACGTGCTAAGACTTAGTAACGTTGCTGAAATTCATGGTGCCATCTATTGAAATCAATGTGAAATACGACTATCGATCCTAGAGCTAGACCCGCTAGCAAAAACCTGAAACCAAACGAAAATTTTACTATTGCAGACCTCTATTGGAAAGTGTGACTTGTAGTTCACCACCAACTACTAAAAATGAAAAGCATGCCTTAACGACACTTACTTTTGATCATGTGATAACGCAAGAGACCTAACGCTACTATCACACGCTGGGAAGGCATATAATAAAGCCAAGTTGAAGGTTCTCCACACTTCCACAATGCCTTTGTCGCCACCGGTCATCAAATATTCCCCATCTCGGCTAAGTAATAGGCACTGAAAAGGATAATTTCAGAAGATGCGTTACATTAAGCAAATAACTACAAGAACCTGTAAATTATCGTTATGGGATTCGTGTCTTAAACGCTTGCCGTTGATTGTGAACGCCGCGATATTGCCCTTTTCGTAGTTGACAACTATTACACCCTCTCTTGACATGGCGATGTTCTCGGGAGAGGTGAACGACTGGGGCGGCTCCAAAGTACGCAACAGGTCGCCGAAGGTCGTATGGACCAACACAGGGCCACCTATGCATAAAATTATAGAGGTTTTAGTAGATTTTATTTTAAAAATTAAAAAAATTAAATATATCTAAGTCGAACTCCACAAACTTTAATCAGCGTAAAATTATAAATGGTACATTTTATTTTACTCACTGTAAGATCCGGAGACAACCAGTCCGAGTTCCGCCGAAATGACGACGCCGGAAACGGGCTGTTCGTGTCCCGTCAAGGTGGCTCTGGGCGTCGGGAACTCGGCGTCTCCTACGATGGTCTGAGTTCTGGCGTTCCAGTGCCACAGTAAAACCGTGCAATCAGCCGAGCCTGACGCAATATAACAATCCGACGTTATATTACACTCTGATCGCGACAAACAGGTGACTACACCGTAATGGCCGAAAACGATTTGAACAATTTTGGCCGTTTCGGTCGAAAAGACCCTGAAACTGTTGTCCCAAAAGCCACAAGCAATTAAAAATTTACTATCGACCGTGGTTACGAAGCAGTTTGAACGAATTCTCAAATTCTGGCTGAAGTTGTCGCCCAGGTGACGTCGTAGCATCTGATTTTGGTTCGTGCTGTTGTTTGTTTGCGCTACAAAAAGAACGGTTACTTTCGCTTGAGGTAATCGAGTTGGGGGATTTACAGAGTACAGCGTCCATCGATAACGGAAGATTGGCAGCTTGGTTTTGGGGCGTATCGGCGTAGCTTGGCGACTGAGCCACGGCAGCGTATCCAGAATTCCAGCGGTTGACGGCAAACTGCTGGTGCATGGTCACTGTGACCACTGACGGGTTCGATAGTTGCGGGTATGTGTTGGCCGAGATGTGGACAATGGGACTGTTGGAGAGGAATTTCATGGTCATGCAGACGTCGTCGGGGATGCTGGAGAACATCATAGGCGACTGCAATAAGACAAGAAAATTTTCGTAAATGAATAAATTCAAGCTAAAATTACCCACCAAATGCATTGCGGAGCTCCTCGGCGGATGTGGCTCCATCAGCAGCTGCGACGGCGTTTGTCCGAAATTCCTGATTTGGTTCTCAATGGCTTCTCGCATTACTCTGTCATGAATCGCGTCCAATTCCACATTGTTTTCATAAGTCAAATAATAAAATACATTTGTTGCACGGATGGCCTCAGGTCCTCGCTGCTTGTAACCGAAAATCAAATCGATCCATTGATGGAGCTGACAAGAAACAAACTCCGATTCCAGGGCCATCCTGTTGATCCTTACAAACTCCTCAGGAGAGTTTGCCCACGCTGGCAGATCAACGTCTCCGATGGGTTTTCCGGTCTCGTCTAAACCCAATCTGTATCTGTTCTCGTTGGAGAACATTTCCGGTAAGAAGAAGAACTCCGGTATGAGTTCTTTCACATCGGAGGTGTCGCGTTGGCAGTTTTTCCACGAGAGGGCGACAGATGTGAACAGGCGATTCGGGTAGTCGAATTTGCCGCCTTGCAGAGCAAGGAACATTGTCGTAAACGGTTCCTGAAAAGCAAATGTTGGAAAAGACGATTTCATTTTGACAAACGACTACTAACCACACGGATCATCCAGTTGTAAACGAAAGCTGAGGTCGAATAATGGGTGCCGTAGTGGAAAGGCGGAATACTTTCGTGTTCCCATGTGTTGTATCTTTCTTCGAAGTATGCGCGTCGGTTCGGGTTTAGTGCCCCTATCGGCTTCGAGAGGTCGCGGTAATTGCTTGGTTGACTCAAATCTAGATCTTTTGTTTCGTAGTTGGTGAGGACCCACGGAAACACGGGGTACTGGTTTAAGTCGTTGTACGTCCTCCCTAAAGAAAGAGAAAATGTTGATGTGAAGAAGTTTCAATATTACCTTACATGGGCATTCGAAAACAATATTCCTCTAACAGAGATAAAGAGGAAACCTACAAAATTACAACTTTTTCAAATTTGTTTAGTATGTATTAAAAATACAAATATTGTGCTTAATTAAATTTTTTCATTATATGCTTGAAATAACAAAAGAACTCGGTAATCCGATTTTTTCGATAATACGTATTGGGTCGGTTTTAATCCGGATTGACGAGTCACTACTGTATGAATAATTTTAAAATCTACATATTTATACAAATTATTTTTAACAATATATGTACTTCGTATTTTATGAAATTTAAAGAGCTGTTTACTCGTTAATACTTCCCTAGATTATTTAAAAAGCAGAATTGTAACATTTTCTTAAACAAAGAGCTCCAAAGTAAAAAAAATAGTATATTACACTCGTTTAACGAGACATTGTGACATTCGTTCCATTTGGGCACTTCTCGCTGCACTCGTCAAACCCACTCATGCCACAATGAAGCCTCTTGTTAAACTCGTATAATAATGTACTATTATGTCATTCATTAATTTACTTCATGTATGCCAATAATTTACCACAGAGAGTGGAAAACAACATTTTGCAAACTATACTAACCGTTGTAGATTTTATAGTCTTTTTCAAATTCAAAAAACCACCAACACTGTATTTTATCTTGAAAATACAACCAGCAACATCGTATTGACGCTTGACATGGGGGAAAAGATAGAAGGCCCCAAACAGACATCTCATTGCTGTCTGCTTTTTAAGTTTTGTCATTTCAAAACGTTTTTACCTTCTTGCATAATTTTCAAGTTTATATTCATCTTGAAAGGTCGACAATAAATGTTGGAGTCATAATGAAAAAATAATGATAAATGGTTATTTTTTTGCATAAACTTATATTATCCAAACAATAATGATGACATTAACAAAACCTTCAAATTAAATCACAATTCGCTACCGATGAAGTATTGTAAATTGAAACGCACCCTGTGTACATTGCAATCCTAGCGCAAAGTTGGTTGCCTACCTAAAACTTCCAACCGTTGGTATCTGATAAAGAGCCCATCAGTCGTCCGTTCTTTTGAATGATTGCGACAGCTCGACTAAAACTACATACGCAACATAGTTTAACAATAGTAAATGGAAATAAATCGTGGGAATATTATCTCTGCCGTCCCGACTACCTTATTAATACAATTATAATGAACATCTGACTGATGTTATCTTCGTCCAGGCTTCACTTCAACCAAGAAAATAAACTACCCGATGTCAAATATCTCCCTTTAAGACATAAGCTTTTCGAATATATTACGGCTGCGTTTTAAAAGACAGTAAAACGTTGGAATTTTTATATTCGTCATGCATCTATCGCGACATTTTGATTTCCAGTTTAATGTTTCTGAAAGCACGCAAATGTCGCCTGAAATATCTCTTTTGATCTCGCAACGGCGGAAAAGGAAAAAAGAAACAATCATAACCACTGCGTACAAACGAGGGTCGCCATAGCCGCTAAGAAAAAAGGTGTTGGGAAAAGTTCTTTAATGTTCGTGCTTAAGGTTTTCTAGAAATAAATTTTAGGAACGCAGACAGTAAGAGTATTCTTGTGGCATTTCTACCAGATAAATTCTTTTTCAAGTAATTCACTATTAATCTCAAACATAATTTTCAATCTATGAATACTGTATTATTTTTTTCAAGTCGTAGCTGTGAGCTGCTGTTGAGCGAAAGAGTTGTGCCCCAAAAGCGACCTAATGATAATTTTTGGCTCTATTTTAGCTTTAACTTACCGACCGAAGAGCTTTTTTTAATGCTTACCCTATAGATAAAAATAATTCCAAATTAATTCTGGGTGAGATTTGAGTTTACTACCGTATTGGGACTCAATTTGTGGAAAACAGTTGACAATTTATTTACATTTCTGATATTTCAAGTGTTCTTACAAAAAATTTATCCACTTTAAATTAATTGCCACTTAAAGAAAGTCCATAAGTTGTTATTACAGCATGATATATTGCCAATAGTCGGTTTCTAACCTCAGAAGAAGAAAAACCTTGCAATATATTCCCACATTTTACATTCTCCAATATGTAAAATGAATCAAATATTTCTTTTCAGTCGTGAGGTGTAAACCACATACAACACTATCCACTTATTGTTTACATAATTTACCTTTCACTTCTTTTGGATGACTGGATGATATTATTATTTGTATACTCAAATGTTTTGTTTTTATAGAATATACAGGTTGTTTGATAAAAAAAGAAAAAATATAACTGTTATTTCTCATTTGATTTTAATACATAAAAGCACCTCTTGTTAATTTATCCGAAAAATCATCTGAAAGACTTCTTTTGAAAAAGATCAGACAAACTTATACTTGTTACAGATTGAAGATGACAGAGACAAGGAATAGTTTAAAATGTAGAAGAGAAATCTCTTGTGCAATCTTTGAAAAAAATTAGAACTTGGGGAGGACTACGACAAGGCTGCAGCCTGAGCCTTATACTGTTCACCATGATAAAGAATAGGTCCTATTTAGTTTGTACAACTGAACCCTTTAGCACAGACACAATTTCCACCAAAACGAACTGACGAATATTTAACCATTATACCGGGTGTTATGAAAATGGATACAAATATTTTAGGCGGTGGTAGAACTCGTCAATTTGAGTAACTTTCCTTGATAACAATCTTTATTGCAAAAAAAATAGTTTTCGCACTCAAACACGTACCCGCTACTGATTTATATCAAGCTTTCACTTCGAAAAACTATCGCCCGGAAAAACGCTTCGCAAAAAAAAAACGTAAAAACTGAAACTGGCTCGAAACGACTCGTCAAGAGGGTAAATGCAAAAAAATTAGATGTTGAAAAAAAGTTATGTATGTATAAAGACAATCTTGGGTGAACTTTTTTTCATTTTGGTGTAGCCCAAAAATCGACCCCAAAGTATTTTTCAATGTATATTTAGCATTTTTATAATAATTATGTACGATTTTTTCTGTTTTATTCTTTTCAGATTTTCTTCGACCTTATTCAAATGTAACAAATTATGTAACTTAAATTTTCCTCAAAAAATTATGTAATTAAGAGTATTACTATTATTACTATATAAAAATAATTAAAATGGGAATACTATTAAGGTCCGTCCAGCTTGCTGGGGAAAAATAATAAATGCGTTATAGAAAAAATTATTGTATTGGTGTCCATAAGGTAAGAGGTGAATTGAAGTCCAAAATAAAGGAAATTTGGTAACAACGTAGCAACGATAGTTCCATTTTCGATATGAATAAAAAATGACTGAATTATAAACCCTAAAAGAGAAACATTAAAACTACGAAATTAACTTAATAAAACTTAATAAAAAAACGAACACCAAACTGGTAATTATACCAGAAACGAAAAAGATAAAATGAAAATTTACCTACGACAAGCAAGAAAAACATAGAAAGGTGGAAAGCACACTTCGCGGAAGAACTATTAAATTACGGCGTAAAACCATTAAGTAAAAACTGGGAAAGTTGTTTTGACACGGATTTATACCTGAAAATAAATGACGAACTCCGCTATAGTATCATACGTGATTGTTACGTACATAATCTATTCTATTAAAAGCCCTGCGCTGCAGATTCAACAATCCGATTCAATTTAGTTCAATAGCGGGCCAAGTGAGAGCGCTATATGAAGCATCTAAGAGGAAGAACAGTTGAAACGTATATTGTTTTCACCGTCAAGTTGCCGACTGAGAAAGTAAAGAATTTCTTCGGTTGATTATAGGATGTGTCGCCAACACAGAACTCGCATTTCGTTGTTTACCTCTGCGGAAGAAAAATGTCTACATGGAGCGATCCTGCTAGCTTGACGTGAAGCCATCAGGACTATAATTTCGAAAAAAACCTCTAAAATCCTATGGTTATTTTTTTTAAATTTTTATCTAATACATATTAAGTTATATAATTTCTACAAAAATTATAAGAGCAATAAAATTAAGTCCTTGGCATTAAACTTAAATTATCATGGGGTTAATTTTTTATTTTTTAATATTTTAAAGTCATGGTTCTGCTAGCTTGACGTCAAGCCAGCAGAGCCATAATTTCTACTAAAACTATGAGAGAAATAAAATTAAGTCTTTGGCATTACACTAGCCTTTCAATAGCCTTAAATTTTCATGGGGCTAATTTTTGTTTGTTGTTTTTTTTTTCATATTTTAAAGTTATGGTCCATGAAAACCGCAAGAACAATAAAATTTATTCTTTGTCATTAAATTAGCCTTTAAATAGACTTAAAATCCTATGTAGCTATTTTTCAATTTTTATCAAATTTTAAGTCATGGTCCTGCTAGCTTGACGTCAAGCCAGCAGAGCCATAATTTCTACTAAAACTATGAGAGAAATAAAATTAAGTCTTTGGCATTAAATTAGCCTTTCAATAGCCTTAAATTTCCATGGAGCTAATTTTTGTTTGTTGTTTTTTTTTTTCATATTTTAAAGTCATGGTCCATGAAAACCGTAAGAGCAATAAAATTTATTCTTTGGCATTAAATTAGCCTTTAAATAGACTTAAAATCCTATGTAGCTATTTTTCAATTTTTATCAAATTTTAAGTCATGGTCCTGCTAGCTTGACGTCAAGCCAGCAGAGCCATAATTTCTACTAAAACTATGAGAGAAATAAAATTAAGTCTTTGGCATTAAATTAGCCTTTCAATAGCCTTAAATTTCCATGGGGCTAATTTTTGTTTGTTGTTTTTTGTTTCATATTTTAAAGTCATGGTCCATGAAAACCGCAAGAACAATAAAATTTATTTTTTGTCATTAAATTAGCCTTTAAATAGACTTAAAATCCTATGTAGCTATTTTTCAATTTTTATCAAATTTTAAGTCATGGTCCTGCTAGCTTGACGTCAAGCCAGCAGAGCCATAATTTCTACTAAAACTATGAGAGAAATAAAATTAAGTCTTTGGCATTAAATTAGCCTTTCAATAGCCTTAAATTTCCATAGGGCTAATTTTTGTTTGTTGTTTTTTTTTCATATTTTAAAGTCATGGTCCATGAAAACCGTAAGAGCAATAAAATTTATTCTTTGGCATTAAATTAGCATTTAAATAGCCTTAAATTCCCATGGGGTTAATTTTTTATTTTTTAATATTTTAAGGTCATGGTTCTGCTAGCTTGACGTCAAGCCAGCAGAGCCATAATTTCTACTAAAACTATGATAGAAATAAAATTAAGTCTTTGGCATTAAATTAGCCTTTCAATAGCCTTAAATTTCCATGGGGCTAATTTTTGTTTGTTATTTTTGTTTCATATTTTAAAGTCATGGTCCATGAAAACGGTAAGAGCAATACAATTTATTCTTTGGCATTAAATTAGCCTTTAAATAGACTTAAAATCCTATGTAGCTATTTTTCAATTTTTATCAAATTTTAAGTCATGGTCCTGCTAGCTTGACGTCAAGCCAGCAGAGCCATAATTTCTACTAAAACTATGAGAGAAATAAAATTAAGTCTTTGGCATTAAATTAGCCTTTCAATAGCCTTAAATTTCCATAGGGCTAATTTCTGTTTGTTGTTTTTTTTTCATATTTTAAAGTCATGGTCCATGAAAACCGTAAGAGCAATAAAATTTATTCTTTGGCATTAAATTAGCATTTAAATAGCCTTAAATTCCTATGGGGTTAATTTTTTATTTTTTAATATTTTAAGGTCATGGTTTTGCTAGCATGACGTCAAGCCAGCAGAGCCATGATTTCTACTAAAACTATGATAGAAATAAAATTAAGTCTTTGGCATTAAATTAGCCTTTCAATAGCCTTAAATTTCCATGGGGCTAATTTTTGTTTGTTGTTTTTTTTTTTCATATTTTAAAGTCATGGTCCATGAAAACCGTAAGAGCAATAAAATTTATTCTTTGGCATTAAATTAGCATTTAAATAGCCTTAAATTCCCATGGGGTTAATTTTTTATTTTTTAATATTTTAAGGTCATGGTTCTGCTAGCTTGACGTCAAGCCAGCAGAGCCATAATTTCTACTAAAACTATGATAGAAATAAAATTAAGTCTTTGGCATTAAATTAGCCTTTCAATAGCCTTAAATTTCCATGGGGCTAATTTTTGTTTGTTGTTTTTTGTTTCATATTTTCATGAAAACCGCAAGAACAATAAAATTTATTCTTTGTCATTAAATTAGCCTTTAAATAGACTTAAAATCCTATGTAGCTATTTTTCAATTTTTATCAAATTTTAAGTCATGGTCCTGCTAGCTTGACGTCAAGCCAGCAGAGCCATAATTTCTACTAAAACTATGAGAGAAATAAAATTAAGTCTTTGGCATTAAATTAGCCTTTCAATAGCCTTAAATTTCCATGGGGCTAATTTTTGTTTGTTGTTTTTTTTTTTCATATTTTAAAGTCATGGTCCATGAAAACCGTAAGAGCAATAAAATTTATTCTTTGGCATTAAATTACCCTTTAAATAGCCTTAAATTCCCATGGGGTTAATTTTTTATTTTTTAATATTTTAAGGTCATGGTTCTGCTAGCTTGACGTCAAGCCAGCAGAGCCATAATTTCTACTAAAACTATGATAGAAATAAAATTAAGTCTTTGGCATTAAATTAGCCTTTCAATAGCCTTAAATTTCCATGGGGCTAATTTTTGTTTGTTGTTTTTTTTTCATATTTTAAAGTCATAGTCCATGAAAACCGTAAGAGCAATAAAATTTATTCTTTGGCATTAAATTAGCCTTTAAATAGCCTTAAAATCCTACGTGGTTATTTTTCAATTTTTACCTAATTTTAACTCATGGTCCTCTGCCAGCTTGACGTCAAGCCAGCAAAGCTATAATTTCTACGAAAACTATGAGAGCCATAGTTTTTGGCTTTAAATTAGCCTTTAAATTCTCATGTGGTTAATTTTCGTTTTTTCGACTTTGGTCCTGCTAGCTTTACCGACGTCTTCAGCTGAAGTAAACGCTATAAATCATGGTGGAAAAATAAATTGAATTCTGAAGACAGGGGATGGACGGTAAACAACAATGGGTTACAAACTATTGAAAATATTTTGTCGTCAGCTCCCGATAAAGTAATAAACACTATATTTTGCAACTGCACCAAAGGCTCAGATGCAAGTTGCAGCTGTAGAAAAATAGTCTCCTATGTTCTGCTGTATACGGGCACTTCCGTGGGCAATTATGTCATGTTCCCAATCCAATACCTCCCCATCCGTAGATATGTAATATTAAAGAGAAATAAGACCAGTGAAACCCGGAATTGTATGAAAAGCTTGTTGTGACGTAAAAAAGCGATTGAACCTCAAACGAAAGACAAATCTAACACTGTGATCAATGTGTCCAAGTCAGAAATAAATCAGGCAATAGTTGAGCTCCAGGATTTTAAGACAAGATCAGAATCAGCTGTATGGGCTTACCACACATGAGTAACCACCGGTTTAAGAATTGAATTTAAACATGACACAAAAAATATTGGATTAAAAAGATAACAAAATTGCTCACTTGAAAAAAAAATTATATGGAATCAGTGAATTAGTATATAGTAAACTCTTAACGACAACACATTTTCTACATCAAAGCATCACAGGACACATTATTTCTAGTTCAAAAAAAAGTGAAATGCTTTTCTGGACGCGGACTTCACACAATAAGCCTTCTAAAATATCTTTTGTATATAAAAATAAAAAATACAAAGCACACGTAAATGCTCGCGATTGAAATAGCCCCGGTGTCGCAGTCAATTAGCAGTTGGTAATCGAAACGGAAATTCTCGGCGGCGAGGAGGAAGCATCGTTTTTATGGGACGTCGCATGCGAAATTAACAGTTGTCACAAAGAGGCTGGTTTTAAATTAAAAACGCATTCATCACGGCACACACCCGCAGCTAATTATAAACCGTGAACGTCGTCACCGACGCCACTGACTGCTTTATTTAGATCCCGTAAGCTTTCCTCGTGGAGCGATCCTCGTAACGAAGGGTTGGCGGCGGCGTCGAGACGCAAGGACTCACGTGAGTGAAGTGGCGCCTAATTCGCGTCGACGTTCTCCATCCGCCCAAACAACCCTCCTCGCCCTCGCTTCGCTCAACCCCAGTCTCATCGTCACGCCGATGCGTTTACAGAAATAGAATTCGTACACATGACTCTGTTATGGCGAAGATATATTTCAGAGTAATTGGGTAATTAATTACGTGCGGATGAAGTTCGTTGACTGCGGCTGCGGCCTTGCATCGGTGCAAGGAATTTTGTTATTGGGAAAAAAATCGGTGGGGTATTTTAAGGACTTTAGGTGTGCAAAAGAGCAGTTTTCTTGTGTCAAGAATGGCGACAAATCTCCAGTAATCTGTTCAGAAATGTTCTTGTAAGCTCTTTTCTTTTTTGTACACATGCGGTTTGTAGAGATATACATAACCTTAAAAAGCATAAGAAGCAAAGTAATTTTACTTGGTTAGTTATGATCAAACCAAGCCGAAAGCAGCCCAATTTTTTTTTTCATTTTTCATCGATCTTTTTCAAAATGATAAAATTTAATGTCACTTAAAATAACACTACTTACCAGCTATCGTGTTGAGAAACATGAGATATTCGAAATTGGATATTTCTCTGCGTTGCCATTTCTGTGTCATATTTGAATTTCTCATCAGCTGACGTGGTGACATCATGCTGGCCCGCCTGGATGCCACAAGAAATTTTTTATTGTTTTAGGGGCTAGTCGAAATTGGATATGACAGAAACAAAATGACACTCACCTGGTCTGTGGGATTCCGTATTTGATACCGACGCCCACTCGAGGTAGAGCTTTTATGACCTTCTTTACGGTGGCTTGGTCGGGAAAAGCGAACATGATGGATGCTGGAAAAGATAAGAGATGTGTAGTAGGTAATTGTGTATACGCAGGTACTAGATACAACAAGTTCAAAATTAAGTTTTATTTAGAAGATGTTTAAAACCTGCAAGAGCATGAATTCTATAGAATTATTATCATCGTCTTCATTTAAGAAATCAAAAAATGTATATTTATTTCCTTAACAAAAACGTTATAATTTACGTATCTTATCAGATGTCAAAAATCAGATGAAAAAAGGCTGACATAAAAAAAATCTGAATAGAAATTTTAACTGTACGACGGGACTGAAATATTATGTAATTTATGTTTACTGATCTTGGCGATAAATCTTGAAAAGTTTGCCGGAAAATTGGAAAATTCGGGAAAAACTGAGTTTTTTTTTCTATGGAATTTTTGTATGAACTCAAGACCGTAACTCCTAATACGACCGGTGGATATGCGTAATTCTTTTTTGTTTTGTACGTTGTGGTCCTGTAAAGTGAATTTAATGTTTTATTTAAATTTCAACTGGAAAAACTAATCGAATGAAAATTTTGCCAGACCGTATGCTCCAATGAAATCGCGGAAGCTAGAGTTTTTAAATGGCAAAATTTTTGTCATAACACCGAAATAAACAATATTTTTGAAAGCCAAACATTTGTCTAAAATGAATGAACCGAAACGTTTGAGCGACAAATTCTTAGAGATGCAGTGTCCCATCCCAGAATGTGCCTCAAAATACTGTTAAAACAAGAAATTCCATTTGGCAACAGTTTAATAAATTCTGCAATGAAAGAAAGTACCAACTTTCTATCAAACACGCCTGTACAAGAAATTGCTGAAATATTATAAGACGGGATACAATATGAGAAAAAAGAACGGTGAATACTATAAAGAAACGTGCGTAAAATTCATTTTTAACACCACTGCCAAATTGGCGGAAGAAAAATATTTTTCCGAGTATCAAGTAAGAATTAATCCGTTCACAGACATTCTGTTTGCGAATGCACCACGTGCTAGAGATGTCAAAAGAAAAAATCTGAAAGAACGTGCGGACAAGTGAAAACAGAGTTCTCAAGCGTTATCAGCAGAAGAGATTAATGCAATGGTAAGTGTTTGGAATGAGGGAGAGCCCGACGGTTTGCAAAGAAAATGTTTCCACGTATGTGCATTTGAACTTGCTTGGAGAGGAAATGAGGCTGCTAACTGCAAGAAAAAAAAATAGAAAAGAGAAACCAAAAAAAAAAAAATCGGATTATTTACAATAATTGTACTTTTCATATAATAAACAAATAACTTATTTTTTGTTTTATTCATGAAATAGTCTTCGGAATACCTATCGCTCGTGATAAAATTTTGTATATAAAAATAAAATGGGAAAGATCTGGAGAAAAATTTGGAAAAACGCATTCCAGTCTAAATTAAAAAAGAATTATACATTTGTTTTTACTTTTGTGTTGTTTCGCAATCTGTACAAAAAAAATAATTGTACAGGACAACGGTTAATTACAAAAAAAGTGAACAACACAAATTTAATGCTGTAAACAAAATATCAGAGGTGTGATTTTGAAAAAAATAAATCCTGTAAGGAAGCTGCAATATAAGAAAATGTGGAAGAAATACTCTCACTTTACTGAATACTCAATTTTTTTCGGAAATGGGTCCTTGAATGTAAATGTATGAAAGTATCATTATCGATTAATGTAAAAAATACGGAGTAAAAACACGGCTAGTTTCTGCGCTGTTAGTTTTACTGCAACTACTTATTACACGCTCCTTTGGTTGGAATCTACGAACGTTGAAATTGCTTATATTTGCCGTAAGATTCTACAGACATCTCAAATATCGAACCTACTCAAAGATGCTTCACACCGTCATCAGGGATGCTTTTATGGGAAGAATAAAAAAACTAATTAAGTTTAGAAAATAATCAATCAATGACCGTTTTTGCTTCAATATATTTTCTTAAAACCGCAATAAGTTTTGTTGGCTTATTCCTTCACATGAAATTAAATTAAAAAATTTGTGTGAATTACTTTGCGATTGATGGCTCCACATTGGTTGCTGATAATTCGAAATAGTAGAATATTTTATTAGAAGTAAAAGTGGTAAGTATGTAGCTTTGAAAAGTCACAACTATAAACGAGCCACGAAAGTGCCACTTTTCTGCGAATAAAACACGCTATTTTTTCTTCAAACGCCGAAAAATTTTTCAAAGCAAACGCTCGCGGAAAATTGAGCGGCAGACAAAATACTTCGCCTGCCATGGCAGAAAATGGCCGTTTGTCATTGCCTATTGACGTATAATGTCACGTTTTTCTGACGTTTGAAGAAAAATATTTTTCAGATGCCATTATAATCATATTGTCCAAAAAACCTCTTAAAGTCATGAATTAATTATCAAAATAAACTGATCGAATATAGTGAGTGATATGATACATGGATTATTAATAATTATGTACAATAAATAGCTATTTATTATACAAGTGTCTTATAAGGCAAATAACTCACAAAAGAAATGTTTAGCCACGAGAGTTTGCTTGAGCACGCGCGCTTTTCCGTGTCATAATGGACCAAAGCGGTGTTATAATAATTACACTAAAAACAGTATAATTAATTTTTTAATACTGCAAATTTGGCAATCCTAACATTTCCTGATCCTAACCTTACTTCGCTGTGTCAACTCCCAGTCGCTTTCAACGGCTGTCAATGTGAATTGGGATTTCAGCGGTTTGAGCCATTCAAACAAAAGCACTGATGGCGCTTGCAGAAGACTGTGAAGCTATGGGTGAGGAAATGCTTGAGGGTGTCTACGGTGATCACGCGGATAAAGGGGTTCCACTTGTTGTGGCGGGATTTGATTGTAGACATTTTGTGGATGGGAAAATTTAGTTTCCAGGGCCAGAAGGATATCGTGTTCGTCCTTGTCAATGTCCACACGACGGATCACAAAGAAAAAAAACGGGCCTGTGCGAGTTGTTTGTGGTTGGGGGCGTTTGTTACGGAGGTTATTGTGAGGTTAGGGGCTTCAGTCATAGCAGAGACCGACGTTTTTGCAGGTCGTTCGGGATGGGTTAAAATTCACTACCAATTTTTTTGATACAGTGAAAAGGATAAACAAAAATACGAGTATTGACGTTTCAAATTAATTCTTTATCATAGCCGCCGTTAATGCACCTAGCAAACGTAGCCAACCGCCGCGGAATTCCCTAAATTGTAAAATTTGATTATTTTGTACAAAAAGTGTCAAAGTAGAAAAAAATACTGTATGATAACTGGTTTATAAGGAATTTTGTAGCACTTACTCATTTAGGGCATTCCTCGCTACGCTCGTCGTGCCTTAAACCCGTGCGTGCGACAACTTATAAAACTCGTATCATAATATATTATTATCCAACACCTCCTTCTGTAACCGTTCTTAAAACATTCATCAAATACCCAAAAAATTTTGACGTTCATTTGACGTTCAAAATTGTTGGTTTATGAACTGGTTGCTATAAAAGTATTTATCCAACACCTGTTTATTATAAGTCATAAACTCGAGCAAGCTCTCGTGGCTAAAAATTTCTTTCGTGACTTATTTGCCTTATAAGACACTTGTATAATCAATTGCTATTTTTTACACCTTAACGTGCCTTAACTTAAATTACTTAAATTACACATCAAGAATTTTATTGCATGTACAAGAAGTAAATAAAAATATTGCTGTTAATGATATCACCAACAGGTTTTCTTTTTTATTTCGGAATGCTCTTTGGCATTTTCTCACTATCACTGCAGGTTAGACACATACATATTATTTACATGCTAGCATCACACTACTAATTTCAGCTTGTAGTATAAGTTTAGCTTAATCGGTGGTGGCAGACACTCAAGATCCTAAAACTTCTTTACGGTTTCTAGGCTTAGTAAGTCGGCGATAAAATTGTTTTGTGACGTTTTCCATACACTCTTCAATGAGATTTTGATTCGAGACATTTTGATGGATATTCTTTGAAATTTAAATTTTCTTTTCTTTCTTTACCAATTGTTTACAGTCCTGCATGTGTACAGACACGAAATAACCGATTATATGAGTATCAACCATCAGGAATTCCTAGATTACCGACCGACATGAGAACACATGGAGAGAAGCGACGAGGAGAAAATTGACGAAAATAAAGTAAATAAAACGTAGAAAAGTGAAGAAAACAGCGAAGAATGGAAAAAAGGGTAAAAGTAAGAAAGGGGTTGAGGAGTGGAAAAATATACCGAAACAAGATTGAAATTACTAGAAAGAAGAACGAATGAAGCAATATCAACAAAGAAAATGGAAGTAGAAGTAGGAGAATGATTGGGAAGGAACAGATGAAAGGAGGAAGAAAAAAAAGGGAAGAAAAACAGGAAATTGTATCAATCAACAAAGAAGAAGAAGTCTGGAAATAAATAAAAAGAGAACGAGAGGTGAAAAAGAGAGCAGATGAGGAGATAACGATAGAAGAATGGAAAGAATACTTCAAAGAATTACTAGACGGAAAGGATGAAACAAGAGAACGAGAAAAAGGGGAAGCAACTACGAAGAAGGGACGGTGGGAGAAGACGAACTAAAAACCGAAGAGTGGTACGCAACAGAAGAAGTAATAGAGACAATGAAAGAAAAATATAAATATAGTACCTAAACGACGTCTGGCAAAGCAAGGGATTCCCAAGTCAATAGCTGTCTAATGTGTCCGATACACAAAAAAGATATACGCAATGATACTAGAAGAGAAATTGAAGGAAGAACTCGAGGAGAAAGAAGTGTTACCAGATGGACAAGGGGGAAGCGCCATAAACAACGTGTACATGTTGAAACACCTTATAGATAAAGAACTCGATAAGAAAGGAGGAAGATGTAAGCGCTGTTTGTAGACCTGAAAGCGGATTTTCGACAGTGTAAATAGAGGGAGATTATGAGAGCATTTGACAGAGAAAGGAATAAACGAACATCTGTGAGCAGAATAAAGAAAATCTACCTATGGAAACGGAGAACAGAGTAAAAGTAAACGGGATAATAAGATTATGGCCAACAAAAGAGGTAAGACAAAAATAGACTAGCGCAGGCAGGGGGAGTGGTGGTAGGAAACAGAAATGGGCACTCGCTGGCATCTGCAGATGATATGGTGCTAATAGCGAAGGAGGCCAAAGAAATAAAGAGAATAATCAGATGCTTAGGAAGATACCTACCAAAAAGAGGTATCTAGAATTAAACGGGGAGAAAAAAAAAAAAAGATTTTCAGAAAGGAGGCAGAAAAAAGACAGAGGAATAGATATGGGAAGAAAAAGAGATAAAAAAATAAAAGACTATAAATACCTGGGCAACACCTGAGAAAAGAAAAAGACACGTAAAGGAGCTGGAAAGAAAAGCGAACGGGCTTGGAGAATAGGCGAGAGAAAATTCGATCGCGACATAAGAAGGAGAGCACTAGAGGAATGATGTACGAAAGGCTCTGTACTACTGTGACGTGACGTACCGAGCATAAATAATGAGGATAAAAGGAGCAAGAAAAGCTAGAAGAAATCCAAGCTAAGTAGTGGAGATGGATACTAGGAATGGATAGAGAAACGTAGGGGTATATCGCGCTGGAAGAAGTAAAGAGACATAAGATAAGAGTGGAAGCAGCAAAAAGAGCAGTAAGATTTGAGAAAAATCAGAATGTAAGATCTTACAAAGGGACAAAGAATGAGAAGGCGGAAAGAGCAGGAAAAGAGAGAAGAAAATACTATGAGCGAAGCGTGAAGAAATAATGGAACGAATGTACTGAGCGAGGTAGTCAAGAAGGACCGATATGTACAGAAGCAGGAAGCATAAATGATATAAAGCACATTATGAAATGATGAAAGAATGTGATGAGTGAGGAGAGAGAAGACCGGAAAGTGCTGTTAGAAAAGAAGAAGAAAGTAATTAAAATTAATTTAGCTATTTTTATTGTTGCAATCCTTGTAATCCTTTTCAAAGCCGCGGAAGGCAAGAAAATAAATCTTTTTATTATGAGTATCGACCATATCTGCACCAAATATCAAAGTGCTAAATCTGAGTCCAATAAAAATGCCATCCTTCGAACTCTAACCTTCGAAGTTGGTTATCAAAGATGAGATGAATATTTACTTAAATCGCACTATGAGAAAAATTTAGAAACATGTTCCCTCCTCCAACAAATTCGACAAATAAATTAATGTTAAAAAGTCTCTTAATTTTACTCTATACATACTATATTTTTTCCCTGTTAGGGTTTAAGATAAAAAAATACTTTATTAAAATATTTATAACAACTTTTTTCGATCACTCTATAAATCGATATTCCAATTTTGTCATAAAGCTAGTTTTTCCAGTTGCAACACTTAACTAATTAGGTCACCCTAGATAACTAGCAGGCGAAATCAGAATTTACTAATAAAAAAAATGCTCTTATGGTCAGTGTCCACCAATGGATTTAAAATATGTAGCACTAAATTGTAAATTTCGAAGAAAACTGAAAACGTTGACGAGATATCTCTATCAATACCATCCTGAACTGGTTGACATTTCAAAGTTTTGCATTAGAAACTCATCAATTTGCAAAACGATAAAGACACAAATAAACATAATTTTAATATTAAAACACATGTTTTCGATCTATTAACAACGTCAATTATTTCTTAAAACATCAATTCAAAGCAAAAACGGTTGGCTTCTTACGCATTTGCAATTCTTAATCAAATGATTTCATTGTATAATTCAAACATTACTTTAATAATGGTGACGTAGAGGAGAGTGGAATAACCACCCTCAGAAAAAACAACGATTGTTTTCTGTTTTAAATATGTACTTACTCCTACTAGCCAAGAAGATCTCGATTGCGACATTCTGCAACAAGTACTTCCTCGAAAAGATCGCCCTGACCTCCGAGAAGTACCACTTTCCATGCAAATGATCGCAATACTTCAGAACCTGAAACCAAATAACCGAATTAACAGAATTCACATCCTCTTTTAATTAACAGCATGCTCGTAACTTTAATTAACGTTTAATTAACTGGTAATTAAATCTCCTCCTGCAATCCGGAACGCACTCGCGGCCGGCAAGATGGCCGCCGTCAAATCCGTAGGAGGAGCCGCGAAACTGATCGTGATTGTTGATAATATCGATTTGGCAGCTACCGAGCTCCACATTGGCACGAGACGAGACTGCGCCATACAATTCACACTCCTGATAACAACGGCAGGACTAAAGGAATAATTTTCCTGCTGCACGTCCAACGGAACGCGCGATTCCGAGAAACACCACCTCGACGTCGATTTATGGGTCTGTCCGGTGATCTTTTTTTTCGTTTTGTTGAAAAAGGGGACATCTTCTGTCTACGCAGGTAAAAACAATGGGACGGTGGAATATCAAGTGTTATCTTGGCATTCCTATCGGAACAGGTCCGCCATAAACTCGCTGTCAGGGTGACAGTTCTTTCATGGTCGTAAATAACGACAAGACGGGGTCGAGGAGGATTCATCAAATTGGAGAAGTTTGTACAAAGGTGTATTGTTTTAAGTGACTGGTAATGGGGGATTGCCTGCGGATGGTGAAGGAACATGGGGACAATGGGCGGTTAAACGACTTATATTACTATAACTTTTAGCAAACATTCTTGTTCTGGCGATTTGATTTCTTTTTACTGTAATTCTTTCTTACTGCCTGAAATTTTAATTAATTAACATGTACAAAATAATTCGAAGTATAATCTGATAAATGTTGGCAAAGATCGTAACGTTTTTCGTAACTTGCCTCAGCGTTTAGTTGATAAACAGAAAAGCATTTCACTTTAAGGTGGTAGATGCCGCTTAATCTGTGTTTCACTGAACTATACCAAATGGTACTTTAATTAATAAAGGTACATATTTGTAGGTAGTAATATAATAATTATTATACAGGCTGCGTCCACCCAAAATATCTCGAGATGGAACATGCATCACCGAGATTTCTTTCTAAACGTCATTTAAAGGTTCTAGTTTGCACCCTAAAGGCCAAGTGCCAGTCGGAGTCGCACACGAAGGGTTCCGTTCCACCTCCATATTTTTAAAAAATACTTGAAAAAACACCGTTTCTTGTATGGGGATCCTTTTTACTTTAGACTTTATTTTATTTTTATGATTTGTTGTCTGCCTATTATGGTTCAAAAGATACAGCCCTGTGACAGACGGACGGACGGACAGACGGACAGCCGAGCCTTGCACTCTTGGGGTACGGAACCCTAAAAATGAAAAAAGTAAGGACCCTATAGATACAACTGATGATTCGTTGTTTCTTCTATTTCTGAAGGATTCAGCCACACGAGAACGATCGTTTTTAACAATTTTACAGTGCTGATATTCATAATAATATTAGATAGTCAAGGTGCTTATGAGAGACACATGTTAGTAGAACAAAATAAAATTTCCGATGCTTTATCAATTTCACGTATGTTTATGTGGTAAATCCTTTCGCACACTTCGTAATTGAGGTGCAATAAACAACGCTAATCGTCAATTTCCAAACATTACAGACAGAATTTTACTTACATCCAGATGAACTTTATCACAAAGTTACCGCATTCGCGCACTTCCTCTCCACCCTCGCTTTCCATCAAACCTCCTCATCAGAATTCCCTTAAGGCAACTCTTATCTGACAAATGAAGGTGTCATGTTACACAAAAAGCCCCCGTATTGTTTATCTGTCCACACCCGCAACACACAATAGCAACCCGAACAAATCCCCTGTAATCACTTCTCCTTTTCAAAACATCGAAATTACACACCCAGACGCAACTACCCCTACTAGAATTTTTGGAGCCGAACAACATCCATCGAATACCGCATTAACAAAAATTACGGCCTCCAGTCACGCGGAATTGTGTTGAATTATCGTGTAAAATCCGGCACCTGGACGCACCTGAAGGGATTAATGGGTCCACGTGGAACTTTTCCCGTGCGAGGGAAGGAGATTATTGTAAAATCTGGACTAATGCGCGCCACCCGTCCCGTCATGTGTGAGTGTGTTGCTTATCCACTCATTTATCTATTAGATTTGACGTAATTTGTTTTGGGGGGATGCTGTGAGGGTGCATTAGAGAAATTGATTAGACGCACTGAAAATATAGGGTTCAAGTTCATAAATTATGAATAAAAGTGCGATGGATTTGTGGAAAGAGAACCAGTCTCAATTGACAAAAAATACATTTTTCTTAGGAGTAAGTTTCACCAATTTACCTTTTGACGCGCTTATGATGTTTGACTACAAGTATAAACGTAGTAAAGTACAGGGTCAGTTTGAATATGTGTCCACAACTCAGACGACAATAAAAATCATATAATTTCTCAGCGCTGTAAATTAAAGTAACTTTTCCAAGATAAAAAAACTAGTTCTCAGTTTTCAGAATTCAATTCAATTCTTAATTTGCTCACAATATATTTTTATTTGGGGGTACTAAATTTATAATTTTAGAGGTTCTCAACACATTTCGTAGATGTCTCCTAATTAATAGCAGCCCTTCAGAAAAGACTACTCTTCTCAACAAAAACTTCTAAAGTATCCAAAAAATTGTTCATCCAGGATACCTAGGAAAATCGATCGTTTAGAAAACGTATGTTGTTTATTGTTACATTACGTTAGATTTCCGAGGTTAGATTAGGTACATTTTTAGTATTAGATTGAAATGAAACATCACATAGATCCCTTGATGAAGAATTTTGTGGTAATTGACTGTAGTAACAAAAATAATACGCACTTGATAAAGACAAACAGGTGACAATTAGTAAACTTTTTGGCAAGAAATATTGGCTAATATAAAAATACTTGTAACTTACTATAAAAAGGATCGTAATTAAAGGACTAGTGTGTTGTCCATCACACAATTTGAACGACAAAATTCTTCGGTCCAAAACTAATTGTTAAATTTTCATCAGATCAAGTTTTGTCTCCACCATTCCAATATTTTAGTACAGTCATTGTTGTGACCGCTGTATCGTAAACGATTATCTTTTTTAAAATTTCCTCGCTTTTATACCGAATGGTCAGGCTGAAACGAGGCAGGTATAATAAATAACCGGACCGTGGTTGTATGTCCGTTTTAATTACGCTCCCGAGATGTCGAGATAGGGGATATCGTATATCAGGGTACAACATGCGGTTTACCTTCATCAATATCTCGCCATTACCTGGAATCGACTTTTTGTGACGACTTTAGAACCAATTTATAGGTTTTTTTTGGTTGCAAGGGTCACACCAAAATGCAACTGGTATTGTCTGCAAACTACGTTAAGACCAAATAGATTGGATTAAAAGAGGGAGGACGGACGATAAACAAAATTACTGTCAAGTAGAGCGACATTAGGCGCACTCTAACCTTGTTAGTGGATGTTCACGCTGGAATGACTGTGCTCAATGGTAGTTTTGAGTCTGATGCTGTTGATTCATTATGGCCTAATTGGATTACGATCGATTACGAGATTGAAACTTTCCAGAAAACTGTACCAAAACTGATACGACCATTTGAGATTTTTGTTTTATCTACCAAACAAAAATATTAAACTTTCATTCATAGAGTAAATATAGTTATAGTTTAAATATAGTCACATTTCACTTCCTCAAATGCTGAAGACACAGAAACAAAAGAGCATTACAAAATTCGGTAATACCTTGGTATGAATACAGTACAACCCCCCTGATTTGCCCCTGTATCGAGCTATAATTATTTAAAGTTTTGAACAATGAACATAATTTGGTGTAATGAAATCAAGCAGATTTTGCGACTTTTCTTTGAATTGGTAAATAGTAAACAAAAAAAAACATAGCTAATCGTTGTTGAAACTATCGACCTCAGTTTTGATCGTGAAGTCAAACATTACGTTTGTATAATCGTGCATGCGTTATTAGTGGCATCGTAAAAGTACCCGAACCGGCGTGTCCCTAATGTTCTCACAATGTTCTCAACGTCAAGATCGAGGTCGCAATCGCACCGATCGTGTCCTGCAGGCGGAAGAGCAAGTTCTCGAGTGCGTAGAACAAAATCCGTGGATTAGTGAACTTCGTAATTTTGAACATTTTTTTGTGGGTTTATTTCAGTAGGTCACTTGCTTCAGATATAAGTTCATGTTTATTTTCGATTTTTTACCTTTTACCTGTATTTTAAATTATTATATGATCTCACCGTGTACCCGTTTTAATATATGCATGTCTTTCGATTTCACTCTGTATTGTTTCGTGGATATTGGAACACCTGAGTAAGAGGATATTGCAACTTATATTTCATGATTTGTACTAATCCATTTTTCACATTGTGTTCCATTTTGAATCAGAAAGAAACATATACACTTTCTTTTTAAAAGGTCAGTGCAGTAGGTAAACTCACTTTAGTTTGCAATATGTAACAGGAAATTGAACACTTTACAGAATCGTTTCGCAATAATTGCACATTTATTTAATCATGTGTTTAATGATTTCCCATTACATTTAACTGCGCGTTTAAAAATAATTACTCATAATAAAATTGATGTCTGCAATCCGAGTGGAGATACGCTTACAGATTGGTTGCTGCACACACTTCCCACTTCTTCCCTATAAAAAACTCCTTATTTATTGTTTTCGTTGCGTGTACACATCAGTATGGCATAAGTACAACTCTGAGTTTCTCTCCATATAAGCAAACATAAAATTTTAATGCTTCCATAAACCGAGCCGGCCGTTCACTATTAATTATTTTATTATTTCTGCACCGTATTTCGTCGACGAAGGTAGTCAGTGGTCTTTTTCTTGGCCAATTTCCATCGTTTCACTCGGGTTTTATTGGACACCCCGGAATTTAAATTTTTTACGTCCTCATCCATTACGGACGTCAATTAGCATTCGAGAGATAAAAACATTTCGTCCCAGATCTCTCTCAACGCATAAACATCCCGACCAATTAAATTTAATTTCATTACATTACCAGACTCGTTTGCTATCACTGATGGAATCGTTATTTTTTCTCGTTAGTTTTTAACGAGCAAATTGCCACAACGATATCTTCTCTGCATGATACGATCCGCGTTATAGGCAGTCGGTTTAAGATACATAAATTATTCAAATCGTGCAGTTTAGCCTACTGTGCAAATAAGAAACACGTTGACGTTTATTTTATTGTCGACATGGATGTGTTCTTCGGGGTGAGTCATCTGACGTTACTCGTGCGCTTATAGTTTTAGACGGAAAAAGGCGAACGCGTCGCATGAATTATTTGGGAAGATTAACAGAGCCGCGTGGAGACGATTAAGGGATGATTTAAACGTGGGGTGCTGCGAGTGTTCCTCGAAAATGTGATACGGCACGAAAATAGTAAACATTTATGTTTCGGTTTACAAACCCGATCGATAATAAATTTATCCAAGAAGACTTAACCTTGAGTATGTCCTGGAATGGCAGCACAGCAAAGTCGATCCATTCGATTACAAGGAAGGACATCACCTGTTTAAAATCACCCTGCATAGGTACTGTTCAATAGCTGGGTAACTCTTAGCATAAAGTTAACGTCATAATTTTCGGGACTCGCACTTTGCCCTCATTTGGTAACTTTTTTTTGTTATTCTTGTTTCCAACTTTTCGTTCCTGGGTCATTTTCACAGCCTGAATTTCCTTTAGTGAGAAAATCTGTTGCTGAACTATCTAAACTCTTCATTTGGGCTTTCTCTTAATATTCTTGCATATTATTATTCCTTGTACATTTCAATTAGTTATTCTCGGCCTTCCCTTCCGTGTCATTTCTTTAATAATGACTATAGCGCCGGCTCATAATAAATAAGTTCGTCGTCTACAATTGGTAGGTTTCCCTTTAGCTTGTCCTTATTCCACAAAGAGCCCTTTTCCATTGAATCATTATATCTTTTAGGTCACTAATCAGTGTTGCTTCCATAGATCTAAGATCACCGCGAGTTTGGTAACCTTTTCCCGATGTACTGATCTAATTTCTTTGTTTTGTCATCATTTCGAAGGAAGATAAGGCGATGATGCCCAAATGATAATCGAATCCTTGTAAAAATGTGAATATGTACTTGCCTAAATAGTGTAACCAAATCTATCTATATATATAAAAATGAATCCCTATTTTCCTTGGTCACGCCATCACACTTCAACGGCTGGACCAATTTGGCTAATTTTTTTTGAAGTATTCCTTTAAGTTTGAGGAAGGTTCTTATGAAGTAAAACATGGACAGGGGGGCCCAGGGGCCCCATAAGGTTTGTAACACAAGAGCTGGACCGATTTTTATTATCTTCGATTTGTTGGATTTGTCTCCGCCCCGAATAGCAGAATAACTATTAAAACATGGACAGGGGGGTTTATAACTAAAAAACGGCTGGACCGATTTTTATGATTTTTGATTTGTTGGATTTGTCTCCCCTACGAATAGAAGAATAACTATTAAAACATAGGAAAAATTACAGGGGCGGAGAGCTTGGTACAGGGCAACAAAATTTAAAAATGAAGATCGATTTTTAAGGAGTGAACTCCAAAGTTTCACTTCTGTTGCGCGTGGACTCCACACAATTTTTTTGATAATATCTCGAGAACGGAGTGACTGACATTTTTCGGGGGCGAATCACTATTAAAACATCGTAAAAAATTTACGAAAAAAACTTTCTCATACATTTTGTATGGAATCCGTATATAACGCCATTTTTGATACATGACAGAAACAAAAATAAACATGGCGTTGTATGCTGGTTCCGGTAATGCCAGTTGAAGGCGTAGGGTGCATTATCCTTTGATAAAAAAAAAACTGAATTTAATTCAGCTAAAAAGTTAACACAACATTTATCGATTCTGAGGCGGTACAAAGTTCGCCGGGTCAACCATTTAGTAAGTCGATGAGTATAGTATATACTCAAATTTACATTTTTGACTGAATGGATGACATACTGGTTCGGAATGACAACCATTTTCCTATTGTATCCACATTTCGTTTCTTGTATTGCACAGTTCTTCTTTCTGACTACAATCATGTCGTTCATGGCACAAATGTGAATGCGGTGGGCGGGTGGGCCACTGCATCTACAACTGACTGATTGACTAGCGTTATTGGAATAACAACCATTTTTTGAATTTCAGATTCTGAAGGCAGTTTAAAAATGCGGAGTGTTTGTTTAAATAATAAAAAAAAAAACAATAAATGGTTGTCATCTCTCAACTCATCTTAGTTAGTCGATGAGTATAGTGGACAGGGCGGCCCACACCCGCCCACCGCACACACAAACGGTACCAAAACCATACGCTGTTTAGTCACAAAGAAACATATAATATACGAGCAAAGAATATCAATCCAAATTGAGAATTACACCGAAATATATACTCAAATTTACATTTTTGACTGAATGGATGACATACTGGTTCGGAATGACAACCATTTTCCTATTGTATCCACATTTCGTTTCTTGTATTGCACAGTTCTTCTTTCTGACTACAATCATGTCGTTCATGGCACAAATGTGAATGCGGTGGGCGGGTGGGACACCGCATCTACAACTGACTGATTGACTAGTGGTATTGGAATGACAACCATTTTTTGACTTTCAGATTCTGAAGGCAGTTTAAAACCATTTAGCACAGTCGATGAGTATAGTGGACAGGGTTTAAAGAAATTAATAAGAACAGAATAAAGTAAAATTAAAAATTGCCATCGGCAATCCTTGAACAGAGATCAATTTTAGTCAGAAGCCAAAATAAAAAAAAAATCTGAATAAGGGAATCGAACGAAAAAGAAAAAAAAAAGTTTACTTACGCACAGCCGTTGCAATAAATTCGGCAAAACCAATGTCGATGTTTTCTGACACCCTAACGTTATCCAAGGACAAAACAAAGTAAATAATAATGTGCAACACGGTCAATACAAGTTGTTCACGCATCTCCAAAAAATAAAAAGTAATGTTCAACGAAAAAAAGTAAATCGTCAAAATCAGTGCAGTATGAACACTTTTAATACGATTCAATCGTTTACAAATTCAGGATCTTTCATACGTTTTTCGATTTGCTTAGTTTTTCGCCACCTAAATCCAATTTTCTGCAATTCTTTCAGTAAAGTTTCGCGACACCGCATCTATAATAATTATGATAATTTATTACTGTGCGGCGCAGTACCTCTTAGCGATGTGTATACGAACCGAGAATATTCTAGTTCTGAATTCTGTCCTCCACTCTGAACATAATCTATAGCGCAACCAAACCTTGTCAAGCTGGCTGTAGAGTTCTTACTCAAGACGACTCACGCTCGTTCAAGTCGGTGATCAATGAACCCGTTAAACAATTATAAAAATCGGTGCAGTACCGAGTGTTTTATTTGTTATACGGATTAATAATTTATTTGTTCCTCGATTAATGTTCAACGATTAAATATATCAATAAAAAATAACAGTGGAGCCTTTTTGTTTTACACTTTTTTATTAACACTTTACTTGTTATTGCTAATATTTATTTTTCACGAAGGATGGAAGACCGACACAACTGCATCAGAGTGTATGTAGATTGAGAATAGAAGGTGAAAATCCTATGGGGGGTTCTGAAAATCCAAATAACGAAATCTTGGGATACTTATTAGGGGAAAGAGAAAAACATCAACAAAAATTATTAAGCAATTAAAAATTAACATGAGAAATTAGTAAGTGGTAATTTTTTGCAACAATTAAAATCTACATTTGAACGTAAAATTATTTAATTTTAAAAAGCCTTCAATTTACAATAAATAAGTAACAAATCATTTATTAACCTGAAGAATGTCGATAAATCCAAGTGGAGTAAATTTAATGACCCTCGAAAGCGTCATGGGATTCTCTACCCGAATACCATTCGTGCAAAGATTACACAGGTCGACAAAAAAATATTTTTTCTTTGGGTTTCTGTTTTGATGCATAAATTCTGATTCTATGCATAAAATAAAACCAAGATTTTAATTGATTTTATGAGCAACAAGTGGCAGCACATTGAAACAAGATGGCGGCAAGTTGCATATTATTTGCGTAGTGCACAGTAATGAGTGTTTACTTGTTTATCACAGCTGCAACAACCGTTTTTGAGTGTCACTGAATAAAAAAATTGCGTCAAGACAATGTAATAATGATGTTGATTCATTCTGTTTTATTTGCTGTGAATTTATCAAAGTAAGAAGCACAAAATTTTCTTTGGTAACAAATTTAAAGCTTTGTGGAGCTTATGAAGCCTATTTAAACTTACGAGTTCGGAATCGAGATCAAAAATGCACGCCCCATTTCTCCTGTGTACTGCAAAAATACTTTAGAAGGTGAAAAAATAAAATTTTGAGTATACTATTTATTTTCGTAACTTGAATAATAAATGAATGTTATTATACGGAAGAATCATTAGAATTAACGCCAATTGGCCTCGATTCTAATGATTTTTCTTAATTAACATTAAATTCCAAATATTTACAAAAAATTAAAAAAAAATTAATAAAAAATATTCATTTTTGAACTTGTTTTTCAATTTTCATGTACCTACATTGTGCAATATCTACAATTTTTTTTAGTCTTTTTAATTGTAATTCTTCAATAAAAGTGACTCAGATGTATAGTAAAAATTTGTTTAATAGAAATTTACAATATTCTGAGAAAATAGGTAGTTTTTCTCAAAATTCAAAATATCGCTCTGGTTTTTACAAAAGCAAACTTTAACCAAAAAAACTATTTTTCTCTTTATTAATTACGTAAGAGAAAACAAAATTTGATATTTTAAAACCCAAACGCAAAAATCGTGTCGACCGGTGTTATTTCCTTGAATTTTTTCTCGTGCATTTCAAAAACGGCTAATTAATTAATTAATTAATACGTTTTTGAAATGCACTCGAAAAAATTACCGGAAATAATAATCTATGCACTAATGATATTATATGTGATAATTAACAGAAATTATATAATACTATAATTTTTATGAATGAATAATTTTTCAGAACAACACCGCAATGAAAGATTTGTGTCTTATTTCTTAGCAAAAATTATCATGAGCTATTCAGGAAAGTTGTTTGTTAAATCTCTACAAGGAAAATAAGCACAATCGGTAAATAATGGGACAACTACGTGATTTGCGAATGTTTAGTGAATAATTCTTCAATTCGTTACACCATCGTCGAATCAGAGATGGTTCATTTCCCTACAGCTTGTCTTTAGTTGTATAATAAGAAAATATTTACGTGACAATTATTTAAATACCTTCTGCATTTTTTGAAAATCCGAATTCATATAAAACATTCTGTTTATAACCAAATAAAAATTAGTAATTTCGTGTCATATTACACCAGTAAACGACAGGCACCTGGAAGAGTTTCTCCTTTACATCGACCATTTATTTACGCCTGTTTTCTTACATTATTGCCATTATAATCTCTATCGCAAACAAGATCGGATTTCTCTTTTCAATATTCGTACAAAGCATGTCAAATGACATGGGATAACATCTCGTATTAAATTACATTTGGCCGATTTATTCGTGTCCAGTTACATGATTCGCCAGATAGTGAAGATTTTGGAGCTTTTGGGAAGTAGTGATTTCTTTGTTAGGCTCTCCACCCACGTTACTAATTAGTCACTGACTCGTGAAACAACACGGAAGACTTCAGGTCGGTATATTTACTTCATTGGGAGTATGAACTTCAAAGTCGAACTGTGGGAAACTCAATCCTTATCAATATTTTTCTAATGGACACCTGCAGCTCGCGATAACCATCATTTTAGTTAACACGCCGTTTTATTGCTGTTATAAGTGAAAGAGAAAGAAATAAATAGTGACATGGGTGACCCTTGTCGTGTTCCATCATGGGTCTGGCGCCAGACGATTCCTCGTTTACGGTCCGAACAAATTCGGATTATCGGAGCTCTATTACATAAAAGAACTTAAGCACTGCAAAGAAAACCGCCACTCTCTGCGGTGTGCAAAGAGATCTGCAAAAATTGAAACGGAGCAGTGTTACGTTGTTTTAAATTAGCAGTAGTGTTTCCTGTTGGCATATTAGCCCATCTGGAGTCGAATTACTCTTGATTGACGCATAGTCGACGTGGGGGAGGTCTAGACGTCGAGGTTGGCCAAGGTAGATGTAGAAATGTGTGCGGAATTTAAAGACTGCGTCTTGAGTTGCATAACTGCGCGGTGGTGGGCCACACATATGTGCAGGGTGATGTATTGCAGCGATCCGGAACTTTAATTGGTGAGTTGGTAATGACAGTGTTAAGAAATAAAACGGGATCAAGCGTGTCGGCGCCGGCATGAACAAGAAACACACATAATCTTTTTGTGTGTTTTTTTTTACAATTTATTATTGGTATCTACTAGTAGGTAGAGCTTTTAGGTAAATACGGTTTTAAATTATTCCTCGGCGCAACAAGACAAGCCACAACCGTCGTCCCTTTCTGCCAATTTCAGTCCATATACCTAAAAGATCCCGAAAAAAATGTCAATGGCCCTAATCCGGTGATCATGACGGTACGCTCTACAAAAATAAAGAAAAGAGCAACAATAGCGCTCACATGATATACCTCAAGTACTCGAACAATGCGCTTACAATAGAAGCAAACATGTTCGTATCGGCTGAAAAGGAAACAAAGCCGCTCCCAGCAGGAGGGCATCGAGAGTGCACGCGGCACACGAGCAAAAGGAGGCAGGATTACCAACGTTCTTTGTCGCCATCAAACCGTACGTTGTTGACTGCATAGTTATTGGCATCGTTCGTCTCTTGCGTGATGTCTTCATCGGTCGTGGAGTTCGAAGAGTGGTACTCATCATTTGAATTAAAGAGATGCGAAAAGACCCCAAAAGAATGGGTAAAATAATATTATAGTAGCTTATAGTTGTTTTTTGTACCTACTGTATCCTCTTTTAGTTGACATTCTTGATCATATTTTTAATGAAAAATTTTTACTGACATTGATCGATGGTTCTGAGCTTGCCTTTACGGTTTCCCTTCAATTTTTTCCTTTTTTTATTCTGGTCGCCCATTTTTTCATTTCATTTCATTAGTGCACTGATTTAATGATGAGCACAGGTTTTGAGTCCTACTTGTTTTTATAAGAACGAAACTCACTTGTATGTATGTATGAAAATTAAATTCCACATGAGGTTGGTTTCAGTCCCATAATGAAGACAGATACTTCCAAGAGTGTCTTGAGTATGTGCGTACAAAATGCACTTATGTATGCGCCGGATGATTAATTTTCACGTTTTTGCGCGACTAATTACGGCCTGAAGAGTGTTAATGGGGCGACTCTAGATCTAATATTAGAATAATTCATTAAGAAAATCGACGCTTTCACATGTCGGACGACAAGTGTTCTCATCTCGCAGACTAAAAGCGTTTCATAAATTAAAAGGCGTGTTCACACTCACTCTCGTCAAGCAAAAAAGCCTCAAACGATTCAGTTATACATCTATTAGTTCAAGTTTTTGTCATTTTTCTTTCGGACAACATCATCAACGACAGATGGGAGGTAACCACACACACGGAACCCATAAATCTGAACTAACAGCAGAAATAGGAAGTTATCCAGTCGATAACTTATACGTGCTGCACTAATTTAGTGATAGATTCGGCGGATGGCGCCTCGACTGCTTCATAAAAACGGATAAGTCGAAAACGGTGTCGGGATGAAGATGGTATAAGTGGTTTCAATGCTCTCGGGGACTAATGGGAACTTCCGCTCTGGAGCGGCCAGATGAAACTTAAACTTCAGGGTAATACGCTCAGAAATAAAATTGGTGTGAAGCAGTTTTCCGGTAGTCTATAACACTTCTTATCTTCAAGTGTGGACGTAGGTAAATAAAATCGGAGGTACCACCGCAAAATGTGCATTCAAAAGTGGATACTGCTGTGTTTTAATTAGGGAATCACTAACTGAATCTGACACAACAGACGCCCCCTTTTCGGCACGGTAAATTTGTCTTCAGCAGACCATTAACATTTGGCCAACAAAATAATTACAAGATGGACGCCAAAATTGGGCCAATCTGGTTCTGATATTCTAGACAAAAATTAAGCATGGTTAGTGCCAGCATTTAGTGTTAACTAGATAGATTCGTCCAAGAAAATATATTTACTTAAATTTGGTTTTTAAATTTATTTGAACTGATGTGTTACATTTTGTATGTAACTGATGTAAATACATTTCTAAGACGCCACTGAGATTTAGTCTGTATCAGGGCGGAAAATCCAAAAAATCCGATACATTAATTTAGAAACTTAATATTATTATAATCAGAAAATAATGTCCAATATAAAATTTCAAATAATAATAAGGCTTTTAAACAAGTCCGCTTAATAGTTTCTTGGAAAAAAACAATAATAATTATAAGTACCCACTCAACTGAACCTCACTCATAACTTTCCATTCCGTTCCTGCAATATATTCCTGTCGTAATTTATAACAGCAATAATAATGGTTTGAATCATTTACATAAAATGTATGGTATTATTGTAAAAAAAAAAATATGGGCTTGTGATATTCAAGGATGCCTTTAAGGACGGTTTCCATTCAGTATAATTCAATAATAAGAAATTATCTACTTTTACCAGTTTGTCAAACTTAAAATTGTGACAACGCTGTGAAATTTTATATAAATTAGATAAAATATAAGGAAAATATTTCAATATATCACTCCATAATCGAATACCTCAAATATCATATTCTTTCAAACAGTGCTAATACTGCCAATTGTTATAATTATTATTAATTTAAATATTTTTTCGGCCTCCGTCTCAATTTAGCTATTTTCCAGTCGTCCAAATCGGCTTGAAAACGATATTTGCCAGCCTAGGCTAGAAAATGGAAACTAGGGATTTTTCAATGCAATTATGTTATGTTCGTTGGATTTGTCTCCGCCCCGAATAGCAGAATAACTACTATTAAAAGATCGGAAAAATTACAGGGAGGATCCCTTGGTATAGGGCAACGACAATAAGAAAGCTCCCTGTTTTAGGGGGGCCAAAGGGGGCTCTTTAAGACATGGGGGGGCCCTTTCGACATGTGGAGCCCTAGAGACAGGGGGCCCAAGGGGGCTCCTTAAGACATGGGGGGGGCTATCGATATGTGGAGCCCTAGAGACAGGGGGCCCAAGGGGGCTCTTTGAGACACAAGGGCCCCCATGTGTTATGAGGGCTTCTTTAGACTTGTGGGGGCCCTTGCGACATGGGGACCCAAGAAGGCTTTTTGAGACACGGGAGCCCCCACGAGGCATGAGGCCCCTCTACAAAAGTGAACAATGAAAATCTTTTGTCGGCCGAAAAAGTTTCGTTTATCACACGGCCCGAAACTGTTTTGCAACTGCTTGCACATGTGAAGTCTCGGCTACGCCTCGCCTCCACAAACTGTGCTCGCACTTGCAAAATGACATTTTCTGGCCTTGTAATAAAATATACTATTCGAAATGTTTACGGTAATTCACAGTGATCATGTATATCGTACAGTTAATAACATAATAAATACATTTTTTAAATAATACATTCCTATATCAAAACCAATTCTAAAAAAAACATGTAGAAGAAGGAAATACTAAAGTGAAAATTCCATACAGGGTGTAAGTAAATAAGTGCAATAAATTTGATTAGTAACTCATCATTGTCAACAATTTTCCTAAATAAATTTTTATCGAGTTAAAAATCGTGGAAGGTTTGACGTTAATTTAGTTACCCGCCCCGAACGGCTGAGCTGATAGTAAACCACAACAAAAAACTTTGCAAAACTTGTAAACCGCCCGCCGTATACATCAATATAAAATGCTGTTATGTATTTAAAATCCTCCAAACTTTTTTTATCCCCACTTTGCGCAATTTCTATTAATAAAGTGTCATTTCCAAAAAAGTAAAATCGAAACACAACAACAAATTCAAAGCCATTTTTTTAACACTTCTGCAAAAATTAACCCCGTAATAAACTCCAAGGCACTTCTTCTTAACACTGGAAAATTGCAATAACTGGACTTGTATTCGTGCCAGCATCATTCCAGCAGTATTTTGTTTTTGTGCTTTGGCGGAATTTCCTTGACCTTCTCCGTGTATTCGCTGTTAGAAAAAGCCGGCATCTTTTATTATTAATAACTTTAAAAACGAAAATAATAAGCAATAACAACAAATTACCGCCGCCGGATTGAATTGTCTCGAGAAATAATAATAATAATCATAGTGACTTTATCAGCAGGTAACTGGAAGGGGTGTGCAAAAAAATTTAGAAAATTGATAAGAACACTGACTTTTCCGGACAAACACAAAAATTGTTGCACTTATTTTGTGATGTATTATTCCCAATGCACATTTTAAATCGACGATAATCTGTCTGGTCAACTCAATTCTTTCTATATATTATGTAATTGAAATACAGACTGTTTAAAAAACAGACAGAGCTGTATCTTTCATATTATTTATTGTTTGATCTTAACGAAACAAAAATCAAATGACACAGTTTTTAGTGGGTACAAACTATTAAGTATACCTATGCTACAAAGATATTTTTTGACATATAAACTTCAATGTCAAACGATAGTCTAAATGTAATGATGTGTTTTTGTCAAAAAAAAGTGACAGCACATGGAAGTGAACATTACCAATCGCAATAAAAATCCCTAAATCGACTAAAGAAATTTTTTGTTTAAAAACTGCATAAAAAGGACAAATTACAAAAAATTCCATAAAATACTCGTTTCATAACACACATTTTGAAGCACTTATTCTTTAAAATAACTCGTGGCTAGGCCACTGGTCTTATGAGACTTGTGTTTTAAAACACTATCTTGAAAGCGTATTTTTTTCCGAATTCAACAATGTTCATACGAAAATTTTTGAGAAAAGACGTGGAAATAAGTATTTTTCTACTTTGCGTTCGTACTGAGGCTATTACGATACGGTTTTGCGTGTCATAATAGACAAAAACGGTGTTATAATAATTCTACTATAACAATAGTATAATTTATTTTTTTAATATTGGCAAACTTGGCAATCCCAGGGCAATCCTAACCTATAATACTTCGCTGTCAAGGTGTCAACTCCAAGTGGCTGGCAGAGGGAACAACAACAACAGCTGTTGATGGGAATTGGCATTACTATATTGTTGGCACTTATTTGAAGGGTGGCTCCACGTGCTTTTGGGGCACGCAATTTTGTTGCCTGGTGGTGGTCAAGCTCGTAACACGAACAAGTGCACTGTGATGCCACTATACTATAATTGTCATGTTTGAGAGGGTTTGTGTCTCCGGTCAGTGATGACGCGGATAAGGGGCTTGTTTGTGCGGCGGGATCTGATTCTAAACATTTTGTGGATAGGGAGATTTCACAACCTCAAAACCTCAAACTTTTGTGCAGATCCGTACCTCAATCCCTCTTCGTAAAAATGTGTAGAATATTTTGGTGTGATCATTTTTATAGAAAATCTTGTAGTTTTTTGGGTCGTTTATCCTACAGTGACCCAGAACTCTTTTATTAACGTTTCAAATTAATTCTTTTTCAAGCACCTCAGAAATGTGGCCAACCGCCGCGAAATTCCCTAGATTGTGAAATTTGATTATTTTGTATAAAAAGTGGCAAAGTAGAAAAAATACTGTATGATAACTCGTTTATAAGTCATTTTGTCGCACTTACCCTTGCGTGCGACAAAATGCTTCTTATAAAACTCGTATCATAATATACTATTATACCTAACCGCCTCAATTAATTTTTACAAAAATCGCGTTGTTTATGAACTGTTTGTTACACTTACGCAATGCAGATGGTGGTTAATATTAATCTGATGATATTTAGAAGCATTTCACGGCTATTTTTCTGACCACCAGTATCAGTGTTGACTATTTCACCTTCAGAAACTAACTAAACAGAACTATATCGGAGTCCAATATTTTAAAAACCGCGCATTTATTAAATGGAATTCAAGTAATGCAAAATCCGCTCTAAGATTTATGGCAAATAAAATAGGTTTAATATAAACAGCTTTCCCGTGTGAATACTACCATAGAATTATTTATTACATCTGATTATTAAGATAAATAAGCGGTTTAGTATTTTTTTAAATGAAAGGATGAATAATAATAATTACTCCTTCATTGTAAAAAGAACTGTTACATTTTGTGCACTGAAAAAACAAACTCGGTTCTATCAACCAATAATTTTTTTGTTGTCTCTGTTTTTGTTGGTCCTAATAAGAATTTTGTTACCGCAAATAAGACATTTGTAACTACAATGCAAAAACAAGTGGTATAGAATTGTTTTTTAAAAAGCTAATTTTTATGCGTTTTGTGAAGTTAATTTGTGATGGATATGCAGCAGTGCAATGCTTAGGTACTAACCTACTGGGAATTTGCTTGCCTGGAAAATATACTTAAAGTTGAAATAATTATTTTGTTATTTAGAGTAGGTTTCGTCAGAAGAAAACTTCTACAAGTCAAGTAAGTGAAAAAGAAATTAATATTCTTTTAGTTATTTCAACAAAATTAATTTTGCTTTTAGAACTAAAATGATTTGTAATTGAAAGAAATACCAAGTGCTACACCAACAACGCAAGCAAGTTGGAGTTACTCATTGCCACAGCTTTCCTAACATATCAGATTTTGTTTTAAGAACAAATAGGTTATTAATTAACACAAATGCAAACTGTATTATCGTATGAGATAATAACAGTATTAGTTACTTCAAACAAGACCAGTTGGTTCTTATAACAGAAAATATTTGTTACAGTAACAGATAGTGCGTCATAAAAAAAAATTGTTGCTGTAACAAAGATTTTAGTTGAGGCTATAGCTACAAATAAAATTTGTTGGTTGAACCTATTTTTCGTTGCTTCAGCAAATTATTTTTCTCAGTGTGTGTTTCTTATGTTAAATTGTTTACCCCATGTTAACTTCTGTTTAGGACAAATCAGACCTGAAATTTTTAACCGAAATATTATCTGGACACTATTTCTCTTAATATCAATAGGTATTGTGTATATAAATTATTATATCCACCTTTTTGGGATAATACGGGATACAGCTATAAAATTGATTCAACTTGTTAAGTAACTAAGTAACTAAGAATGAACGGGAAACTCAACCAGTTGTATACAATGGTATACCTATTTCTGCATTATTTTTCGCTCGTGTCGGCAAACAAGGGCGGCATAAGGTATTATTTTGACAGATATCATTGATTTAAACTTTTTATAGTCCATTTGTTGCTATTATTATCATTATTATTATTCATTATTTGTTATCACTAGTTGGATAAATATAATAAATACAATAAGACTGTCACGTTAATAAATATTCGAATGTGAACACTTCCTAACACGCAAGAAAAACACTAAGACACAATGAACAAAATTTCTAACAATGTATCCACTTGTTCGGTCCTCTTAAAAATTAATTAACTTTATTCCTGTATCACATACAGATTCACGTGCATCGATGAAAACAGACAGGTTTTTAGCGACGCAAAACCAGTTTCGTACTGAGATGTTTTTCAATTCTGAGGCCACTCTACTTTATTGAAAGCGCAAGTTCGGGTGGTCTTTAAAATAGAAAACAAAACATTATAGCCTCAGGCGCGCCTTAGAGATCTTACCCATGCTTACTATATCAACATTTCAGTTTTCAAAGGGCTCTTTGATTGAAGTTTATCTGAATCGATAAAATTTGAAAGCGCCAAAAATCTATATAAATATAGTGATACAGAAAAAATAATCGAGTGCAAAATAAAAAAAAACTTGTTTATCGAGAATCATGCGTCGGCATTCTTTGATTGTTGGCGAGTAATCTATGAATATCACGCGTACAAATCGGAGAGCAGGTTTTTTACTTTGCACTTGTTTATCTTCCCTATATCACTATATCTCTGGCGCTTTCTATACGAGGGTAGACCGTTCATATAAGTTACGGGTAGAAGATCATTCACTATAAAATATTGAGAGCGAATGTTGCTTAACTCACGGCTAGACAGTAAAATTAAACGTGAAAGTTTACCACAAACCTAATGTCCAATATTTCAAAAAAGTAAAAAAAACAAAAGCAAATAAAACCACAGACATTTGTATTACAGGTACAATGTCTTGATATTTATACTTACTGCTTTATAACCCTTGGAAACCATAATTTATTTGCCTAAGTACGTTTTACAATTTTGGATAACCTTTGCCAAATCAGGTCATGCAATAAATGTAAGAAATACTGATGGTAGGTACAGAATATCAACAAATTGAACAATCATCATAAAAAATCATATTTGCATCAAGACGTTGCAGAAAAAGGACACAATACGAGACGAGAAGCCATCATGGCACCCACACGTGCTAAAAATCCACGACATTGACTTGTTCTCTACTTACCCCTGGATTTAAATAATTTTCATCCAAAATCAAGTCGCACCCCCAAGTATAAATCAGCCTAATTTATGCATAAATCCCAAAATCCACCCTGTCAGTTGAAAACAGAAGAATAGGCGTTCCGCGCGGTCGATACCATTTCGCTGACCGGCGCCGTCCCCGATTGGCATTTGTCGGTGCCGAAGGCGTGTCTTCTAACCACGCCTCCTTTTGTGTCCACCTCCCTGCTTTTCCACCTGTATTCCATTCAGTCCACGACCGACGGCACGCACAGCATCATGTTAGTGCCGCCGGACATGTTAGCAGCTCAATCAAAAATGCTTTATCAAATAAACAAATATTACGGCGAAAGGGTGCAAACCAGAATGGGTACGATCGCAAAAACAATCCGCGAAGTGTGTAAAGTTGTGCAGGACGTTCTGAAGGAAGTGGAAGTGCAGGAACCGCGATTCATCTCATCTTTAACGGAGTGCAACGGTCGATATGAAGGATTGGAGGTGGTGTCACCCAACGAATTTGAGGTGGTGCTGTATCTAAACCAAATGGGAGTGTTCAATTTCGTCGATGATGGAACTTTGCCCGGTTGTGCGGTGCTGAAGTTAAGCGACGGAAGAAAAAGGTCAATGAGTCTATGGGTTGAATTTATAACAGCCTCTGGATATCTTAGTGCCAGAAAAATTCGCTCCAGGTTCCAAACCCTGGTGGCCCAAGCTTGTGATAAATGTTCGTACAGAGACTCGGTGAAGATGATTGCTGACACCACCGAGGTGAAACTGCGCATACGTGAACGCTTTATCGTGCAAATTACACCGGCTTTTAAGTGTTCTGGTGTTTGGCCACGATCTGCAGCCCATTGGCCTATACCCCACATCCCCTGGCCACATCCGAACCTCGTCGCCGAGGTAAAAACGGAAGGCTTCGACCTCCTCTCTAAAGAAAGTGTCGCGATTCAAGGAAAACAGTCAGCTATGGAGGGCGACGCGTGGGTGTTATCTTTCTTAGAAGCAGAAAACCGTTTACTGCAAGGAGGCTGCCGGAGACGATGTCTCAGCATCTTAAAAACCCTCCGAGATAGACATTTAGACCTCCCCGGTAACCCGGTCAGCAGTTATCACCTCAAAACCCTCCTTTTGTACGAGTGCGAAAAACACCCCCGAGAAAGCGAATGGGATGAGGCCTGCATTGGCGACAGGATCAACGGCATTTACCTGCAACTTATCTCCTGCTTGCAGTGCAGGCGATGTCCGCACTACTTCCTGCCGAATTTGGACCTCTTCAAAGGAAAGTCGCCTAGCGCATTGGAAAACGCCGCGAAACAAGTCTGGAGGTTGACAAGAGAGATGTTGACAAACACCAGGTGTTTAGAAAAACTTTAAGTTCCTTGAGACACCCCGTAATCGTTCTCGAGCAAGTATAGGCTATAATTCCGAGCGAAAACCCGTCGTCGTGCCATACTTGTATATTTATCGTCTATTTTGGTAAAATGCTTTAATTAGGTATTTTCTTTTGTACCTTATACGTTGTACATATTTCTTTGTAAACAAAAAAGACTGTTGTTTTGTTGCATGTAAAATTTTTATCTGTTTTGTATTATACTGAAAAATTAATTTATTAAACTATTAAACTCATTTTTCTTTGATTTTACGACGGCTGGGCGACGCGCCAACGGTCAAAAACCTTGAATTTTTATTTTATCGCCTCAAATGCTTTCAATGGAAAGACAGACGCAAAGAATAAGTATAGACATAAATCAATCAAGGTAGGTATTTGGTAATATTTTTTCGGTTCACATAATAACAGCAAAAAGTACAAATATTCTGCGAGCTCTATTAATATTCTTGACATGGCTATATAGCTCCTCCAAATCTTTCAGTCTACACCTTTTACAATATTTTCTTCACTGTATAACATTGATGGAACACTTTTCCCCATTGTTATGAGTGCAATGGGGTGTTGCATACTCAAAATGTTGGTGGCCATACCAATTAGAAATTTCCTGTTTCTTGCATAAAATATCGTACGGAAGGCCTTATGATCATATTCAACTACACAGGAATTGCTTAAGATACGGCGTTTGTAAAAGTTCTCCATAAAAATGAATAAGAGTAAGACGAAATTGTTTCGACAAAACAGTGTAACATGTAAGTGTAGTTTTATCTCGGTAAATCCTACAGCGTTTTACCAGGACTAAATTATTTTTTTCTTCGAAAGAGAATGAAATACTTTATAACATCTCTCAAAAATGTCATTTTAAAGATACAACGTTTTGCCATGATCACACACAGATGACAGATCTACGACACATCCTGTATATAACTTTTATTATATATTTTTGTCAAACAATTCAAATTTATTAATACACATTCGGCATTTGGGATTTTTTCTTTTTCTTCACAAAATTATTTAGGCATAATATTTTTAAAATTTCATTCTGCTGCCAGACAACCTATAAATTCTAGCGATGTTAGTTAATAGTTTACAATAATATAATTCTCAGTGATTCAACACAGATGATGTTCAGTATGTCCTGTCCAACGTAAGTGCCAAATAGATTAACCATTTTATGACCAGGACAGTCTAGTACAAAGTATGTTGTGTTTTCACGAATAGTTTTCGCTAGCTGCTCAGCAGTTAATTTCTTCAGGAGATAGCTTCACTCTTAGTATAGACACAAAAAAACTGAAGCAATGACTATTCGAAAACATTTTGTATTCGATATCAACAAATAGGTACTTTTTGTATGTCCTAAATGAATAAGTTTTGTTAAAAAGTTTATATTTTGCAGTATTTCCAGATATTTACAAATATGTTTATATGAGAAGGTCGAATTCACACTGGCAATGAAAATAAAAACATGTCAACCATAAATACACAACTTGATGACGTATATTTATATCAAAAGATCTCTATATACGAGTCTCCTATACGAGTAAGCCTGAAATCCGCCAACAGTTCCTTTCTACCCGCGCGTTGCTAAAATTCTGCGTCGAATAATATTTATTGTCACATTTTAATGACAGCAAACGGCAAAAAAGTTAATCGCTCTGACGATGTAAAAAGTCGAGAGTCGCGAAAGAATAAATTAGAAATGACATGAATTACGGTTCTATGACATGAAAAATATTAATTAGAACTCTGCGGGAATGAATTAATGAAAACCTTAGCCTCTCCTTTTGTCGACCTTATACGTAAATATCCATGCGATCGTAAGACATTAGTATAGGCGGGTATTATATTAAGTTTGAAATAAATTAGGATGATTTATTGCGTTCTTACTTACATTAAACCGGACATAACAAACGCATATTTCTTCATTAACGACAATAACGAACATCGTGTTGTTACGTTATAAAGTATAAAAAGTGTTTTTATATAGATGCAGGTAGGAAAACTTGCAGTTTATCAAGGACTTGCAAACGTGTATAATATACTCCAGTTGTATAATTGCATAATTGTGCATTCAAGTGTTAATAAATTACACTAACTACTCCACAATTTCAAAAATGTAGCTTTTTGGTGGATTACTTATGCAAGTCGTGTCAACACTGCACTTATACATGCATATAGGGGCATAGTTTTACATTACAACAAACGCTTGCCGTTTTTCCCTCATTATCATATTACACGCATTCTTCTGCCATTATTCTGTGACCTAAATACTAGAAAAACTGGCGCCTATAAGTCAATATGTTGTTGGAAGAATTATAAAAAACCGGATGTTTTAATTGCATAATTACAAGTAAGAAAATAAATGAACATAATAGTAACACTTGCCCGGTTTAAACTAAATTGTTCAATTATGTAAATATAACTTTATTACTGTAAATATTAAAGTTGGTTGTGATTATATTATGTATTCATGAAAAAAATAAAAATAAAAATTTATGATTATTGATTTTACCTTTCAATGATACATTTATGGCTTATAAAACTCTGATATTAAGTTATTATATTTAATGAATTTATCTCGGATTGTTAATAAACATTTCCATTTAAGTACACGGCTGCAGCAACAGTTAAAAATTGCTTACAAAGACCTTAAGAAAATTCAAATTTAACAATTAAGTGAATTGTTCGAAATAATCACATACAAGCTCGTAAATGCGTATTTTAAATTACGTTCAATTACGGTACATGCAATAAAAAGGATAAATTAAATACTTTCCGTTAATGCGGATAGTAAAATGTTTCAGGAATGTCAAATAACTTACGTTATCTATTACCTTGAGGAAGATTAATTTTTTTGCACACTAATGTTTTTCATGTTTTCATTTTCCATATGAAATAGGGGGCATCTACTGTGTGGCACCCAGAGACGGAGTAATACAACATACCAGAACAAAAAAAAAATAGTATTGCTTTTACCCACAGCTTTACTAAATCTGTACAATAATGTGGATTACTTACTACTGCTGTAGGCAATTATATAAGTTAAAAATAAGGTAACCTACTTAAAAAAGACATCGCAATGAGAATTAACAATAATTATGCACTATATAACTTTTATACAATTATAAAGTTTTATATATTTTAGGTAACTTTAAAACAATTTTCAAAAATAATGTTCTCGGCACACTCTAAAATCTATACCTGGCAAATCTGACGAATCAGCTTTCAATTACTCAGATAAAGTATTGAAACAAATATAAAAATCAAAATTTCCAAAAAAATTAGTATAATCTTTCATTTTCACCTTTATTTGTCTTTTTTTTTTTCGATTTATTCTTGATTTCTCAATATGATGGACCTCAGGACCGTAGGTATAACTGGTTAGTTTTACTTTTTTCGACACTGACCAGACATAAGAATCTGATGTCACTGATGTTTACGCACTGCAGGTCGAGGTACACAGAAATTCCCTTCAAATTGTTTTATTTTCAATAAAAAGCTATTATCTTAATGCTTTCCATTATCGAGGTCACATTAAACATTTTAGAAAATTTATGGACCACCGTATATATTTACTTTTTTCTTTATTTCCAGTTACAGCTATTTATTAATGACATGCAATAATTATGTTGATTTACCTCTATACCAATAAATATATTTTTGTTGATTCTCTTGGCCCTTCCTTCCAAATTTTACATTCTCCACAATTCCACTTTCCAAGGTAGAATTGTGTACTTTCTTGCAGTTAAAATTTGTTCAAGTCACTGACGAACAGGTGGAAAAAATAGTAGACATATTATAAGAGTTATACATACATAGTTAGAATTTATCTTCTAAGAAGGACGTTTGCTAACAAGACAAAAGCAGGGTTTGCAATCCTTGGACAAAATAAAATCACTTTTTGCTCGAATACCATATATACTTTTTTTCTCCAACTGCAGGTAAAATTGAATGTAATCGTGATTAATTTAATTAATGATTAATTTGATTAACACGTTTAATACTGAACATAAAATATGGAACACCTACCCACTAAACCTAAATGATACTTACTCAAACTTATGTTATGGACATGACCCTTCGCTGAGATATGGGGGAGAATAAAAAAAATATCAGATCTAAAATCTGCTAAAAGGAGACTATATTTGTTCGTGCACCTATAATTTGTTACTTTTAGTAACTCGGACTATATCGTTAAAATGCCCACTTTTATAGTAGGGTTAGTATAATTTTTTTTAATATATTTCATACAATGTGACAAAAAAGTCAAATAAAATTCATCAAATAAAATAGGTTTAAGAATCTTAATCATTATCTGACAATTATTTTTGACAATTTACAGTGAACTTTATTTTTTCAAATTGCACTGTAAGTAGGTATATACATTTTTATTCATTCTTTGACTTAGCGAATTTTTTTTTTAAATATAAAGATATTAAAAGAAAAAAAAAATATTTTTGCCAAAAAGTAACCTAACAAAGGAAAATTGCCTCTATGTTGTCCCATTATCGACCCCTTCTAGAAACCGGTATCGTTGTGTCCAAAAAATATTTGAGGTTATGTTGCTGCCAAAATAAGTTTCGATTAAATACACAAATTCTTTGTCACTCATGATGATGTTAATGGTGGAATATTAAAAAGCGGCGATTCAGGTTCTCTCACCAAAACATTATATATTATATATTATTTAAACTGCATGATTTGCTCATTTCTGATGGTTTATTTTGGTAACTTTAAAAAATTATATCTATATACTTTAGTGCGTTATAGATTTTTTTCCGTATTGACCAGAAGGAGCTCCCCGTGATTCCGACCTTCACGAGGTTCCTTGTTGGTCAGGTCCGATTATCATAGTATAGATTTCTTGTATTCAGAAAATCTCTATAAAACGGATTAAATATACATAATTATATATTTAGGTACATAGAGCGCGATTTGATAAAACGAAGTGGACTGTGATCTCAGAAATTCACAGCAAGAAAAAATATCAACACATTTTTAGTTCTTGGAATATTCTATAATATTGTTTTCTAAAAAAAACTATTTTTGCATTTTACCACGAAGCAATGGGAATAAACCGGCTATAAATATTAGGGAAGTGTGAAATCTAAAATCGGCAATTTGAAATCAGTTCTCTCAAATTTAAAAGATGGAATTCGAAATCTGGAATACCTATGTATACATTCTAAAAATGAAATTTAAAACTTCAAATTATAATCTCCAATCAGGAATGTGAAATCCGGAATTTGCCATCTTGGAATACAGAATGTGAAATTTATAATTTGGATTTTAGAATATAAAATCTGGAATGTGATACTCGGAATTTGCGATCTTGGAATAGAGAATATGAAATCTAGAATGTGTAATTTGGAATGTGAAATCTTCAGTTTAATATCTAAGACCAGAACCGTTTTAGAATCTTTAAAATGGAATCTAAAACTTAAGTACTGAAATTTGCATTCTGAAGCAGAAACTGGAGATCTGCAATTAGAAATGTGAGATCTGGAATGTGGAATGTGAAATCTAGAATGTAATATTTGGAATGAGAAAACTGCTGTCTAATACATATCCAAAACCTGAATCGTTGAATTTAGAATCTGTAATCTGAAATTTGAGCCTGCAAAACTGAAATATGCATTCTAAAGCTGAAATTGCAAATCTACAAATTGAAATGTGGAAAGCGAAATTTTGAATGTGCAAAACCTGCTGTCTGAATCTGACATATAAATCTGAAAATGAAAACATCTGGAGCCTGAAGTGTGAAATCTATAATCTGCAATTTGAAATCCTTTTTCTCAAATTTCTCAAATTTAAAAGATGGAATTCGAAATCTGGAATATGTATACATTTTAAAAATAAAATCTAAAACTTCAAATTATAATCTCCAATCAGGAATGTGAAATCTGAAATTTGCCATCTTGGAATACAGAATGTGAAATTTAGAATATAAAATCTGGAATGTGAAACTCGGAATTTGCGATCTTGGAATAGAAAATATGAAATCTAGAATGTGTAATTTGGAATGTGAAATCTTCAGTTTAATATCTAAGACTAGAACCGTTGAATGTAGAATTTTCAAAATGGAATCTAAAACTGAAGTACTGAAATTTGTATTCTGATGCTGAAACTGGAAATCTGCAATTCGAAATGTGAAATCTGGAATGTGAAATTTTAAATGTACGAAATCTGGAATGTGGAATGTGAAATCTAGAATGTGATATTTGGAATGAGAAAACTGCTGTCTAATACATATCTAAAACCTGAATCGTTGAATTTAGAATTTGTAATCTGAAATCTGAACCTGCAAAACTGAAATATGCATTCTAAAGCTGAAATTGGAAATCTACAATTTGAAATGTGGAAAGTTAAATTTTGAATGTGCAAAACGTGCTGTCTGAATCTGACATATAAATCTGAAAATGAAAACAACTGAAGCCTGCTGAAGTGTGAAATCTATAATCTACAATTTGTAATCCTTTTTCTCAAATTTCTCAAATTTTGAAGATTATAATATTATAATATTATAATAACTTCAAATTATAATCTCCAATCAGGAATGTGAAATCCGGAATTTGCCATCTTGGAATACGGAATGTGAAATTTATAATTTGGATTTTCGAATATAAAATCTGGAATGTGAAACTCGGAATTTGCGATCTTGGAATAGAGAATATGAGATCTAGAATGTGTAATTTGGAATGTGAAATCTTCAGTTTAATATCTAAGACCAGAACCGTTGAATTTAGAATCTTTAAAATGGAATCTAAAACTGAAGTACTGAAATTTGGATTCTGAAGCTGAAATTGGAAATCTGCAATTCGAAATGTGAAATCTGGAATGTGGAATGTGAAATTTTGAAGGTACAAAATCTGCAGTCCTAATTTGACATATAGATCTGAAAATGAAAACATCTGAAGCCTGAAATCTAAAATCTGGAGTTTGATATCCTTTTCCTCAAATTTCTGAAATTTAAAAGATGGAATTCGAAATCTCGAATATGTATACATTTTAAAAATAAAATCTAAAACTCAAAATTATAATCTCCAATCAGAAATATGAAATTCGGAATTTGCCATCTTGGAATACAGAATGTGAAATTTAGAATTTGGATTCTAGAATATAAAATCTGAAATGTGAAACTCGGAATTTGCAATTTTGGAATACAGAATATGAAATCTAGAATGTTTAATTTGGAATGTGAAATCTTTAGTCTCCTATCTAAGACCATCAGAACCGTTGCACTTAGAAGCTGTAAAATGGAATCTAAAACTGAAATTTGCATTCTAAAGCTGAAATCGGAAATCTGAAATGTGAAATTTTAAATGTTCGAAATCTGGAAGAATGTTTGGAGATAAGATCACCTTATGCGAGATAGTCTATATATACAATGTCAAGCTTTTTAAAACACTCTCAATCTTTACTATAATAAACCAGAAGAATGTTGATAAATCCAAGTGGAGTAAATTAAAATTAAAATTTAAATATATCTAAGTCGAACAAACTTTAATGAGCGTAAAATTACAAATGGAACATGCTTCGGCAGAACACTACTGCCATCATCAGCCCTTAAAGTATATTACAAATTATAATAATATAAAAAAAAAACTTTCGTCCGCAACAAAAATTCCGAATCTAATAATAATTAGTTACTAAAAGTATATACCTACCTAATACAGACGATCTCGCTTTAGCTGACAGAAAATATTAATATTTATCTGTTTGAGACATGTAAAGTGGCGGTAGTTTAAATAGTTTAGATCTTTTTTACACTTCCTTCCATTAAATTACAACAAATTACATTGTAAAGTGTAAACTCATGTAGGCATAACAATTCACAATTTCAGGAACCGGTATACCTACCTATATCTAAATAGGAAATGCATTAAAACTATTGGATTGATCGTCTTATCTTAATATAACATTACATTCAAAGCATTTATTTCTTCACCATTAGACGCTGGTTCTTCGACAATTTTTTTAAACGAAACAGGTGTTCACTAAAAATTTGTTCTCACAATATTAAGTAATCATTAACTGTCATCAGTCAGAACCGACGGTACCTCCACCTTTACCTGATCTTTCTGGGTTTGCGGCAGCGGTTGCAGAAAAAAAGAAATATAATATTCGATTAAACGTGATTTTACTTGTTCGAAAGGACTGAAAACTCGCCATACCTATACGCCTCGTTTGCAAATATCTTCACAAAATAAAATCTTTTAACTCTTATACATATTACAATATTACAAGAAAAAAAAAAAGAATATGTATAGTGGTGCGGTAAAAGGAGCTGTCCCAGAAAATAAGATATGGCTCAAACGTGCACAATATTTGCTACACAAAATCAATATTTCGCTTTCTGTATGTATAGTGCTGAAACGGCCCTGCAGCACCACTTCATTATAATAAAAAATACATATTTTTACATGATTCGATGATCATGATAATTAAGTTTACAAACAAGTTAATTGGAGAATATGATAATTAAGGAAACAGTTATTTACGTAAGTCAGTAAAGTTACTTTTAATCCAACGAGTCTGAGATTATGAGCTGAATTCGATTAAAACACTTTACTGACGTGGTGCATACAAGCTTTTATCGCCAACCGTAAAAATTTGTAATTAAAAATGGGGATAACTTATCACATTTCATTATGACAAAAAATATACAAAACAAATCCAATTATTACTTGCTATATTAAATGTGAACGTAGGTATTAGGTACCTACACCTTGACGGATTAAAAAATTCCTTCGGATTACAAAGTCCTGACGTCGAAGGAGGATTTTCGTTTCAAATGAGCACAGATTATATTATTATTAGCGGGGGGTAAAGTGTTACAAAAAATAAAAAGTAAAATAAGGTGTTTGTTGTATAGGTATGGCTCAATAAAACTGACGGTTGGCGATAAATGAGGTAAATAATTTATTTTTGGTTCACCACTCTTTATACTTATGTATAAGTAAATGGTAAGATGGTTTATGTATACCTGCCTACAAATTTACCTCCGCGACAACGTTTGTGTTTGCAGAGTGTTTGAAGGGTAAAAATGTAGCACCGAACAGAAATAACTTGATGCGTTCAAGAAATTGAGGTTACCAAATACATGCTAATATTGTATAGTTTGCCTTCGACAACTAATCTAACCTTCAAAATAAGAAATAAATTTATCAGTATCTATTATTGCCTATTCAGAGTAAACTTATCGAACAATGTAATTAAAAGATCTACATATCTACATATATACCTAATATAGATAAGACAACACAGGTAATAGTTAGCGACTAAGTACCAACGTACTTTGGAAAATAAAATAAAAATTAACTTTAGATTATGTCTTCAGTTTTCTTCTTCTTTCCCCCCTAGAATTAACATTTCCCAAAAGCCATCACATCAAACACCAAACCTCTTCCTCCGCACCCCTTCAGCATTCCATTTGTTTTCCAACATCAAATGATTTACGCCCCCGTTCTCGGCCATTTATCCGTTGTCAACACAAAACTACAACACCGCGGACAAAGCAACATTTAATCGAATCGACTCATAAAACACAACCGAAAATAATCAGAAGTTACCAGGAAAAGCTCGGGCGGTATTGGTCGCAGCATGTGGGAGGAGTCTGTGTTTTACGGCCCCGCCTCCGTGGGGAGAGGGGTGTGGTTCTCTTACCTGAACTGGCGCGCTTCTCTCGTCAGTGCCTAACCGTTCTCCATCCGCGATCTATCATCGTAATCCAACGAAAATAAAAAAGTCTGATAAGAAAACCGGATGAAAGTGTACGGCGACATCGGGCAGAAGATGTTGGTGCCGCCGGACATGCTGGCGGCACAGTCCAAAATGGTCTACCAACTTAACAAGTACTACACGGAGAAGGTGCAGGCGCGAAAGCTGCAAGTCAACAAGACCATACAAGAAGTGTGTAGAGTAGTGCAGGACGTGTTGAAGGAGGTGGAGGTGCAGGAACCGCGGTTCATCTCGTCGCTAACAGACTACAACGGGCGGTTCGACGGCTTGGAGGTCATCTCTCCCGTGGAGTTCGAAGTGGTCATTTACCTGAATCAGATGGGTGTTCTCAACTTCGTGGATGACGGCACACTCCCCGGCTGCGCTGTATTGAAGTTGAGCGACGGAAGAAAAAGGTCAATGAGTCTCTGGGTTGAATTCATAACAGCCTCCGGATATCTTAGCGCCAGAAAAATGCGTTCCAGGTTCCAGACTTTAGTGGCACAGGCGTGTGATAAGTGCTCGTACAGAGACTCCGTGAAGATGATCGCAGACACCACCGAAGTGAAACTACGAATTCGAGAGCGCTTCATCGTTCAAATTACCCCGGCTTTCAAATGCGCAGGATTGTGGCCACGCTCCGCAGCGCACTGGCCGCTACCCCAAATTCCATGGCCGCACCCCAACCTTGTCGTGGAGGTGAAAACGGAAGGTTTCGACCTCCTCTCCAAAGAGTGCATCGCCTTGCAAGGCAAGCAATCGGCGATGGAAGGCGACGCGTGGGTTCTCTCGTTCATCGAGGCGGAAAATCGCCTCTTGCAGGGCGGCTGCAGAAAGCGGTGTCTTAGTATTTTGAAAACTCTACGTGACAGACACCTGGACCTCCCGGGAAATCCAGTCACGAGCTACCACATGAAAGCGCTGTTGTTATACGAGTGCGAGAAACATCCCCGTGAAAGCGAATGGGACGAAGCCTGCATCGCTGACAGAATTAACGGCATTTTCCTGCAACTCATCTCCTGCTTGCAGTGCAAAAGATGCCCCCATTATTTCCTGCCGAATTTGGATTTGTTCAAAGGAAAGTCGCCGAGTGCTTTGGAGAACGCCGCGAAACAAGTTTGGCGGTTAACGAGGGAAATGTTGACGAACACTAGGTGCTTCGAAAAGTTGTAGTGCTTTAGACGACGGTGAGACGCCGATACTTTCAAACTGTGATTTACCGCTTAAGAGAACAAAATATGTGCAGGAAGCCTGTAATGATTGTTAAGTACCCATGGTATGTTTTTGTACATTCAATTGAATAAAAAATAATTTATGAACAAGCACTTTTCCTAACCCTAAAATTTCGTGCAGCTATTGTTGAAATGGCGACACGGCTAGTTAGTATTCATAGTTCAATGTCCACCCACATGTTAGTTCACTAGATCCATTTTTACAAATCTAAGAATTCAGCCGAACCGACTGAAGAGACAACTTTTCGACGATATTGTGGGTGGTGGTCATAAAACTCCTCATAAACTTGGTTGTTTTATCTTCAAAATCTTACATTAAAACATCAATCTATTAAGTTTTATTGTCCAAAACAAACATGGAAAATTAATAGCCGTCAAGACTCCTATTCTATAACTTTTTTCTGTACAGCTTCACTTGGCTACAAATGAACCGAGGTAGGCTATATTAATGAATGTCATTAACCAAGTCATGGTAATATTTATCCGGCATGTTATAGCTGGAAATAGCCTTTAAACTATTAATTTCTCAAACGTTAATAGGATTAGTTTTTCCTTTACGATTTTATTATAATATATCCCACAGCACGTCAACGTAATAATAAATGTACCTATATTGAACTTGATCTTGGCCAAATATAGGAAATTGAATAATCAAAAATGCGGTTTGGAAACATATACGCAAAAACTACAGGCTGACAGGTCTAAAATAGAGCTTTGATATGAATTGGAGCTTCGCGTGTCTGTTTTGTGAAACACATCACGGCAACGGAAAAAATGCCCCTATTAACAGAGTAAAAATTGTCAAGAGAAAAAAGTGACAACACAATTATTTACCCAAGGTGATATCTATATACCGCTACTGTCTGCGTAATGGGTTAATTAAGAATAATATAAATAAGTTAAAAAGTGAAGACCTTCAGTCAATTAAAAATAAAGTGTCCCACAATGCTTTAAAAAAATAATTAATCAAAACTAATTGAAAGTATCCACTATCTGTAGATTAAAACGCATATAGCTAATTAGGGGTATTTTAAATTTACGACTTTGTTATTTTGCAGCGTGGCCGCATAGATACCGGGCGTGTGAAAAGAAAATTAGTGCAAATATTGCGTCCACAGCCAGCCGTTTATCTGTATTTGTATCTAGGTGGGCGGAAATAATAAAATTAGGTGACCATATATAGGTATAAAAATACCAAAACAACAAAAGTTCTATACTTTTTACAATGTTGTAGTAGAGCAAAAAATAGGTTGTAATTTTAAATTGGCGTATTTGCATGATTCCAACCAATTTCTTTAAACGAAAACTAATAGCGAAGGGTGATATTATTGATTCCAAAATATTAGGTATTAAAAAATATAAGGTACCTGGGGGTAAAAATGCCCAAAGACTCAAAGCATTCTTTTTACAGAAAATACTATAGAAACTATAGAAGTCGAGTGGTTGATGGGCCTTTTCTTCTAACACTGCCTTGTCAATAAGTTCAAGTGTATATTCTAACGGAACCGTCACTTTTGTTAGTGATTGTAACTGTTTTAAGTAATTTCAATAATTGACGAAATAATGTTTGCGTGATCCACCGTTCCATGCTCTTCCACTGAACGCAAGAATAACATCTGATTGTCTTTTTTTTTTGTTATAACTTAACGAAAAAGTCACATATAGAGGTACAAGTTATTAATTAATTTCTGTAAACCATCTGATGTATTCGAATAAAAAAAGTTTTAATTTATTCATTACTTAGTTTAAATTATTAATTATTACATGTATTTGACAACAAAACAAAACAGGAAGTGTAGCTATTTAGATTTAGAGTTCTATTTGGCTTGACAATTTAACTTGAAAATTATAATGTCAAATAGCTACAAAAAAATAGTTGCTGGAATAAATTTTCTCGAAAAATTGCAACTAAAATAATTTGTCCTCTTGGTTGTTTATTTTAAAATTGAAACATCTCATTGGTTGACAAAAACACAAGTTAAATTGTCATTGATATTTTTTCAGATTTTTTTGTTAATTCTCGTTCATTTTTAATTCATTTTTCACTTATCCTTTCTGTCTTGTTTTGTTGTCAAATTAATATAATAATAATTGTTATAAACTAGCTGACCCGGCAGAATCAATAAATGTTGTGTCACTCAGTCAAAAATGTAAATTTGAGTATATATTTTGGTGTAATTCGTGTAATTTGGATTGATATTCTTTGCTCGTATATTATATTATGTTTCTTTGTGACTAAACAGCGTATGGTTTTGGTACCGTTTGTGTGCGCGGTGGGCGGGTGGGCCACCCTGTCCACTATACTCATCGACTGACTAAATGGTTGACCCGGCGAACTTTGTACCTCCTCAGAATCAATAAATGTTGTGTAAACTTTATAGCTGAATTAAATTCAGTTTTTTTTATCAAAGGATAATGCACACAACGCCTTCTACTGGCATTACCGGAACCAGCATACAACGCCATGTTCATTTTTGTTACTGTCATGTATCAAAGAGAGTGTTATATACGGATTCTATACAAAATGTATGAGAAAATGTTTTTCGTTAATTTTTCCGATATTTTAATAGTTATTCGCTCCCGAAAAATGTCAATCCGTTCTCGAGATATTATCAAAAAAATTGTGTGTGGAGTCCACAAGTGAAACTTTGGAGTCTACTCCTTAAAAATCGATTTTCATTTTTAAAGCCCGGTACGACAAATTTTGGTGGCCGTCGTTGTTTGTTATTGTTGCCCTGTACCAAGCTCCCCACCCCTGTAATTTTTCCGATGTTTTAATAGTTATTCTGCTATTCGGTGCGGAGGAACATCCAACAAATTAGATCATAAAAATCGGTCCAGCCGTTCTTCAGTTATAAACCCAAGGGAGCCCCCTGAGCTCACTGTGCATGTTTTCATAGTTATTCTGCTATTCGGGGCGGAGACAAATCCAACGAATCGAAGATCATAAAAATCGGTCCAGCCGTTCTTGAGTTATAAACCCAAGGGTTAACAAAAACATTGTTATAGGTGGGGATTTCAATGTGATATTTAATAATAATAATAACAAATGTCAATTAGTATGTAATTTACTATTAAGTTTTGGTTTAAAACAAGTAGTGTATTTTCCAACGCGTAATGTTAACTGTATCGACAATATTTTTTGCAACGTGGATTCGTCCAATTTCAAGATCTCATTTATTAATCCTGGTCTCTCTGATCACTCAGGGCTTAATTTCTGTATGTACCATACTCACAATGCACCTGCCACTTCCAGTAATAAAAAGATTCATAGACCTATCACCAATTCAGGAAAAGTAGCATTTTTTAACTACGTAGAGTCAATAGATTGGTCCTTTATCAACTCGCTTGAATTAGATATCGAGGCTAAGTTCATGACGTTTGTCAATGTTATTCAAATAAAATATTGTCTTTCGTTTCCTGAAAAATACTTGACAAAATGTAATAATAACAACAATGTATTAATCAATTGGTTTAATACTAATCTGAGAGACATGAAAAATACATTGATTTTTTTAGATGAGTTATATAAATGTACAAATAGCATTGAGGCCAGAGCGACCAGGAATAAATTTAGGAATTTATATCGTAGAACGATACGGGAGGCTAAATTGTCAGCTAACACCAAATTCATTAACACCGCTGTGAATAAAAACAAAGCTATGTGGAATATAATAAATTTCAAAAATAATCGTATACCTAAAAACAGTAAATCAGTTAATGATATTGATGTGGATGAATTTAATGATCACTTTACAAAAGCTGCATGTAATATTTTAAGTAATTTACCTTCAAATAGAATTGACCCTATAGCTTTAATGTCTTGCAATAACTGTGCTAACCAAAATTATTCTGATTATTTTTCCTTTAGTGTAGTATCTAGTTGCCACGTTAGAGATGTTGTAAACAATCTCAAATCTAAAAAAGCCAAAGACTGTTACGGTATGAGTGTAGAATTAGTAAAATCAGTGTTGGACGTCATTATTAGCCCTCTAACTAAGTTAATCAACATGTGTATAAGATCAAATACTTTCCCAGACTGCCTAAAAACGGCCCTGGTAATCCCTGTTTATAAACAAGGTGATGTTAGTGACAAGAATAATTATAGACCAATCTCGCTGCTTCCGGTGTATTCAAAAATACTAGAAAAAATCTTAGCCATACAGCTAGTTGATTATTTCGAAAAGAAAAACATATTGGTGAGTAATCAGTTTGGGTTTAGGGCTGGCAAGTCCACAACTCATGCTCTTATGTCGTTAATAGATGAAGCACTTGAGGTCTTTGATAAGGGGGAGTGTATGTTAGCATCATTTCTGGACCTGTCGAAGGCATTCGACTGTGTAAATCACAGTACTTTAGTGAGAAAACTCTACTTTTACAATCTTAGTCCTAACAGCTGTAAACTCATATCATCATTCCTAAGTAATAGATACCAGAAAGTTATTGTGGAAAATAAAGTCTCAAGTGAACTTCCAATATTAACTGGTGTACCACAGGGTTCAGTGCTGGGACCACTACTATTTTTAATATTTATCAACGACTTCCCTCTTTACCTAAATCAGTCAAAGACCACCCTTTTTGCTGACGACACTACCATCGTCAATGGGGGCACTGATCTAACGGATGTACTGTTCAAAAATAAAACTGCACAGGAAAAGGCCCTTGCATGGTTTAGTAGTAATGGTTTGGTATTAAATAGGAACAAATCTGTAGAGATGTTATTCACGTTAAGACAGTCACTTAACCACGGTGAATCCCAGACAAAGTTCTTAGGTGTTTGCGTTGATAACAGGCTCCTCTGGCATGCTCATGCTGATCAATTAGAAAAAAAAATTAACAAACATATATTTCTTCTCAGAAATCTGATAAAGAGCGTTTCTCAGGAAACACTTAAGCTGGCTTATTTTGGTCTTATACATAGCTCATTATCTTACGCTTTAATTGTTTGGGGTCACTCTTCGTGCTCTCATCGTATATTTGCACTCCAAAGAAGAGCCATACGTATAATAGCGGGCTTAAATTATAGGGACGATTGTCGTCAAACATTTAAAGATCTAAAAATTATAACCTTGCCCTCATTATATATCCTTGAATGTCTAGTATATGCTAAAGCTAATGAAGCAGCTCTTGCCTCCAATTCTGATTTTCATTCTTACGGTACAAGAAATAAAAATAACCTATGTCAAAGAAACATACGACTTTCTAGAACTCAAACTGGCAGTAGATACTACGCTATTAAGTTTTTTAATGTGTTGCCATGTAATATAAAAAAATTGAACCTTGTTTCTTTCAAGAAAACTTTGACAAAAGTTTTAGTTGAAAACGCGTTCTAAGATTTTAATGAATATTATAATTTTAATTTCTGTGATATATAATGTTTTCAATTATTGTAATTTCTGTTTTTATATACCTATGTGACTTATGTATGACGTGACTTGTGTATGACTTCTAGTTTAAACACCAAATAAAGTTTATTATTATTATTATAATATATTATTAATATATTATTATATTATATTATAAGGGGGCCCCTGGGCTACCATGTCCATGCATGATACTAAGAATAATAAGATAAGCTCACGCGCATCTTTATGTCTATCTCTCTTCATTCTCGGACGTCATCGCGTGACAAAACTGCACGAAGCTAATAGCTAATTACACGTGTTTTCGTTCATTTATTTCGTATACATTGTTTTAATTTCTGATGAATAAGTTATTTAGTTATTTTTTTCATTGTACTTTGTTATAATATTACGAACAATGGTTTATTGTGCAGTGATGGGTTGTAAGTAACAATAAGAAATGAAAAAACTATTCCTCGAGTTATCGATACTTTAGTGATAAGGAAATTTGCAATTTATGGGTGCAAAAATGCTATCAAAAGCATGAATTTAATATTAAAACTGTTATGATTATTTTTGTGTTAAGGAAAAACTATTGCAATTATAGCAATTGCCCAAAAATAAGTTGAAGTTAAAAGATGATTCTATACCTTCACTTTATCTAGCCAAATCTCAAAAATCCCAAACATCTGAACAGAAATCGTGATGAAAGGATAAAACAGAGGAAAGTGGTTAAAAATGTACCTAACTTGTTAGTCCTTCTTTAATTAATTTTATTAGATACCTTTTTTTTATTAATGCAGGCTTGTAAAAATATTCAATCGTGGACATTATTTTGGCTTTACTGAAATTTATTTGTAGCCAAGAAAAGCATGATTCGACAAATAATAACAGTGAAGTTGAAGTATTGGTGATGGGCACAAATGGACTTGAAACTTTATAAGGAACTCCAATAATAAAGATATCCCACCACAAACTTTAAGTTGTAATATTATCTTTTTGGCGACTTGTGGTAAAAGAATAAGTATTTATTTCTTACCTGTGTTTTATTTTCAATATTACGAAATTTAATAATTATAATCTTTCAGTTCACAAGAAGAATATGAAATTTTAAAAAAGGTCTTTTTGTTAAATGCAAAATGTATTTTAAAATAAGAACACTTAATAAAAACATAAAAGAGACTTCCAACATGAGAAAGCGCAAAATTTTCAAAATTGTAAAGTAAAGGTAGATACAGAAGTTAGATTTTATTTATTTTATATTATAACTTAATTATTACAATAAAATATTTACTCAAAATAATGTTCCGAAAGATTTTACTTATATTTTAAAAGGTAAAAAATAAATAAAAATACTATGTTGCGTAGTGTCTGTTTTTTATTGAGTATACTTAAATAATATTTATACAAAACAGTAAAAACAACGAAAATTTCAAATAATAGTTCTTTAAAAGCGAGTTTCTTCTGATATCGCAGTACATTTTTGTCACGCAATGACGTCATGCGCGCACCGGTTTAAAATTCGTTCGACAACTGATCATATCTTATTAGTCTTAGTATCATGATGTCCATGTTTTACTTCATAAGAACTTTCATGAATCTTAAAGGAATATAAAAAAAATTTTTGCTAAATTGGTCCAGCCGTTCTCAAGTGATGGTGTGACCAAGGAAAATAGGGATTCATTTTTATATTATATAAAATATAGATTTATTTGAGAAACGTTAAGACAATTCTTTTTATGATATTAATTTCACATTATCTTATTACCAATTCACTAAAGGGCCGGCAAGATGATCGTTGGTTGACACATTTGACTTTTGTTTCATGTATAGCGCAAATTTAACCAGCCATATGGTGTAAGACACTTGGATTTCAGTAAGTGCTAGAAATCATTCTGCATTTCATGTAACGGCTAGAAATTTTAGCCTTCTAATGAAATTTCTATTTATTTCACTATATGGTAGCGTCGTTTCATGTAACGTCCAGACTTTCCATGTAAAGGCCAATTATATATTATATATTATATACAAAAATAATGGTAATCATGAGGTGAAATTCTTCCTACCTATATTTAATTTTGAGTAATTTCTTTCAAATAATAATATTTTCTACGACTCAATGAAATTTGTAAAGTGTACTATGCACCTGTCTCCACAGTTTACATAGCGCTAATATACATGACTGGGGCTCCTAATGTCCGCGCTGTATATCGAAAACTGTTAATCTTTGTAATACAGTGCATTTTTTCAACACTGGCCATAAGGATTCTCATGTTAAATTTTCTACCCCACGTTAACTTTTGTTAGGATAAAAATTTGGACTTGAAATGAAAAACAGTGCTTAAAAAATTAAATTGTTCATAGATTTTTGTCACAATTATTTAGGTGGTTATGGAAAATTTCACATATTTTGACGTTTTTCAAATTATTGCTTTATTATTTACACTCTGATATTTTCAATATGAAATGAAATGGTAAGGGCCTACATTAAAGGTATGTCGTCCAGGGAAAAATCTGACAAACAAGTATGGAGTTTTGTGAGTATTGGATTAATCGAACTAACGAACGTAATAATATTTTAAATATTATAAGTACATTAAATTTAACATCCAATGGAACTGTAAATAAACTGTCGAATCTGGTCTCGAGAAAAGCCCTATATTATTCGATAAACACATGCTCAGTGGCCTAGTAAATATTTGGTTGCGATTGTTGAGTAATCAAATAATAGGACCATTTTTTATTGACGATTCTCTAAACGGTGAAAAATATTTAGACATGCTGATTATGGTGATTGGTCCGGCAATAGCTGAGCAAAGAGCTGATCAGATCATCTTTCAACACGATGGGGCTCCTCCACATACAGCAAGAGCAGTTTTTGAATTCCTAAATCATGTATTTCCGGAAAGTTGGATAGGAAGGAATGGATCCTACAGATGGCCTGCCAGAAGTCTATGGACTTTTCCTTGTGGAAATACATCGGTCAGAAAGTTTTCGATCTTAACAGACCGAATCCAGTAAACGCCGAAGAATTGCAGGAGCGAATGTATTTCCAAAATATCATAATATCAGCGAAATGGGAATAATAATAATCTATGATACTGAAAAAAATCCGTGAACAATTTAATTTGTTTGAGGTACGCTTTCTTATTTTAAATGCATAACTTTTAGTGCCATTGAAAGAAGAAGTTATAAATTATATTGTGTAAAAAATTTAACATGAGAATTCCTATGGCCAGTGATAAAAAAATGCACTGTATAATAAAATCGTAAAAAAACTTATTGTGTACATTTAATATTATTACGCAAAAACATTGAAGACACACAACTCCAAAATATTTTTGCTAATCTCTAAATCGGCTGAATAAAATTACATACGGTTTTAGCGATGTACTGAAATAACTTGGACTAATGTTTGTTTCATTCCAAACAATTTATAAATAAAAAAGATCTGACAATTAATGATTAATGCCAAGATAAAGCTCAGACGGTAAGAGCACTCAGCAGAAGATGTCCCAGAGGTACAGTCAGCGTCATAAACATCTATAAACTTTAGTATTTTGTCCAACTGATTCCTTTAATAATTTCGTATGGTGGTTCACTAAATATGTTAATGCCATGTAACTTCATGTAAATTTTCTTTTCCACAGGCAACATGATGCATGAATCATTTATGAAGACCCGATTTAAAGAAATAAATACACTAAAAAAAACATTCGCCGGGTCAGCTAGTCATACATAAAAATGCATATGTTATCGGTAATGTGCAAAAGAAATTCTTAAGACTAAAACTAAGTGAAGTAAGTATTTAAGGCTATCTGGACAATTGTGTTGAAAAGAAAAAAAATTCTGCATTGGTTTGCTTATTTTTCTTATTGTTTTACTCATCCTTTACCAAAAGAACTGAAAATGGATTTAGGGTGTTAAAATTCTTTGGGTATTTCAGTTTTGAAATAAAGTAGGTACATTTTAAAGTCGTCAATATTTCAGGAATTAACACCGACTATTGTTTTCAAATGTCCCACCTGGATCGTTAATCGTAATCGTGTTAATTATATTTTATCTTTATATTTATTTCAAATAATACAGCAAGCCAAACGATTGTGTAATGATCCAACATTTTTAATCACATCAAATTTTCCCCCTCCTACAACTAATTGAAACATAAATTAGACCCATTGATTTTGTCATAAAATTATTGTCATCATAAGATTATCAAGAGACATAATTTCAATGAAATTCGCAATCGTATGAATTAGGAAAGTACAATTTGCTTGGTTCTCCAAGTTATTCTGTGGTATTTAAGATCACAGGGATGACATTTTTATCCGGAGAATTGTTGAATTATCTTATCGTGGTACCGGCATGGATGTACCAAAACAAGTTCAAATTTAAAAAAGCACACTTGGAACCACCAACGTAAAAATTGAGACATCGGCCAACCAATGAAACCGCATCTCCTCAAAGCACATCCCACTTCCTCTTCCTCATCCATCAAAGTCATTTCCATCGACAACACAAGCCACTGCCTTGCTTTTTCTCTTACATAAGCGTACGTCGTCATCTCCATATACTCCATCTAGCACACCGCAGGACTTCTTCACGATTATATCCATTAAGCGGATAAAAATCCATGGGCAATAACCGATCGTGCTTCGTGTATACCGGTATAAAATGTGCGTTGTATGTGCATGATGCGTTTCGGGCATCATAATTCACTCTATATGAGCATCTCCAACTCTTTATTTATACGCGGCGGCTCAACAAAGAGGTCGCGGGAGGGAATAATTTAATGATGGTGGCTCGAACAAACAAGCCGACCGTGTAAAACACGGCTTGGAGAATCAATCAGCAATAACTCGATACAAGAGAACGAGGCGCAGACACGCAGATGGCCGCTATATAGATTAACCCGTTCAAATGATAGGAAGTACCCTTCCTTAGAAAAATTTTTAATTTCAAGAGACTTTCGCATTCTGTTAGGTAGGTAGAGAAGAACAGCTGTCGTGTTTTGGCCCCAGGTTCCGACCGAAATAATTAATGCATGCCATCCTCATTACAGTATTTAATCGCAAATTATAATCATTACGGGAGCGGAGGGCGTCGCAACCCTCGTGGAATCTTTTCAACATCTAGTTGGAAGGTCGGAGGAGGTAATTATTTGGCATTTGGTTATCGTCGATCCTGATTGATGTTAATAAAACAAACGAGTACGGGGCAATTAATGAAGCGGACGGGAATTGGCTCATCACAAAAAATTAAACCAAAAAATAATTAATTGGCATTTCCATCAATGGTCACTGTCATTCGGATCATTACGTAGATGTAAATTACAAATTACAACGATTTAAAAAACATAACTTGATTAAAATATACGCCGCCATTTGATGACATATTAATTACGAGGCTTGGTGAAAGTGGTAATGAGTTAAAAAAACAACAAAATGCCACTGAAGAATAAATAATGTCTAAAGGTGTGGAACTTGATGCTAAAGAGTGTGTTTTGTGAAAATTTTAGTTTATAATCAAGAGGAAGGAATTAAAAAACTTGAGATGAATCTTTTGTCAATATTGACAACGGCAACTCATTTTGAAATAAAAAAAAATGCCCGAACTATTATCGTAATTTTTGTAGCACCTTCTAAATGAGGTCCTCTTCTCATCTCCTTACAGTTAAACGACACGGAGGGTAGAAAACCAATAGCGTTGCAGAACAGTAAGGTATACAATACATAAAATTCATAAAATTTCAGCAATAAATCTTCATGAAATAAGTATCTATAATGTGTAACATTTTTTATGCCCACGTCTAATAGAACGTAATAATTTTGTTACAATATTCACAAATAATAATCTTTGTGTTAGCAAGTCAATAAATTTTAAAGATTTATGATATTGCCTTATCTGGTCCCGCTTTGAATAAGTATAAACTATAATATTTTAATTTTAATGTTATTGTAATATACAGTATGTCCCCGGATTGCAAGAGGAAAATATTTTTTATTTTTGACTTTACGCCAAAACCTCAAAGGAATAAGATTTTTTGCTTGTCCTGAAACCAGCAAATCTGTAATTAAAACTTCATTATTCTGACCGAGTTGAAAGAAACGTATATTTTTCTCTTGATTTTGGACTTGGTAATGATTAATTTTAATCTTAAAGTTTTCTTATCACGAAGGCAAGCTATCGTTTTGGAGTAGAATTGTGCGCAGAAATGGATGGGGGGTTAATTGAATAATGATTGTTCTTGTTAAAAATTAGTTTTTTTTTATGTTAAAGGTGTTTCTTTGAGTTGCCATTTTTTATTAAATTAATTTTAATTTATTTAAAATAATTTTTTTCACAAACATTTTTGTTATTTAACTTGCGTAAACTCATTTGTCAACGTGACATCGTTGTCAAAAAAATAAAATCGCCAATGTGGTGGGATTTAAAGAGCAGAGAAAAAAAGTCCAAAATTAAGAGAAAAATTAAGTTTTCTTTCCACTGAGTCAAAATAATGAAGTTTTAATTACAGATTTGCTGGTTTCAGGACAAGCAAAAAATCTTATTCCTTTGAGGTTTTGACAAAATCAAAAATAAAAAAATTTTTCCTCTTGTAAACTCAATCCGGGGACATACTGTATATTACTATGTAAATACACTCCCTAAATGAGGTAGTATACTAAAAAATAAAGTATTTGGAAAATACAATAATCATAAACTTCATTGAAAAGTGTATGGTTTAGCGCTATTATGGCGAAATTATACTTACTAAAAATGCAAAAAAATTGAATTTAAATTTGTTTAATTTTTTATGAGAGAACTGTACTAGTTTAAAATACGTCATTCGTGGCCGGCATATGAATTAACTGACGACCTACGCCTTTCCATTTCTCACTCTCACTCAGTTTATTAGTAATTCTTTCCTTTTCGCTCTTACTCCCTCTATGCTCGAAAACTTATGACGTAGTTATTCGCCCGCGAAATAGTTTTTAATTTATTTCATGAAAACGGTTATGATTTAAGCAAAACGAAAAAATAGGAGTCCTCTATTTTAAGCAGTTTCATTTATAAAAAAAAGTTTCAAAATTTTGTATACTACCTCATTGCTTAGTCCCACAAGATTCCCTTTTTCTGGACCAATGATTAAAATATTTAAGAAATACAGTAGTTAGTAATAACTAAAGGACAGATTATATGCAAAGCGCATGTATTTTATGTTATAAATATGGTGAATTATGTGGGTGAATTATATCGATTAGAGTTAATTAACACTAATTAGTGATTGCATATTTGAATATGCTCATACATATTTCATCAAAATTTTTTTTTTATTACTTCTGGAAATACATACCGACCACCCACAAAATTATTTGCTACGGTCACTCATCTCGTGCATCTGCTTCCCCAAATGCACCTTGTCTGAGAAATTACCAAATTTTATTATCTTATTCGTTGCCAATACTTTTCAAAATAAATTTTATCATTCATTGCGTGCTGGTACTTTCCGTACTATCACAATAACATGATTGTCTGATAGTGAGAGTTGGTGTCTTCTAAATCCACAGTGCGTATAAAATGAGCAAGTGTAAGAGCTCTTGCATGGATTAAACCATACCCTGAACTAAGGATGGAAAATTGCAAAAAATATATAAATGCTCTCAAAAAATTATAATCCTCCAATATTTGAAGAACTGGATTTGAAAAATATTTGAAACCGATAACAAATTTGAAATCACGGCCCTGTAATTATTCAAAATTATTAGAACACCTAATGCAACAGACCAACAGTTGAATTTTGTCGTGCAGTGTATTGTACTTCAAGAAACAAGAAGGCATAGTTTTATTGTTATAACAACATCGTAAACAATGCATCCGAGAACAATAATCCAAATTGAGTTATAAACGTCTCTTAAAAAAAGGAACAATAAAAAGTCACAGACTGTTGCATTAAAAAGTTATACATATTCCTAAAGCTGTCTTGTTTGCGTAATTTGCTTCGAGCATTTTTGTTTAATTTTGAGTATTTTTGCATCGTTGCTTTTAAGCTTAAAGGATATTGCTAATCGAGGCTTTAGAATATAATGGGATTTACCTTTTAATTTTAGATTAACTCCTGCTAAACAGCGTGATCTTTTTTTTAGTAGGCTGATTTTAGTTGGAAAATTTTTCTGATTATAAACATCTTTTTTTGAACGACTTTCAGTTGTATTGATAAAAGCAATATTACTTAATCTTCTTTAATATTTTGTGTATACAGCCTGCAGGCAACAAATCTAATTCAGAAGAATATTGAAACATTTAAAAATACGAAAACGCTCCACATTCTTTTGTCCTCTTATATCGCTAGACGTGAAAGGGTGGGCTCATCGAGCTGTAGTGAGAAGTAAATCCTCATTTTGTTTGTTCGTTTTTTTTTTCCTAGATTGGGCGATGTTCCGTTTATCATAACTGGAGTACAGTACAAACTCGATTATCGGGAATAATGGGGGGCAAACCCATTCAAGTTATCCCAGTAAACACATGCATGTTGCTATGTTGCTTTAACGTGGAAAAGCCGTGTATGTGGTTGATAACACGTTTATGGTTGAAAATATCACGTTATATTTTGGTAATACCTTCAACGTTATTTCAACGTATTTTACATAACGTAAATTCAACGTTGATTTACAATAACATATTTACTACGTATCTATAAATTACGACAATTCAACGTTAAAAAATTACGTTATTTTTAAATATTATATATGACGCAATAAAGACGTTTAATCAATATTGTTAATCAACGAAAGGTACATAATGTTGATAAAATATAAGTTATTTTCCACGTGCAGTTCTGACGTTTGTTTCTCGTGAAATTTTTACATTAAATACACGTGTTTTTCTAGTGTCATATAAGCGTGTTTGTCGTCGTTTATTTTTCGTGAAATTCTTACATTAAGTACACGTGTTTTTCTAATCAAATAAAAAATAAAAATACCTAAGGAGGGAAAGAGTTCCAGCAGAGTATAAAAAATCATCATCATGGTGTAGCCCTATAGGCTTTTGGTTTTAAAAGGAGGTTTTTCAATTTACTTCCCTTATTATTTTATTATTGTATTTTACTTTACCTCAATTTACGTTTTTTATGAAAAATCATGTTAAAAAATATATATTTATTATTTAAATCATAACTTAAATCAAATTATATAAAATAGAAAAGAACGAATGGCGGTGAAGTCAAAATAATTATTTTTGACTAATATTTCTCGTAAAATTTTAACATTAAATACACGTGTTTTTCTAGTCATCTATACTACAAATAAAAACGCATTCGAGGCGTGTTTTGGCGCCGTTTACTTTTCGTGAAATTTTCACGTTAAGTATACGTGTTTTTCTAGGCAAATAAACACTAGAAAGAACGTATTCCATATCATATTATTAGGCGTGTTTTGTGGTCAAGTTTATAAGTCACTAAGGGGTTTCGAAGATAAAAATGATGATTTTAAAATACATAAGGTATAATAATCCTACTTAATTTATATTTTTTATTTGAATTACGATTAAAATCAAATATAGAAGCATAGAAAGAAATTAATGTGGGTAAAATATAAGTAATTTTTGACGTTCAGTTCTGACATTAATTTCTCGTGAAATTTTTACAATAAATTCACGTGTTTATATACTCATATAATTATATTTAATTTATGTACTACAAAGGAACGCATTCCATTGGCGTCTTTTACAGATTCCATATGGGCGGTTTTTGCGCCAAGTTTAGAAGCCACTGTAAATTGTTTGTTGCGGGTTATAAAACATAATATGTACATTTTTTATTTGAATCACATTTTAAATAAAATAGAATGGTTATAGTATTTAAAAGTAGAAACAATAGAAATATTTAGTAAGCCTAGCATTTCTTTCATAATTTTTACGAAACATGGTAACAACTAAGTTAGCTCTTGTAAACATTTGGCACGAATTTTACCCAAACAACCTTGAAAGTTTGCCGTTTTCTCGTGGTTGAAATGTTTTAGGATCATCTCGCCCGCCTAGTTCGCAATAGAGATGAACAATCCCTCTTTGAGAATTAATATAATTATTCAAAAACAAAACAATTGTCTGGATCACTTTTGGTGGTAGATAACTACTTTTAATCAGTTTTCAGATTCACTCATCACCCTGATGATGCCAACATTGTTGGCGAAACGTGCGTCGGTATTTATAATAAAAATTGTTTTTGGTGTTTTAGGGAAAACTGATTAAAAGTAGTCGTATAATTATTATTAAATTAAAATTTAAAAATAAAATTGACATCCCCTATTCTATTATGGTGTTAATGTTATAAAAAATTACAAAAACTCTTTAACCCAACGGCAAAGAAATAATTCAATGTAGGTAGCTATATTTACTTACGCAGATGGGTACTTACAAATATTAATTTAAATGTGTTTGTTAAAGTTGAAAACAAAAATTAGGATCTTTAATTATTACGGTTAATCAACGAAATTAATAAATATTGGTAATGTCTGGTAATGTGAAACGCTGTGAAGGAAGTGAAGGTGTCAAAATACCAGCGAAAAGATTAAGAATAAAACAACGAATCTCTTTTGAGAGTTTAGTGTTGGTCAGGGAATGAATAGTTTTTAAAAACGAAATTGAAAGCAGGTATAATTAAGGGACAATTTGAAACATACGTTGAGAAGTTTTACCGTTATAGGGGCTGGAATTTTGAGAATTGGTTTATGATGGGGGCTGAAGGTTGAGGAATCGACGACGCGAGCGTAATTTTATTGTCAAAAATAAATAATAACCAAACGTATAGATCAGTACTACCATCGAATATCAATACTCTAGTTAGAGTAGTTAGAGTATTGATATTCAATGGTACTATCAATGAAAATTTCTGCCTTATCGAATTTGTTTTGGCGACAAACAAACATGCTGCTTCCAAGACACAAAAATGTAGGTGATTTACAGCTTTTTTTATTGCCTTGCACCCCGAACGAAACGAAACCAAGGAACTCTTTCCAGATGTGTCATCTGTGCTTGGCCATTGCTTCGTTCAATTTTGTTCATTTTCATTTTTCGTCTGAGATCGTGAAGTTCGTTTGCCTTACCAAGTTCTGAGATTTGTGTAGCTTCCAAAAGTCCTAAAGGTAAGTAGTACAGTATTTTATTTAAAAGTAGTAACTAAATATACATTTTTTATGCATATTACTAACCAGAATTTAAATTTATTCCGCAAGTGTACCGATTTTATGACTTTCGTGAAAAGTGGTACTCCATGTAAGACCTGGCCTTCTTACAAGGTTTTTAAGATTCATTTTAAGACAGCTATATACATAATAATTATATGATATTATATTTACGATTTTTCAAATTAAATATTTTTTTTTAACTTTTGAGCTTCTTTGCAGAGGATTATGACACAGACGATAAAAAGGCCAACAACCTCATCAAGGAGATTGGGGAAACTGCAGAGGAAACAACTCATCAGTGGAAAGTCTCTCAAGAAAGCAAGTTTTTGATGATGAGTCTCTTTTTGATAGTAAGCGGCGTCGAACTTGGAGAGGATTTTTGCTGTACCCCAACGACGTCTTATACATCGCCAATGTCAGCATTTTCTCCAGCTTCAACATATCCTGGTAAATTGTGTCATTTTATATCATTTACGACAATCATATACCTAGTAAGGATTTTTTTATTTTTGCAATAGTTACTTATAGTTATTTCTTATAGACTTTGAGGCAATTGTACTGCAAACATTGGCAAAACTGACCCAGCACGTCGAGCAACACACAATCCGAGTCATGAAAAAAATTATTTAATTTAATTAGGACAATTAGCCCATAATAATAATTTTAGTTTTTTTTTATAATAATAATTATTAATTTAATATATAATAATATATAATAATAATTTAATTTTTTTTTTAGGAAATTACTGTTTTGCACTTGATGTTCACAATATCTGAACTGACGAATTTTATTCTCCTAAGGCATAGACGATTAGTTTCCAATAAAAACAACAGCTTTATTATTTCGATTAATGTTTTATTATTGCGAGGAATCAAATTTCCGTCTCAACTGGAGTGTTCCGGATAAAACGGAGAGCAAAAACCAGCAGTTCCGGATAAAACGGCAAAATTACAAAACGCGTTTGTTCCGGATGATCGAGTTTGTACTGTATCTTTACTTTCTGATTACCGCACTGCCACACATTCAGAAAAAAATCCCTGGCAGGAAAACAACTGGCTTGGCTACAAAATAATAAATTAAAATAAATGATGATCCTTTATTTTGCATTGATGTAGTTGTGCGTTACACACTTTACACAAATTTTTACGTTTTGTAGTCGCGTTTTCTATTAGTATGCATCTCCTCAATTTTATTTTTCAGACAGCACGTGTCAGTTTTATAAACCAGGGGCCACCGCGGTCATTTATACCGCCCCTAATCGTGAAACCATCAATCGTTACGGTATATAAATGATAATAATACATAATAATTAGATATATGAAATATTTTCTCAAACACAAAGAAAGTTTTTCCAATTTCAGTCCCCGCCAATGCCTCTATACACTATCAAATAATTATAATTTACATGTTGGCGATAAGAATTAGTCTGCAATTATAAAATTTGTCGCATTCTCTACGTTAGCTAAAAATACACCAAATTTCTTAGGGCTAGACACCTAGGCGGTGTAAGGGGCGCTTTTGATGGACGATAGTTGTCATTCAGAACCACTCGTTCCGTGAATCAACCTCAAAATAGTCCCCATCGCACCGTAAAAAGATGAAAATCGAAACCAAAACAAACATCACCGCCGTACTTATTTTACAAAAAAAGCTAAAAAAATCTAAAAAATATGGAAAACGTCGGTCGTTGCTCCTCAACCATTTATCACATCGATGCTGATTTCAAAGTCGACGCCCGGTCTATTAGCATCTCAGAAGCCGGATTTTCTTAGTCACAACATAATGAATTATGTATAGTACCGCATATAGTTTCGTCAGAAAACGCATAAATCTTGACCAAAACACATGTTAATATTTCAGTTTATTTCCACGTTTAAAGAAGATAAAGGATGGGCCAATTAAAATGCGATAAAAACAGTGACAAAATAAATTTCGGTGGGAAGGAAGAAATAAAAGTTGATTGGAGATTTGAACTCTAGACTACACGGCGACGATTTCCTCCAGCTAAGTGTATTTGATGTAGAACTAATTTATTAACACCATATAACTTGTTTTGCTTATTTTTTCGTCAGCAGCTTAACATTACATGTCCTTCTGGCTACTTTTATGTCAAACAGTATTATTTTTGATAATTCTCATTTCTTGATTTAAGACTGAAAAGTCCGGAAAAGTCATCGTGCTTATCAAGTTTCTAAATTTTTGTGCAGATCTCTGAAATCAGACAACTCAATCGGGCGGCGGTAATTTGGTGTTATTGTATTTTACTTTCGTTTTGAAAGTTATTAATCATAAAAGATGCCGACTTCTTCTAACAGCGAATACACGGACATTGCGGAGAATGTCAAGGAAATTCCTCTTTTGATGACCAAACTCTAAAGCGCTATTTTATGTTGTTCAAAAATTACCGTACATTTTACTTCTTTATAACGTATTCTTCACATGCGTTTTCTGTTGCATCATTGCATCTTATACACTTTTCACACCTTCGTTAGAAAATTTGTTATAAACCATAAGATCCTATGAGCCTACAGAGCCAAAGCAGTAAGAAACTTAACGGTTTCTTTCACAGTACAATTTCACACGTGTATAAATTTTATTACAGATTTTTACACTTGTTGAGTAATAAACATTATAAAACTCAGTTTTCTTCATATAGGCAATAAAATTCTGTTGATCCGCTCAGAATCGTAAAAGTCGCTTTAAAAAAGTGTTACTAACACATTTATGACACCTCTGCAAAACCATCACGCAATTGATTTTTCTATCACAATCAATTCGTTTGTTAGCAGTACGTCATACAAAACGTAATTCAATTTCAACGTAATTCTTTTCGATTCAAAGCGAAAAGTTTACGATCAAGAATGCCGATTGTGTTCTATCAGACAGCGGACAGGTTTTAATTATTACCTTCATGCTTAATTAATATGTGTTCATGCAAGAAATAATTACGTTATGATTTATAAATAGATAACCATTAATTAGAACAACAATACGTCGATCGCTATAAATAAACGAGAAAACGTAAGAAATTTATTGGAACGAGGCCCGAATTTATTGGGTGATGTTTTTGGCTCGCGAGCCACCAAGGCTTTTGTTTATTGCGGATAAAGAAATGGAGTTTACACTAAGATGTCCCAGTGACATACGGAATGTAAGCAAAAAGACTTTATTAATATATCGTAATAGTTACTGTAGACAATGCTACTAGCTATTATAGGTAAATATCCTCCTCGTATAATAAATAAAAACGAGTCCGAGTAATATCCTTGTGTATGAGCTTATAATTTGTTTTTATGAAGGTGGGTATCATCTTATTTGCAAATGATAATAAACAACTCGCGACTTCTCCTTACGTTTTGGCCAGCGTATCCACCTGACCGCGTCCACGATATATTACCACGAACCACCAATTTTAGTTTATTACGTGATCTCTTCCAGCTGACCTCCCGCCGAACTCTTGACCATTTTTCATTTTTTAATCGTCTCCCTATAAATTAATCCGCTTCTAATATCGCATGATTGATCGTCCGTTTCTATACTAATGGACGACGTTACGTAATTGTTATGGAAGAACGACAGGTATGTGGAAGAACCACGAATTTTTCCGTGTAAAAGGGCACAAACGTACGCACGCCATCACCGTGGGGTTCTGTACGGGTCTGCCTCCACGGGTGGTAGGCGCCAGATCCACCCGTATAATGCGAGCCACTGCACAGAAGCTCTTCCACTCTATTTGAGTATTTTCGTTTTAAAAAAGGGCAAATTGGATGAGTATACGACTTTATAAACGACGAAATGGAAAAATTTACGATCAAGATGCGAGGTTAAATGCCCAACGTTTTTGCTCGGGGAATTAATATGGTAATAAGAGTTCTTGTTGGCTTTATACCTGTTTGTCGCCTGCTTGTTTACATTTGGAAACACTCGCAAGTGCGTGATATAAGCGCGAGTGAAGACTCTAGCAGAGGAAAAAACGTAAGAAGCTTAAAAATATTTTCAATGTGGGAAAAAGTCATACAAAGCATTAACCATAAAGATTATTATAATAATTATTTTGTCCTGATGTGTTAAATACAATGTTCATTAAAATAACCACTTCGTATCACTCCAAAATGACATATTTGGATTTAAGCAATATAGGTTCGAAAAAAAAAACAGAGAATATACAGATACACAAGAGGAAGATTTTTTGTACACTGTAAAATGTAAATTTATGTAATAATATCCCTTATGTGTATTGTAAAGTTTATTTAAGCTTTACAAGATAACCGTCCTTGACATTTAGAATTGCATACTTTGCCGGATGAGATGCATAAACATCAGGAAAATTTTATCACTTGCATTTATGTTCCTTCCAATTAAATAAATGTAGGAGGGGCCGTGCGAAAATAGTATATTGTTTTATTAGGAGTCTGTAGGTTTGACAATACATATGAGCCACGAAAAGTCACTTTTCTCCGAATAAAACATGCTATTTCTTCTTCAAACTCCAAAAATCGCCCACGAAAAATAAATCTGACAGTTTACTAACCTCAATGTACCTATGAATTTCTGTCTAGAAGTGAACTAACTTCACGATTATCTTCTAAAACGTTATACAAGTTTTATGAAATTCCATTTTCTTCAAAATAATTTGGCAATAAATAAATAGTTCACGTTCTTTTTACTAGTTTTATGGTTTATTATCCAATATAATAAGTAGCGGTAAGATCATGTCATACCTCCAAGAGAAATCCACGAGATATCCAGAAGATGTCTACATGCTCTGTGGAAATATTATGTAGCATGTGCCACTTCGAGATTTTAATATGATTTCAATGACAGTTCGAGATAAATCCGCCTCGCACAACTACGTCCTCGCTTACCGGGACATGAAATTAGGCCTTATATGACACATAATACAATATTTAAAAAACAACAAAAAACACGACTCTTTGTATATCTTCCAACAACTATTTGAATTGAAGTCTTGAACCCATTTACCATGGGAGGTGTTTTAATTTTGCTATTACCTAAATATTATGCTTATGACCTTCTTGAATCGTCTATACATTGGTTCGCGCATTTCTAACCACTTTCCATCTTTTTTTCGTTAGGGTTTTGTTCTTTACGTCTGTATTTAGTTTGTGATCTTCTTCGTGTATTTTTTTATTATGCTAATGTTGTTTCTTTATGGCGGTTGTAATAGACAGAAATACCGCAAAGGTAACTCGGTGGCTTAATAAAAAAAAAAAATTTCAGCTATTAGTAGCTTTCTCCCGAAACATGTTCCTATTCGAAAACTACTCCCATCTTCAACTATTAGTAATTTTCTCCCGAAACATGTTCCTATTCTAATTTAAGTTTATTAAAGTTTGTGAAGTTTGACTTGAATATTTTTTACTCCACTTTAATTCATCGACATTCTTCCCGTTTTTAATAAAATTTTGCTGATACGTGTATTGTTCAATAGTGTCCAGATTTGGAACATTTATTGTAATTTATTTGTATTTGTATTGTTTTGTTACAATTTCACTATTATACGCGTATTTTCCGTGCGCTGAATCGCAGCCGTTTTTGGGGTTTTGCCGCAAAAGAATTCTGAGAAAAAAAAAACGTTATTTGGTTTCCTTGTTGATATTCTGGCTAAAATTAGTGCAAGTATTTCCATAGCAACCTGTATATTTTGGACTCTAGTAGGCACCAATTATCTCATCTACAGTTGGCACCTCATCAATTCAACTTCGATATTTGTTTAATCTAGTGATTTGGTAGTCAATAATAAAATTAAAGTTCTTAATTCTCTTTTTCTAATTTGCTGTTGTAACAAAGCTATTAACGCACCCAAAATATAGAATTTTTGTTTCCATTGGTAACACTCACTGAACCCTGCACTGAACGAAATGTCAGTGTGATTTTGAGGTTATGGTTCCATGTCAACTCATGTCAAGTTAAAATCATAATTTAACAAAATTCCCTAAATAAAAAAAATGATTTTATTTGTAAAAAATTAAATTAATATGCAAAGAAAAAATAACATGAAAAACTCGTTTTGTAAAACTTAAGAGCACTCGTTCTTTACAAGAACTCGTGTCTAAAGGCGCTTCTCTCACCCCATGTTTGCAGTGTACATTTAAAAAAATCGCTGTATTGTTAATTACTGATCAATAATCTTCAAATTTTGAATAGTTGTAGAAAAAGGATTGCTTTAGAACCTACGCATATTTTTTTTTTCAAAACTGTTTTGCTAAATATGCCAAAATGTCGAACTGAACATACGTAACTTTTGTCACCATTTTATTGACAGTTACGAATTTAAAACCTACCAAGAAACATGTGTATCGCCTTGCCTATAGTTTTTTGTTATTGTTTGCTACATTATTGAAGATGGAAGCGCAAATACAACTATGTAATAATGTTTTAAATAAAACCCTGTTCTGTTGATTTCTACGTCAAGAAAGTAGCTCCACCTATACAGCCATGCTACAAATTCGCCGTGTAGACAGAGTAAAATCTTAGACCTATACCTAAACAAAATTATGCGGGACGGCCCCTGTTATCTTAGAACTTTTTTGGACGCATCTGCTGTTTGTGGCCGAGGCGTGAGTCGAGATAAGACCAAAAAAGTACTTTTGGCCGAGGTGCACACGACGTTTTTTAGGCGATGATCACAAAATACACTCAATATACGAATTTGGACAGTGTCCGAATAAAATGCTCAAAATTAGAAATCAGCATTGAAAATGTCCCAAACCCGAAATATTCATTCCTACCTAGTATTACGCTTTCAATTACACCTATTATTTTAACAGATCGGTTGGTATCTTACTTGATTCGTTGATTGATATTTTTATAAAATTTTGCAATGTAAGGAGTCTATTCTTTTCGATTTAATTAACATAGATAATTACATCACTAATAACAGAGCAACAAAACTTTGCTGGCAAAAGAAGCAGCAGTGTGTTAAAATCGACGAAATCAACACAGTTCCAGACATGATCGAGTCTGGCCTTTTTGACGACATTGAGTCGTGTGGAAAAAGACTTGTTCAAAATGTGCATAGTCTAATTTTGAATATGAAAAATAATGCAGCAGAAACTTATAATTCTATCGTCTGTAAATTTATAGGGGACAATTTCATATAATAAAAAGGAAGAATATTTTGTCCTATTGCACAGGAAAATTTTGTAGTCCAGGAAAATTCGCTAAAAACTATATCACGGGACTGAAAAGAAAACGCGAGTATAATAAAACTCGCAGAGTTATTTCTACGAATTAAAAAGAGAAAGACTGCTGCTCCACCCGATGAAAATTACGGTCTGACAGAAATTCATCTAGTAGTCGAGTCAATAAATACATAAAACAGGCAATCTTCGGAAGTCCTCAATAACAGCTCCGATTTTAATAATTTTTTTTTTGAATGTTTGTTTTTATATATTATTTAAAATCAGAAACCTTTCGAAGTGGGGAAATAATTATTTATATTGTTTAAACACTATTTATTATATTTATATAAAAAAAAAAGAGTTTTTCATACAATACTTATTGTACAAATAGTATACGAAAGTAAAATAAATTATTAAGAATTGTGGATTATTTATTTCAGACGTTTATAAAAAAATAATTAAAAATTGTTCATCAATACTTGTCGGAAGGAAAAATTTGAGAATTACCCTCGATTTCCATGGGATTCCCTGATCAGATCCTGACTTTTTGACAATGGAACCACCTCAAGAGTATACCCTTTCAAATAAAAGAAGAATTTTGTAAATCGGTCCACAATTGACGAAGAAATCGGTGAACGATATATAAATATATAAATGTCCTCAGGGAACAAACGTTAAAAAAAAACATACAATACGAATTATTGGTAACTTCCTCCTTTTTTGAAGTCTGGTAAAAAAAAGCAAAACAATTTTTTTTTTAGATAAATATCGTACATATTGTTTAAATAATATTAATACTTATATCCCCGCTTCAAAAGGTTTCTGATTATAAATAATATAACAAAAACTAAAATTAAAAAAAAAAACATCAAAATCGGAGCTGTTTCTGAGGACTTCCGAGAAAAAGACTTCATTGACGCGACTATAGATGAAACATGAAGCAAAAGCACTTTGAAAAAGACTATGGGGTACTTGTGCGTGAGTGCGGACTGTTTATTGACAAGAAAATTGTTTTCTCGGTGCCAGTCCGGATGGAATTATTGATCAAGATCATATTGTGGAAATAAAATGCCCTTGGTCCATTCGAGACTTAAATCCCCAACAAGCGGTCAATGAAGAAAAAATTAATTACTTAAAAATAGACCAAAATGGGGACGTTAAACTAAAGCAAAAAGATAATTATTACTTTCAGGTTCAGGGGCAATTGGCAATTACTGATGCTAACAATTATTGCATGGATTGTATCTAGTGGAATTGTTGTCGACAAGTACAAAAAATTACTCAATAGCAATTTTCTTTTGTATGTCCTTTTGCAGATTGAAAAAGATAATTATGTCCTTTTGGGAGAACAAAAATATATATTTAAATGTAATGGCCCGTGAAATACTAAAAATTAGTTGAACTGTTTCTCCCATTACGATGTCACGTTCTCATTCGACTGTTTCATCAGAAGCAAAGTACGACCAGACTTATCGTAATTTTATGGACTCCGGTCAATAATACTTTTATAATCCCGAATGTCGTCTCGGATGGTGGTTGAATTTAGAATATTGTATTTGTATTATGCTAGCATTTGGGTCGTTAGACAGGTAGAGGTTTATGACCCTTTGGTTTTGCTTTGGGTTTACCAACTGGCCGCTGCAAATATTTCTGTTGTTTCACAGAATGTACTTTTTCTGTGTCTCGCGTGGAATTTTGTTTGCGTCCTACTACTTATGTCACACTTCGAACTTTTTGATCACTCTCACCCAGTAGTTGCTCGTCCTTGAGAAATGTCTCTTAATATAAGTTTTAGGCGAAACTAGTGTTTCAATATACTACAATACTAAATGGTCCAATAAATCACAAAAAAAATTTCGTAGAGTATTTTGCGAATTGTAAAATATTTCTGATCTGATTTCTTGTGTATCTATTATTTATTCCAAGTGTATTCATTTTCATATTTTCACAAATTTATTGGAATTAGTGGGTACAGTAATCCTGCTATACTATAATAAAACATGTTTCATTTTATTAGGTGCATTATTACAAAATCTACTAATCTCAGTTAAGTAAACTTTAATAGTTTTAATTACATATTTTTGTGAAATCGTATTAAATTTATGAAGAACGTTGCGAAACTAAATTTCCGGTGCTCCTCCGCATATTTGTTCACATCGTTTTAATTCACACTTGATATGGACAAAAATTTCTGCTCAAAATTGTATTAGCTACATATTTGTCTTTCAAAAGGAGATCCCGCTACTACTTTTCAAAGTATATGTATCCTATACTTTAAAGTTATGATATTACCTGAGAATCAATCGAATCTTGCTGAGCTATTAAAATGCAAGCCCATAAATAAATTTTTATTGCGGTCTACTTTGTACCTTTTTTGACTACTGCTGCTTTAAATGCATGAATTTGATGTTGTTTAATCGGCTTAAAGCTGTAAATCTATTGGCTTCTGTAAAGAGTCCAAGTGCGTCATTAATTGATCTGCACAGATGACTAGAATCATGAATGACACCACCTTAAGTGGTCACACCACCTTAATTTTATCCTCCCACTACCAATACAATACAACAAGTTGCATCTGTCGCCTTTGGTATACCTTTTGTAATTCCTCATCTTCGAAATTCGGCATCGCCGAGGTACTTTGCAATATTGTGAAGCACGGCGCACGCGACTATCTTTAGAATATGCTCCATTTTCACTCAACAGACATATTTAAGAATCTGGAACCGCCGTTTCAACTGACCGAAAGCATGTTCCATAATCACCCTCTCTTTTTTTAATAACCGATTAAAGGTGCACACCATACCTGTCCCCCAACAGTACCAGAGCGTCATCGTGCATCGATATTCATGAAATCGCAATTTTGATCACATAATATGCCTTGAACATTAATTTTCACTTATTCATCCTCAAATAGACGCGGCTTTTCAACGTGTGTGCAGTCGATAGCTCCTATTACAGTGGGGAAATTTTTTTGGGCTGACCATTTCACTTTGGCTTCCATAACCCCATTTTCGGTCGATGAGAATTTGATCCACGTCCATCCACTCATCCGCCTTGTCCGCAATGACACCGAAAGTGGTGCTAACGATTCTGGAGACTGTAGCTGCTGTGTACAGCCCAGTTCCTCGCCGATACCGCTCTGGAAGCCCGGATCTGCCATGTCCCGAAAAAACACTTACGTACTGGCGAAGGCTTTCCAAATTCTCGCCATAATGAAGTACATAGTCGGCTAACCATTGCACGTTTATTTCGTCAAACCGAAAGAGGGTTCAAAAGTCGCACTCACGTGGAGTACGCCTTTCTTTGTACAACATAGGAAATTCGAATTAAATAAAATATCCGCGCGCACACCATCAGACCTTCGCCCTACATGTGTGTATAAACCATGGAGGTATATAATATATAAGAGGAGAAAACACGGCCGTACTACTAAAACAGTTTGCTATGAAGCTGAATAAGAGCGGATAGTGGGGATAACGGCTGTGTTTTGCCCCAAGCGTTCCGACAGTGGCGCAGCATAATAAACGGTACTTTAGTTTTTTTCGGCATATAAGATTAAAAATAAAATCTCAAGCCAGATCTGTATTCTATCTAAATCATTTGCAAGCCTGAAAAACGTATTTACAAATCATCCAGTACTCAATTAAATTTTTAATTGTAATGTAGTTATTATGTGTTACAACTCCACCGACGCTACTGCATGAAATCACACTCGAGTAGCGATCGCTTACGTTTTGTTTTGACCCAAGCATTTACAGAGTTGCCAGCTTGTGATATATCGCAGTGTATGGGGTCGTCCATAAATTACGTGAGCTCAAAATGGGGGGGAGGGGTCCAATAAAATCTCATCAAATCTCATCTAAAGGGATTCAGTGAAAATCTCACGTCAACTTTTTAATTAAAAAAAATACACATTATTATTACATAGAATATAAAAAAAAACATTAAACTTATTGTTTTATTTCTTTTAGGTTTTCTATTTTGTCCGCAAACTATTTTTTTATTATAATAGAAATAGTATAGACAGTATGTATTAAATTTTTTCTATGTCTGGGATTCCCCGAATTGAGACAATTGCCGCACAATTTATTTACCAGACTCTTTTTGTAGAAATCCTCGCCGAAAATCGTTCAACGAACCATACAGAACGCCCATGCCCATGAAGTGAGTGAAGAATTAGTGAAGATAGTCTATTTATTTATATTGTTATGTAATACATATAAATAAATTTGTTATAGTTATTTTTCCAAATAATAGTCTTTCGCAAAATAAATGAACATACATGAAAATTAATTATTTAAAAATTGTAAGAGATAAATCTCACGTGAGGGGGGATTTGACCAAATCTCACCAAATCTCATCAAGAGGGAGGGAGGGGTCCAAATTAACAGAAAAACACCTCACGTAATTAATGGACGGCCCCTATGGTATGTCTATTATACTAAAATTTTGATGTAAACGTTTTTATATCCTTATATACAGTTAATAATTCATACATTTTTTAGTATGCATTATTTAAAAAGGATTTTCAAAACCCTGATGAGGCAATTTCAACAAATTACTTTTACGATCTGGTCATTTCTCCGTTTGGTTAAATGGCTTCATAACAAATACCCCAATGTAGTTTCACCTTCTATTATAGTTCCATGGTATCAACGAATGAAGTAAATATTTTGCTACAGCAGCTTCTCTAGACTAGAAGCATATTTTCTGAAGCAAATCCTTCAGTTTTAAAGCAAATGCTACTGTTTATGAATACCAAAAAAGTAAAACCTTTTGCTTTGAAGTAACACTCCAAACATTTTCCTTCTTTTTTATATTAATATAAAGTGAAGTAAATGCTTCGATTTCTGTAAGTAAAACCAAATCCTTTTTTTTTTATAAATACGGACTATTGTACCGTATTAGGATGAGAATAATACATTTCAAAATGTAGTAAAAATAACTTATGCGATATCAAATTTAGACACTACTTTTTTCCCGAACAGCTGTAATTATTGTAGCGTTTATTGTCAAATACTTAAGAGAAACATTTTTTGAACATAACTTTGGTTTAAAAATTGTTTTTATTGACAAGAAAATTGTTTTCTCGGTGCCAGCCCGGTTGGAATTATTGATCAAGATCATATTGTGGAAATAAAATTCCCTTGGTCCATTCGATACTTAAATCCCCAACAAGCGGTCAATGAAGAAAAAAATAATTACTTAAAAATAGACCAAAATGGGGACGTTAAACTAAAGCAAAAAGATAATTATTACTTTCAGGTTCAGGGGCAGTTGGCAATTACTGGTGCTAACAATTATTGCTACTTTGTTGTATGAATTGTATCTAGTGGAATTGTTGTCGACAAGTACAAAAAAATTATTCCATAGCAATTTTCTTTTGTATGTCCTTTTGCAGATTGAAAAAGATAATTATGTCCTTTTGGGAGAACAAAAATATATATTTAAATGTAATGGCCCGTGAAATACTAAAAATTAGTTGAACTGTTTCTCCCATTACGATGTCACGTTCTCATTCGACTGTTTCATCAGAAGCAAAGTACGACCAGACTTATAGTAATTTTATGGACTCCGGTCAATAATACTTTTATAATCCCGAATGTCGTCTCGGATGGTGGTTGAATTTAGAATATTGTATTTGTAATATGCTAGCATTTGGGTCGTTAAACAGGTAGAGGTTTACGACCCTTTGGCTTTGCTTTGGGTTTACCAACTGGCCGCTGCAAATATTTCTGAACAGAAAGCATTATTTCACAGAATGTACTTTTTTTTATTGTACCGTATTAGGATGAGAATAATACATTTCAAAATGTAGTAAAAATAACTTATGCGATATAAAATTTAGACACTCCTTTTTTCCCGAACAGCTGTAATTATTGTAGCGTTTATTGTCAAATACTTAAGAGTAACATTTTTTGAACATAACTTTGGTTTAAAATTTTTTTGAACTGTACCTACTTGTAATTTGGTGGTAATTTTTCGCTTTTTAACAGCCTGTGCAACATAATTTCTTTCTTTGCGCTGGTAATACAATATATTGTATTTTCGTGGCACTGTTCTGTTAGAAATGGAAAGGATAGTTAAACGTGAGATTTATTACGGATATAGGTGCGCCGCCCTACGCAACAAAATCTGAAATATGTAGATTGGCGGTTCGGATCGAACAGATTGCAAAATATGCAAAACTAAATGTCACAAATAACACTTGCTGTAAAATGACCTGTTGTTATCATTTTGCAAAAGGACTACATATTTTATGGTCGCATTAACAATCACCCACAAACTATGTACAAGCAAAATGCCACAAAATTGTCTGTAGTTGATTTAATTTCAAAAATTGCAATACATTTCTGTTGCCAAAAACTAAACCAATAATTATTTAATTTTCTTTTAGCAAATTTTTGGTTCCAGAAACATGACATGAATGCAGCCGCAATTTCCAGACGCAGAGACACCTTAACGTTCCTTCTCTTCGTTAAAACAAGAACGCACCGACAGCGATGATGTATGTTAGGTTAAGTGGTAAAATATGTTTCGAGTGGGCGGCAGATATCTCAAAGTGGGGCAAATCAGCCGAAGAGTACCCAGATTATATACCCTCTTCTAAAAACAACTTCTACTGGTTTCCGTCAAGAGCTCTCATCGGGCCACTTTGAAGTTTTATTTCGAGTAAAACTGACTTTACCGTGCATGCGGGAAAGAACATACGATAACGTGGGCACCCTTATTATAATAATAGTCAATTTAAAGTGCATCACTTCTGAAAAAAAACTTCGGTAATTTATGTAGCCATTTGATAAATTTATACCAACGGTAATCCACTCCATTAAGCGTTGGAGTGCGTTCGCACATAAATATCGCCGTTGTCTTAGAGAATGAAAATAGGTAAGATCGGACACAGCTGGTATAATAAAGCGAAAATTCACTTAATAGTGGTGTCGTCAAGTTATGTCTTTTGATAAAGCAACGACAGCTGAGCCCGATGTCCCACATCTTATTACGGTTTCTTCCCCGACCACTTAAGAACTAAGCCACGCACCTGACTCTCCATATCATCCATACAATGGAAAATTGCTCATGCGTCCTTACCTGAAACAAAAAAACACATTTTTTAAAAAAGATCAAAACCACAAATAAATTAGAACAAGAGCTACGGCAGCAGCCAGATCCCATAAACATCTACCCTTGTCACATCAAACACTTCTCCCAAGTACCTACATCTAATATTTTTATGTATCCGCCGTTCTCCTTTGGGACACTTAAATGGAAACAAATGGTTGTTGCCTTTTCCTTTCGTATTAAAAATATTAAGGAGGGGACGTGCGGAACTCATAAACACGAATTTAAGGCAATTTTAAAGTTAGTTATGGGCGAGACTTCGTCGCCTTGTTGTTTTCGGCACTTAGCGTTAAGTGAACATGCCATCCGAGAAAATTAACCAAATTGCCGATTATTAACGGTAAATGAGCTCATCCATTCCGAAATGTCGTTCATCAGGAACGGCTTTATGCCGCCGACGACCAGATAATTACCCACAACTTTATCGACTTAAACAGGTTATAATTATTAGGCATTTACCGGCCTTAAACCTGATAGTCGCTCAGTGAATAAAGAAAAATCACACAAGTAGATAGACTTTCAAGACAGCACAAAACCAAATAACTTTGGCGTCAATGTTTTATTTGTTAAACAAAGAAACATGCGAGGACTAGATTAAAAAGTTCCACAAGTTTTGATGATCTGAAATAAATTCTTGCAAACACCTGGTCCTTTCTTACTAGCACTTTCCGCTTTCTATCCTACATGTCATTCTCCATCCCTTGAGACATACATAATGTACCGGAGAACCCTACTTTTAGTAGATATACTCCATCCTAGCATTCCACTATAAGAAATCCGATCCGAGCTTTCAAAAACTTTCTAGCCGTACGACAGGGCTTTAGAAAGGGGGAACGCCCTCAGATTAATCCAAATTTGATTCGAAGCGGGTGCGGGTGGTGTTCCGAGTACAACAAGGGGTGACTTATGACCCGGACGTTCATCAAACTTAATGTTTCGTAATTTTTTCCACCGAACCTCCTTCTCACGGACGATAGACCATCGTCTCGAGTTACAACGAGTTTATGTTGTTTTGGATCGAAATATCTCTTTGTGCACCACTATCTTTACAAATCTCTTTTACAACATAATGTGTGCGTCTGGTCGTGTAATTCCCATATTGTCGGGGAGTAGGTTGTGGAATAGCTATTGTTGGATTGTTTTGAGCCTCCGTGTGAATGCTCACAACAAAAGGCGTAGGTCTCATTAGTTAGATTCCAACTCTACTCCCCCGAAAAGTAATTTTTGATTTAAGCCCTCTTCCGAAATCAATTTGTAAGTAATCCTCCGGGACTGCGCGCGGGCAATTTATCTTCGGCGATTTCGAATAATTGCGTCATTTTTGTGCAGTTAAAGGGCCACGTACGGGAAGGTTACGAATAGGCAAAGCCGCCATCCCGAGGGAAATCACAGTGAAGAGCTATACGTCGAAAGAGCAACACGACTCATTAAGGACCGATTTATGTTCGCGTGATCGAACGATGTGCATTTTGTTTAACCTCCCTAATTTATTAGAGCCGGTAAAAATTAAACTCGGGGTAGACTAAATAATACCTTCCGGAAGGACAAAATGACACACTACTTATTTACAAAAGAGAGATCGTCTAGTTCTCCTAAAAATAATATTTAGCTGATTAAATGAAGTTCTGTTCTGCACTCCAATCGGACTACCACCTTCGGAACGTCTTCTCCAAAAGCAATTAACCAAAAAGCTACCGTAGCTATTGGACATTAGCAGTAAATTAATGATGCCCTGTCAACGCCTACAGAAAAAGTTCCGGTCGAGATAGACAATGAGATTACAGGGGGCTCCGGAAAAAACCTGCACTTGTAAAAGCAAACTCGTATAATTTAACAACAGGCATATGATGTATCGCTTGGCGTCTTGGTATAATTATTCATCCTGTTCATCGTACAAGTGAGAAGGTATCCGATTCCTTCGTCGTAAAATAAATCAGCCATCCCTGTATATAATGCGTATCGAAGAACTCGTCCACTTTTCCAATAGGTGTAGGTATATAATATGAAGACGTAAGTAATAAAATCGTGGCGCGGTGGAATGCCCATAAAGGAATTACGAACGGCGTTCTTCATTACCGAGTGGCCAACAAATCAATTATAAAAGAAAACAATGGTCGGTTTTTGCAGACGAGTTTGTAAATTTGATTAATTCGATACAATATGCCGGAGATGATGGTTTTTGCATTGGTCGATGGTGTATTCATTTATCTGCGCATACTTTCTTTCACCTTGTATTTCTTACGAGCGTCTCATCTTTAATTATTTATAAACCATTACGAGGAATGACACTAATTTATGGCCTGCGGCACAAGTGCAACCTTTTGCCTGCGAACAGCCAAGAGACACATCATGGCCGAATCAAAGAAATTCAGACGGGACGGAATAAATCAAAACCTCGGGCAATTAGCGTCAGGGAACTTCTGCAGGTTTTTCTCCGGTTGTCCTCGCACTTATTTATACATAAACGAAAAAATGCGCTCACTTCCATTTCTATTACGGACACTCCAAGTAACACTACGTGAAGTCTGCAGCCATATTACAATAAGTCAGAAAAGTATGGCCCACTAAAAAAATTGACAAGATCGATAAAATAAGTCGCCTTTTTGACTTATACAGTTCTATACAGTTTTTACAGCAACTTGACAAGGATTCACTTGACATATTTGACAAATTTGACATTTAACCGCAAACTATTAGTTAAATTTTTTTATATTTTGCATGGAACTGGAATCGTGAACAAAAAATGAAGAAGTTACTGAAATTCATAGTCTGGAAACAAGTGTTTTTTTACCCATGTGAATGTCTTATTTGATGAAGTGGTTTGATGTGCGTGCTATGTTATGGCACGTTAAATCCGCTTTAAGCGGATGTTTTTTATTTTTTCATAGCAAAAGGGGCTGCACTAATCACACGTTTTCTCCATAATATATGCCGGTATTTTATCACTTTTCATTAGTAAACGGTTTTCTAGATGCTATTAAAAACCAAATTAAGTTGAAGTCAGAAAGGAATTTTTGGCTATCTCCTAAATTCGTGTTCCAATTTTGACCCTCAAAAAACTGATTTTCGATTACTCTGACTATCACCAAGAATTGGTATTTTGCAACGTAAAATTTTGACACCACTTCCGGTTGAAGTCATGGAGTAAATCAATGAAATTACATCACCTCAGCCGCAGAAGAAAAACTTCAATTAAACAGGGGAAAAAAAAGAAGACAAATTTTAAACAGGGGTTCCACGGGGTTGCGGCTGAGTTAGATGCACCAAACTATTTTTTTTTAATTCAATAACATTTCTAAATTTATACACGCGGGTGGTCAAAATTAAAGTAACCGAGTCTAAAAAATTCTAGCGCATTTATGGTTTAAGATAATCGGCCTGATTCTATAAAAAAGTGATTATCCATAAACACTTGGTTACGTGGTTGTAACTAAGGATCAATGACAAAAAGAATCAGACCCATAATGTAATACCACAGCCCTTGAAGGCTTAACGCTTGGGCGGTAGTTTTCCGACATTTTCATTTCTCTCTTCTCCAGTCTCAGATGTCTAATTATTTTTCTAGATCTTCACTGCCTCTAGCAATTTCCTCCTGGGGCGCCTTTCTTTCTCTTTCCTACCAGTTTCGTTTCTAGTCTTTCAATGTGCCCCAGCCATCTAATTCTCATTTGTATTACTGTTATTGTAAGATTTTTTTTTCGGTTTATATAGCTCTCTAAGTATTTGTTCTTCCTATCCAAATGCTAGGATGGTTTAGATAGGATAAAAATTTCTCATGGGCAAAATTGAATTCAAAAATCGCAAAATCCCATTCAACTCCAATTATTATTCAATTTCTCCTGTGTTCTCTTCTATCGCCTAGTTTCTTCTTCTAAATCTAGAGTTCAGATTAGGTACTCCCTATAATGCTGTTGAACATTTTGTGTTTTGCTTCCTATTCTCGATTTGCTTCTATGTATTTCTCTTTTTTTACTTTCACATACTAAATTCGTCTATATTTTCCCAATATTATGTTCTTGCTTTTTTATTTTCCTTCACTCATTTAAAGTAACCAATGATTAAATATTTTCTACAATATTATTTGTATCTCAGGTTCTCATATTTCTATTGGCCTTCAGGTTTTTTAAAATGTTCTTTGATGTCCCTCCACATTACTTTTTATAATTTTCTTGCTTTGAATTTCTCAACATTGATCAGTTTGCCCTTATCTTTTCCTTACTCGTCTTTTCGAGCTGTACTGTTTTGGGTTTGTTTTTTAGCCATTCTGCTTCTGCTTCAAACGTTCCATTTTCAGATTTTGAGCCTTCCGTATTTCAGGTGTAAAGTTTCTGAGATTTGAGATTATAAATTTTCCAGTTCTCGCAGTTTCATCTCATAACATATTGCTTGTATCTCAAATCAATAAAATTGGGTATATTGTAAAAAAATTGTTGTCACTACTTCATAGCGTCGTTAAAACCCGAAATTTGTGTAACTCCATTCTGACTAGTTTTACAGGAGCAGCAAAAAACTGTTTTCCTTCGCCTTGTGAGTCCATATATTTCAAAACTTTCATTATCACTACATTCAAAACTTTGATACGAATATAGTGATAGTAAAAGTAATCTGGGGAATTTTCGATTCTTCCTATACCGCCACTCAGAGGTGCTGAAACTCTTGACTTGAATTCGTCCCACATATTCTCTTTGGGGTTCAGGTGAGGGCTGCGTGCTGGCCACTCTATTACTCTCAGACCGACTGCCCTTTGGTATTCTCTAACAGGGGCGTCAGCGTCAGGCACTACACGATCTGTAAGGATCTCTTCAATATATCTTGCAGCCATCAAACCTCTGCTCCTCAAAGCAATCAGTTCGTGGCCTATAGAGATATTCCACCTCATATCATGCAAGAACACTCTCCATAACTTACTGGTAACAGCACTCAGCGAATCGTTTCCCTGGTCGCCCGTATACTCCTTTTCTTTTATCATTGCTATGAAGGCATATTTTTGTTTCATCTGAGAAGCGAACAGAACAGAAACGAAGCCGCGATTCTCGATGAGCTGCCATCAGTTTTGGACCTCTTTCAGGGATTTGAGTGATCAGGTTGCTCAGTTTCAACTTTAGTTCGACTATTCCGCAACGATGTTGTTATTAAACGATCGTCTCTCACAGATGTATATTGACTTCTAGAACTTACTATTCTGTTCTCTGAAAGCGTTGGACCATTCTATGTTCCGCTGATCGATTCAATTTAGCTGTTGAGCTACAAATCGCTGACTATGCCCTTGTTGAATAAAGACAAGAATTTGAACAGCTACTTCTGGTAAAATAGCTACATACTTTTAAAAAAGACAATTTGTGTTTTTTAGATTTAACAAATTATGTATTATTCTCATTTACAACAACGACAAAGGTCATTTCAAGCCTGTTTTTAGTGGAAAAAGTTTAGACAAACATGGGCCTACAATTATTATTCAAGGTAAATACAGGTTACTTTCGTTTTTTAGCTCTTAGCGTAATAACAAAAAAGAAGTTCATCAGAATATTTAAACTTATTTTATAGGCAATCCAATGATCTTTCCAATGGCATGCCACGTTTTAAAACCTGGTATCAATTGAAAAATGCGTCGAAAATTGAAATTTTTGTGATTTCCCTAGCATAAGAGACAGGGTGTTTAAAAATTGCCGCACCAAACTAATGATCCTGTGATCAGAAGCAAAGAGTACGCAATAGAAAAAATATTAAAAAAAAAATTGGTGTTACATTCGCATGTGACTGAAGGTGTCTTTTATGCTAAATTTGGCAACTGAGGAAATTGCAATGAACAATTACTGTACTGGCATGTTAAGTAACCAACGCAATGTTCTTCTCACGTACTGGAATTAATTGTAACAGTAATTGTTGAGAATTGTCAATTATTTTTGAAGTTTGTCGTTTTTATAACAATTATTGAAAAAACAATTTATTATTTAATAAGAGAACATTAAAATACAATGCACAGCAAATGTTCAAATTGTCGACCATTGGCAGTACGACAAGCGTTTGCCTGTCTCTCAATATTGGCCTGTACTCGTTCGAGTATTTGTTTGGTTAGAGTTTCAGTGGCTTCAAAAATTCTTGCGAGAAGGTCTTCGCGACTCTAAGGTGGTGTTAAGTAAACCAACGATTTAAAATGACCGCAAAGAAAAAAATCTAAATCTGAAAAATTAGTTACTATGCACACAATCCCATTTGTTGCATAAAAATATCCATTGTTATCTTTCAATGTTGCCGCATTGATTTCTGCGTAAATCTCGATAATTTAAGAAGAGTTTTATTTTAAATGCATTGCGTGAAATAATTATTGATCTACATTTTGTTTCGCATACTTTAGCAGCATTTTGGGTGTACTTTGCTGATAACAATTAGCTGTAATCAACATTAGAAGATCCCTAAAAGAAACCCACATATACAGAAGAAATGAACACCAAGAATTTTTTAAATATTTTTCTCTTACTAAATTCACCCTGTATACGTAATTATATTTTTCATCAAAACCCATAGTCTTTGAACACTCCTATTTATTTCTATTATCTCAGTGTATTATCTCTCTGCAAATGTAAAGGTTCTTCACCTGAATCACACGACGAACCGCCACTGAGCTTCAGACATATCGTCATGCAAAGCGTGATTTTACACGATGAGTTATGACGCTGCGGCCACATGTTACATTGAGATGTAATCAGGACGCATCGAAGCGGAATCATCCAGGATCAGGACGCCGCGACGTCGTGCGTCGCTTCAGTGGTGCATGAAATGAACGAAATCGGACCGGAATGCACTCAATCCGCATTAACATTGTAATGAGAATGTAAAGAGAATATGACTCAATCGTAGGATCACATATGTCACGCCGAAAACTCCACACTCATTCGGAACTTCGGGAATTCCAACGCGAGTTATTCAACGCATTTCAATACTGTAGATGTTTATCTAAAACCATCATATTTCATTTAGATTGCAGGCATTGATTATGCCCTCGCCAAACGTACGGAATAGTAATCAAAATGTCGTGAACGCGAAATAAATTCTTCGGTGGACGATTTTTGACCGCCGATCGGAAAGTTGGAGAAAATGAAAGAGAACCCATTAACCGTATCTGTTTGCCAATTATGATAATTTAAATCAATTGGCATAATCCTACGCTTTAAATGCAAACATCGACCAATGCCTTCTCTTATAATAGATGTTTGAATGCACGCTGCCATCTCATAAATATCGACAAATACACGGAAACAACAATATTATTATTCTTTTAATTGCAGGTACGTGCGACGTTTTGTAATTATTTTACTCAATCATTCTTGCGCTAGTACTATTCGGACAGAGAAGGAAATTTTTGTACGCATGAAGTGTAGCTGCTTGCATGCTGCACGCTTCTGGCGAAATTGATATATCTGAAATGTCTACTGACAATCGACTAACTAGTTCGCTAACCTCATTTTATAAGCAGCAGCGTCCACTTGCGATAACGGGAATATATACAGGGTGCCCAGAACGTTTTATACAGAAACTACATAAAATATCTAATGCGTTTGTACGAACTTCCGTTTAACAAAAGTGGTTTGAAGTTTGTCAGGTTCAGTTTTAAAGATTTTAAAGGTTGTCAAATTTTAAAGTTTCTTTATTAAGTGGAAAACCGAAAAAAGATCCTGAAAATTTGAAAACCACAAATTTGGAAACCGCCGAGTAACACTAAGAAGCTTTAAATTTAAGACGACCAGTCTATTTTGGCAAGGAATACTGTCAAACAGTAATTTCTTCAAATTGCAATTACAAAATAGAAAATCTCAAATTCTGAGAAACTCAAAATATAAGATAAGAGTATGAGAAAACCTGTAAACCTTAAAGCCTGAGAAGTAAAGATATCGATAGCTTAGGTAGTGGGGTCAAATAAATACCGACCGCCGAACCATAGTAATCACGATAAGATGTTAAGACATCTGTGATGTGATCGTCAAAGTATTAAAGGCGGTATTCTCAACGTAACAATAACTAAAAGATCATTGCACTGATTGCTATTGTGAAACGCAGAACTAATCTATAGGTTTTGAATTTTCGAGTAAGTAACCAAAAAAACGAAAAAATTGGCTCTAGCGTAGGGAGATGCAATGGATAAGAAATTGAAACGAAAAGACGAGTTGATGATCAAAAATGGTCCACTTGTAGTGTGGTGTAATCATTTTTCTCACAAAACAAGGAAACTACTCTCGTCATGTCTGAGAATAATTACATAATTATTATCTATGTAATGCTTAGCTATTAAATTAATTTCTGCTTCCTGATTGCACGTATTATCAATTAGAAGCCCCCCAGACTATATTTTCTTCTCTTGTACCTTAAACTCTCCTTTGTACGTTAACAATCGGCTTATTCTCCTTTCTTGTAGATGATAATTATGTCGACTCTTCTCGATTGCTTTCTTCTCTTCCTTATCCAGTAATTCACCAAACAGTAGTAGGTATCTTCGTGTTAAACAAGTATGTATCTATTTCTGCTATTATGCACTGTGTTATTATTATTTATTAGTTAGGGGCACTATTTGTTTTATTTTATTTGTGACAATATAGTTTGCCGGTTTTTCTTGCTTAGTGTGACTGTTAGCGTCAATGCCACGATTTCGAAGACGCCCGAACTTCCAGCAAATTACACCCTTTGAAACAGGCGAATTGTCGGGATGCACGAGGCCGGTTTAGCATTTCGTGAAATTAGCAAACGGATGGGCAGATCACATGCAACTATTAGACGCATTTGGAGAGATTGATGGCAGGAAGAACACCTGCAGGCTCGTCGGATAGGTAGTGGACGTCACAAGGACGCGGATCCACACTATCGGGAGAGAAGATTTGCACAAGAACGGTAGCACAAAATTCTAGTGCCCTTCATAAATGGCCATGTATATTATCGGCATCCACGGTTGGTTTTGGGTATATTCGACAGGTATATTCGCCCACGAGTGTGGATGTTTATTTGTCTCGGACTTCGGAGACCGCCAAAATTCGGAAACAAGCCGACGAATAACCGAGAACGGTGGTCGTTCTCGTCCTGTTTCGGGCCCTTGAATCGACTTTGATGGATTACACCCTTTGAACTAAACAATATCGCTATATTATTATGTACTCGATATGGTTCTACCATTTTTGTACGAAAAACAGTGACATGCACCTACAGTGTGCATCGGTGCCATAATGGAAAATCATGTATCATAAATATTTATCGCCCCACCTCTGGTAGTTTAAGTTTATATCATTAACAGGTGACTTTAATGTATCCAATAAAATTAAAATGACATACTCGACATAAATGTAATTCATACCCATAAATTCAACTTTGAGAAAGGGTAAAGGTAGCAATACAGAGGTAGATTATACAAAAAAGCTTGTATATTAAAGCTCTAGACTCTGTCTATTCATTTGAAGAATTTATTTAAAATCTCACGATTTTTAAGAAAATCAGGAAAATTTGTCAAGAAGCAGTATTTATTTTTTGTCCCCAACATCTGATTCCAAACTCATGGGTGACAATTTTAAAGGTGTTGACTTCTCGAGAGATTACACCAATTTACGAATTACAAATATGTAGGTACTAATATAGACAATCATGGAACAAGAAAATTCATCTAGCGATTCTATAATCCTAACGATTACAAAACAAGGATGCTATTTTATTGCTTCCAGAAGACATTAAAAACACATAAATTTTCAGTCATTATTAAAAAATTATCTCATTGACGGAACATTTTAAACGATAAAAAAATTTAATCAAGTTATGAAAAAATAATGCATGCAAAGAATGTCACCACAAAGTGAACAAACAAAGGAAGCAATAATAGAACAATACCTAAAAATTGCATACATATTAAGAAATAATGGATGAAAAGTAAAATCATAGCAATATAATAAAGGACTGGAGTAAATGTTGTGAAGTACCGAAGCTCAATTAACGAGTATGAGTATCCAATGATACTTTTTACAATTTAAACTGATCAAGTTTTTAAATTCCACTTTTTTAATATAGATTGAAATAGAGGCGTAGATACTGTTTAAATTGTATATGCTGAAACGTTAATTGTAAATGCAAGGGGAGGCGGAAATATTATCGAATACAAAATATCGAACACAATTTGTAGAAATACAAAATATCGAAAGTACAAAGTATCGAAAATACAAATTCTCAATTTGTCTTGTCCACATTTCAAGTTTCACGTACAGGGAAACATGACGTTCTTGGAGTATGTTTATTTAAGAAGTCGAGCGCGAAGCGCGAGGCACCAATTTCGATGATTCACGGAAAAACAAATTTTTACTCAATCTGCCCTGTCCACATTTCGAGTTTCACGTCCAGGAAAATATGACCTTTTTGGAGTATATTCCTTTAAGGGGTCGAGCGCGGATAAGCGCGAGACACCAATTTCAATGATCCATGAAAAAACTAATTTTCTTCACAACCTCAACTCAAGCTCAAAGCTGTTATACTTCTAACATGAATTCAAATGTAATTATGTATTAAAATTTAAATATATGGGACATTCCATACCAAGTGAGCCACCTAAAATTTAGATTTTGTTCAAATTTGGCATATTAATAGTACTTGTAAATAGCAACTCCCAAGCGCCATCTGAGATTTTTTAGGCTGCTTATTTTTGATATGCATGGGGGTGAATTATAAATGTTAACATAGGCCATGAGTGAACATAAATATGTCTTACTCAGTTCCAGCTGATATTATTTCCAATTTAATAAGGGTAATAGAGGGACAGTGAAATACCCTTTCAAAACAATCCCATGCAATTTTGACCTAATATAATATTTTGACCTTGAAAATGACATAGAAATTTGAAAAATGATTATTTTCCATCTTATGACTGCTTTTATTTGCTTCAAATGTTACCCAAAATGTAGCTTATGACTTCTTCTTTATTGATCATAAGTTTTATTGTGGGCCGATTTTGGGTTTAGAAGATATAATTTTTTTCAACAGTAAAGAGCAACAAATCGACGATTTCACGTCGTAAAGGGTGTTCAAAAAATTTATATCTTCTGAACCCAACATCTGCCCACAAAAAAACTCATGACCGATAAAGAAGAAGTCATAAGTTACATTTTGAACAACATTTCAAACAAATAAAAGCAGTCATAAGATGTAAAATAATCATTTTTTAAATTTCTGGGTCATTTTCAAGGTCAAATTATTGGTTTAGGTCAAAATTGCATCGGACCATTTTGAAATGGTATTTCATTGTGCCTCTATTACAGTTATTAAATTGAAATAAATGTCAGTAGGAACGGAGCAATCAAATGAACGGTTACTCATGTCCTGTATTTTCACTTATAATTCACCTCCATGGATATCAAAAATAAGCGGCCTAAAAAATCTCAAATGGCGCTTAGGCATTGCTATTTTTAACTACTATTAATATATAAAATTTGAACGAAATCTAAATTTTAGGTGGCTCACTTGGTATGGAATGTCCCATATCTAAGTCGAACTCCACAAAGTTTAATAAGTGTAAAATTACAAATGGAACATGTTTCGGCAGAACACTACTGCCATCATCAGCCCTAATTTAACAAGAGATTAATGATACCATAGAATTACAGAGGGGTCCTTACCTTAAAGAATATAAAAAATTATGACGTTGACATAATTTTGAATTAAATTTGACGTTTTCAAAGGGTTACATGATTTTTAAAAGATTTTGTAAAAACATTATATAAAATCTAAAAATTAAAAATGGATCAAAGAGAATCTGGTAAGTTTGTTTGCGTGGTGATAAATTAAAATAGTGAATTAATAATGGGATTATCGAAGTTATTCTGTTCATTCTTCTGGTTTGTAATTATGTATGTTGGATTGTCGTTCGAAATATGTCAAAAGTCAAAAATTCTGGACGTAACGCTGCAAATTGCGACCTCTGCATTAGTTTTCACTTCAACAAATAAAAAAAAAGCCAAATAACATCCATATGAAGACATAAACCAACAATTTTTTGCCACTTCTAAAGCTTACCGCACCGAATTGTCTATCGAACTACCAGCAACTTTTAATGTGAAGCACGCGAACTTTTTACGAGCGTTAATGAGTCGAATGGGGCGGCAAGGAGGCGGTCGGCGGTTCGAGAGCAAAGAGCTTGAGGCGGCTGCTTAGATTGCGGATTAGCGATTTTTTCCTTTTGGGATCGGCGCTAAAACACAAATTGTCAAAACGGTTGAATTAGTACGGGTATATATTCGCCGTTGTAATGAAGGCAGATGTAAACAAGACTCTTAGCCTTTGGCGTCCGACGCGGAACATAAAATAATATCGAACTATTATTTAGAGGGGCCGCATAAATCTCGCGCGCTACATGGGCACCGCAAAAGGCACCGCTGGTAACGATTCCAATAGGATCGCATGATTTTCTTCCACCGAAGAGATAACGAGTTAGCAAGGCAAATTGTATCGTTTTCTGTAATGCGGCTCAGTGACTTTTGAGGATAAAGGGACATTTTTGGAATGCTGTGTCTCCCGAGTGCTAAATCTGAGTTTCATGAATTATTCTCGCGCTGCTCGTGTAAAAATGTATGCTGGTCCTTCATTTCGGGCAAAAACGTCTACATTCCGGCATTGCACCTGATGAGATTCCGACAATTAAATCTAGAATGTCCCCTTGTCGCAGCGTTAATAACGCAGGTCGTGATTCTTTGTCCGTCGAAGACTCGTTCTTCAACTTTTCCATAATTTATGTCGCGCGTTCTCCCGTCGTTCGGTCTCCAGTTTTTCACATTTTTTATTATTCTGTTTTTAGATGGTTCGGTTCCGTTTGTCGTCGCCCATGAGACCGTCCATTGTTTCAACAAAGACGATGAAATAGCACGCATGCCATCTTTCACGATGTCTTCGGAGGCTATCTCCATTTACCTGTCGTTGTATATGGAAGAGCGTTCCCTGGAATTTTATGTTATTGTGCAATGTAGAGCTTCGAAATCGCCCTTTTGTTTGGAGATTATCCCAAAGATACGTTTTCGAATGAGAAAAAACGGTTCGGGTTCATCCTTTTAGTTGGTCCAAGCGGAAAATAACGGTATGCACTTTGAACCAATTATCATGAATGTCTAATTTTAGTTTTGTGAGCAGCTGGGAAACCGCCTGGCATAAGTTTTGTCTTTTTACACAGAAAAAAATCATTGACTTAAGATGTTCTTCAACAGATAGGACAAGTGCGATAGAGCAAGTTACTTTTCTACATTTATGTTTTTCAAATGTCTCATTTGATATTAGTATATTGAAACACTAGTTTTGTAAAACTTATATTAAGACACGAGTTCAGCTTTGCAGCACGACTGCCGTAGGCAGGAGTGCCTGTAAAGAACGAGTGCTCTTAAGTTTTACAAAACAAGTTTTTCATGTTATTTTTCCTAATTTGCATATTAATTTCATTTTTTAACAAATAAAATCAATTTTGGTAATTTAGGAAATTTTGTTAAATTTTGATTTTTCTGTACCTGACGTATACTTGAGAAGACTTACATGGAACCTTAACCACAAAATCACACTGATATTTTGTTCAGTGCAAGGTTCAGTGTGTCTAACGAATGGAAACAACAATTCTAGATTTTGGGTGCGTTAATGAAATATTAACGCACTCAAAATGAGTGCGTTAATGGCTTTGTTACAACAGCAAATTAGGAAAACATAATTATTTGACTCAATGAGATTAGGAATAGCAACCGCATATATATATATTTTTTTTGGTTATTTTGGGGATCCAGGTATGAATGTTTTAATGATTCAATAGTTTATTTAATACATAACTTGTAGGTGCCGACATATTTTTGGGTTCTACCATGATTATTTATCATTACAACACCCAAATGACTTCCGCGTTATAAAACTGATTTGACAAATTATGTCATTATGCAGTGTGGGGATGAAAATGAAACAGTAAGTTTTCGGTGGCTTGCGCAACTTTTCCGCATTTCGAAATTAATTTTCTATTTTTCCAAGCGTTGTCCGCGCCGATGAAATTGACAGTAATAGAAAGTCGTACCAACAGAGGTAAATTGGTCACCAGAGGGACTTGGATCGCGATTTAATGGAAACTGTAATAAGGAGGCATGAAACTCGAATAACTGTCAACCGTCAAAATTGTCAAAATCACGTAAATAAAATAAGAACTACAATTATCGACTCTTTGATACAATTTAATAAAACCAGTGTTCTATATTTCTCCTGGGTGCTCTTTTCCTTTTAGACTGCCGTTCATCAGATATGCCAGCGAACATAAATAAATAAAACTAGTGACAAAAAATGTTTAATAAAGATTTGCATTATTTTTCTAAATAATATTTTAATTATTTTGAGATTGGAATTAATTTTTTCCACGCCCTCCTAATTTTTCATTCTGTAACAGTATTACAGTTTCGTGTAATGCGCGAGGTGGTGACATCCAGCCATATTTTGTCTGTTTTCCAAACGCAAGGTTTTGAGCGATTGGCACGACATGAAATTACTGAACTTGAGATTCTGAAGTTATAGTTTCTAATTTGACATAAGGTCATACTTTCTTATTGTCATCAATAATGCGTGAGTTTTGGAAAATTTGACAATGCAATTTGGCTTGTATGTAAAATCAAAACCTTATGTTAAATTTTGACTGTTGTAAATGTGTTATCAGATAACGACTAAGTTGCTAATGCCCCACGCTTCCATCTTTGGATAACACGGAACCTGTAATGCCATTAATTTTGATAAGTAATGAAAATGAGAACGATTGCACATAAAGGTCTTGCTTGTCGATCATAAATTTCGCCTATCAGAATTATCAGCAAACTTTGTGGTCGTGTTTTTTACGGTTCGATGGTCGGCCGTTCGTGGTCGTTTTGCGTTTCCTCGTCACCACCGAAGTCGTACATCATTCGGAAGGGCCAACATTCTTGCGTATAGTTTTTGATATCTGTAACGGTAAAACAATAAAACTCGCCGGGCGATGGGTGTGCGTGTTGTCTGGGTCCGGCGGGTGGTAGACGGCGCCAACTTCGTCAGAATCTCACCGTAACCACAACCACGGGTTAGTGGAATTCAACCTCACATCGAAACCAACACACACGATGAGAAATTGTTCGAAACTATATCCTTTATCGTAAGTCAAATAAAAAAGATTTTTTCGTTTATTCCGATGGCGAACACGCCATCAACGTTCGTTTTTATGATTAAGTACCGGCCGCCCCCGGCGATCGTGGCTCCGGCTACGTCCAAAGTCGGGTATATTGAAATAAATGATAATGAGACCCGTAATGAATTCGTATTACAACCGGCGCTGAAACGTGGGCCACCAGCGGTCGTCGCTAAACCCGCCGCCCCACTGCCGCCTCCGCGTCCCTCGAAAAACGCAAAATGCCAAGATGGCCCTAGGACGCAATCTATGGAACGTCAAGCAGTCCTGAACAAACATCAACTCGTCAAAACGGTATTAATTAAGGGTATCATTATCGTGTTATACAGGGACCTGTCCTGCCTCGATCTAGATCCTTGACGCCCAGGTTTAATCAACTGACGAGCTTTTCACCTCATGGCAGCACGGTTTTTTAAACTACCTATTTTCTTCAGCAACGCATTTTACACGCGAATGTCGACTCGAGAGAAATATATGACCTGGTAACGATTTCAACTGTACAAAAATATGAGGAAGAATCTCAATTACCATGTAATTATGTGGCTAGTCATGAGAATTAAAGTAATGAGGTGCTTTACACCAGTATGTGGTTCTACGACTAAAAGCTTATAATTAAAACACCGTTTAAGCTGCCATAACAACATTTTTTGTTGCGGAACTTCAAAGCAGGTTTTGCTAAATCAAACCGAAAAAATACTTTTGTTGTAATTAATAATGAAAGTAAATACAAAAGATATTTAACTTCATCTTTCTTTTGAGCATTTGGACTGTCGATAGACAATTTCTGAAGTCCTGTAATCCTTAATAATCCTTAAAATAGAAATAAATGATTAGTGTGTAGTATCACATGATCAAAGCTGTCTGAACGACAACGCTATCCCAAAAATGTGTCCACTTGGTGAGTGGAGATCATTGAATGTTGCGGAATCGCATAGAAAACCCTACTAGGCATTTTTTGTACGAATTAAAATAACGAGCGTTCAAAAATAAACCTGGTTAGAGGAGGCTGAGCATTTTTATTTTGCAATTGTTACAAAAACTGACTTGTCATTTAATTCAGTTTAGGTTAGCCAACCAGCACAAAATTTGGACAAATTGTTCGAGTTAAGTATTGCAACTAGCAAGATGAAAAGTGATCAAAAGACGCGGAAAGGGGGAAGGGGCTACAAAGCACTGCCGTTATGGACGTTACAGTGACAGTCGCTACAGCAGGGAAAATACATTTTACTTTTTCCCGTTTCCTAAACCTTGTTTGCAAATGGTACGAAAACATGAATTTAAGACATATCAGCAAATGCGTAAGTTGTGCCAAAGCTGACCGGTGGGTGAAACGGTGTCATCAACGAAAACATTTCCGAAGCATACAACATTTTCTTAATGAAACCTAGTGAGGCGCACCCTGATCCAATAACAGCTGCAAAAAAAAAGGTTTGTCTTTTGCTTCTGAAATGCAAGAGTTAAAAACTTCTACCTAACCGTACTTTTCAGATTTGCGCATTTAAGAGAACAAGTTTGAGTGTAAAATATGGCAAAGTAACAAGTGAAACTGGAGTGCCAACATTAGTAGACAGCACGTTATTCAGTGAACCTATGGATATCGACCCAGAAGAGAGGAAACTACTCCCTGAATTAACAGCTGGATCACCAACATGTTGTCGTGAGAATGTAAAACAATAAATTCAATTATTTGTGTTGATGTTGGTAGACAATCACAGACATGATTTTGTGCAAGAGTGAAGAAAAAGCCTGCCAAACTGAAACCTCAAGATATCAGTGTAAATCTACACAAACCACATTGTCAATATTTCCATATATTTTGTAACGGTTAAATGAGAAAACAGTCAGTACATAGTCACCCCCTCAGCTACGTTGTTTACATAACATTGAGGTCATGTTGTTTTCTAGAGAAGTGCGGAATGAAACTTTTCAACTTTATGTACAAAAACATGGAGAACGCTTTCAACACTTGTTGTAAATACATACCTATTATAAACCCAATGAGCAAGACAGGTCGCACAGGTAAATAAAAATTAGTTAAAATATTTTTTGCATGCTAATCACGGATTTACGTATATCTGTATCACTTCTGTTTGTGATTTTCACATACTTTTGACAATGGGTTCCCTCGTTCTTATGATTTCTTCCTTTGGCCACATATTAAAAATTTCATGTACAAAGCACCCATAGTCGATACAGAAAGAATATGAAACTGAAGATTTTTTGTAAACTGTTTTTAATAGGACAACTGTCTACAAGAAACATCGAAAACATTTTTACCATTAATTTGCTGTAACTGTTTTGTGTTCTTCTAAGGGATTGTAAAATTCTCAATAAACATTTGTAGAAATTTAGTCAGTTGGTCATATCCTTTGGAAGAATATTTTAATTTCTACATGTTAAAAAAATAAAGATGTAAAACCAAATCATAAAGTGTCCGATATTTAAAAATATTAACTCAATTAACATCACACCCAAAGGTCTGAATGCACTTTACTTTTACCTTAATTTTTTACCAACTAGCGCAAAAAATCTTCTTAAATTAATATTGGTGCTGCTGTCAAAAACCGTTATAGGAATCCTGAAGTGACCTGCAGGACATTGCAGCCCAAACCCCCAAATCGTGTCGGTCTAGACAAAGGTCTATACATAATAATAATTATTAATAATATTGCAGCTTCTCAGAAATTTTGAGGTTATGTTTACAAGTCATTGACATTTGTTAATCAGTCAAGCTCTACACAGTACAAAAATAAAACAAAAACGTAATTTCAAAGCTTGTTCTAACCATTAATTAAGTAAATTTTTTTCAAGGATTCAAGCACCCCACACACTGCAGACCAACAACCTCCACCCTGTACATTTCTTTAGATAGTAAGTTAAGTTGTATCAGTGACGCGACTGATCTATTAAACTCGTCGTGTTTCATTTAACCAGAAGAAGTGTTTTAACAAAACATTTCTGGTCATTCGAGCCGGATTAATTACGCGACTCAACACTATGTTTTTTGTAATATAGTTATGGCACGGAGTTTTCATTTTTTTGTGCTTTTTTTTTGTTTTTTGTTTCTACAATTGTTCTGTTTCTTTATGTACTTATTTGCTCACAGTGTCTCTGCATTCCAGAACGTTTTTAAATAATACTATCCATTTTTTTTGTAATATTTTTACCCAGATTCTTTCATCATTTTCCTTTCGTTTGCTTTGCTTCCTTTTTTTTCAAACTGAACTCATTAAATACAGTGGAACTCCCTTAACTCGAACTCCCTTTATCGAGCTCTCTAACGAATATTTTTAAATATCCTCCTCTAACCCGAATTTTTCCATAACTCCAAAAGAAAATGATTTCCCTTACTATAAAAAAAAAAATGTCGATTAAAAATTTCTAGAAAATTTATTCTATCTTTTATGCTTAAATCACTCCAAAAATCTGAAATGTTATGAATACGTGACCTGACGGAGTAAAAACAATAAAAACAATAAATATAGTGACTCGAGGTCAACTTGACATTTAATAAATAACTCCGTTAAACTACGACAAGCGGTTTTCCGTGCATGGCCAACTTTGACTAATTTAGTTTTAGATCTTTCTGTCCATTTGTTGTTAAATACCAGAACCATATTTTCGGGTTATGCAATAAGTAATCAAAGATACGACGCTTCGAAAGCTCAATTCTTAATACAGAACAAAAACTAGAGGTGATCAAAAAACAAGAACAAAAGTATAAATACATATTTTTATGAAATTTCATAAATTTCAATCTAATATATAAAAATCTCGTGTCACGGTGTTTGCGTTCGAACTCCTCCGAATAAACGGCTCGACCGATTTTTATGATTTTTTTTTTGTATATTTGGCAAGTATGAGAATAGGTGGTAAACCATTTTTCACATGGACATGGGGGCCCAGGGGGCCCCCTTGAGTTGGAACGATTTCTCGGCTGGAACGATTTTTATGATTATTTTTTTTGGTATATTTGGTAGGTATATGAGAATAGGTCGTAAAGTATTTTTCACACAAACATGGGGACCCGGGGGGGGGGGGGGGCTTGGGCTGGACCAATTTTTCGGCTTTACCGATTTTTATGAAAGTTTTTTGGTATATGTATTTGGTAGGTATGAGAATAGGTCGTACAGTATTTTTCACATGGACATGGGGGCCTTTGGGCTGGATCGATTTTTGGGCTCGACCGATTTTTATGATTTTTTCTTTGTATATTTGGTAGGTATGAGAATAGGTCGTAGAGTGGACATGGGCAGATGGGCTCAGGGAGCCCCCTTGGGTTTATAACTCAAGAACGGCTGGACCAATTTTTATGATCTTTGATTTGTTGGATTTGTCTCCGTCCCGAATAGCAGAATAACTATTAAAACAAGGACAGATGAGCGCAGGGGGCCACCTTGGGTTTATAACTCAAGAACGAATGGACCGATTTTTATGATCTTTGATTTGTTGAATTTGTCTCCACCCCTGGACGGGGGGGCCCAGGGGTACCTAAATGGTACAGAGCAACGACAATTAAAACAAGGACAGATGGGCGCAATAACAAATGACGCCGAAGACCAAAATTTGTCGTACCGGGCTTTAAAAATGAAAATTGATTCTTAAGGAGTAAACTCCAAAGTTTGCACACACACATTTTTTGATGATATCTCGAGAACGGATTGACTAATTTTTTTCGGAGGCGAATGAAGAAATAAATTATTAAAGAAAAAAAAATTCTCATACATTTTGTATGGAATCCATATGTAACGCCATCTCAGATACATGAAACAAAAATGAACATGACGTTGTATGCTGGTTCCGGAAATGCCAGTAGATGGCGGTGTGCGCATTATCCTTTGATAAAAAAAAAACTGAATTTAATTTAGCTAATAAGTTAACACAACATTTATTGATTCTGAGGCGGTACAAAGTTCGCCGGGTCAGCTAGTAATCAATAATAATTAATCCTGCTGTTGCTGTTGTGGTTATTTATTGCTTTTTACTTCTAGAATGTACGTTTAATATTTCGCGTATAATATAGTGTTGATAAAGTTCCACACTAAATTCATTCAATTCCGATAATAATTATTGACGTTTTCCTGAAAAATCTTCAAGGTCAATTTTAATTTTTAAAATGACACTTTTTGATGTAACAATGCATTTTTTCTACTACTATTTTTCCACTTCTACAAAGTGTTCATTGTGACACTAAAAGTAATTTCACAATGGAGCTTATTATGCAACTGCTTTTGTTTTTTTTTTAATTTGATACGTATTACGTTGGTATTGAGCATCTCTAACCAAAACTCCTGTCGAAGTCAAGCCAAGAGTGAAATTTTCAGATAAAAAACTTAACCACCAACACAGCCAGTACTACCTAGAATATTTGAAAAACAATTTTCATAAAGAGCTCCAAAGTAGAAAAAATAATACATTACCTCTTGTTAAACTGGTAGAATAATGTACTATTTTGTAGTCGTTTTTTCAGTGACATCATGAAAGACTTTTTTTTAAATAGCAACGCCAAGAAAAAAGTGAGCACCTTACATAAGCATTTTTCTGGAAAAACTTCTAATAAAGGATAAAAACAACAATCCGATTTATTAATAAAATGTTAACCAAAGATCTACAGTGAAATAACAACAAGACTACAGCAAATGTTTAAACTGTCATCCACCAATAATTTGGCGCATAACAGCACGTGTGTAAACATTTTGTGTTGTGTTGTCCAATTGTATCTGGCTAATATTCCTAATTTCTATTCGAATTTGACTCTTGAGATCGTCCAAATTGTTTGGTCTATGTAGACCTTACATTTTAAATACCCAAACAAAAAATCAAGAGGCGTTAAATCTGACGAACGAACCGGCCATTCAAACGGTGCACGTCGTCCTATCCACCCTCAAAAATGTTGTCAAGAAACGCTCCAAGCTAAAATGCGGAGGTGCTCCATCTTGTTGGAACCAAATTCGTTCGTTGGGCACATCACCATCGTCGTGGGTTGAAAGCAAGAGCGGAAACACTATCAGAACGTAAGACCCCTAAATAGCGTGCCGCTGTTCAATTTAAAAAAAGGTCTTATCAGATGAGTGCGTAGTATTCCTGCCAACACAATTATTTTGAGATTCTTGTGTCCAATGAGGGTTTGATTCTCTGGCGGTCGCCATGATTCTGATCACTGAAAAGGGCTCTTGCCGACAGTGTGTTACCTTTAGCACAAAATACATTGTTACTTCAAAAATTGTCATTTTGAAAACTAAAATTAACGGAATTACAAAAACGAATAAAAGAGACAAAAGTACATCTTTGGGCCAATTATTCATTTTTGAATATCAATGTGACCAAATATTAGATGGTCATAAATACCATCATATATAAATTCGTCTGACATTCGCGTGTTGAGCTTCGATCCGCAGTGCCAGTGGCCATAACAGCACTAATAAAAAATTCGAAACTGGTCCCGGCAAGGAATTCCGAACGCCGTACGAAAAAAAAAATTGTCAAAGAGCCACGTATTAAAATTATTATAAGGACGTACTTAACGGTAATTTATTGGGCTTATTGGTCATTCCGGCCTTATTAAACCGATTGCATTACTAATTCGGACCACGGTGGTCCGGAATGTCCCCGTCGGAGGCACACAAAACGAGAGGCGAAGGGGAGCCCATCTCGGCCCGTTCCGCAGGGGGTCCCCATTGCGCCGTCGGAGACCATTGTGAGGCCGTCAAGAGCTTCGGAAAGAAACGCCACTCGTAAACCATCTTTATTATTATTATGCACGACGACAATTGAAACTTGACGCAATGTTGTTTTACTGCCTGCATTGACGGCTTCGGTTTCAGCACCTGTTTTCCAATAAAGGGTCAGTGAAAGACAACGGCCCGAATTAATAAAACTTGGCACTCCTGGTTGTAATGGGAATAATTTGTACTTTCACTTATTTTAATGATGCTCATCATTGGAGCACCGCTACCTCTCGTGATTTTGTAAAAGAGCACTACTATTTTACAAAACTCTCAGATCTCGAATTGTTTATTACAAAATTACCAAAATTCTTCTAGTTGTTTTTGGAACTTCAAGGCAAAAGATTTGCAGATTTCTAAGTTTCAAAGTGTTTAAGGTTTGAAATTTTAGAATTTCAATACAATTCTAACATCCTATCAATCTACACAGTTGTCAATAAAAATTGTGTCTGTCATAGCATACATAACCTAGGTGTGAAAACGACAACATTATAGTACTTTATACTTTTGTATTATGTTTTATATGTCCACAATCATAATTTCAAAAACTGAGAATTTCCAAAAGCTATTTTTTTTAAGATTCCAAAATTCCAAAATTTTGAGCTTTGACCAGTGATCAGTATACCACAAAATTTTGACAAGATGAAAGTAATAGTAATGTCAAATACCTACGGGATAATACAGTAATGTTGAGTACCACTTTGCAACTCGTAAGTGACTTGTAGAATACAAACTGACTGACCACTGTTCTTCTCTCCGGTACAGCACATTCGAACGTTATCAAACGTAAATTCCCGATCCCCCGAAGCAGCAATTGACCCGTCAACAGCCCATAACTCATCCACCTCTATCAGACAAAGTAAGCAAAAACCGTATTATTAACCGCCGTTTACCATACGACTTACGAGATCTAGGACTTTAGTGCGTGGGTTTTCGGACGCACACACCGTTCCACTAATTACGTGTTGTTCGGTAAACGTCCACACGTCCATCATCTTGCACGCAGTCACGAGTTTTGACGGACGGTGGAGTGTTTTGGCATCGGGTCGTCCTCCACGTCCGCCCAGGTAAAAGACCATCTCCACGGGGGTCCGCTTCTCCCCGTTTGTGTAAATATTTGCGCGTCATGAATAATGGTTCGGCTCCTGTTCTTATTAAGCTCGTCTACCAGTTTCGGCAATTAGACCACCACTAGGACCCTGAGGATGGGATGATGGATGCGACGGGATCGGGATTCATGAAATTTTCATGGCAAGGGGGTTAAGACAAAGAACGCAGACGTACGGATGTTGTATCGCAGCGGGATCTATGATTGACTGCGTGGGTACGGCTGGCTTCCCGCAGTATCAATTATGCGGAGACGGGGAATGCGCAATTCTCGAGGATGGGTTATGTGCCCGAGGTGTGCTCAGGTGAAGAGGACTTGGTAAGTAAATAAAAACACGTTCTTAATAGCCAAGAAACATCGGAAGAAGCCAACACTTTTTTAAAAGATTCTAACCTGAGTACAACAGCTTCTAGTCCTCGTTCTAGTCTCCTAGTCTTGGGTTTCTTCGAGTCTTCTTACTTTTCAGGCTTTTTATGTATCTCAGATTTTTTAAACCTCCTAGATTTTTCATGGCTATAAATTTTCAGTTTCTCAACTTCCTAGTTATTACAGTTTTCCAAAATTTTCTCTGCTTTTTAATTCTGGGAGATTCTCTTTATTCTCAAGTTTCTTAATTTCCCAGGTCCCTTCTTAGGTTTCCCAACTCCCCAATATTTCTCCGTTTTCTTAGTTGCTTAGATAGATGAGGTTTTTTAAGTCTCCATTTTCTGATTGTTCCCATGAAGGGGAATATTCAGTAGTATACTGAAAATATGTAAAAGCACTAATTGACTCGTGTGAATGCTACCATGAGATCATTTAAATTATAAATTAGAGTAGGCGGTTTTTTATGCAATGACGCATAATTGATTGACATTAGAATTTGAGGTTATGGTAAACATTGTCACGTTTATGTTTCTCATGTCAAATTATTTTAATTTAAAAAAATAAAACACTAACAAAGAATGTAGGTTTATTGAGAATTACAGCAAATGTTCAAAGTGTTCTACCCCAGCTTCAATACAGCTGCTAACTCTCCGTTTCATATTTTCAAATGCATTTTCCAATATCTGAAAGGTTATAGCGTTGCACGGATTAAAAATTGCCTCTTGCAGTTCTTCAAGATTGTGAGGGGTATTTATAAATACGGTGTTTTTGAGACACGGGAAAATGAAATAATCTAGAATTGGCAGGCCCGGACTTCTGCAGGAAAATTAGGGCAGGCATTTCGAAAAACGTTTAACACAGCGTTCTATTGAATACTTCCATTCACCATTCTGTTGCCGTATCTTTGAAGTCACTTTGACATTCAAATTTTAAATTAAATTGTCAAAAGTTAAAATTATTTTATCTGTTTTTTTTTTATGTTTCAAGTTTTCCAGATTATCTGTCTAAATTTTTATTCGTTTAAATCTTAAATTTTTCCGGTTAATTCGAGTTTCTCTCCGCAAGTTTCTCAGTTTACAATTTATTTTTCAAATTCATTAAATTTGGTACATTCGACAGTAGGTATGTGCTACATATTTTTTCCTCGCCACTTGTAGGCACCCAATCTGATTTACAATACTCAATCACGTGTTACCCTACACTATCTAATATATAAAAATCTCGTGTCACGGTGTTTGTGGTGGAACTCCTCCGAAACGGCTCGACCGATTTTTATGATTTTTTTTTGTATATTTGGTAGGTATGAGAATAAACCAGAAGAATGTCGATGAATCCAAGTGGAGTAAATTTAAATATATTTAGGTCGAACTCCACAAACTTTAATAAGCACAAAATTACAAATGGAACATGTTTCGGCAGAACACTACTGCCATCATCAGCCCTAATTTAACAAGCTATTAATGATACAATTGATGAATTACAGAGGGTTCTTACCTTAAAGAATATTTAAAATTATGACGTTATCTTGAATTAAATTTGACGTTTTGAAAAGGTTACATGATTTTTAAAATATGAGAATAGGTGGTAAACTATTATTCACATGGATATGGCAGACATGGGGGCCCTCTGAGCTGGACCGATTTTTCGGCTAGACCGATCTTTATGATTTTTTTTTTTTTTGTATATTTGTATATTGCTAGGTATGAGAATAGGTGGTAAAGTATTTTTCACATGGACATTTGGGCCCATGGGGCCCCCTTGGCCTGGACCGATTTTTCGGTTCAACGAATTTTTATGAAATGTTTTTTGCATATTTGGTAGGTCAGCCATTCCATGATTACGGACGGGACATAATTTTGTCAACTTTCATTTTCAAAATCAATTTTTCTCAAGTCAGAAATTAATAGTTAAAATGATCATATCAATTGAAACGTCTATCAATTATTTGTGTATTGCATGATTGACAATTCAAATATATGCCGCTGATTTTTCTAAAAAACGTCATTTATAATGATTACGGATGGGACATAAATGCGCCACAGTAAAAGTTACTTGTAAAATAACTATAAAAATCTTTGAATTTTTCCAGAAAACTAAAAGTATTGCGGGTACACTATATCAGTCTAAGGATAATAAAAATGTTATGATTTATTTTTCCGGGAAAATATATAAATTCAGTGGAAATTTTTGATAAAAATTCAAAATAGGACGATTACGGATGGGACAACTCAAGTTTAAACTTATTTATTGCAAATATATAACGGTTTTATCGATGAAAATAACGCAAGAAGTATTTTTCACATGGACATGGGGCCCAGGGAGCCCTCTTGGGTTTATAACTCAAGAAGGGGTTTCATGATGTTTGATTTGTTGGATTTGTCTCCGCCCTTAATAGCAGAATAACTATTAATACATGGACATGGGGGCCAGGGGTGCCCCTTGGGTTTATAACTCAAGAATGGCTGGACCGATTTTTATCATCTTTGATAATGTTTGATTTGTCTCCGCCCCGAATTGCAGATTAACTATTAAAACATGGATAGGGGGGTTCAAGGGGCTCCCTTGATTTAAATCTCAAGAACGGATAGACCGATTTGTTGGATTTGCCTCCGCCCCGAATAATAAAATAACTATTAAAACAACGGAAAAATTACAGGGGGGAAGCTTGGTTAAGGGCAACGACAATAAGAAAGCCCCCCTGGTGCAGGGCGCCCCCTGGGGACAGAGGGGCCCAGGGGGACCTCTATGGTACAGCGCAACAACAATAACAAATAACGCCGGCCACCAAAATTTGTCGTACCGGGCTTTAAAAATGAAAATCGATTTTTAAGAAGTAAACGTTTCACTTGTGTTGCGCGTGGACCCCACGCACAAATTTTTTGATGATATCTCGAGAACGGATTGACTGTCTTTTTTTCGGGGGGAATAACTATTAGAACATCGAAAACATTAAATTAACGAAAACATTTTTATCAAACATTTTGTATGGAATCCGTATCTAACGGCATCTCTGATACATGACAGAAACAAAAATGAACATGGTGTTGTATGCTGGTTCCGGTAATGCCAGTAGATGGCGTTGTGTGCATTATCCTTTGATAAAAAAAAACATCTAATAAGTTAACGCAACTTTTTTTGATTCTGAGGTGGTACAAACTTTGCCGGGTCAGCTAGTCATTCATTATAATTTAGATTAAACAAGAAGAATGTTCTTAAATCCAAGTGGAGTAAATTTAAAGAATATAAAAAATTAATAATAATAATAATTTATAATATTTTATATTCTTTAAGGGCTGATGATGGCAGAAGTGTTCTGCCGAAACATGTACCATTAGTAATTTTACAGTTATTAAAGTTTGTGGAGTTCGACTTAGATATATTTAGATTTTAATAATTTAGATTGGCAGTCTGATTGAAATAATTTTAGCATATTTCAATGCAAAGAAAAAACTATTATTTTAGCATTCCTTACCAAAGGAAAAGTTCTAATCTAATTAATGGGTGGGTGAGAGCAATTCTGATGATTACTACAGACTTGCTCAGAATGGTTGACCCAAAACCAAAATGTATTTTGATTGAAACTGTGATTTCAAAATATCTAGAAATCTTTCAATTACATTTATCAATCCCTCAAAGGGTGGCTATTATACTCATGACCTTCATGATCAAGCAAATAGTCCATTGTAGGTGTAGCTTATTGATCGAACGTCAATACAATATTGAATGGTCTGACACAACAATCTATTAGGTGTGTTGAACGGGGCTGGACATCTGACTGAAGCCTTCTACAGAAAGTGCAAAAGGTTAATGTCCCTTTTCTTTTCTTTTTAAGGCTTATAAATACATTGGAGTAATAATAATGTATTAGTTTGCCTCGAAAATTGATTAAATTTTAAAGGGAATGCATCGCAGCCAGATTGAAATGAAGATGTGAACTCAAACTTCGCCAAAGACAATTTACATAATTTAGCGTAAATTAAGCTCACTCCCTAGAAAAATTGCACATGCAACGTGAGTATGACAGCTGACGCACATCTGATTTATTATCTACCAACTGATATGCATACAAACTTAACAAGGTAATTTTAAAACACGTACCGAATTTAAACTCGTATCGAAAAACAGAAAAAAATGCAGTCCCGGTCCCCGTTCTGAATTCTACCGACATAAGCGTGTACAAAATAGAAACATCTCTTTCGTGTCAACACACGCATAACATTAAGATTAGAAAAAAGTCGTTTCGATCAGCATGCTGAAGGCGCGGTTGTCACAAAATCCATTTTTCCCCGGCTCCCGTATAAATGCTAAAACGCCGACGACAATCGCGTGTCGCTCGATATGACGTGTAGGTTTCTTTCCGTTGTACCATTCAAGCCTTCCACCTTCGTCATCGAACTTTTGTTTTTCTCGATGAGAAGGATCACGTATCTCTTCGACGGTACATAAAATTTTATCGGCTCTTGAATTCAGCGCGGATTGAATTCTTTGGCGTTTTTTCACAATGGTCGCATCAATGATCGGTATTTAACACCTCTGTCGCAACTGAAGTATTTTAACGAGAGAAAAAGCCGCCGCAAACGGCCCTATTAATGCAGAAGTCGGCTATCATTAATTGCGGTCGTGATGGAATGGAATCCCGATTGGAGTTTTTCAGAGATTCGAGGAGTGATGAAGATAATAAACTTTAATTAGTGACGAAAAGTTCGCAAAAAATTAGTGTGAAAATTAATTGTGATTTATTAACAACATGATGTACCTGCTGCTAGAGCAAGAATAAAAAAGAGTCTTGTGCGTGTTCTTAATAACAAGTACTAACTAATAGAATAACAATCCTGAAAGGAAGGGAAATCGAAAATAATAAATGTATAATAGAAGAGTATTTCAAAATTTCAGCCCAGGCATTATGATATGGCAAGGACATTATGAGAGCTAGTATTCCATTCAGGAATTCTGAACATTTCAACAGAAAAAAAGGAGTTTCAAACGAAATATGTAATGGCATTTCGGGATCACAATCGAATAAGACAGCAATCCTTGATTTTGAAGGTATTAAAAAGAAAAAGCATTGAACAATACCAGGAGAACCTGAAACCCTGAAACTCTGAAAATAGGGAAACTTAGAACTTAAAATACTTAAGTTTGAGAACCTCAGATGCTGAAGATCTGAGAACCTGAAAACATTAGAAATTGAAAATCCGATAGTCGACACTGAGAATCTAAAAATAATATGTGAGTCTTATAAACTGAAAGCCTGAGATTCTAAAACCTAGGAGAATGTTGGAGGATTAAACAAAAATGAAAATGATAAATGAGGAATTACAATGAACAAAAATCGGGAAGTACACAGTGCGAAGTCAGAAATGGGAATTAACAGGAAGAAGATAAAGCAATTTGAAGGAATGAGAAATAAGGACTACCAGAAATCAAAAACACGTAGTATGTACACCAACAACAATACAACAATCAACTACTTTCGCAGATAATGTAGATTGGAACTTTTTGAGGGCTGCGAAACCCCCACCGACCTGGTACAGCACTGCTAAAACTTTTAATAATAATGAATGGTCTAAACACAATAAATAATACTTTATTCATCCCCTAGCCGAAAATACGGTCTTCCCGGCCGCATTTCGCATCGGGAACAGCGGCTTTTGCGGACTGCTGTGGGATGAAGAAAAATAGTATACGACACGGCCAGAAAGTTGGATGCCCTTTCGAATCCAGCTTTCTGGCCTTTGGTAGCGTTGCATTTGAACAAGTCATTTGATACCGACTGAAAATGATAACAATGATAGTTTTCCCCTAATATTTAAGAACTCTAAACGTCAGCTACTCCAGTAGCGGGGCAGCTAGAAATGACAGCATGTGAAAGTTGTTAAAAAAAAAATTGGTTTCAGTATATTGATACCGCACAAAATTCATGAGATGGTTTTTCAGATCATCTTTAACTAAAAAATAATAATCAGTCAGTCACGTATAAGAACCATCTTAAATTTTTAGTATAAAGTCATTTTATACCTTATGAAATTTATACAGCTGGATTTTTATACTTCTAATATAATAAAGAAAATCGTATTCGTATTTTTAACAGGGCTAAGAGCGTCAGTCAGCGTCATAAATAATGCTGCGCGCTCAGTGCATCTGAGCGTTGCATAGTCATAGTAAATTGTCTATATCATCTTGAATGATATTTTTGTAAATCGTGTTTCCACTGGCATTTTAACGTCATTCATGGATAATTATAGTTTTTGCGTATTTCTAGAATTTGTTTACACTTTTCTAGATAACTTGCAGTAAATGAATGAAGTGGTTATTTTTATTTAAAACAAAATACACAAATTGGTTTTATTTTCGTCCACATTTTGAACACTACGTTTCAACAGCGAAACTGAATCAACACGAAATCGACAGCTCCAATGACAGACCTTGTCCTGTTCAAATTTCAATAGATTTAAAAAAATTAAATTTTATATTCTTTAAGGGATCATCAGCCCTCAGGACCATCAGAAGTGTTCTGCCGAAACATGTTCCATTTGTAATTTTACGCTGATTAAAGTTTGTGGAGTTCGACTTAGATATATTTAAATTTTTTAATTTAAATTTACTCCACTTGGATTTAAGAAAATTCTTCTAGTTTTTCAATAGATTTGTTTTTGAACAGATGTAATTTAATTTTAATTTAGAGTGGAATGCGTTTTTCCAGATTTTTCTCCAGAACCCGTTTTTTTTTTCGATTGGGTTATTCCCATTCCGAAAGCATAACGAACAAAAAAAAAGTAAAAAGAATCAACCAGATATGTCGTTCCTACCGTCAGTTATGATCGAGAGTGCATACCAAATATTATGATTTTTGTAATTTTCCGACGTTCCTTACGCATATCCATCGTTCGAATCCTGACTTATGGTCTAAAGTTCATACCAAAATCTCAGAAAAAAGCACTTTCAGTTTTTGCCGAATTCTTCAATTATTGGGTGGATTTTCCAAAAATTTTCTTTCACTTCAACCTTGTCTTGACAATTACGAACACAACAAAAAAAAACTGCCAAATCGGTAAAGCCGTTCTCAAGTGATGATCTTTCATACATGCGGCAATTGATTTTTATTTATGCAGGATGATTTACGAAGTATAGTAGATATTTAAACCTCAAATTATATGGCCCCTAAAAGTAGTTTTGATGGTATTAAAAAAGGTTTAATGGCAACCAGCGATACACTCAAAACATTTTGATAGTCGCTGGATTTATTTTGGGCAAAAAACTTAATACTTACGTTACAAACTATTGTAAGCATCTGGGTATTTACTGATGAACCCTTTCCAACAGACAAAAACCACTTTTGCTTTCAATTGAAAAACATAAAGACTCACCTAGGCCAAGGTACCATTTATAAAAATTGTTCGAAATGACGACAGCCCTGGGCGTTTCGCAGATGCATACCCCACTATCTTTCGGTGTTAATAATGGCATAAACAAGATGTTTCATGTGGCCCCACAAAAAAAAATACTTATCCGATCCACCTTTCGTGTAAATTTCGTGCATTTGTTGTTGAGTTCCCACGGGTTTCATATAATATGATAATAGACATAATCGTATCGGTCACTAAAAATATTTAGTGTGCACCGTCAACAGTCAAAGTAAAACCGAAAGTAATAATTAATTGGCAGCCGTTCACCCCACTCGTTCCAGCAAAAAAGTCATTTTTTGTTTAGGCCAAGAGATATTATTTAATAATGGTTCTTCAATCATGCTAGCGGTTCTCAATCGGTTTTCGCGTAAATTTTAAAACCATATTATATCTTGGGATTTTTTTAAATACACATTTTTATAGGTCTCGTCATATTAGGGGCTGTCACAGGTTTAAATAACTACTATGCTTGAATCACCTTGTATAGATTAAAAAGATCTATATCATCGTTTTTTTATGAATTAATATTTCTATTATAATTTAAAACTGCCACGAACTTAATAAGTATAAAAAAAATATTAAAATATAGTTATTCACAGCATAAAATGGCATTTATTTATGTTAAATTAATATAATATTGATTGCAATTGAAATAGCGTATTTTTATAGTTAACAAAAATAAAAATCACCGTCAGCTGAATGTTAGTGGGTATAAAGATCGTCAGCTCATTTGCCAAAGTGACTATGCAACGCTCAGATGCACTGGGCGCGCAGAAGTATTTATGACGCTGACTGACGCTCTCAGCCCCGTTAAAAATACGACTGACGATTTTCTTTATTATATTAAAAGTATAAAAATCCAGCTGCACAAATTTCAAAATGACTATACTTTAAAAAAATTAAGATTAAGTTACTGACTTCAATGCAGCTGATTGTTATTTTTTAGTTAAAGATGATCTGCAAAACCCTCTGGTGAATTTTTCTGTGGTATCAATATACTAAAACCAAATTTTTTTTTAACAACTTTCACATGCTGTCACTTCTAGGTGCACCGTGGGTGCGGAAACTGACGCTCATTTTGTTGATTGAACATTAAACGACTGGTAGAAATGAAATTCATTTGGTATCAAATTCCTAAAAAAAAATGCAACGCTACCTCCCGGACTATTAAAGATCAACGGCTATAATATGTCGCCACTTCATTTTTCGGTAACAAACCTAATATTCACTGCGGTATAACATAAAATACATACAGTGCTCTCATAAATGATTTACACATCCCGTCAGGTCTGAACTTCAACGTTTGTTTTCCAAAGGTATCATGATGTATGAATATTTTATTAAAACTCGACATATAAGGAAAAAAGCATAGAATGAGATATTTATAATGAGACAGTTCATAAAATAAACAAAAAAAAACAGAGTATTAGATTAATATCATCAGGAAACCCTAGAAACATAAAGAAAACATCCGTTGAAAAAAATTACCATCAAAAAATTACGTGGAACTATAGGAAAGAGCATAAAACTCACAAGAAAAACTCACCTTCATTAAAAATATATACAATAAATACAAGAAGGTTACAGTATGTAACAGGACCAACAAGGAGGAAAAACTGAAGCAGACCAGGTAGTGAACCACCATGAAAAAGAACGAACCTAATATGCTTAGGGGTAAAAGAAGCTAAATAGGTAAATAGAATTTATTAAAATCATACTTCTGACACTGTTGTAGATTAGTTATTTACCTAACGTGTTTGGAAAGTGAAAATTCCCGCATGAGCACTTTGTTTGAAGCACGACCGAGGGGACTGCTGCATTTAGTGCGAATGCGGGAAATTTCCCTTCCAAATAAGTTAGGTACAATATTTTTTGTAACGAATCAAGCCCGAAAAGAAATCAAAAATAAATAATTTTGAATTTTGCACATTTAAAAGTTCGTTGAATGTGGCAAGCCATTTCGTGAATTCGGCCTTTACTGTCACTTCCTGTATTCGCTGCACTGACCAACACCCACCCTATGAAGCAAATGTCCCTCCTAGACGTGGAAAGTAAAAAACACCCCAGCGCGGGAAATTTGATTTTTTTCCATTATATCACCGATGCGCGGAAACAAGAATTTCCAGCACTGGGGTGTTATTTACTTTCCACGTCTAGAAGGGACATTTGCTTCATAAGGTGGGTGCTGATCAGTGCACCAACGAATACAGGATGTGACAGTAAGGCCGACTTCACAAATGGCTTGCCACATTCAACGAACTTTTTAATATAAAAAAATCGAATTTATGTAAAATTATTTATTTTTGTTTTTTTTTTCGGACTTGCACCTAACTTATTATGGAAACCTCCCTTTGGTCGTGCTTCAAACAAAGTGCTCATGCGGAAAATTTCACTTTCCAAACACGTTGGGTAAATAACTACTTCGAATTTGCTAACCCCTTTTTTAATCACTACTTTCCAATCCAAGACACGTGGATCTGTATTATAAAGCAGTTTCCTTTAAACAGTGAACGACATCTGAACGTTTTGTCCTTTTTCCCCGAGCTACCAATCAACTTACTCCAAACCTGTCTCCGCACCTAAAAAATCTAAAAATCTCTCCATATCGGGCAGTACAAACCTTAATCGGCCGCTTCCTTTCTAGTCGTCATCCTTCTCGATCAAATAAATGAAAATAAGTCGATTTAAGAGCAGAACTGTGCATTTCGTACTTGAAACAATTTAAGAACATAATTGGACGCGTTCATTTCAGCCGGTCAGGATTTATAAGTCGAGTCATGAATAATTGAATATTAAATACAACCAGGATGCATGCAATCATGCGGCATGAATGCACCACAAGCGGGAATTATTTTTTTGTAGAAAATTTGACGAAAGACTGGCGATGCTTTCAACACGTTCGCGTACGTTAGGACCCTGTTTGTTTTATTAATTGATGTGCAGAGTGATGCATAGTTACAGTGCACGAGATATGATTCAAATGGATATATCTGCGTTAATTAATGCTCGTCTTATTTTCAAGCATGTAAATTGCATGTTTGCTGCATAAATTTCGAATTACAAACGAGTACTTAATTTAAAACATAATTAATTATATACTATTTGTATTCCAAACATAAGTCGTGTTAACTTGCTTATGTCGCTAGATTTTAACGCGCTCGTAATTCAAAACGGTGCTTTTCATTTCGGAGATGTCGAACAAGAACTTTTTACCATTAAAATTACAGAAAATGGATGACCATTATCAATCCCGTCAATTATAACACTCACATTTCAGTTGTTGACCACGAAACTGCCCATTTGCTTTCAGATTAGATTTATGTTTCTCGACACAGGTAAAGAAAAGAACACAAAAAACACACAACCCGCATCGAGATCTTTTCCATCTCGTCGTCCGCGTCGATTTCAATTAGCGGTCACCAAACAAACCAAATAGCCCAAGGCGGTCCACGCTAAACGATTATCGGTTATAATTTATAACATAATTATAGAGCGATTGTGACAGGGTGTTGCGAGATGCGTGGGACTACGGTAGTCCCATCCCAGACCACCGAGATGGTACGCGGCTAATTCCAGTGATTATCCGGCACTCGATTACCCGGAGTACAGCCCGGAGCCGTGATGGATGTCCAGCGTTATCACCAGAAAATGTGTTATTTATGGGCTCTTGGGTCCCGTATAAGCGACAGTCTCAATGTTGTTCTCAACAGCGGAGTAAAGACATGTAGCCAAAGATTTGTTGGATGTTGTAGAAACAAGAGAGCACTACCACTATCTGCTCCAGTAGGCATTACTATTACTAGACAGCATTCAGAGTGTTGCTAGGATTTCAAAATATTATTTGCGTTTCGGGAACAGTCGTACCTACTTGCCAAAGAATTCTTGGAACGAATATATTTTCTATAAAAAAAACGTCTAACAGAAAACGTGGTAAAAACGGTAAAAGAGATTCATTGCCAATAAATAGGCAACTATAAGAAAAATGTTCAATTTGGGTTAGAACACTATGCATCAAAAAATATAAGCATAATTAAAAAATATCAAAATTCCACACGGAGCTACAAAAAATATTGCTTTCTTCTTGGCAATGACAACGTGGTACGTTATTTTTTCCAGATCGAAACTCGAGTATCTTTTGAAAAAACCTATCGTACTGCGATTTTGGTCCAGAAGAGATAAAATTTTCCGCTTTTTAGTCTTGAGAGGCGGAGGAGTAACAATGTACAAATTGTTAGGTGTGTTTCAGCCAGCGCACGGGGCGCTTTAGTGAATGGGCGGAATTATTTAAGTTGACGTTTCGCAGGGCGTTTAATATGCGCGATAACGTCCATCGCTGTGCCTTTCTTTATGAGAACTCGTAATAAATACGCTACAACTCTAATCCTATAATCAGTGCCTTGCAAACAACGGTCGCCTCGTGATTTACCACGTTTTCATATGCAACAAGTAACCACAGGGGTTTATCTCTCTTGTGTGAGTCTACATTACTTTTGTTTATTTAGATTGTCAGCGAACCCGCTGCCGTCCACCTTTCGAAAAATCCACTCAATTGATGTTTTAACAGCAGTGTGCGAGTAAAAAAACTGAGAAGCGGTTGTTAATTTTATGTTAATTTTTGTTTGTTTAGTAATTAAGTACAGCAACCAGTTTGGATAATTTTGTTGGGGATTATTGCACACAGAGTCCTTTAATCGAAGCGGGTCATTGAAATTTCGCGGACACCTACATGGACAACTGCAGTGACTCATTTAATATAGAATAGGTACATCAGGGACAGATAATTCTTTCATAAAAGGAGTCAGGTAAGGCTGTATCTATCTCTGTGCTGTTCTCAATTAAGATATCGTGAGACTTTTCAGACCCTCTTTAGAACGTCAAAACAAAGGTGTCCTCTTGTAAAATAAATGTTGTGTTAACTTATTAGCTGAATTAAATTCAGTTTTTTTTTTTATCGAAGGATAATGCACACAACGCCATCTACTGGCTTTAGGCCCCCTTGTCCATGTTTTAATAGTTATTCTGCTATTCGGGGAGGAGACACACATACCAAATATAAAAATAAAATTTCATAAAAATCGGTCGATCCGAAAAATCGGTCCAGCCCAAGGGAGCCTCCAGGGTTTCCATTTCCATGTGAAAAATACTTTACGACCTCTTCTCATACCTACCAAATATACAAAAAAAAATCATAAAAATCGGTCGAGCCAAAAAATCGGTCCAGTCCATATTTCTTGATCTGTTTCTTATCAAGCCTTCTGTATTTTGGCTCTTCCCGGTTTTTTCCAATTTCGAATTCTATTTTGGGTATAGTAGCTCTCTCTTAACATTTTATTCTTCTTCTTATGGTAATGTATTTTAATGAATATGGTATCTCTTATGTCCCCCTACTCATAACTTTTTGCTTCTTCCTGTCGTCATTTTTGTATAGATTTAATTTTAGTTCCTTTTTTTATTGTGTTTTATAAACCTGTTTACGCATGTTCTTATAATTCTTATAATTTATTAAATAAATTTTGACGAAGACAACAGAAAAGAAAATGCTTCATCTTATGAAAAGCTTAAATATGCAGCAAGAAACATTGCTTGCAAATATGTATTATAATTATGACAACAGACAGCCTACAGAAAAAATATTAATATATAGTCTGTAACTATGTAAATAAATTATTAAACAAACAGCAAAATTTGCAGAAAAATGATAGAAGATCGGTCATCAGGAAGAAATTAAACTAAGAGTCATAATAAGTATTAAAAGCATTGAAAAAATTTTGGTAGAAAATATATAGAATTACATATAACAATAAAACAATTATATAGTTATTATAATCCACAAAAACAAAATTAGGCACAATTAAGTAAGAGATAATATAGATATAATATATTCAGTAAGATAGATATAATTCAGTAAGTATGTAAGATATACGGTTCGAATAACAGAACACAACAACGCAATATCGACCAAGACAACAAAAATGTAAAATATGGGAAAAAGAAATTCCGTCATATACAATTGAAACTAGGAAAATACGAAAATTATGCATCATAAAAATAAATTAAAAGTAACACCAATAAAATATTCTGTTCATGTTTTTTTCTTAATAATAAAACAACCATTATAATGCCCGCACACTCTGAGAGCAACTATCGGAGAGCTACTACTTTCTCTCTTCAGACTCTCGAATTGTTGAGAGTACTCTCAATGTTAATGTCAGTGATTGCTCTCACTTTAAGGTGAATTAAATTTAGATTTAATTTTGATTTGGAACAATTTTTGATTTGAGTCTTACTTTCAATTTATTTAGTGGAATTTGGTGGATGTGACATGGCATTCTGAAGACGAAGTATTCATATTTCTTTAGGCTTGGAATTTTTTAGTATTTACAGAATATTGTAGTAATTTATTATAAACAAGATTTGCTCAACACGATCTTCAGGGCGCAGTCGCTGCAAAGGCTATCCGAAAGTACGAGTGTGACCACATACCTTAAGTCGGCGCAACTGGCGCACCGCGCAAGAAACCCGGGCGCATATGTCAGCGTCTCTATTGTCGGCGGACCCGCTGCCACCTACCTTTCGAAAAAACCGCCCAACCGATTTTATAACAGCAGCGACGGGAGAAAAAAATACGCGTAGCGGCTGTTAATGTTATGTAAATTTTCTGTTTGTTTTGTGGCCAGGTACCAACCAGTCCGTATCGTTTTATTTTGGATATAAATTCTTTCTAAAAACCACCAGATATTCTCGGAGTGAGTTATTTGATACTTTTATTATCCGAAAACACACAACGTGGGTTGGTTTTAATGCCGGCGCTGAGGCGAAAACAATCATGCGAATTTTTGAACGGGTTCCACCGTCGTACTCGAGTTGAACCGTTTTATTCTTCGCGGTCCCAACCATCCATTAATGTTGGCTGCTTTATTGAAATTTGTTATGCACATTGCATATTCATCAGGAAAACAATAAATCAATGGGAAGTATGGGCGGATCCGGCCGACAACCTTATGTAAACACGACAGAACTTATCTTCAACTTTAATAAGAGTTCTTTTAGGTTATTGCAGTGGCGGAACTTGAAAATATTTGGGTGGACCAACATAATTGAGCTTCCAGGCGACCATTAGGTGGTTGTCAACTGTTTGTAGGTTGGCCACTTCTATGGTCTTGGTTCGTATTTTGTCAAATAATGATATAGAACTTTAATAACATGTAAAATGGCACCACTTTCTTTAAAATGCTGGTAAAAAACTAAATCGGGTTAATATTTCGCCAACGTTCCATTGTTTAAATATTTATACAACACAGATATAATTTCCATTATAGAGTGTGTCCTATTTGTGATTGTATGAATTTTAATCTTTTACAGTGTGACCAATACGATAAGTAATTATTCACATTCAATGTCCTTCCTCAAAGGAATTTAGCAAAACGACAGGGATATTATAAATAATACGGATTGGCGACTGATTTAGATCCACCCTGCCTCCGCCACTGTTCACTTCCAGATTGATCACCTCCAGCCCGACTACCGAATTATCACGACCAAACGCACGGTAATTAACTCAAACTCCAACCTCATAATTAAACGTTGAAGCCTCCTTAATCTATTTATAATTATCATATGTCAAACACTCACTCACACGCTTTTAACTCACCTTTGTGTCCATCTTCTTAAACTCCGGATCTTCCTCGTCTACCTCGAAGTACAATTCGGCGGTAGTAATAGAAACCATTCCTGGGGCCACCACGCCTGGAGAAACCAATTTCGCCTTCGTGCTGATGTTGACCGGACCTAAAATCGGTCATTAATGCCACACTTTTAATTACCGTAACACAAATACCTGTCAAATCGTTATCCAACTCTCTATCATCAGTCAAAAGTTCAGTATCATCCATTAAATCATTGGACTGGATCTGTTGTTGGTTCCTCGTGGCGGCCAGATGGGCGTGGAACTCTTCTCGAGCCTAATTATTATAATGCGATTAACATTTCACCGGCAGAAAAAATATTAATTAAAAAGAGATTTGTCGCTTGGCTAAAGTATCAATTACGGCAGTGTCACAAGGGCGGTCAGAATCAGTGAAATAACATAAATGAAGATTTTTGGCTATTCGAGTTTTTATATTTATTTATGTTTTGGAGGACAAACTCAGCTAGTTAATGTATAAAGTAACCAAAAGGTATTTCATAATTAAATAAAAATTAACTTCTTCATAATGCTCTCTTGTCCCACCTGATCGCCGGAGAGGTTCATAAAATATTCATCTAGTTTATAAATTATAGAATTACCTCAGCAGATTTACATACTTTAGAAAAAATCATAAAGTAGTCAATATTTTAGCTAGTGCAACCCCAGAGAAAGCGAAAACTAAATTAGTCAAAGTTGGCGATGCACGAAAAGCCGGTTGTTGTAGTTTAATACAATCATTTATCAAATGTCAATTTAATTGTGTTAAATTTGACATTTCAGCAGCTTTTCGTGCACCATGAAATTTTACTAATTTATTTCTCGATCTCGGTATTTTAAGTAGGTTAAAATATAATATATTCTCATAAGTTATTTATTGCAACATAATTAGTGCTTAAAACAACTAATTAATAAGATATTGGTTACTTTACATCGCGAAGAAGAACAGTATAGATTTTAATTAGATTGAAATACAAACTCGTTTTAATTTTTTTTTGATAGTTAATAAATTAGCTGGTATGGTTTATAAACCCTCTCCTAACTAGTCAAATTTGTATAAAATAAAAACGGTACGAAGTTCTGTTATTTTTGCAGTCATTAATGAATAAAATAGCAATTTAACAAACAATAACAAAAAACAAACGCAAAGCTCGATAATAATAGTCAAACATATACAAGCAGCGTAGCGCCATCTATGTTCGATAGGTTTAACTGCTGTCACTTGAAAGGCAGCAAGAAAACTATTTATTCCGCTTTTTATTTATTGTTTAGACAGTTGACATAATTCAATTAGTCACTTCACACCAGTGAAGTCACCGAATTTTGGACGTGGCTGCAGTATCCCGCTGTCCCAATATTTTGCGCTCTCGATGCGATGGTACAATAAATTGATAGAATATTACAATAAATATTTAAGAACAATTTACTAGAAAAATATTTCTGGAAGTACCGTTTGACTTATGAAAAGCCTGTAAAACTATTTTCGTGGATATTCCAAGATCAGTTTAACCGATGTAAAACATTAGATTTCCTTTTTAATATTCTACCAGTAAAAACAATCGCCCTAATAGTGCTACAAACCAAATCATGAGTAACTCTGATCACAATAACCATCCATAGAGACGTTTGAAAATTATTTTTTGTGGCCATGGTAATTCGATTCTTGTGCTACCAAATCAGGTCCTACTGTATACAGGCTGTTTCCTAAAAAACGACTCAAGTCATAGCTACCTCATTTCCAGTCCGATATTAGATAATCAACAAAAAAACTGATATTGTTTTCTTTAAGCTTATATTCAACATCTGACGATGTACAACTTTTTTTTTAAATGGTCGCCTGTTTTTTTCATTTAATCTTAAAGGGTCTCTTTTCTTAATCTAATGATGTAACTGAAGACATCATTTCGTGCACAATTAAAAAAAAAACAATGACTTTGATGAAATTTTCAAGAGGGTTGTGGGGAAACAAACAAAAGCCACCAAGACAACTGCTATTCAACCGTCAATGTTGACATGTTCGCCTGTGGTTTTTATTTTTTTACCTTGTTATTGTTTTTAGACAGTGCCCATAAGCAATCTTGAACTTGTGTTTCTTAAGAATGACATTTACAGGATTTGATAGTCCAAAATTCTTAGCAATCTCCCTAGTCGAAATTCGAGGATTCTCTTCTGTACTAAGAAGAACATCCAATTCAACTGTTTCAGAAAATTGAGGCTGTTCTCGCTTAGGCTTTTTAAATGCTCCATACTGTGGTAAATTTTGTCCCAGTCTTCCGAATTTACGGGCCGGAAAGCGGTCATGTAAACCTGACCAACCTGATTGATATTTTTATTGCATTGGACATAAGCATCAACCATATCAGTCAACTGAGTCCATCTTGTTTAAAATGAATAGAAAGGTTGAAATGTCGCAGGTGAAAATTCCAACACTGACGTTTGAATGACTTTTGCACATTGTTGATTGTTTGCCATGGCACACTTGAAAATATCGTATGGAAATATTTCACTACTTTTCTAATAATTATGCAACGAATAATAATGTTAAATACATCGATGAATTAAGAAAATTAATCTTCATCATTGTAAAACAAAAAAATGTGACCATTTAAAAAACAAGTTTTAAACATACTGAAGATGAAATTAAAAAAAAACAATGCTCTGAAACTTTAATAGTACTTATATAGCCATTCCGTTTGCTTTGTTATTCGTTGAAATCGAACAATAAATACAGGAGTTATAGAGTGAAGCGTTTTTTAGGAAACAGCCTGTATACATAATATGTACTGAAGTTTAAAATCGAAAATAAATAAATTATTGTTCTGCAGCTGATTTGGTATTAAATGTTATAAAATCTGTCTAAAAACATTTAATAAGTAGAACACTATAAAATAAAAAAAAAACATCAATATTTACAAGCAGTAATATCCCGAAAAACGAGTTTAATAAGATTTTTCCTGTCAAGTCGAGTCGGTGAGAAACATGAAAATTTATATTTGAGAACGTGATTTCCAAAATCATGGTTGCCAATTAAGACATGTCAAGTGACGATAAAGAAACAAAGTTACTAGACGTGCAGACTAATGAGAAAGGCACGAACCAATGAGAATGGTCCCACGAAATGACGTCATAAGAGGCGGTAAATGTTCAACATTTGAAAATGCTAGCCAAAATTGCGATTTTGAATACGTTTTGTTTTTTTCACAAGACAACTTTATTAAACAACAGAACACGTTTTAGGGCTTCATGTTATATAGTTTACGAAATGCTATGCCCATTTTTTTTTACTCGGGTTCATGATTTTCGTGAAATAATGATGATCGCCTTGCGACTTCCTGCCATTCTTGATATTAGATGACACAACATACAGTCGCGGCCAGAAAATCTTGAGCGCCAAGTGTCAGAAAGTGTAAAACACTGTTTAACTGCTGTAACCTTATTTTGTTAGTTTGTCATTTGTGACAGTCGTCATCGAACACATTGTCAAGTGGTTGACTTCAAAATGACATAAAGCATTTTCTGTCCGTGACCAGTGAGACAGCTCTTTATTATCTTTTTAGGTGAGAGTAGCTGACAGGTTTGAATTTTTTGACGTATTTACATTTGGTGCCAATGTAAGCGATTAATAAAATATATTATAACAACGCGAGCATTAAATCTTGGTCGTCAAAGTCATTTTGAGGTTAAGATCGCTTTAAGTACCGTGCGATCATTTAAATTATAAAATTAAAGTAGCCGGCTTTTTTATTATGCAATGGCCGAGCCAGCAAATTGACTTGACGGCTTAAGACTGACAGTAAACTTTGAGGTTATCGTATGTTCCAATGAAAATAAAAGACTAACAAATAATGTAGGATAATTGAGAATTACAGCAAATGTTCAAAGTGTTCTCCTGCATCTTTAATAACAGCTGGATGGTGTTCACCTCCACTCACCATTCTGTTGCCATTTTTTGAAAAGTCACTTAGACATTCGAATTTTAAATGAAACTGTCAAAAGTTAGTAGTGCCAACCTAATTTAAATTTCACAGCCTACTCTAATTTATAATTTAAATGATCGCACGGTAGATAATTTTACTTTGTGTCAGAGAATGACTTTGATGGCCCGTTTTTTTTTTTTGCTCGCGACTGTAACTATAAAAATATAATAAATTGTCACGTGGTCATTGTGTTATTGTGCTGCTACCCTTTTTTTCTAATTGGTGTACGCAATAAAGTCGACTGTTTCAAATAATTACATTATTTATGAACTGGATAACTCATGTATTTCATATATTTAGGTATAACCACGTTATAGAAAAGTTTGGGTAGCCCAATTAATAAGGAATTGTCTTTGTCTCTGAGAGCACCACCATCCATTACATAAGCATCTTTCGCGCTATTTCTCTATGGTTATTATCGAATTACTTGGCACATTCTATAAAACATTGCTTCCAAATTTTATCCAAAAACAATAAATCCCTTGTGGACAAGAAATAAATGACCACGTCTTTTGACTACACTATAAGCGATTTACTTGTAAAATAGCATCTTCCGGAGCTCCGTGCTCGATAGCCGCCTTCAAACTAGCCTCTGGATGCGACGTCCCACGAGGGTTATGAATGAATCGTTTTCTTCGTCTTGCATCGTCCTCCCAAGCATCCAATTTCCAAAATTCCTCCAGACTGCAAAGATTGCGGCTATATAACGAGATATCAACATCGTAAAAGATATACCTTGCACCCGCCGGGTCCATATATCCCCAAGCTCCGTGCTTGTTGGATAAAATGTTCCGAACTTTTTCCAAAAGTCGGCTAGCTATTACGTTATCTCTTCGTCTCGCGGCGGTTATTAGATGATCACACATTCTTTCCTCTTCTTTTCGTTCCATTAAGGTTTGGGCACATTGGGACTAAACCAAAATAACATAACACTCGTTAGGACAATGAGGGGGTTTAAATCAAGAATATTACCTCGAAATCTGCATGCTTCAGAACGTCGTCGGCCCTCATCCTGTTCAGAATGAATTCAGCTTCATTGGCCACTCTGACGATGTGGTCCTTCATGGCGTGCGACAGTAAACGTCCTTCGTTGATTAATTCGATGAATGCTAATCCTGCGTGCTTCTGCAAGGAATTTTGCCACTCTTGTGAGCACAGCAGCATCACCAATTCAACGACGGAATTGCTGTTTTTGAAAGTGGTCAGGCCTTTTCCTTCCATCAGGAGTTCTTGTCCATGCGACCCCACCAAAGTTTTGGATAAAAATGGCGCAAAATCAACCATAATCTCTCTCAACAGAGGACACACCGATCCTAGTGCCATCTCCAGTTTCTGTGTCAACGAAGCCTCCCGCGAGGGTGTCGGAATAGAAATATGGTCAACTATATTATTTACAGGCAAATCGTCCGGTCTGATTTGCGTGGGTGCTTGTATGACGTTATCTGGAACTCGAACCACCGATATTTCCGAATGGTGTTTGTCGCCTCTTTCTTGGGCTATGTTTCCTTCAATGTCGATGATTTCCGAATGGGTCAAATTCTGGATGTTTCTAGAGTCTTCTTTAGTTTCTCCGTCCTCGTTCAAGTTGATGTCTGTCCAATTTTCGTCGTTGACTTTGTTGTCCTCCATCGTGATTTCACTGTTGGAACCCACGTTGTTGGTTTCAGAGGAATTCACGGAGTTGATGTCCTCCACGGAGTCGGTGCTCTACGTATGGAAATATTAGCTTAGGCGAAGACGTAAGTGAGGTGACATGCAGCTATTAGTGTGATGAGGTGCGTAATAGTATAAAAAAATCACCAATGCCAATACTGCAGCAATCAAAGATCATTGAACTTTTCATTGTTCTTTATTGCCACTTATACCTACTATTTAAAATTTGGTACTCTTTATTTTTAAATTCAGAGATTCAAGATTTATTAACTTTAAATTGCATTTTATGGTCAAACAAAAACTCTGAAATCTAATTAAATATTGAGGATAAATAAATACTAGTTGAAGATATACAGTGATGATAACGTCGATATTTAAAATGTAACCCAAGATGCTTTAATTTCCATTTCCACTATAAACTGAATTAAAACATCTCAACTCAAGATCACAAGACCGGTGCCTGTGCAATTTAAAATGTAATGTGAGCTAAACCCCAAGCAGTTAAAATTGCATTACCTTCTTAACACGAGCAATGCCACGACCTCGAGCATGCCTTATTCCATCCAAAGAATAATCTACAGAGAACCCATGTCCCAGAGAAGGACGCTGTCTAGCGTTAACCTGTTAAAAGGCACGCCGCAGCAAAGCAAATGTTAGTACTAAAAATAAAATAAAATACGAACGGCGGCATTCACCAATCATTTTCATTCTTAACATCCATCCAAAGTGTTAATTCAAGAAAGAAAACATCTAAGTACACTAGACTATCCATTCGTAACCACACAAGATTTTTACATTGTAAGTGTTTGGTTACCTTGATGGAGGGTGGACCAGAGTGGAGATCGTTCTCTTGGACTACGGAGTTATTGTCTTCCATCACGTAAGCGGTGATGACGTCGTAGTCGCTGTCTTCTTGGGGAGTTTGATTGTGGACAGTTCGGGAAACTAGAAATTCATAAAATATTAAAGATATGTGCCACACGGTATCCAAAAGTGGCAAACAAGTCTTACCGAAGAACAAACAATTAAAAACCTCAAAATTCATATGTAAGTATTAGTAATAAAAAATATCATGGGATTATCTGGATATTTCATATAATAGAAGTTCTTTCTACTGTACTCGTAGCTTTAAAATTATGAGGTTTTTATGGATCAGTGCGATAACATGTATCTATTACAAAATAAAAATAAAAATAACTATTCATGCATTGGTGAACGTGTAATTTTTTTAATTTTTGCTAAATCAAAAAAATATCCTATTAATCTTAAATTAATATTTGTTTGGTGAAAACGGAAAAAATATCAAACTTTGTCAGGAGTTGGCAGTCGCTAAGTCAACATACACAACGAAAATGGTGGATGCGCTCATCTAAAATAAATTCTCAAATACTCAAACGTGTCGTGCACTTTTATATTACTAAATTTGAGTTATTGTCAGTATTAAAAACGAGATATACTTCAGTGAACACACTTAAAAGTGTTATTTAGTAATTTCGAAACGTAATGACCACTTTGGTGGTTGTGATAGCCCAAAGTAAATTCCCAAAAAATCCAAATTGGTTTTTACTAAATTTGAGTCCTAACTAATTGGAGACACAAGACCTGCATCTGCAAAAGGCCTTAGCAGGATCATTTAGCGAATTTCAAAAACGCAGTGAAAATGGTGGATGCGCTCTTCTAAAATAAATTCTCAAATACTCAAACGTGTCGTGAACTTTTAAATTACTAAATTTGAGTCATTGTCAGTATTAAAAACGAGATGTACTTCAGTGAAAATACTTAAACGTGTCATTTAGTAATTTCGAAACATAATGACCACTTTGGTGGTTGTGAAACTCCAAAGTAAATTCCCAAAAAATCCAATATTTGGTATATTTTACTAAATTTGAGTCCTAACTAATTGGAGACACAAGACCTGCATCTGCAAAAGGCCTTAGCAGGATCATTTAACGAATTTCAAAAAGGCAATGAAAATGGTGGATGCGCTCTTCTAAAATAAATTCTCTAATACTCAAACGTGTCGTGCACTTTTATATTACTAAATTTGAGTTATTGTCAGTATTAAAAACGATATATACTTCAGTGAAAACACTTAAAAGTGTTATTTAGTAATTTCGAAACGTAATGACCATTTTGGTGGTTGTGATAGCCCAAAGTAAATTCCCAAAAAATGCAAATTGGTTTTTACTAAATTTGAGTCCTAACTAATTGGAGACACAAGACCTGCATCTGCGAAAGGCCTTAGCAGAATCATTTAACGAATTTCAAAAACGCAATGAAAACGGTGGAAGCGCTCTTCTAAAATAAATTCTCAAATACTCAAACGTGTCGTGAACTTTTATATTACTAAATTTGAGTCATTGTCAGTATTAAAAACGAGATGTACTTCAGTGAAAACACTTAGAAGTATCATTTAGTAATTTCGAAACATAATGACCACTTTGGTGGTTGTGATACTCCAAAGTAAATTCCCAAAAAATTCAAAATTGGTATATTTTACTAAATTTGAGTCCTAACTAATTGGAAACACAAAACCTGCATCTGCGAAAGACCTTAGCAGGATCATTTAACGAATTTCGAAAACGCAGTGAAAATGGTGGATGCGCTCTTCTAAAATAAATTCTCAAATACTCAAACGTGTCGTGCAGTTTTATAATACTAAATTTGAGTCATTTTCAGTATTAAAAACGAGATGTACTTCAGTGAAAACACTTAAAAGTGTCATTTAGTAATTTCGAAACATAATGACCACTTTGGTGGTTGTGATACTCCAAAGTAAATTCCCAAAAAATCCAAATTGGTATATTTTACTAAATTTGAGTCCTAACTAATTGGAAACACAAAACCTGCATCTGCGCTAGGCCTTAGCGGGATTATTTAACGAATTTCAAAAACGCAGTGAAAATGTTGGATGCGCTCTTCTAAAATAAATTCTCAAATACTCAAACGTGTCGTGAACTTTTATATTACTAAATTTGAGTCATTTTCAGTATTATAAACGAGATGTACTTCAGTGAAAATACTTAAAAGTGTCATTTAGTAATTTCGAAACATAATGACCACTTTGGTGGTTGTGATACTCCAAAGTAAATTCCCAGAAAATTTAAAATTGGTATACATATTTTACTAAATTTGAGTACTAACTAATTGGAGACACAAGACCTGCATCTGCGAAAGGTCTTAGCAGGATCATTCAACGAATTTCAAAAACGCAATAAAAATGGTGGATGCGCTCTTCTAAAATAAATTCTCAAATACTCAAACGTGTCGTGAACTTATTTTTTTGTCATAAATTTGCTTCTAGTCGGTTGATTTTGTCTACTTCTGTTGTTTCTCTCACTATTTCTTCCCCTTGTAAAGTTTGCAATTTTCAATAGAAATAATAGTAGAAAGTAATGATAAAACAAATTAAGAAGCAAAAGTAATCAGATAAAAGTGGTTGCCGCCAAACAAGAAAACAACGTGCGAGTGCATTGTAAACGACAAACATCCCCGTCAAGACACCAATTACCTGGGTGGCCAGCAATAGAGTTTCTGTGGTAGCGGTGGTCAATTTTATGGTTGTGGTGATGCGAATGGTGGTTATTATTAAGGTTATAATGGCGTTTAACGTAGGAATGCCTATGTCTCACGTAGTTATGGTGAGCCACGGCGTTAGGATGGGTGCCAGGCAGGAATTGGGGATAAACGTGGTGAGACCACTGCGGGAAGAGCGGCCTGGCGCTCCCTTCTGCATGGCAAGCAACACGAAAAACACATTAGCACACATTTTGTTACTAGATCACAGATGGAATGATGGTTAATTCTTGAGTGCGGTGAAAGCGTGTGGGTGGATGGCGGTACTGATTAGCAAGAACGTGTACTTACCTTGGGGACTCTCCGATACTTGCGACGTTCCGTTGTTACGTACGGTGGGTACAGGACTGGGCGCTCGGATTGAGATCGGTGGTTCCAGGATGTCACGGTACTTGGACACCATCAACACGGAGATGAAGTAGACGATGGCGAGCGATAAGAACTGTGCCTGTTTTGTCTCCTCCTGGAATTGTGATAGTTAGAGGGGGTTTAGTTTTCTGCTAGTGTAAGTGCCTGGATAAACGTTCTCACCACGTCTCTGTATATTACGGCGCGCAGGCGGTTCACATCCATGTCCTGGAGGAGCTTCTCCGGGTCTTTGACGGGAGTCGACTGTGACAGGTTGTCAGCAATAGTCTATGGATAAGAACCAAGATCAAAATGTGGACCAGATTAGGGCAGAAATGAGAGAAATTATGAAATAAAGAGACAGCATGTGATAAAAAAATCATGTTATCTCTATTTCAATGAGAGCGATGAAAAATAAACAGTTTGGCAACGTGGAGATGTGCGTTTGTTGATTGGACGCGTGGGGTGCGTGTACAAGACAGCGGATTCATGTTAACGATAACAAAAACACATGTTGCTTCCCCAATTCTTTCTCTCATCTAGCAAAGAGTAGGTATGTAAGAAGAGTGGCCACACAGAAAAAGAAACTCACTCTTTCACAAGACCAAGTTCATATTATATCAAACGCTCCTACGAAAGTCACCACTCTCCTTGCCTTTAGGTCAAATAAACTGTCAAAATGTAGCTGAATAAAACTCACCTTAGGGGAGTTCTGGCCTCCCCTTATGAATGACTGTAAATGTGCTGCCTTGTGAGTAGCGTTATGTGATGTTGGTGCAATAGTGTGGTGCGGACGGCTCCTCTCTTTACACTCCAAACAGTTTCGAACTGCACAAGTGCAAACCTAACACACGCACAATACAACGAAACGTTATAAACAAATTTACAATATGTACACACATGCCTCCTTTTAAAACGAACAGTTATTTACAGTCAGAAACTCACCAATCTCAAACACTGTCGTAATATGCCACCGCTTGACATATTCTTCTCCGCCTCCAACTCCCCGAAATTCAGGGAACTTGCGAAAATAAGCACATCGGCCATGTTGACCAACCTTTGCAGAAATGAAACCGCAACTTCAATAGGCATCCCTTGTGTCGGTTCAATCACATCCAGTTCACTCTGAAAGAAGATAATCAAAGAATATAATTAACAAGACGCAAAAATTTACATTCGGCGATGTTGCAGATGCTAACAGTGGCAACAATCCACCACATGCGATGATGAGGTTGTCTGCTAACTGCGATATTAGATGGACCGTGTTGACTACGAAGATGGCGTTCTCGCTGCTGTTCACAAAATCCAAAACAGTTTTCGTGGAGTGACTCCTCCAGACTTGGATGTCCGTTTCCAGTGAAAACAAAACATCTGACAAGAGACGCTGGTGGATGTAAGACCACTTGAACTCGGGAATGCGGAACGGCGGCCGAGTAGGTCCGGGGCTGAACATGGGTCTCGTCGACGAAGAACCCGATTTTGAGCGTTTGTTGTCTAGTAAAGAACAAACAGGTGAAATAAATGATAATAAGATAAAAACAATTACCGAAATGGTTGGGGTCCACCTGCGTCGAGGTCGAGGCGCTTCGCGGCCTCTTTTGAGGCGACCCTTGGTGCACGACGGCTTCCTTTACACTCTCACCGTTTTGTCCCTCAACATGGTTAATCGGTAAACTAACTCTCCTTTTAGTATCTTCCGCTTGTGTACCGTCTTCTTGGGTGCTAACAGGTTCGGTATTGGCGTCACCCGACGCTGTATAATGACTATTAGGATCACAGATTTGTGAAATCGTTGGTATATTTTCAACAGGAGGCACTTCGACAGTTTCGGTGCCTTCGGTTCTAGAATCTTCCACCGACTTTGTAGTACTAACGCTAGTTTCGTTCGGAATGTTCGACTTGTCTAGACTAGAATCAACATTGGACGGCTCTAATTCTACTGACACAGCACTATTTTCAACAATTGGCACAGCTTCGGATATTTTATTATCAGTCTGATTATCACTAACACCTACGTTTAATTTATCAGGTTCTTTAGAATTTTCAACATCTGAAATGTCCGTTTTTGCTACCGCGGTACTTTCTTTATTATTGTCGGTTTCGTCGTTCACTTTCTCGGTCTCTTCAGTCGGCGTCAAGTACCGTTCGGACAAATCGCTATCCGGAACTTCTTTTTCTGGACTCGTCGGCACGTCAGATACGTTTTCTTTCGGACAAGACTCCTCCACATTATTTACAACCTGAGGAGGCGCTGGGGCAGTTTCGTCGTCTTGGGCTACCGGCAAGACGATCCCCGTGACGCGCTCTTCTAATAACTTTTCGGATTTGCTGAGGATTTCTTGCACGATTTCATCTATGATTTCCGCTTTGGTGGGTTCCTCACTGATTTTGGTGGGGCTACCGAAGCTGGGGCTGCTTTCGTTATGGATGCCGTTGCAAATCTAAAAGATGAGTCAAGTCAACTGGTATGGTACAGACAAATGCACAGTGTAAAGTGTCACTGCTAGTTAGATTTAGTAGTTTGTCAAAGTCTATCAAAAATGGGTAGATTTAGATTTTGCTTTAGATTTTTTCGGGAATCCAAATCCAATGTGCAAAATAAAAATAAAAAATCTGAGTACAAACACGTCCAATGGGGTCCTTTCGACCAATTGAATGTGACGAATTCAACTACAGCATCTCGTAAACTAAACCTAACACAGCGTATCAAAAATCGCAATTTCGGCAAACATTTTCAAACGCTGTACATTTACCGCCTCTTGCGACGTCATTTCGGGCGAGCATTTTCATTGGTTCGTCCGTTTTTCATTGGTCCGCGCGTCTAGTAATTTCGTCCTGCGTTGACGTCACAGAATACAGCGCGTTTCAAATAAGAAATGTTTCGGAACACAAAATAGGGAAATGTCTAGTTTCTAGAAAAACTGTTTTTGAAAATTGTAGGACGACTCCATTGCACATTTAAAAGGTTCCCCGGTTGGTAAATTATAATAATTATTGTCGTAATTCCAATATCCGCAGATTCGAATATTCACATTGCAAATTTCGAAATTCCTGACACTTGGAAACATGAAATTAAAATTTATTTGTGTAAAGTATACATATACAGAAGTAAACACATACGTCAAACATACAATAAATACAATAAAAGGTACAAAACTAACCTAGCAACAATTACAAATTTGCAAAGAAAAGATATGGGGCATTCCACGCCAAATCGGACACCATTTGGCTTTTGCATCTCTGATTTTTTTTTATGTTGTAGTATCGGATCAGAGAGGCCTCCCTGATTTTTTTTTCAATTTTTTTTTGTAGAGCCGTTTCCGAGATACCGATTCATCAAAAAAGAAGGTAATTTTTTTTTAAATGCCCATAACTTTGTGAAAAATCGGCCGATTTGGACGTTCTTTTTTTTAATTTTTCTTTTTAAACACTTGAAAAAATATATAAAAAAAAAATTCAAAACCATATTTCTATAAGATTTTCAAGTTTTTAATATAAAATGTTGATTTCCAAAAAACACGTACTGATCAATTTTCTTGAATTTTTTTTCTAAAAAACTGTCACTCAGTCCGCAACTTTTAGGCCTGGACCGATAATGAGATAACGATGGGATCTTTTTTTTTCAAATTTCCGTCGAATCGGCCGATTTTTCACAAAGTTATGGGCATTTAAAAAAAATTACCTTCTTTTTTGAAGAATCGGTATCTCGGAAACGACTCTAAAAAAGAAATTGAAAAAAATCGGGGAGGCCTCTCTCTGCATCTGTCCATTTGTTGGCGAACAATTTTTTTTTTAAGAAAACAAAAAGAAAATAGTAAATGTCCTTACAGAAAAGAGAAATCAATAATAATTTATTCATTGCCTACAAAATTGCAATCAAGAAATTCGTCAAAAAAATAAAAAGCTTTTTTGATTAAGAAACTTTTGACAGTTTTTAAAATCCCTGATTTTTCTTTGACACAGTCTGGCAGTGCGTTGAAAAATTTTAGGGAGAAATAGTTGGCTGCGGTTCTGAATTTAGTTACGTCTCAAATTTTTAAGACATATTTTTTTTCGTTTTGGTATTGTGAGAATGAAAGGAACTTAATGTTTCAGTATGTTTTACAAATCTGTTTTTTACGTTTCAGGAAAAAATTACCAAATTTTTTTATTTGTAAATTTCGAATTTCTATAGTACAAAGACTTACTACTATGCTACGATCGTGTGCTTATGATTTATGACTACACGAAAACTTATTTTATTTTCTAATTTAAAAAAAAAAACGAGTGTGCTTTAGACCACACGACTGAAGTAAAACTTCAGTTTGCCATTGTAAAAGTGCTCTTAATTTATGTAAGTTTATAAATGGAGCTAGAGAATCCTGAATCAATACCGTCTGCAGTATTGGATAATGCATGTTTCAGTTTGTCGTCAGTGATTAATATAAGTAGCGCAATTGCATACAAAACTAACACACGCAAATGGGTGTATGGACTTAAGCGCGATTTCACAATCTAGAAGACGCGGTTCGAATCCCGTTAAGGCAAACATTTTTTCTATGAATTAATTATTGTAAAATCGTAAAAACTTCCGTTCGCTTCGCCGATCACACTTTTCGTAACGCTCTCGTCAGGCATTCACCAGCTTACTCCCCAAGTCAAGTGTATGTAAAGAAAAAAATACATATAAAGGGTGTTATAAAATTCAATGCAGATATTTTAACCCATGGTATAACTCGCCATTTAAAGCAACTCTTTTAAATATTTTTTTTTAAATCGTACACTTTTTAAACATTTTTCCGACCCTTATTTTCACGAGTCCCTTCGACCGAGAAAAGCTTAGTAGTAAAAACTTATCGAGGGTTTTGGTCACAAAAAAGTATCTTCCGTAGGTAAATAATCAGTTCTGATCTGCCCGCTGTCGGCGTAACTCCTAACGATTGTGTATTGCCAGCGAAAGACGACATTTTTGTTACAGGCGTAATAATAAGTAAGTAATTGCATTCTATTTATTTTCCTCTTTATTAAATAATGTATTGATACGATTTTTTTTTACGAATGCCAATATAAAGTTCGTCATAGACAGTGAGGGGTAAAAGTTTTCCCAGTAAGCTAAGACGGAAATTAACTTTTGATGCGTTCTATTAGCATTTAAATTTTCTGCTTTTTCTGTATGTTACATTCATGTTATATAATGGATTTTAGTTCGGTGAATCAGGAACAAGGTGTAGATATCTGTATGGCAAAAGTTTTATTATGGATGCCGTTGCAAATCTAAAAGATGAGTCAAGTCAACTGGTATGGTACAGACAAATGCACAGTGGAAAGTGTCACTGCTAGGTAGATTTAGTAGTTTGTCAAAGTCAATCAAAAATGGGTAGATTTAGATTTTGCTTTAGATTTTTTCGGGAATCCAAATCCAATGGGCAAAAAAAAAACTGAGTACAAACACGCCCAATGGGGTCCTTTCCACCAATTCTGTATGGCAAAAGGTTTTTTTTATCTATTGTGAAAAAAAAAGTCGGGCAAACCTTGTGAAAATAAAAGTGCGTTGTGAGTGGTGGAAAAAAGTGGCCGTCGCGTCACCGTGACGGTCTAGTTTCGTTCACTGTTCAGAAAGAACGCAAGGTGCACCCAAAGAAGTTTTCACTTCAAAAATGTAGTTGTGATGTTACTCACGACGTCAGAGCAGTGGAGTAAGTAAGAAAGAGATATTTGTATTCCTGAGGCCTACAAATGTGGGAGTGGAAAACTAAAATGGTCTAATGGGGAATGCGAGACAAAGAAAAGAAAACGGTTTTAAAACGTGCTGAGTGAAAATCGACGACCACAGGTTTTTTGCAAAGGAATAGGTGACCGAATTTTAATTAAAAATAATTTTAATTATTGTATAACTGATATTTTTTGCATGTCGTAATTTGTTCGTGTCCATCATCAAATTCATCAAAGTTGACCGTCTTAAATTTAACTTTTCATAAATAATACTTTATTGATCTTGTCATTATCACGTCTGATTTCAAATTCAAAACTGGCGATTCACTTCATTAGCTTCAACATTAAATATGTAGTCTCCTATTAGATGTACCTTATGGCTTATCGTCGCCTCAGGGCAACAGTAGGATATCGGAGAAAAACTCGAAGTCGGGTTTATGTATGAAATTACATTAGAAAAGCTACTTGCATCCAGTGAAACACTGGGACAATTTCTAAGATGGTCGTCTTAGTGTGTCAACGTCCGTCTTAGAAATTGTCCTAGTATTTCACTGGATGCAAGTAGCTTTTCTAATGTAATTTCATACATAAACCCGATTTCGATTTTTTTTCGGATATCTGAGGCGACGTTATGTGTATTTAGGATGTCAAACAAACACAGTTGTATTTTTTCGTTTTTTCTAATTAAATTTCATAGAAAAAATATTTTTATAGACTAAAAAACTATATCATTTAATTTTTTCATCATAATGGAACTGTGAAAGATTATTAGACCTTTAAGAGTAGTCACAAGTTTCCAATAAACAAAAAAACAAATTTTGACCACAACATTACGTACCGGCGACCCCTCCGTGACCTCAATCGACTCGGGCGTGTCCTCCGCTAGCTGCGACTTGATGGGAGAATCTTGAGAAAATGGTGACTCTTTACCGATTTTCACATCACTGTACAAATCGCTAGTCCGTGAATCTAAGGAAACACCTTCGCTGTCGTCATGCTTGGCCAAATACGAGACCGGACTGCTTTCTGACATCGTGGAATTGTAGTCGCAGCTACACACCGGTTCCGATTTGTCGTTCTCCTGTTCGATCTCCTGAAGAGAGGCATGCGAATTGTGCCAGCGTTCGTCGTCTCCGTGACATCCGTTCGAAACCTGCGTCTGTTGGTCCCATCCAGAAATCGTGCTGATGGGATGCTGTTGTCTGACCAGTGGGTCTGTGATGTTGTCGGCCCGATGGCGCTCGTAGTGCTCGTACATTTGTGCAAATTGCAACTTGAACTCCTCGTATGAAACCTGGAACGGGAAGTTTATAGAAAGAGTGCGCATAAATTGTACGAACGGACAATTTCATTTGTACAATTTATTAAATTACGTACTTTGGAGTGCACGATTGCTAGAGTGTCGACCCAAACTCTCCATCCACCGTACTCGTATTTAATTGCGTGGTGGAGTAGCATTCTGAAGAGGGAGTAGACCATGTCGGATAGCTTCTGCTCTTCTGCGTTCTTCGGATGAATGTACGCCATCGCGATGAGCCATTCCTGCCACACCGACATTTGAAGGACAGTTCGTCGATTTTCACGATTGTTGTTGCACAGCAAAGTCATATCCGACAAGAACATTTTCTTGACTTCCAAAAGATGTTCGGTCTGCTTGGACTGTCGAACCAACGTCGCCACGACCTTCAATATCACTGAAACACGATTGTTGATTAATTTCATCCTGACCTAACCAAGCCGTTTCGTTTATGTCGTAAACAGTACTAATTCCGGTGCACTTACTTGGATTCTCCAGTCTGAAATGCGACTCCGGCTCCGGATGCCTCGTGTAAAGTATCTGTTGGCTAATATGCTCCGTCATGATCTCGTACAAAACGTTGTAAGTGGGTATGGTAAGTACATCCTCGTTTAGCAGAAGCCTTTCCGAAAGCAATGTGTATAAGTTATGCGGACTCATAACATCGTACTTTCTTTTATGTGTGCTCCGACTGAGGAAAAATCCGAGCAATTTAAGGGCTTGCAGCCTAATTAACTGACTCTCTGACGCCAGCAGCTTGAAAATGGTTCGTACGCCATATTTGACGTCAAATGCCGGAACCATAGACGAGGGATGTTCAGACATGAGTCCTATCAGCATCTGGAGCACGTCGTGCAGGTTCTCATTTTCGTGCATCGTCGTCAAGTAATTGAGGATGCTCTGCAGTTCGTCGTCTTTCACCCCGTTACCGATCATTATCAGCTGCTTCAGAAAGAGTAAAATGAACTGTCGAATGCTGTGGATCTCCTTGTTGTCGGGCCGGGGACCGTCTACATAAAGAAAATTCAATTTGCTAGTGATAAGAACAAGGGACTGTCAATGAAACGAGATAAAACAGCATCATGAAACGGATAAAAAAGATGTCTTATACGTGGCTGCACTAAAATATAGGGCTGTAAAGTCGGGGAGCAAAACTAATTTTGAAATTCAAATGAGCCCTACACATCTTAGTAAATTTATTCCACGAATTTCAGTGAGTAGAAAAAATATTACAAAGCATTTATACAGTTCTCCTTTGTGCACTCTATTCACTACAAAACCATCGTAGTTCTGGTGTTAAACTTTGTGATCTTGTCAATAATCACGGTATTTTTTCAAAAATGTTATCAGCTAAATGTAAAAGATAACCCACGGTGTAGCTAATTACTTTTGGATGCTTTTAATTATAGAACCCACGGGATAATAACGAAAGTTTTCCAATATCAAGTTTTATATATTGCCCGTAAAAAGATGATTAAATCCTTCGATTCAATAAAATCTACCTGAGAAGACCTCATTGGCCAAACCATAGGTGAATATAATATTTTGGCTACTTTCAAAACTAGGAGAAATTAAAGTAAGTTATACCCCATTTTTTGTAATAATTATTTGTCGGAATCTTGTTTGCCAATTGTTCCCACCTTCCACGCTTTCAAACTAAATTCATTATAAGAAATCGCTTATTCTAGACAAACCCAACATGATATGGTTGGTTTATGTACATGTTTCACATAAAACGGGAGATCTTGAGCGTCTTCCGTGACATGCCTGTGATTATGATTTCTCTCCTTCAGCACAATAACTCTTTATCGGCAAAAATGCCTCTCACTAAAAGTAAAACGAATCTTCAGAGACAAAAATCCTAGTTCACTAACAAGTTGCATTCACTGTGGATTTTGAAGTGGCAGCAATTTCGGAATCGAAAGGATTGTCATATTTAAAATAAGGAGTGCGTTTTTTTTAAAATAGTCGAATTATCTGCATTTCTTTATAAATTTTTACTGTATTATTAATAATAACGGAAAATGAGCTTTAAAGCTGGATAATTTCATTACTATTATTCTTATAAAAATATATCAGATATTTGGAACCGCTTAAATCAGTTTTTAATTAAAAAAAAATGAAACAAACTACATATTAACAACGAAACTAAAAAAAATCACGTATGTAACAGTTTTTTTTTATATAGAATGCAACTATCACCAATGTGATGGGGTTATACACCAACATAAAACTCACGCAATGCTAACAAACTCTACTTTTTTGAGACTGATCTGTCAGAATTTGACAAAAAAAGTAAAACTTTATGGCTCCAAAAAAAAAGAGGTCATACAAACACTTTTTCGTGAATTATTTTGTGCGCGTCGCCTAAAAAACGTCGTGTGCAATTCGACCAAAAGTGCTTTTTTGGCCTTATCTGAATTGTGTCCTGGGCTGCAAATAGATGCGGGCAAAAAAAACTTTTACGTCATCGGTACACAAATTTCTATTTTGCCATTCTTACCTCAAATCACCGGCATTCGTTTGTAAATTTGATCGTGGACTCAAAAACTCTGCAACAATACTTTGTCAAATCGTCGTTAATATTTTATTTGATTGTGGACACAGACAGAATTTTGTGAAAAATAGTTTACCACCTATTCTCATACCTACCAAATATATATAAAAAAAATCATAAAAATCGGTCGAGCCGAAAAATCGGTCCAGTCCAAGGGGCCCCTCTGGAGCCCAATGTCCATGTGAAAAATAGTTTCAAACCATCCCTGTATTATAATGAACAAAATAAAAAAATAAAATAAAATCGGTAAAGCCGTTTTTGAGTTTTAGCGAGACTAATGAACGGCGATTCATTTTTATACAGGGTTAGTCAAAAGTATGGAATAGGCGGTCTATCTCCGTAAATATGAATTTTGTTACAAAATGTCTTTAATAAAAGTTGTTTTACTAATTATTCTCTATTTCTTAATCTGCTCGTTGTTTTTATATGTCAACGCATTTCCATGGAAACGTAACTAATTTTTGTTTTTTGAATGGCAACCTAGTAATTTTTTTGCTGATTTTTGTTTCTCTTTTTTTATTTGAAATGACTTGGTATTTTTTTTTAATATCCTTTCATAACAAAATTTCTGTGTAAAATCATAATTTCTAATAAACGACAAAATTGGTATCAAATCAGATTTTCGAATTTTTAGTGAAGCTTTTTATTCATGTGATGATAATTCTACAAAGAATTATAGTGGCCTCTGTTTTTTAATTACCTTTCAATAAGTTAACAAATCAATTTAATAAGGATAGTTTTATTTTAATTTGTAAACATGATGAAACTTAGTGAAACTGAAAGAATTGAAATCCTCATGATAGTTAGTTATGGAGATCGACTACGTTCACACCAAGATGTTTGTCATTTATTTAACAACGTTCATCCTGTACTCGATATTGTACAATTATTTTCGGATGCAGATCGTCAAAGAATGCCAAACCGAGATATTTGGTTTCAGCAAGACGGCACTCCACCCCATTATGGGGTTGATGTTTGCCTATTTCTGGATAACATTTTTCCAGGTCGTTGAATAGGACGTCGGGGGCCTATTGAATGGCCTGCTAGGTCCCCCGATTTAAACCCCTTAGATTTTTTCCTCTGGGGCCATTTAAAAAATAAAGTTTACAAAGAAAACCCCCAAAATTTGGAAGATTTAGAAGTCAAAATCAGATATGGAAGCGCAGAAATACCACCTAACTGGCTACAAAATTCGTTACGTAACTTTTATGACAGATTAGGTTACTGTTAAGCTGCAGGGGGTCTTCAGTTTGAACATTTAGTTTAAGTTAAAGATTATTTGATTGAATAAAGAAATAAATACCAGGTCATCTTAATAAAAAAAGAAACAAAAATCTGCAAAAAAAATTACTAGGTTGCCATTCAAAAAACAAAAATCAGTTACGTTTCCGTGGAAATGCGTTGACATATAAAAACAACGAGCAGGTTAAGAAATAGAGAATAATTAGTAAAAAAACATTTTGTCATAAAATTCATATTTACGGAGATAAACCGCCCATTCCATACTTTTGACTAACCCTGTATATTACATAAAATCCAAATACCACTCTCAAATCTCCAGATTCACTGAACCGATTGCAATAAAATTTCGTACACTTACTTGTTTACCACGTAGGCGCGCACTAAGAAACGGTTTCTCAAAATTCCATTCTAAAGGGAGGTATCGGGGCGGGGGAGTTAATCCCTAGATTTACTAAACCGATTGCAATGAAATTTTGCACACGTGCTCATTTTACCACGTTTTTTCAAAATTATTAAAGATTAAATAATATAATAACATAAAATCTAGTATTATATAGATTCCTTGATTATTATGGAACTGTATTGTATTAAAATTTCAGTTGTACTAGAATGGTTTGAATTTTTTTTTAATGTTTTTAACATTCTGGGTTTTAAAAAATTTTGAAAAAAAAAAACTCTAGCAGACGAATTTTCATGTCTACAATTTTGGTTTTCCAGTTATGTGAACTCTAGGGAAACCAACCCCCTTCGATATGGAATTTTCAAAAATCCTTAGTGCGCGTATACGCCCAAAAAACTACATACATACTACCAAATTTCACATTTGAAGACTCAACGGTCTGGGCGTTGATGTGTGAGAAATCAGTTTCTCATTTATATTTATATACAGAGTGATCATAAGGTCCACACAAAATTCATAATTTAGTTATGTACTGTTTTTGCGAAAAACACTCGAACAGGTAAATTTTTGTTTTTAAATTTCCATCTTTTGAGATAAAAATTTGGTTGACGACGTCATCTGTTTTTGAACTATGACACCGTCACCAATTTTTTTAAATGGCAACTCCGAAAATTTTTTTGGGTTTCCAATTATCTATTCAACAAGAGTAAAAAAAGTGATACCTTGAACAATTTTTTTTTTAAACTTACGTTTTACATGAAGAATAAAAAATTTATTTCTTGAAAAAAATTGAAAAATAGCAATAAATTTGGAAAGCAAAAAACTAAAAATGAAGAACCATTTAATACAATTTAACGCAAGTGGTCAAATTGCCACCCGCCAACTATTTGACACATTCCCAGACGTGAATTAAAGCTTTGAACACTTCAAATCTTCAATCACTTCGGGACTAATCTGCGCCATTTCACTACGGATTCGTAGTGGAATAGTATTTTTTCAAGGAACAAAATTTTAATTTTTTGAAGTAAAACTTGCAGTTTTCAAAAAAAAAAGTTATACAAGATATCACTTTTTACTCTTGTTGAGTAGAGAATTGAAAGCTGTATCTAAAACACAAAAAAAAGTTGGGGGTTGCCATTTAAAAAATTTGATGACGGTGTCATAGTTCAAAAACCGATAACGTCATCATCAAAATTTTTATGTCAAAAGATGGCAATTTGAAAACAAAAATCGACCTGTTCGAGCGTTTCTCGCAAAAAAATAACATAACTAAATTATGAATTTTGTGCGGAACTTTATGATCACTCTGTATACATAATTATATAGACTACAGGCCTAGAAGGGCCCATGTAACTATCTAAATTTTGCAAATACTTTGAATTCAAAATGTCAACGATTCGCAATTTGCTATTTTTGAAATTTTGGGCTTCGATTCAAAATTTTCAAGTTGAGCAAATTTCTGTACAAAATGGTGTCCAGAACTAACAAATGTAAGATTTCATCAATTCAAATTTTGAGAATTCAAGAGCACAAATTGAGAATTTCCACAATTTCAAATTTGGGAACTTCGACCCGAGAAACTTGAGTTTATACTCTTCACTATTTCTCCTAAAAGTTAATTTTCTAGCACCCCGAAATGAACAGGTGCCGTTTTTTCTGAACTATTTTTGTCTTTTAGTCTTTGATCATCACTCTTACCCCTTAGTCTATTTTTGAAACAAAAAGGACAAGAAATATTACGACGTGGAACTAATGTAATGAATAAAATTCATACTAAATTCCCCTTGAAAAATAACTGTAATATATTTTCCACTTTCACTGTAATTATGGTTTTTAGCCGAAGATTTCAGCCGCCACCTGCTGGCGGCCTAGCGCTCAACGGAGCGTCAATAACGCGGCATTTATCGCGTCTGCCACAACATAAATCAAAACAAAATCCTTGCAGAAAATCGTATTTTACCTAATCCTTTCGGCATGATTCCGCTTTTAGGCCGGGGATTCACCACCCAGTAGTAATATTTAAGGGTGTGTATGGTCTGCAGCACCGTCGACACCCTCCTCACATTGGAATAGATTTGCGTGTCGGAGAGGAATTCCGACGAGAGGTAGCTGTACAATCTTGCTTGAACGATGGGATTCGTGTGGACCCACAGAGCCGGATTGAAGAGGACGTGATCAAGAAGCTGCCAGGTGAGAAACGAGAAGCAAAAGAACTAAATCAAGATGGATAAAACTGTTCCCGGTACTTACCCATTCACATAAATTCGTTTTGAACTGTTTTTAACACAAAGAAGCGGGATCAAAACAACATGCTTGGATAAGTACTGGGTCTGTAAGCGCACAGCAGAAGAGTATGAAAGAAAATGATGGGGCCACAGTTGCCAACATTTTCACTTATGCTGTTTCGTCAACTTTAAAATTTTAAACTATTTATTTAGAATTTTGGATTATTACATAGTTGGTGTGTCTGGTTTTAATAAATGATTCATACATCATGTTAACAGAAGTTTACATGGGGTTAGATGGAGAATTTTGACGTTCAAAGCTCACTGGATGTATAAATCATTTATGAAGACCCTGTAGGATTTTTTTCTCCAACCCACGACCTCAGTTGCAACGAATTGGAGTAACAATAAAAAGCGAGTAGCAAGCACGACAACGACAACTCTACAGACACCTAAAAGTCGCAAATTGTCATAATGTTTTGACGGTTGGAGAAAATTGTTGTTTATCCTTGAACTTGTTGTGGTAACCACTCAAAGTTGACGATTTTTTATTACTCCACTAGTGATGCTGTCCATTACTGAACTCACATGAGTGGTGTAATGAGATTATCCCAAGTGGAGTAATAAGGTTCATTGCTCAACTCAATAATTCAATTTTCATCTTATCAATTCAACGTGTATCTGAAATGCCTGTGCGAATAATGAAAATTTATAGAAAAATATCGTACCTATGTACTTTTAATGTTGTTAATGTTTAATGGTTGGTTTTAATGTCAAAGGGCGACTCTTTGACAAAGTTAAGTAAAAAAGTTGTCAGTTCTTAGACTACTAAGTTACGTCCAATTGTAGTAAGCTAAGCTATAGTTCATGCCACTTAAATAAAGGGAATTGTTGAATTTTTAGTTAGACTGATAGTAAAAACCACGCATGGCAGCGCACTACATAATTTAGAACTGTAATCATGCAACTGATGTAATTTTCGGTAAAACTATTCTTACTACGACAATAAAGAAGAAATCGACACATGCATAAATGACTCTTCCTGTAAAATAGACAACCTGATTAACTATTTCATTTCCTTTCTAGTCGTAAATAGTGTTACGGACAACCCCACCTACCTGTTTGACTAGGAGTTCGCTATTGGCACTGAGACAAGTGACGAGGTATTTGGTGAGGCTAAGAAACGATCCGAGAACGTCCAGCGTGAGGTGTTCCCTCGACGACCGCTGCAACATGAAGCTGATGACTAGAAATCCCCTATTCTGTATCATGTGCTGCTGGACGGTCTGCGAAGTCTCGACTAATTCGCATATAAAACCCAGAAGCTTTGAGCTGAAAAAGGTTGCTTCCTACATGACACAGACACAAATGCATTATTAACACACCATAAAGTGGGATCTCTTTTGGAATCCAGCGATCCGTTCGTTTCGTAAGGCAAATCCAACTGAGAAAACAAAGGAAACAACACCTGGATGCCGCCTATCGAGTTCAGGGTGCTGTGGATGGAATGCGTTATCACGGCTTTCACATCCTGAAAATGAATCATTTCATCTTAGACTTCCAGATTTTCGTGTCGAAGACTCACTTGCAACATGAGAGCGTGGGGCGTGTGGACGAAGTAAGAGATATTTCCCTTGGGAGCAGATTGCAGGCAAAGTTGACTATCCGTAGCTACTGGATTGTACATGAAGACGATGGCGCTTGACAGCTTTCCGTCGTACAACACCTACGGATTTATTTACAGAAAGACGGGAATATTACGACATGGCTCGCAAAAATGCAAAGAACACACCTAACTCTAAACTAAATCATGCATAAATACGATCCGGCTGGAAAGGTTACAACGCATACGTTTCTAATTAACCTGATTTCAATATTTAAATTCAATACATTCAGCAAATATTTGTAGCGCTCTCTGATTTGCTAAAAATTCCAAATCATGATACAAACATTTGTTTAAAGTATGTATGTACTTTACACAATACGTGTGTGCACCCCGCAAGTTGAATTTTAAAACTATTGCAGAGTTATTAATTATGCAGGAAGTCATACTGGGATATTTTATGGTCGAAATAAACACCCAGTTCCTTCCTTTGCATTTCTGAGGTTTGTGGAATATGTGCCGTTATAACGTCACTACACATAATTTATGTACGTGACTCTGAACTTAGGTATATAACACGAAATTGTAAAACAAGAATAAATGGTGAGCGATATTAAAAACATCAGCAGAGAGCTAAAGTTATAATTTTGAGAATCTGAAGCTGCATTTCGAATATCGTTTTGATCTAGTGTTCTTTCCGTTCTTGTATCATCCATTTTTATTTTTTTCTTTCAGCATATAGCTTTCCCTTTCTTTTTTTCTTCCAAACATATATATTACATGTTTCTTTTTATATTATTACTTAATTATTATTTTCGAATTTGTGTTTACGTTTTGTTCTTACCAGCATCGTTGTATTTAATATTAATCGACTATTTTAACTTGACTTATCTTTTATATTCCATTCTTGTGCCGTTGTGTTTGAATCATTCTTTGAGCATAAGATAAGATAAGATAATTTTATTAGTGCGGAACAACTGTACAGTTTTAGCACAAGTCACATACAATATATATAAAAAAAAACACAAAAAGAATATAATATAAGGAACATAACAAGGTAAACAAGTCAATAAATGCTGCAAGTGTAAACTTTGACGTGTCACCTGAGGATGGCCCACGTGGCCGAAAACGTTTGTGACGAATAATAAAAATAAAAAAAATTAAATACAGGAAGTACATTATATATATATATATAAAAAAACTCAATAAATAGCATCTGTATCTTTTTTTTTAATCTGACAGAAATTCTTCAAAACTGTAAAACGCTTTACGAATTAGATATTTTTTAACTTTATTTTTAAAACACTGAACCGAGCATCTGAACCCCTGAATATTATTGAAAGACAATTGAGAACGGGAATCAAAGATTGATTTGTTCTTCAGTGAGAACCCTGAATTCTTATATTATAAATGGTGAAACGTAATAAAAGTAATGATTATTGACTTTTTTTATTGCAAAAATTTACGATTAAAAGTTTTTCGAACAAACGGGTGCGTTATTTAGCAAAACAATTGTTATTCAGCTTGGCAATTCTAGGAATCAATGTTTGATGTACAATCCATTTAAATAGTTATTCAATTGTCGAGGCAATTTGAAAGCTATAATATGCATATTGCTAATGCTTGTTCAGAAAAACACATTTGTTCATTTTTGGATACGGAATTAAAAACTGCAATAAGATAATTTGTATAAATACATACATTGTTTGTACATCATAATTATATCCTGGTTTTTAATTATTAACAGCTGGAACAGCGGAAGAAGATGCAAAGTTAATATATTCATTTTTTAATTTTTCCTCAAAATTTGAAAAAATCTTGTATGTAACACGTTATGAATGCAATGTTTTGTGTAACTCCTGTCATATTATGCGAGATTTCGCTCGTCCCGCAAAAATTCCATTCGGTTCGGTAGTGTTAATTTGAGAAGATTGCAATTTAGAATTTAAAATAATGATTGAAAAGAAAGCAAACTGGATTGAGACGGTTTTGCTTTTGTATTTATCAAGTTAGTTTTGTAAATATTAGCTCAACAACTAAGTTCAAACGTTGTTTTTAAGAGTTATATATACCACTGTTGAACATAATATTTGGGAGGCGACACTGTTATATAATTTATGATAATTATGTATTTCAGTTATATACGGATGTATGAATATCTCTGTGCGATAGTAACCCCTCCAGCCCTTCTAGGTATAGTAAAAAGACCATCAAGCAGGCGAAACCAAACAAAAACGAAGCGACTTTCAACTTGCGTCTTTTCTTGTCCTGCTACTCGAGTTTAGAGCTGGGCTATTACTATTCGATAGATAATTTGTGCGGTAAAAAGTTGGATAAAAAATAAATGCTTACGGCTCGTGCATCTGTTGCAGTCAGAGACAACATGCTAGTGGTGGTCTCGTCATTATCACTCACCCTTTTATGATTGTCGGGTAAACTAATATTACACTCATTATCAAACCGAAACTGGCTCTAAAAGCGGAAACGTTATATTACAAAAATCTATATTTGCCACCCTCTCACTTTATATCCCGGGCCTAGTCGATGCATGGCGCAAATCTGATGGGTAGTCAAAGCCTCGCTGAATAGATAAATAGCAGACATTTGCCCGCAAAACACCCTTTCCTCGTCGAGTTCCGGAGTCGCTCCGATATAGCATTTATCAAAAGGCTGAAATTACAACTTTCCATAAGAACTGTCCAAACTACTTGCTGCGGGCTATGTAAATTCGACACGCTGGTCAAAAGGATAATTACTCGTCCTGAATGGAAGCTCAAAACTCAACCATCAATCTTTGTTATGTAACAACATAATAACAATCAAGTGAAAAGCTCCAATACAGGGACGAACCACTTAGAAAGTTACAGCTCGTATAAATTTTGGCAGTTTGCTTCTTATAATTTAACAACCGTTCCTTTGTAATTGGTGTCTGAATTCAACATGAGGCCCCATAAGAGCAAAGATAAAACGGCCATACTCACGTCGTTCGTCGAGACAAACCACGCCATCTCCGTGCTCGACGCCAGTTGTCCGTTGACTAAACATTTGATCTCGCTTTTCGTCCACCGGTTGTAAATATAAACAACAGCCAACATATACCACTGCAACAGCCAACAATTAAAACCGGACGGATCCAACTTTTGATGATGTACCTTCCTCGGTTGAAATTCGTATTTGACGCAGTGTTGGAAGCCCTTACCCTTGATTTTCATTGACGTTAAAACTAGACAGTTACCGACGAAATGAGCGGTGTAGCCCACACCTTTGCCCGTTTTGAAACTGGAAAGTTTCGAGATAATATGAAACAACTCCAGTTTACAGTGAAACTTACCAGTAAAGATAAGGCTTCTCCCTTTCAATGTTGACGGAATTTATGGGGTCGAGGCGAAACCACGTCGTGAACGTGAAGCCACTTTCGTAGGGCCACTTCGCCAGAGGAGGTAAAACGATAGCCTAAGAAAAAAATTGACGTAATGGAGGCACCGTCTATTGTCGGTGTTAATCCAGCATTATGAAGTTGATATTTCAATAAAAATAATTCTAAATTCTTTTTTTAAACATATTATACTACTTAGTTAAAGTAGGTTAAATTTAATAACCCGCTTTATAGCGATAAAATTTGATAATGAGGAAAGAAAAAAGAGGAAATGTGAAATACAACTCAAGAGTAGAATCAAACTTATAAACAACTACAAAGAAACAAAAGTTCAGAAAAATCGCCTACTAAATTAATAATAAGTTTTTTTTTAAATGAGAAAGTCAACTTAGTCAACTGCGTAAGAAATACTGGAGTTATAAAAAAATAGTAAATATTTAACAGTACTTATATAGTTAGTCATAATTTGCAAAAAGTGACATTAATATTTATTTATGCAACAGGGTAAAACCGACTGTTCATTGCGCAAGACGTAAAAATTGTCGTGGACAACACAACTTCTTGGATGCGTTGCATACAACATTTTTTAACGATCGCTCAAGAGCTTTTATTTTTTGGGAAATAAACATAAATCAATACCACATATGCATTCTTACTGCATTCTACAATTAAAACCAAAACAGATAGTGAAAAAGAAAAATTGTGACATTATAAATTCTATAATGTCATAAACAAAACTAAGAAGCTAAAATCTTTAACTTTATAATCGGTTTCACAATTTCGTAATTTCGTAATTTCATAATTTAATTTCTTAACCGATTTCAAAATTCACTAATGTTACTACGTAATTTCGCAATTTCGTATTTTCGGCACTTTGGAACTTCATAGCTTCCTCATTTCCTAATTTTGTAGTTTAAAAACTTCCTGATTTAATAATTTCGTTTTCTCGTTCTTTTTCCATCTCGTAATTTCCAACTTCTGAGTTTCACAATTTCGTAACTTTCTTATTTCAAAATATCGTAATTTAGTACTTCAAATCGCTTATCCTTTCATCTTTTCTAAATTCGCTTCTTTAACTTTATAATCGGTCTCACAAGTTCATAATTCCATACTTGCTCTCGTAAATCCATAAATCCGTAATTTCACAATTTAGAAATTTCGTAATTTCATAGTTTCATCCCTTATCAATTCGCAAATTCTTAATCGATTTCAAAATTCATTAATGATGTTATTTCTTAATTTCGCAATTTCGTACTTTCGGAAATTCGTAACTTCATATGTTCATCATTTCCTAATTTCGTAGTTTCAAACTTTGCTGATTTAATAATTTCGTTTTCTCCTCCTTTTACCATTTCGCAGTTTTGTACTTTTTAATTTCGGACTTTCGTAAATTCAAATATTTTAAGATTTCTGAATCTAAGACTTTAATTCGCTCATCCTTTCCTCTTTTGTAAATTCGCATCTTTAACTTTATAATCGGTTTCACAAGTTCGTAATTCAAGGATATATATAATTCCGGAATTTCCTAATTGCTAAATCCATAATTCCGTAAATTCACAATTTGGAAATTTCGTAATTTCGTAATTTCATAATTTCATCCCTTGTCAATTCGCAAATTATTAACCCACTCCAAAATTCATTAATGATGTTATTTCGTACTTTTCGAAATTTTCAAATTCATAATTTCGTCATTTCCTAATTTTGTAGTTTCAAAATTTCCTGATTTAAAAATCTCATTCTCTCGTCATTTTTCCATTTCGCAATTTCGTATTTCCTAATTTCGTAAATTCATTATTTCAAAATTTCGTAATTTAATACTTTCATTCGCTCATCCTTTCATCTTTTGTGAATTCGCATCTTTAATTTTATAAACGGTTTCACAAGTTCGTAATTTCATAATTTCATCCCCTGTCAATGCGCAATTTCTTAACCGATTTCAAAATTCATTAATGGTGTTATTTCGTACTTTCGGCACTTTGGAACTTCATACTTTTCATCAGTTCCTAATTTCGTAATTGCCTAATCTCGTAAATCCATAATTTCATCCCTTATCAATTCGCAAGTTCTTAACCGATTGCAAAATTCATTAATGATATTATTTCGTAATTTCGCAATTGCGTACTTTAGGCACTACCATGAAAACGGTAAAAGCAATAAAATTTATTCTTTGGCATTAAATTAGCCTTTAAATAGCCTTAAAATCCTATGTGGTTATTTTTCAATTATTACCAAATTTTAACTCATGGTCCTGCTAGCTTGACGTCAAGCCAGCAGAGCCATAATTTCTACGAAAACTATGAGCAATAAAATTAAACCTTTGACATTAAATTAGCCTTTAAATAGCCTTAAATTCTCATGTGGTTAATTTTTGTTTTTTCGACTTTGGTCCTGCTAGCTTTACCGATGTGAATACCAACTCAAACAGTCCTTCTTGATCACTCAGTATTTTTGACCATTTTGGGCATAAAACCTGTTCCACTACTGCACTATACCAAAAGTACTCGTCAGAATTTTTTGTTGGTAATGTGAAATGTGAAATTTGGGTTAATGTTGTGCATTCCACTTGTGTTTTGCAAAATTTTAAACACCGCCCACCGAAGATGAAACAATTTACAAATCAGTTGTAAACAATAATTGTATTGAGGATTTACCTCGAAAGCGCCAGTTTTGTGACTAGGTCCTAATGACGTTTAAGAGGTGAGTTCTATTTTAATTTACCAGTTTTGCTAAAGTTTTTTGTTTTGCGTTATCGTCAGCCCAGCTGTTCAGTGGCGGGTAACTAAATTAACGTCAAATCTTCCACTAATTTAGTTTTGGATGGAAGCATCAATGAACACTCTTACTACTACGCAGCTTTCACACTGAACGATATTTTACCGTATAGACTCAGTCGTATCCCAAGGGCGCTTATAAAGGTGCTGCTTTGATTTCATATGTGTTATGTTTTGGGTCCAATGTGATGTTTTATTTATTTATTTTTTTCATTTCAAACCGGTTTATTTGAGCTGTTATAATTCAGTTTTTTAAATTATCGTACAAATTTGTATCGTACGACCAAACATCGGTGCGTGTGAAACGTGCGTTACGTTCTGAACATTTTGGAAACTTATGTTGTATCACTACAATAATCTAGTGACTGCCTACGTTTAGACAGTCCAAATTCAGACCACATAATATACTCGTATAATATGGACCACCTCTCGAAAGAGGGTTACCAAGTCACCTTCGCCAATTTAACAATATATTATACCAGTTAACCAACCAAGTTAGAAAGCAAGTATGAAGAATGCCAAAAAGTTATTTGGGAAACATCCCAGACATGAAACTGTTACTCCAAATACTGGCCACTTATTCCTTTTAATTTCACAAAAACAATATTGGTATTAAATTTTAAAAACATCTTGAAGAAAGTGTTGACAAAAAAAGAATTTTGGAAAGTTATAACATATTTTGAAAAAAAAAAAAAATACAACTAATAACTTTAAGGTAAACGTACTGACGAATTTACAAAGTTCTCAGTTTGTTTACTGCCGAGAAAAAAAATTTTGTTTGAAGTAGTCCTTCAATTGAATTGTTTGTAACGTATGGCCCCCGTCTCAAACATACATGATTGGGACATAAATTTTGAAAAAATAAAGTGGTATAATAGGGCAAATGGTGATAAAAGCGATATAGACAATGTATAAATAAAAGCTAATAACGCATGACTAAAAAAATAAAGTTTAGAAAAAAATTGTGATAAAGTAAATTGAGGTGATATTGAGTAGTTCACTATACAGTCGATTATGTCTTTAATAAGTCTTTATTTTAAGTTTTTTTTTTAGAAATTGGTAGTCTGGTCGACGAAATCCCCCGTTATAGTGAACTACTCAATATCACCTCAATCTGCTTTATCACAAAAGCGACATAGACATTGTGTAAATAAAAGCTAATAAAGCATGTCTGAAAGAAATAAAGTTTAGAAAAAAATTGTGATAAAGCAGATTAAGGTGATATTGAGGAGTTCACTATACAGTCGATTTGTCTTTAATAAGTCTTTATTTTAAGTTTTTTTTTTATAAATTGAGGAGTTGGCGGGAAGAACGATGAAGGTGCATATTTTCTCGAAATCGAGATCTATAGATTTTTGCATGAACTATACACTTGGTAAACAGTTGGGGGAAAAACAATGAAGCTCTCTGTAATATAGCTCAAAATAGTTTTAGTGTTTGTGGGAAAAACGATGAGCTTGCCTTCCAAAAATCGATTTACTCAATTTCAAAGTCGAAACACATTCATCGTTCTTCCCGCCAACTCCTCAATTGGTAGTCTGGTCGACGAAACCCCCCGTTATAGTTAACTACTCAATATCACCTCAATCTGCTTTATCACAAAAGCGACATAGACAATGTGTAAATAAAAGCTAATAAAGCATGTCTGAAAGAAATAAAATTTAGAAAAAAATTGTGATAAAGCAGATTGAGGTGATATTGAGTAGTTCACTATACAGTCGATTTGTCTTTAATAAGTCCTTATTTTAAGATTTTTTTTATAAATTGGTAGTCTGGTCGACGAAACCCCTCCGTTATAGTAAACTACTCAATATCACCTAAATCTGCGACATAGACAATGTGTAAATAAAAGCTAATAAAGCATGTCTGAAAGAAATAGTTTAGAAAAAAAATGTGATAAAGTAAATTGAGGTGATATTGAGTAGTTCACTATACAGTCGATTTGTCTTTAATAAGTCTTTATTTTAATTTTTTTTTTTTTGTATAAATTGGTAGTCTGGTCGACGAAACCCCCCGTTATAGTAAACTACTCAATATCACCTCAATCTGCTTTATCACAAAAGCGACATAGACAATGTGTAAATAAAAGCTAATAAAGCATGTCTGAAAGAAATAAAGTTTAGCAAAAAAAATTGATAAAGCAGATTGAGGTGATATTGAGTAGTTCACTATACAGTTGATTTGTCTTTAATAAGTCTTTATTTTAAGATTTTTTTTTTATAAATTGGTAGTCTGGTCGACGAAACCCCTCCGTTATAGTAAACTACTCAATATCACCTCAATCTGCTTTATCACAAAAGCGATATAGACAATGTGTAAATAAAAGCTAATAAAGCATGTGTCTGAAAGAAATAGTTTAGAAAAAAAAATGTGATAAAGCAGATTGAGGTGATATTGAGTAGTTCACTATACATTTGATTTGTCTTTAATAAGTCTTTATTTTAAGTTTTTTTTTTTTTTATAAATTGGTAGTCTGGTCGACGAAACCCCCCGTTATAGTAAACTACTCAATATCACCTCAATCTGCTTTATCACAAAAGCGACATAGACAATGTGTAAATAAAAGCTAATAAAGCATGTCTGAAAGAAATAAAGTCTAGAAAAAAAAATGTGATAAAGCAGATTGAGGTGATATTGAGTAGTTCACTCACTATACAATCGATTTGTCTTTAATAAGTCTTTATTTTAAGATTTTTTTTATAAATTGGTAGTCTGGTCGACGAAACCCCTCCGTTATAGTGAACTACTCAATATCACCTCAATCTGCTTTATCACAAAAGCGATATAGATAATGTGTAAATAAAAGCTAATAAAACATGTCTGAAAGAAATAAAGTTTAGAAAAAAATTGTGATAAAGCAGATTGAAGTGATATTGAGGAGTTCACTATACAGTTGATTTGTCTTTAATAAGTCTTTATTTTAAGATTTTTTTTATAAATTGGTAGTCTGGTCGACGAAACCCCCCGTTATAGTTAACTACTCAATATCACCTCAATCTGCTTTATCACAAAAGCGATATAGATAATGTGTAAATAAAAGCTAATAAAGCATGTCTGAAAGAAATAAAGTTTAGAAAAAAATTGTGATAAAGCAGATTGAGGTGATATTGAGGAGTTCACTATACAGTTGATTTGTCTTTAATAAGTCTTTATTTTAAGATTTTTTTTTATAAATTATTTTATAAATTGGTAGTCTGGTCCACGAAACCCCTCCGTTATAGTGCTCTAAAATTTCACCTGTCCGGCTAGAAAGCAAAGGCGAAAAATTAATGAAAATATGTTTTATGAAGTGTATTAAATTCACCCTGTGTTTTAAAATGAAAAAAATACCTGTACAGGAAAAACCTTTTAAGTGAGTTTTTATGTCTTTTTTCAGTAGTTCCGCTGAATCGCGGCCGCCCACATCTCTTCTTGTAAAAAAACCTCTGTATCTAATTCGGTAAACATCACGAAATGTTATAGTAGAAAAGCATCTTATACAAAATGGAGTGACGGGATACCAAAAATAACAGTGAAAAACTTTTAGCTGTGCAAACACCATCCTTGAGAGCACGCAGTGCACTCCACAGAAAAACGTATTCGAGCTATTGTTAACGTGTTTATCGTTTTTCAGTAAGACTGAAAGCGATGCGGAGCTGAAAGACACGTTCTGGACAATACGACCTTCTGACGGATACGAAATGGTAATGGCTTATTGTTGGTGGAAGGAATTTGTTACTAAGAGGTAAAAATATCAATACGAGCTGTTGTTTTTTCGGGATTAGAATCTCTCAAGGAGATCCGTACGTTTAGATTGAGGCACGTGACTCTTAAAACAATATCGTGCAGCTTTTCGACCCTCGGCGCCGGAAACGGCAAACGAAAACGAAGTGGAGTTTAGTTTTATTAACGGCTCGGCAATAGGATAGACGAGTCGACTTACCGATCCCTTACGCCCCGGAAAACTGAAGAAAACGTCCGGTCCAGTCCTCTGGGGCATCTGCCTGAGTACGTTCAGGAGTTTGGCCGAATGGCGCGGCTGTAAAGATGATAAAAATAATACTTCTACATAATTATATTTTTATTTACATTATTTCTGAACAATTCTATATTTAGGTGTTCAGAAAAATGTTCTATTTGAAATAAAATTCAGGCAGGAAATTTTGTATATTAAGTTAGTATCCGTATTTTTCAGTGGTGCTATTTATGGCACGGATTAAATAAAATGTGAATGTACGTTATTAACGCCACACAAAAAGAAGCTAATTAGCGTTCATTTTCTTCCGTTATAAAGATGTCGACAGAAACGTACTTACCCACTTGCTGTTAACAGCTTTCATGGCACCGAACAGGAGTTTAAGTTCTTTCACGGTGATACTGTAGCTGGCCAGAACGCCCAGCATTTCGATTAAAAGATCTGTAAAGTAGCGAGGAAGTATTTACAAAGTTTTGTTCTTTTTCATTACGGGAACGGTAAATTACCTGCTACAACAACGTCGGCATTCCGCAACCTCTTCAGGACATGCTCTATGAGGCCGACATCTGTGCAGGCTTGTAAATTGCGAACGCTCTTTCGGAGTATAGCTATGAAGACGCTCCATATTTCAGCCTGAAAAATAAAAGCAAAAAATAAATAGCTTCGTTTCCATCGGTGATCTCGGCATTTGACCCGAAGCTATTTCATATTGCGAACATGCTGAATCATTCCGGTGCATAACGGCAGCCGGAGGGCTAAAGCAAATTCATAATTTGTTTCCACCGAATCGAATAAAAAGAAAATAAAGTAACCCGCAGAACATCTCATTAGAGAATCAAAGAAAAGTCCCCGCATTCCAACAAGAGCGCAGAAACTATACTTTTCTCTCCCTTGTTTACTTTCGTATCGGTATACCAGCATTTTTTATTATCAAAAACATCAGTTGTCTAGTTCTTAAGTGTTTTTCTTATTAAGTTATTTAAGGTCATTGTAATTAACGTAAAATAGGGAGTTCGATATTAGAGTGAATTGTTGTCTGGCGCATCCACCATTTTTAAAACGTTCTCTTTTCTCTTTATAGCACAGTTTCAAATCTTAATCTGTTAAAAACTCATTAAAACATGTTAAAAATTGCGCAACTGACGACAGCAGTGTAAGTCAATTTGTTTGCAATCCACGCTGAGATACAGAATACGTTTTCTTGTCCGATATGGTTACACAACCACAAACACAATAAACAATGTGTACAATACGCTTCCTTACTACGACATAAATAACAGATTTTTGTTACGGCGACAGGACACACGTTAACATACCACCGACGTCTGCGAAAATAATAGAATCTTGTGTCTAGTCAATAGAATATTTTATCGGGAAACACGTCCTCTTCGTCTGCACAAAATACATTTACTACCACCAGTAAATTCCTTAGGTTATGACAGTCCTCCCGGAGGATTAAAACGTTTCACTTAAAACGCTGAAATGACTTTCCGCATAAAACCCTTCCGCTTCAAAGGACGGAAAAATGACGGCCCGTTTCAAGAGCTGATTATGTTATAGAACGTGTGCATATAGCGACAAAACTGCCTATTTATCATCATGATTTATGAATCGGACATTCGGACGGGTGTCATCTGTTCGGATTTCCACGATGATGAGAATGGACGGCAAGTGACGTGAATGAGTGACCTTATAACCTCTCGACGGAACGTCACTCAAATCGCGAGAATAATCTCATTAAGTAATCCCAGAATTAAGGCTCTAAACTGGGAATATTTTCACTATATATAATGTATGTGAACAAAATCTGCTGCTATAATGTACAGCAGAAAGAAAGCTTTTCCTTCACTACCTAAGTGGTCTTTTACAGTTGTGCACACCTGTCACAAAATGGTTAGTAATTTTTTGACATGAGAGCATCTATATTACCTTCCATTATCTTGGAGTCTTGGAGTCCAAGATAATATAGCATCTTTTACTTTCCTTCTTGGTTATGGTATTGATTAATCAGTAAAATTAACCTATAAACAAAAACAAATTATGGAGCTTCCAATAATCAAATTATGCATTATAAAAATGAAGGGAATTTTCTTAACGTTTGAACACTTTAAATGATCCGACGTCCATTAATTACGTGCGGTGCTTTTTTTAATACTATTAATTTTGGATTAAAAAACAGTTGAGATCTGATGAGATTTTACCCGGCCCCTCCCCCCAATTCTGATCTCCCGTAATTGATAAACCGACTAACTGAATAATTTCAGGAAAATAGATTGACAAAAACCCTTACAACAACTTTTCTCTGAAATACATTTTCGGGACGAAAGCAACAAAATAAGAGTTTTCAGCGACTTCAGAATTTTTATTGAAATATGTAAATCTGTCCGTATGCTCCAATATCATTTTCAGCATATAATTTTATGATTTTCCGCAACACAGAACATTGTGCCGTATCGAAATTTAACTCGCACAATAAACCAGGTGTATTTATATTTTGATAACAACAAACAGCTCCATTTCATTAAAATGATCCGTGCTATCAGAATACTAAAACAAACATATCATATTTTGGCATCAAATGTCTAAAAGCAACTACGTACGTTGATGAATGATAATGATAGCATTTTTAAATTCCCCCTTGTTACGTATAAAGTTTTCAGAGTAATACAAGAGCATTGTTGCATTCAAAAGCAACTACCTCTCAAAAACAATTTCAACTTCGAACTTGGTTAATAATTTACTCAAAAGCTGTCTCCGCTATAACTGTTACACTTGGAAGATTGTTAAAGTTAATATTGCAGTCATTTTTATAATCATAAAAGGAAAGCATTTATTATATTGTAAATTCGATCCGGGGTTTTCCCCAATCACGTCTCGAAAAGAATATTTCTAATTAAATTCGCACTTCAGTTAGTGCCGAAACGAGCAATTAAAAGAAGTCTAAAGTAATTAATTTGACTGAAAAATACATAAAAGTTCCTTGCTGTAGCGGCGCACTTAAATAATTCCATTTTTATTATAAGAAGATTAAAGGAAATTCGCCGACTCACTAAGACGGATTTGTATCATTTATTTTTTGTTCGAAATCGATTCGTACACATTTCGAAAATGAATCTCTTTGAACTCACCCAGAAATACTAACGTCTCTTGAATAAGTATTGATGACGAAAAGCTAAACCAAGGAGAAAATGGAAAGAAAATAAACAAAACTTATACCGTTTGGCCGGCAGCGGAGCAGGTTATTTTCCCGTTGATTAAAAGAAAAAGCTCGTTCTGACATATAAAGAAAACAGTGATATTGAAAAATAATCACATATTTATCAAGTTTCATCGTTCCTGAAGTAAATTCGCGATGCTGAAATAAAAACGCTTTTGTTTGGAGCATTCTTGAAAATCAATAAAAAATGTTTGTAGAACTAATGATGTAAATTTTAATGTGAACATGTTTTTTTATTTTGTCAATGGTAAAGAAGACTAATGCTAGCAACCCATTTATCCCATCCCACGCCACGCGATGCAGAAATTTAACACAGATTCAACTGCAATACGTGGGATAGCGTCTCGTGGGGTGGCATGGGACAAGTGTGTACGCATTGCATTTGAATCTGTGTTAAATTTCTGCATACCCTATCGTCAATAAATCTTTATTTGCCCTACGGGCTTTCTGATTCCTATACATATACAAGTAAACTTAACAATTATAATAATAAAAAAACTAAATAAAATTCTCTATTTCTTCTCCCTTCTCCCTCCTCTTCTATATCTCTTTCATCCATTTCATTTCCCTTCCATCTACATTCAGTATTTCCTCTCTTTCTTTCTTCTCTCTTCGTTTCATCTCACTGCACTTGTTCCACATATGCTCAATCGTCTCTCTTTCCTCATAGCACATTCTACACATTCTTCCTCCATCTTCTGCCCAATACCTATTTTCCCTCTCTTCATTTCCGCACCTAAACCTCGCCATCATCTTTCTCTCTTTCTCGCTCTCCCTCCCCAAATACTTCCGGTACTTCCTCGATCATGCATCTTCCGTACTTCCCGTTGTATCTGGATACTCTAATTCTTTCTCTCCTCTCTTGTCTATCCGTATCCTTATCTCTTTCACTTAGTTCATACACATTCATACACACGCCTCTTTCTCTCAGTCTCTCTATTTCTTTGCTTGCATACCCATTCCTCCTGTAGTAATTCTAACTATCATTCTCCTCTGAATTCTTCTTTTTTTTTTCTCTCCTGCACTCCTTTAGTATCCTACATTCTTTCCTCCCTTGCATCCTGTCTTCGAACTTGACCGCTCTTTTTCCCGCTTTCACTCTCAACCTATTCCTCTTGCATTCTTCTCTCACTATGTACCCTGGCGTTTCTCTCTCCACCCCTAGCACCCACCTCAGATATTTCTCTTGCACCCTCTCTATCACCTCTTGTTCTTTCCATCCCCAGACCTCTGCTCCGTACAACAACACGCTTTCAATAAGACTTTCAAACATCATCATTCTCCTCTTAAAATCGCCTCCCCACCTTCTCTCTTCTATTCCCCATACACATCCTATCACCTTGTTCGCTTTTCTTGCCAGTTCTCTAATATGTGCCTTATCTGTGGCTCTTTCATTGAACACATCTCCCAAGTATTTGAATTCTTTTACTTGTTCTATTACTTCTCCCTCCCACCTCCAATCACTCTCTTCGTTCTTCCTCTTTCTCTTATTGAACACCAGCATTTTTGTTTTCTCTACATTCACTTCTACTCTTTTCTTCTTCACATATTTTCCTAAACTCTTTATCATTTCCTTCATTTCTCTTTCACTCTTTGCCACCATTACCACATCATCCGCAAACGCCAGGCTCCACACTTTTTTTCTACCTACCACACACACCCCCGCTTGTGCTCTCTCTAACATTCCGTCCATATCTGCCACATACACAAAACACCATAACAACCTTGCCTCACTCCCTTTGTTGTCACAAACCATTCACTTTCCCTCTCCCCTACCTTCACTTTACTTTTTGTCTTCTCATATATCTCCTCCACCTTTCTTACCAGCCATTCATTTACCCTTTTCTCCCTTAGGCACTCAAACATACTCTCTCTGTCCACCTTGTCAAAAGCCGCCTTGAAATCTACGAATAATGCATACACCCCCCCCCCCCCTTTCTTCTTTAACTCACTATTCGTCAAATGGTCCAGGACGTATACATTATCCATAGTTCCCCTCCCCTCTCTAAATCCTGCTTGGCTGTCTGGTAATGCTCCGTTTTCCTCTATCTCTCTGCTCATCCTTTCATTCAGAATTGATGCATACAACTTGTACCCTGTGTTTAGGAGAGTTATCCCTCGGTAATTTTCTACTTTATTTTTCTCCCCCTTTTTGTAAATGGGGTAAATTACCCCCTCTCTCCACCCTACCGGGAATCCTTCTCCTCTCCACACCCCATTCATTACCTCCACCAGCCTCTCTAGCACTCTTCTCGTCCCATACATCCACGACTCATTCTGTATTCTATCCCTCCCTGGTGCCTTCCCTTTCCTCAGTTTCTTCACATGCCTCTCCACCTCTTCCATTGTAATTTCTTCTCCTTCAGGTTCTACTCGGTTTCTCTTCGTCTCTATTTCCGTTTTCTTTTTTTCCTTTTCTCCCTCCAGCAGCCTCATGAAGTACTCCTCCCACTCATTCATCGTTATCTCCTCGCTCCTATTTTCTTTTTTCTTTCTCTCTCTATTAATATAGTTCTATACCTCCTTCTCTGTTCTTAATAATCTCTTCCTCCTCTCTCTAATTCTTCTGCCTCTTCTTCTCCCTGCATGTCTCTCTGTATCTTGTTTTCGCTTCTAAAAAGGCACTTCTGTTCCCTTTAGTCTTTCTCCACTTTCTTAGTTCTTTTATTGCTTCCTTTTTATGTTGCTCACATTCTTTGTCCCACCATTTATTCTTTCTTTTTGTTCCTCCACCTCTTACTGTTATTTCTCTTTTTGTCGCTGCTTTTTCCAATATTTCTACCAATTCTTTCTCCATTTTCCCTACTTCTTGTTCTTTAAATCTTGCTTTTTCCTGTCTTCTCTTATACTCTTCGACATTTCCTCTATTTTTTCTTCTCCTCCTCTCTTCTCTCTCCTCCTTCCTATACTTATCTCCATAAGCAGATGGTCTGACTCTACTCTTTCCCCTATTCTGAATTCTTCGACTTCCGTAGTCTATCACCGTCTCTCCTCTACCACCTATGTAGGTCCATTCTCCTTCTTCGTCCCCTTGTTTGTTTCCATTCAGCACATCCCATCCTTTTTCTTCTATCCATTCCATCAACTTCTTCCCTTCCGCGTTTTCTTTCTTGTCTTTGGATTTTCTTTTTCCCTCTCCTCTCTCTTCTTCCCAATCCCTGTCTCCTCTTCCCCCAATTCTTCCGTTAAAATCCCCTCCCAGAAGCAGACATTCTTCCCTGTTGTCTTTTAATGTTTCTTCTATCTTGCTTATTGTTTCTTTCATCTCTTTGCTGTACACTGTCACTATTTTCCACAATTTACTGTCTATTTTAACGTTTCTCACCATGTGACCTTCCTCTTCTCCCTTCTTCTTAGTATTCTCTTTTATTCCTTTTTTTACCCCTGTTATTATTCCCCCTGCTGCTCTTCCTTTTTTCTTTCCCCTTCTCGCCCTTTGCCATTCCCACTTGAACTCCTTTGGTAACAGTTTTTCTATTTTTTCCCAGCTTTCTGATAATGTTTCTGTTAATCCAACAATATCGAACTCCTTCACATAGTCCCAAAAATCTTCTTCTTTTTCCCTACTCCCGCTACATTCCAAAATAGTGCCCTCACCCCTGTCTTTCTCGTTACCTTCTTTGATTTCCCCCTTCCTTCCTTAGTTTCCCTCCTACTTCCTTCTTTGTTTCTTTTTTCCCGTTTCATTGTCCTTTTTACTTTGCCGTTTTCCCCCTTTTTCCCTCCCCCCCTTCTTCTTCTTATTGGAAAACCTCTAGTCTCTCTCCCTTTTCATTCCATCTCCATTGCTCCCCGTCCACTATTAATTTCCTGTATCCCACTCTTACTTCTTTCCCTTCTTCCCTTTTTTCCTTCGCCATACTTCTCAGTTTCTTCTGTAAATCTCTTTCTTTCTTTGTGAGGTCGTTGTCTATGTATATCCCCCTTGTTTCTCTCTTCTCCCTCAATTTTCCTTTGTGCTTCATTATTCTTTCCTTCTCACCCCATCCCTCCATCTCCACCAATACTTGATCCTTGTTAATCCTGTACTTTACTATCCTCTACATCTTCCTTCAAAAACTTCTCTACATCCTCTTTTTTTACATGACTTTTTCTTTCCCCGTCCCATCTTGTTATCACGATGTTGTTCTTCCTCTTTCTTCTCTCTTCGATTTCCATTCTCTCTTCCAGCTTTTCCACTCTCTCCTTCCACGAGTCTCTCTCCTTCCCATCTCTTCTCCTTCTCTTTAAATTCTTCTCTCTGCCTCTCTATCTCTCTCTTGAGTTCCTTGTTTTCTCGTCTTATTTCTTTCATCTCCTCCTTCAACTCTTGCAACAGCTCCAATATTTTTTTCTCCATCTCTGTGTCCGTTTCCTTCCCTTTCTCTGATGTCTTCTGTGTTTTCTTTACTCCAGGAGACCTCGCCGTCTTTTTACTTTTTTGAAAAAAATTCTCTTCCTCCTCTTATTGTTTTTCTGTTCTACCCTCCCCTTTTCTCTTTCTTTTCCTTTCCTCCAGGTAAGAGTCCAGGCTTCCCTGACTGAGCGAGCGGTTTCTATCGTCTTTTTTCATCCGCTTCCTGTGGCGCCTCCTAGATGGCGTTATCTTCCGGCTTCGCCGATTTATTCTTTTTCCTGACTATATCTCCTCTTCCCTGCCCAATTCTTTCTTCCTACCTTTCTCTAATATCACTTCTCGTTTTTCTCAATATCTTCTCTAGTTTTTTCTTTATATCACCATCTATTTCTGCATACCCTTTCGTCGCGTGGCGTGGCATGGCATGAGATAAATGGGTTTCTAGCATAATTATAAATGTCACTAGACATACAAATTAATTAATTACTTTAATTAGGCATGAACCAGCAAATTTGATAAGACTAGTGATTGTGAACTGAAACTGGTAATAATGGCAATAAATATAAAAGAAAGAAGCATAATTTTTATTTTTTAGTCATTGTAATATTGTGGGATTGACTGCCAAGGTAACAGACTCACTTACGAAGTTGAAGAATTAGAATTAGAATTTTTATCAAATAATTCAACGAAGGGATTTTTTAGATATTAGGATACAATAAATTACAGTTACATATATTTTTTCTTCTTCTTTTGAGTACTGGTCGAAGGAAAAGCATAGGGTACAACATGTGCTGAATGATTAGCGTGCGTTTTTCAACACTTTTTGCACAATATACTATTTCAATACTATCAGTTAAAAAATAAGTGGCTGATTTGTGCTACAGTGGAAACAATTTTTTTCTTTTGTTGAAAGAGTGGCTGGACGATATTTTGTCTTTGCGGAACACCGTCAACGTCAATCAGCGACCTTGTAGAAATATCTGGAAGAGGCCATTTATCCATGAGAATGATGAATGGAAAAATATGTATAGGTACTGCCGTTGTTGTTACATATTATGTGGTGCTACACCAAAAAAAAAAGAGAAATACTTTGTACCACAAATGATGGTAACACGGTACGCAAATTTTTCTGTAATTCAGCCTTATCATTCTCCATTACAGGAATCGATGAAAGAAAAAGAAAAGATTTGCTGTTATTTTAAAAACCATTGCTTGTGGGGTTGAAGTGGAGGTTGCTGCTTTCAAAAAATATGTATTTGAAATAGCCGAGTTGTATTTGGAACTGTACAGTTGGTACTACATGTCTGGTGCCAGCGTGCACAAAATACTAGTTCGTGGAGGTCATAATCCACACTGATGCGATATTGCCGATAGGTTAGATGTTCCAAGAAGCTCTAAAGATTGGAGGAAATTTTGGGATAGCCATAACCGAAAATGTTCGTACGTTTTCCAGAGAAAAAACTTTGGACGACATGCTGCAAGGGAAAGTTTGGACGATGTGCTAAATTTATTGGTCACTCCATCTTTACTCCTAAATGAAGAAGAACAGGAGAGAAGGGGATGATAATGATGAGGAGGAGGACGAAGAGCTATTAGACTTTGATGAAAGTGAAATACCGATAATGACTAACGATGTCAGTGATTTTTTTGGTAAATTTTTTTAATATTTCGTATTTTGGTTATAAGTTGTGAAAATAGTATATTCTTTTAAATAAAAATTTATGTCAACATTTTCTCGCATTACTGAACAATTTGGGACGACTGCGCCACGCCGCCGGCCAAATTCGATACTCCACTGTGCGAGGCTGATGGGATATTAAATAGTAAACTAGAGCATAATTTCATATTCAAGATCGTAAACTTCAAGTAATAGCATAATATAATATACCTCGTAATGAATAATGTTATTTTAACACAACCTGTCTTGATTTGTTATAAATCTAATTTTAAATATAAGAGTACAGGGTGTCCATTTTATCTGTTAACGCCTGAAGATTCAGAAGTAGGCAACATATTAAACATTTCATGAATAACAACGTTTTTTAAGGATTTACATTTCATATTTGATTAAAAGATTGCTTTGAAATAGTTTACGGAAAGTGATATGTAAAATGTTTAATATGTTGCCTTTATCTGAATCTTCAGGTGTGAACAAATAAAATGGGCAGCCCGTATAGTATCTTACGTGCTTAAAAGATTGAGAATTTAGGATATTATTCAGTTAAGCCTAATATTTTTATCGTACAAGTAAGATTTCATTTAAATGTAATTAATAATAAAAAGGTGGCCATTACTGACCTTTCCATTACCAAGGAATAGTGTCCCCTGTCCTGGGAGAAAGGGAAGCACTAATCACTTTGTAGCATCTAGTTATGAACATTTATTCAAGACGTTACTAATATTTCTAGATCTAGCAGTGTTCTCTGTTAGTCCTGTACTTTCACCGTTACAAAACCTGCAAACAGTTTTACATCAATGCATCAATTATCGTAATAGAATTTAAACTTTTATGCATCTCTTGTTAACCCAGCCATCCGTTTCTTTTAAATCTCTATTAATATGCATCGACGAAGCACCAAAAAAGCTGAAATCAGAGTGAAAATGGAAGGAAAATAACCGAAAACCCAAACGGCTTTGTCGAAAAAGTTATTTTTCCGTCGATTAAAATTAAAAATCCGTTGTGTCGATAACCGAAAAATAATCACGCATCGTCGCATCGTGTCGATTTAAAGCTCGATTTAATTCGGACAATAACCCTTGGCTTTCGTGAACGAACAATTTCACATGAAATTAATTACGGATTCGAGCTCAACTAAATTAGGACAAATAAATAATTGACAAATAAGAATGTACAAATTTCGTTCGACGGGAACGCTGCGAAATTGCCGTTTAAAATTCCCCGCAATTAGTTAGACTCATCACCAGGATTTATCGGCAGCAATAAAGATCTCCTCAATCATGGTACGTGGCACAATTACTGTTATTTTCGGAGGGAATCCGATTTAATCTGTGACGTGTCTTTGTTTTCAATAGCATTAGCAGGGTGAATGGTGACATTAATTCTAAAAAGACACCCTTGAATTTTCAGAAGTTAATTTGACACACTGAATATGTGTCATGTGGAAGTGGACCCACCCCTGAATAGCATATTAGAAATTAAACTAATTGAAATGATTATCAAATTCTTGATAACACGCCCAAAATGAAAAAGAAACATACATATCATGATAAAGATAAAGTAGAAACACAATGTCAGTCGGTTGCATCGAAATGGTTTCAATATTTAAGTAGCAAAAAATTGCATCCCTGAAGTCAGTCCTCGGGAGCTCTATGAAGTGGTGGGAGTCGACGACTAATTACGGTAAATTATCATCTTCATTGTTCGCTAGCTTTATTATATATTTTTTATCATTGTACAAAGCGTTATCGTTAAATTGAGAAAAACTGTACAAAGCTTTTGCTGCAATCTATTTAAATAAGTCTGCGCTTCTAATTTGAATATAAATGGTAAAAATGAGAAGTTTGAAATCCAAAAACACCAAGAAACCACGAACATGACACCTCGAACACTCAATAAATTAAAAGACAAAATTGAGACTCAACAATGTCAGATGTTTCTGAACAGACTTTGAGCTACAAATTCAATTTTCACCTACCCACCACCGAACAAAAGAACTACCGTATTCACTTCTCGGCCGGTGCATTGCCATTGTTGTCGCAACCACTCAACTTGTACCTTTCAATAACTAATTAATTAAAGTTGGGAATAGTTTTAATTGTGCAGGCAGATAACTCGTGAGCAATTAAACCTGTGTCAACTACATAAATAAATTATTATATTAATTTCATTATGCCAAATACACAGCAGCAGATCAAAATATTTTATTGAGAAAGCATTTAGGGATGAATAAAATCACAATAAAAAAGATAATTAAAGTACCTATTAAATTCATAGAAGCACTATTTTAAATGAAGGATTTTCGTCATCAACTATAATTTGCGGTTGTTAATTTCTATCATGTCTTCAAGATGTTTTTTTTTTTATGACGGCGAGAGCATCTCCACCGGGTGCATATTATGCTTGGTTAGTTAAAATAAATTTAAAACTGCTGGCTTCAAGAACGACTGAAGGATTTGACAAAAACACAAAGGCGCACATTAAAGTTGGCTTCGTTACTAACGACATTCAATGTGTCCACCTCGCTCAGCGATAACACTGTTTCGCAAGGAGGCATGCACGCCCGGAAAAATATCCACTGCATTTTGTCAACAAATTTAAAATTGTAATACATAATGTAATAATATGGTAACCAGTCTTTACTCGAATTTCGAGTGACGGGCGATCACTAGTAGTATGTAATTCGTAGTTTAGATCTTAGTTTGATCCTAGAGCGTGGCACTAGTGTCTCTTTAAGCACCGCCATTAACGGAAACTGCCCGCAAATTCGATTTTCCTGTGAATGAAGCCTGCGACACTTCGCGACGTCTTGTTATTAAAAACGTGTTTACCGATAGCTGAAGGCAACTCTAATTAATTCGATATTCACATTGCTCTTGTCGTATCGCTTTTGACGGCTCCTGAATCTCGATACCGCATCCTTGGCCGATTTAACCTGATATGCTATAACGGAATGACGCCGACAATATTTTCCACCGATAATACGACGCCACCAACACCGTATCTGAATTCAAAAAGAAACACTTTTCAACCCTCGATTATCTTTTAGAGTCAAAGCGATATTTGCACCTGCTAACAATTTCACGTCTCGCTCTGCCAGCTTCATGTTGGTGTAAATTCGTGAAATTGTCAAAACTACGAGTTGCGCTTTGATCTGAGCGATTGACGCTGGTCGGCGGTCAAAGCTTCATTTTCAAACAAGCTTTCCCAGTGCTTCAACTCGCATAGTTCAAAGTTTGTTTTCAAAGTAAATTTATACGAGTTTATCCGCAAATGCGAGAGGATTCATATTTTTGATCTTTTCTGCACCGAATTTGTGAAAATTTTATAATTTTTTTCAGCTTCGCACAGTGGAGTACATATTACATACTCGCTGAAACTCTCTATTGGAATAGACATCAAACGGTTTGCATATCAGGTTAACAGAAGAATTCACTTTATTGCCTGAGCAAATATGAAACTAGGGATGATGGTTTTCATTTTTGCTTTTTAATTGCGGAAACGTCCTACTGGTAACGATGGAAACAGAATAACAAGAGAATAATTAATTTATGAACACACTGTTTTTTCTAAAAAGCTCTTGCATTATACAAAGGCATTGCTTAAACAAAGTAAATATGTAATATAACCTGTTTATTTTGCATCTATAATAATGAAGTATCAAACCGTAACGCCCTATCGGTAGCACAATCGCCTAGTATAAAATTAAATCCGACTACCCGATCTACACTATCGGAACGCATGGTTTTGGGTTCGAAGTGCTCGTCTTTGTCTATCCTTTGGAAAGACAAGTACATCCGCTCAAATATGTGGATGCTGATTTATCTGGGCAATAATATCGTTTGTCGCGAAACCGCCAAAATTCAGGCAGAAGGCGAATATGCCGACGAACATCCGACAACATCTACACTCTCGATCTCGCCCTATATCTCGGGCTGTGTCGACAATAGTGTAGAGGGCCTTTAAGAAGCTAATTATTTTTTATAGCAGTACATAGCAAAACATTTTATAAGTTGAACTCGCACTTCATTTGTCGTTTGCAATCACCTCAAATGGCCAGCCTTATTTACCTTATTTGTTGGCAGGTACGCAAGTCTCTTATTTTCAGGTTTTCGAATTCTCAGGCTTTCAGGTACTCAGACGAATCTCAAATTCTTAGGTTTTCAGGTTTACAGGTTTTCAGCTTGTCGGATAGTCAAAAATATTCAGTTTCAGGTGAAAAGATTCCGGAGAGAAAAACAAAAATTAAAATTTCTTGAGGGCATAACACCTGGTGTTATGGTATGGGGTGCTATTGACTTTAGATATAGGTCAACTTTTTTTTTGCATGACCACTGTTCAGTAGGTAAACTCTAGACTGAATATTGCATATTACAGTTGAACTCGGTTATAGCGAACAGTCAAGGGACCACCGAATGTGTTCGTTATAAGCAGGCGTACGTTATAAACAAGGTTGAAAATATATGCACTAAAACAAAATTCTTTTATACGAGTAATCATAATAATAATGCACTATGTAAAATACTGGGTGATCAATTTTTGCTGTACTTTTCTTTGCGTCCTATTTCTTCATTCTCAGTGTCTAAAATTGCCAGCAGCACGAAGAACTTCGCCACTAATTGGTACATTTAGACTTCTCTAAACCATTTGATGAGAGCATTGTCAACATCCTCTCTAAGAGGACTACGAAGACGGTTTAGTCACGTTCTTTTGAGGAAAATTGAGGAAAGTGTAAATTTTGCTAGTCCATTTTTTTTGCATAATTAAGAGTTGCATTGGTCGCTTTTTAATAAATCGATTATTTTTAATTTATCAGCCAGTTACTGGGCCACCTTTCTTTTTCACTACAGCCTTTTCACTTGTTCTAGTAAGAAATAAAACTGAAATACTAATGTTTACATTTCGTTCGATTGCTCTCACAACACAAATATTTTTTGAGAAAGATGGGGATTAAATCATGTTAATTATTCCAAGAAATCTGAGCAGTGAACACGTGCACGCAGTTCGTTATAACCGAGCATACGCCGAAATCTTGGACTCGATAACCGATCGTTCGTTAAAAACGAGGTTCGTTATAACCGATCAGAATTTACATTGTCCTTATGGCGGTTAAAACGGGACTTCGAAAACTGTACGTTATAAGCGAAAGTTCGTTATAGGCCGGGTTCGTTATAACCGAGTTGTCTTAATTAATATTGTCAATGTCTTAATTATTATTATTAACGACCGTGGTGATGTTGCATATTTTTACTTTTTCTTTTCATCAATAATTGTTGCTATTTTGTCTTTGAATTCCCCATTTTTAATCATGTATTCTCTCGTTTTGCCCTCTATTTCTCTTAGGAACCTCATTTCTGTTGCGTTCCTTGCAATGATTCACTGATACGTCAGTATGGGATTAGCCTCATTTTTTACCGCTTCAGTTTTCAATCATTTTCTTACTTCAATTTTTTTTTACTCTTTTCGTCTTTTGCTCAAGCATATGTGTATTACTTTACCTTTAATGATAGTCTTCTCGTCTTCTTCAAATATTTTACCTTGTGTGTATTGCAACGAATGCGCTAAAAAAAAACTGTAAAAAACACCTAAAATTGCAACTTGAATAAACCTAAGTACATGATTTCTTCTGAAGAATCTCTAATTCCAAAACCGTACTCTAAGATTTGTGTCTTTGTCAGTTTGAAATTATCGAGCTGCTCGTCCCTCAGGCGACACCTAATTATAACAGTAAGGTGGGTTCATGACGTGCGTGCTCGTGACGACGCCGCCACCATCACTGCCGCCACTTTATCCTAGAACTAATTTCGAATGCTTGTAAAACTTATTAGAACTCTACTCCTAAGTTTTCCCAATTTCTCAGCGGAGCCATGCAGATTATTCAATTTCGGATGCGTGTAGCCGAGGACCTACTAGTAATTCGATGGAATCAGTTTTAACTAGTTCAAAGTTCTTACGTTAATTTGATGGAAGAAGTATGCAGCGGTACATTAGTCTGAAGCACAAAATTTTTCCAGATTTTGTTGCTTTTGATTTCTGTATATCCAAATACATTAAATTTGAAAGGTTTCAATGAACACTTTTTTACAATTAGTGGCTCAAAACTTAATTAAACTTTGCAGTATACCTTAATTAAAAGAAGGTAATCAAGAATTTTTGTGTTAAAGTTTTTAGTTCGAAAAAGAATTAATGAACTAATCAGTTTTCTCTATCCACCACTCTCCTATTATTAAAGGGTCATCAAGTACTACCTCCAAATATTTTCTTTAATAATAATAATATGTCATAATGTATCTACCATTATATTTGCGCAAAATAGATTATTGTCAACTTGATGCCTTAATCTTGAGTATAAATGTGCCAAGGGACATCCGAAGAGCCAAAAACGAAAAATAAAAATGTAATTATACCGCCCCACCCAGATCAGTTAAAATGTTCCTGTTCCTGCACGAAACGTCATTTATTCTGCCACTCTATTAAGTAAAATGTGAATAGACGTCCAATAATTTCCATCTTCAATTTAATCTAACGGCGAGACCGCATTTTCCCGCGCATTAAAAATTACGTTAGCAGATCGTCGCGAAAATGTGGAGTCTTGTAATAAAACTGCATCACGTTGATATCTTCAACAACAAAGAGCACTGGAGCGAACAAATCTTGTTTTAAAATGAAACGCTTTTTACACTTGAAGAGTGTATTTATGTTAAGACGTTATTTCGTCCCTAAGCACATTTTTATGAATAGGGCTTTTTCGCGTAATTTTTCAACCGCCGCGAGCGGACGTGAAGTCAATAAAACCCGAGACGATGATTTGATGCAATTTTGATAAATCCAAATGAAATGCAACAGTTATTATCGCGAGGGACAATAATTGAGTTGTCATTGGTAAAAATGCTTGTATGGCATTATTAATAAAAAAATTAAAACAATAACTACACTAATTAAATGTACGTAAGCTTCACATAATTTTTTTTCGCGTCGGTTGTTTTAGTCTTTGGATTTCATTTAGTAGTTCTCTGTCTGCCATTGTACCGGGAGCTTTTTTTCCTGAAGTCGTAAAGCACCTCAACAGTTCTACCCACATTTGGATACCTCCTTCGGTGTTAAAAGGGTCTCAATGATTCAATTAAAATTTCTGCACTGCACTTCCATTTCGTACGTTGATGTTGATCGATATTGTTGTGTTTTAGATTCTTTCCCAACTACCATGTAATTTTCTATACTACAGCTAAAACACAGTGTTTGATACAGGGCGAAAATTCGGTACTAGTTATACAATAAATTTACAGAAATGTTAAGTTGGTGATAGATGGTAGTATACACCTTGCCAGTAAAAGGGGCATTCAGATGCTACAAGACCTTCATCGAAAGAGCGCGATATTTCAAAGTGATCAATTGAATTCTTTTATCCATCAGTTGACGATAATTACTACATTCGTAAGAAGACTATTATTTGATGATGTACAGCTTTGGTCACATAAATCTCGTACAACCTCATTTTGACATTGTTGTTAAACAAATTTTGACAAAAAAACACATGAATTTACGTAAATCAGATAATTTTTGTAATTATTAAAAGCGTTAATATTATAATGAGACGAGTGGATGATGTCACCACATATGGTAACGGCATTAATCTAGAACAGTCCACAGACCATGAGAACCTCTGGGAATGATTGTTAACATAAGATGCTCTAATGAGCCTAGAAGATTCTGTCGCGGTGATCTCATATTATACGACGCTCGTACAAAGAGGATGATCTCATTCTTCAGGAATATTCGATCGCCCCGAAAGGATGATCTCATTATTCCCGAAATAGAAAGCATCGAGAACGCTAGAAGAAAGGAACAAACGACGGAGCAGGATAGTGTATTGGTAGCATCGTGAACAAGTCGGTGTTATCGTGAAAGTTTGTACATAATGAAACGTTAGTGTTTTTTTTTTTTAAATAAAAGTTAGTAACTACGGTGTGCACCAGAATTTCTTTAAATCCTCGAACCCGCCCGGCTCAGGCTAACGTTACAATAGTACTAATTAAATTAATATTATAATATAATTTTTTTGTACGAGATTTGTGGCCAAAACAGTACATGTTGTGTGTATTCGTGATGCTATAGCCCGTGAAAGATAAATCAATTGATCACTAAAATCATAGTTATTTCATAGAATTTCTTACTATTTCCTCCAAAATAAAATGAATTATTTTCGATTTATTAACAATATACGGCCAGTTAAAAAAACCGCAGTGTATGTTATTGCGCACACAGTGTTGTGTTAGTTATAACAGTGTGTTGTTATTTAAATTTAAATTGAGGCTGTAATTCCGCCGAATGACGAATATAAATTTACATGTCATTACAGCGACTTTTAATGATTACTGTGTTTAACAGTTCATTTATTTACATATTAATTATCGATTACTGCACTAATATTCTCATTGAAAACGTACAAATAATTTAGTTTCATTGTTAGTAAGAACCGTAAGGCTACTACTTCTTTGGTCCTATGGCTGTGTTTAGTGGAGGATTAATCCTGGAGATCTCAAGACCTAATGGTATAATTCTGAATACTTTTTTGTTCACTCTGATTATAATTTCCCCCACCTAGATCATAACAGCACAGCGTAATTTAACTTAATTTTTGTTTCGTCTTGGATTTCACCCCCAATCCATTTTTGGTGCAGTAATTAAGTTATGATTGGTAAAAATGCCCGTGTCGCATTTACATTTGGTGCTAGAAGCAAAAACAACAACAAGCCGCACTGCCTAAGCCCCGCTTAATTAATGAATGAATTAAAGCTCTGTTTGCGAAAGCTGTGATAAAACTGTCTTGCTTGCATATTTCACGCAAATTTTGATGTGAAACATTTTAAACAGTAATTCCATTAGAGGCCGCGGTCGCGCTAATCATCACGTCCACGTTACAAAGTAAACAGTGTCGTCAAATTCTAATTAATTTATACACACACATGACTCAATTCGAAAAAACGCGAATTTGACAACGAGCCATAGAATGCGGAAATTCTATATGGAAATTCGAAAGCATCCAGAGGGACCCTCGTTGGACCTATTGTTGTCTCTGGACTGTAATTGGGTTATGCTGTTCCAACGATGAATCGGGCTGTCGATGGTATTTAACGACACCCAAAGTGGAGCTTTGACAAAGCTAGATATTAATTGTATTCATGATTATCGATCGGCGAAAATTACTACGGAGGGTGTTTCTACCAACTCGAAATCGAATAAGATACTTTTATTTACATGTAAAACAAGGGTGATGGATAACCGCTTGTTTGAAAGTGGAACCGTATACATATTTTCGATGCAAATATTTACACGATATGATGGAAATCGCAGCACGAGATTTCCGCAGGGCTGAATTAAGTGCCGAAAAATTCGGAAGGGTCTAATTCCAGTGGGCCACAAGCGACAAGCAACATCTGATGAGGTGAAACGTCCCTGGTGGCATACACAGGATAAACAATTGCCTGCGACATTTACTTTGGGGGTGTTAAAATATACGTGCGTACCTAGTTGTACAGTTATGTTCAATAATGTGTTGTACAGCTAGTTTTGATGTATGTGCATCGGATTTAAAAAAATTATATTTAGATGATGGATTATCCACCAGAGAAGTTGCAAACATTATGCAGACAAGTAAAAACACCATTTTAAAGGTCAAAAACCATGAGAAATTGACGGAACTCTGGAATAGAAGAAGTCTACCGGTAGGCCAATTTGTTCCGTGAAAATTGGAATGAAGTAATTTTTTGACTGAATAGACCCTCAAAGGCAGGCAATTTTTTTTACAATTTTTTTAAACGACGCATCCACCATTTTCACCCTTTCTTAAATATTTCCCTATAGACTTCCGGGTGTCTATATCTGTTCAAATGTGACATTGTAATAACGAAAACAATACCCAAAAATCGACAAATTTCAGCCCTGAAAGAAAGGCAGTTTTCTTTTCAAGTGGCGCACCCACCATTTTTCACCCTTTCTTCAATCTTCCTCTATATACTTCCGGGTGTCTATATCTGTTCAAATGTGACATTGTAATGACGAAAACAATGCCCAAATTCGACAAATTTTAGCCCTCAAAGAAAGGATGAATTTTTACAATTTTTTTTTTTTCAAGTGGCGCATCGACCATTTTTCACCCTCTCTTCGATCTTCCTCTATAGACTTCCGAGTGTCTTTTTCTCTTCAATTGTAACATAGTAATGATAGAAAAAATGCCCAAATTTCACAGGATACACCCTCAAAGGAAGGCAGAATTTTTTACAATTTCTTTTAAGCGTTGCATCCACCATTTTTCACCCTCTCTTAAATGTTCTCCTATAGACTTTCGGGTGTCTATATCTGTTCAAATGTGACATTGTAATGACGAAAACAATGCCCAAATTCGACAAATTTTAGCCCTCAAAGAAAGGATGAATTTTTACTTTTTTTTTTCAAGTGGCGCATCCACCATTTTTCACCCTTTTTCTTCAATCTTCCTCTATAAACTTCCGGGTGTCTATATCTGTTCAAATGTGACATTGTAATGATGAAAAAAATGTCAGAATTTGACAGAATACACCCTCGAAGGCAGGCTATGGGATTTCGAAAGATTTTAGAAAATGTTATGTTGCCGTCAGTAAGACAACACTTTTTCGAAAATAATTTTATATTTCGGCATGATAATTGCCCTATTCATACCACAGGCCTAGTTAATCAATGGTTTTTTGATAATAATATTGAGGTACTGGTTTGGCCTTCCAAAAGTCCAGAAAAATGTGTGGAGATTAATGGTTAACAAAATGAATCCGACCACCAGTAGAATAGAATACAATAGAAACGAGTTGTTAAATGAAATTAATTTAACAACAAATCTATATCTAAAAAATGGGGCTATGACCAAATATTAACTAAAAGATTGTTTTATTATATTGGTTTATTTATGTTGTGTACTTAATCTCTAATTAAATGTTTTTGTTCTGTAATTTTGAAAATATTCATTTAGATAGAAGATTATTGGCATTAAGATCATTGCTATGCAACAATTCTTGTACAACACTCTTTTGAACTCGATGAAATCACGGGTAAGTTCACACACAACAAATTCTGCACAACACTTTTTTGAACATGACTGTACCTAAATACAATAAATAATGAAATAGAGCTAGAAAAACAAAACCACATATGTTAATGGAAATAAATACACCAATCTCATCAAAATTTTAAATTCATACTGGATGTTTATTCAGTTTATTGATTTTGAGTTCAAATTAATATAAACAATTATACTTTAAAACGCGACATTTATACGCATTTTAACAAAATAAGTCTGATATCGATATAAGTAAATTCTATTGTTGTGGGTTGCAGAGTCGAATTAAATATTTAATCTTCATCAATTGCTAATTGAAGATTAAGTCGCAAATGTAAATAGTTAGAATTTAAAACGATAATGCTTACTTTCTAGCCAAAGTTTTTCTGATATTGATAATCGAAATTTGGTTTAAATTTTGTAGTTACGATAATTCGAACCTTTGTAAAACGGATGCAACCACAATTCGTACTGCCTTAAAATAAGTTGGGGTGAAAATAAATAACAAATAAACTACGCGCTAAATAAATTGCACCACCCAGAAGGAATATTTGTGTCCTAATAATACGCTGATTGATAACAATATCTAGTTAGGTACTAGTTAACTAGATGACACTGTCCATTCGTCCAAACTTTAATTGTGTATTGTTTAATTTTAATTTGTATTAATTATAGTTAATTACACCGGTCGACACGATTTTTGGGTTTGAGTTCTAAATATCAAATTTCGTTTTCTCTAACGTAACTAATAAAGGAAAAATAGTTTTTTTGGTCAAAGTTTGCTTTTGCAGAAACCAGAGCGATATTTCGATTTTTAGAGAAAATTCACAATTTTCTCAGAATATTATTGTAAATTATTATTAAACAAATTTTAACTATACATCACTTTTATTCAAGAATTATAATTAATAAGACTAAAAAAAATTTTAGGTATTGCACAATGTACATTAAAATTGGTTAAAGAACTGAACAGATTTTTAAATGATATCACACGACCCCCTTGGCATTTGAATTTTTTAGTAGGGTGGCGGTGGGTGTACGACTTAATAAAAGGTACAATTTGGTCCCCCTTCATTTCAAAATTGATCTGTTCCAGATTTTGGAAATCAGAGTTTTCAGAGTGCAAATTTTAGTTGTGACACTGTATTTGCCTTATTTCAAATTTAGGGTTTTTTTTTTTTTGGTATTTCTAAACTGTATTTTTAACTTATATCACAAAAAACAACGTAATAAACTTTAACGCTTTTGTTTATTCGGCTTTGATAAAATAATGGAATAATGGACCAACTGGTCATATTTTTCGCATATAAAACTAATATATTACTCGACCATATACATATATTTCTGTTACACAAATATATATTTGTTGTTTGTAACAGGGCGTTCGCATGAACATTTAACAATTGATTTAACTTGTTTGGCGGATACATGAATACACATTTCATCTCATCTCATCAAATCATATATGAATTTACACTTGGTTTAAGCGACTGTTAATATCCTTGTCTGTTTGCGCCGCTTAACTGGAATTTCGTTGAATAAAAGGAACTGTTTTGATAATAAAAATATTAAATATTTGTTGAAAGTGCAAAATACAAAAGAACAATAAAAAAATCCTGATCAAATGTAAGTATTTCGAAGTCAAATGGCTCATAGATGTGTTATTTTCACTGAAGTTCCTCTCACTTTTTAGAATTATATACAGACTGATCACGATGTAAAATCTCATTTGGTAACAGATTCTAATAAAAGTCTAGATTCTTTGTCTTGTAGTTCGCAGAACGTCAATCTTCAATACAAGGTTATGTTTTTCACTTTGACTAATTGCATTATTGCCAATTCAAATTGCCATTTGAGAAAATGGGATACCACGAGATATAATATACTAGTGCGGTAGGATCACAAGCATTCTAAAAACGTTTTCCCAAAGTAAAACAACGTAAATAACGAGAAGCTGCAGCGAATTTCTCCCTCCAAACAAATCTCCGCTCCAAAAAAACGAAATACCACACTTGAAATCTCGATTCCCAGGATAACGACTTAGGTAATTAGCGGTGAATTATGTAAATGTTCCGACGCGACCGTCCTTTATTATCTTTGCTGTTGACTAATCCCTTTTATGATTATGGATAACTGTCGTGGATTCTTATGAATCAGTCTGTCCGACCGTCGTCTAATCTAGACAATACCAGCTGCACGCGCAATAATTATTCGTGTGACCTTATCTAGGCAATGATCCGTTCATCCGTTTGAATCTGTCCACCGGCAATTAATATGATTATTGCTTGTCCGGAAGCGACGTTATTATAGCTGTCACGTGAACTAACTAATACGCAACACTGGTATCGATCGGCGAAGTTTCAGCAAAACGTCATGACGATTTTAAAAAGACAGCTAAGTGAGTGAGATCTATTAGAAACGCCGTCGTTGCGGGTCACGTATTATTTCCATTAAAACTATTTATTAAATCCCATCGATGCACTCTCGAGTTGAATTCAAAACAGCTTTGCTTTGTTTTCGTCTAAATTGAATCAGGACTCCACAATCCAATGAAAAAGTAAAAATGTGTATGTGATGGAAAATTAAAACACATATTGATGTGTAAACTCATAAACAGTGTAAAAAACAAGCGGCTTAAAACAATAAACCAATTATAACAAAGTCTCGTTCGAACTAAATCCTGGAAATGGTTCGTTAGCTCTATGGGCTCCAGTGATTCTGCCATTTACTACCAAACGTTAGCTCTGATGACTAACAATGTAATCGACGAGCAACTCTAAGTTGTCCGAGATGCTGCGTCGGCAAAACCCAAGATTAATTTACAGCCCATCGTCTGTCAGAAGCAGAATAAATAAAAACCAGCTCTAAGTAAAAGTTTTCCAGATATTAGGTATGGACGATATTTATTTTTTCGGATTATATTCTCAACTCGAACGCATTAACATTAACTTACTTGGTGTATTACGATTCATAAAGATAATTTAACTTGTGCAAAACTTGTCCTAAAACAGAATGCATCTACATAATTTAAAAGTTTCTTTTAAAATAAGAAAAACAACTCCTGCTAAATTTATGTAAGAAAGTAAGAACGCCCCGAGTGCTCTTACAACCCCTGAAGTTCAAATAAAAACCTTCCGTAAATATTATTTGTGTATAACAATGGTGGATGCGCCGGGAAATTATAAATGCGTTCCAACTAAGCTCGCTTGTTCACATAATATTATTCAAGAATAATATAGGTAAACTTGTTGATGTTTCATTAGCATTACCCAACGCAAACAAATTTCCAGTAGTTTGACGCCAGCGCTGGAGAACTATTAATGAGATTAGTTTTTGTTCAGCTTCCACTTGACCATGTCTTCGTCGAATCCGAAATCATTCTATTTGAGGTATTGTAATCAAAGTTTAAAACTAACACAAGTTGGATACAACGGACGAACAAATCGTTAAAGCGAAAGCATCGAATGGAATTTAATCAGGTAAGTTGAACGATTTCAATAATCTGCACATCAAATGTTACCGCGCGTCTCAAAGACCCAATCGTCGTTCCCTCTTGTTGATAGCTCATCCCGTACGTGATTTTCTACTAATAGAACCACTTATAGAACGTCTTCAATCCTTGACTCCTTCCACTCCCTAATTGATTGTCCGTTATTTCTCCCCGGATCAAGGACGGAAAAAAAACAATTCCCTTCCCACGTCCGACAACAAGAAAAAATCCGCCAGTCAACAAAAAAGACGAGATTGTTCTCGTGGTAAGTAGATTAGAATCGGTTGTTCACGTGAGAGACGTACGTGTCTCGGGGAGATAGCAACGTGTAAAAAAAGTTAAAATTCTCGCGAGGAAAAGCTCGACTACAATAAATCCCTCGGTGGATATTTGCATGCGCTATCTTGTGGCTTCAGCACGTCCGGCATCATCCATCTGGATTTAGAGTCCGGTGCTGGGGCTGTGGAGACGGCCCACTACCTCCTTACATCCTGGCCTATTGCTCTCGTGGGAAACAACTCTTTAGGACGCCATTGTTAACGCTAAGCCACCCGATTTGCTGTTTATTGTTAGGGCTATTGTTCTGACCAATAGAACGTCAACAACCAAGTAATTAATAAGTACGAATTTAATAGCCTTAAACTGAAAATACATTAATACAATTAATTCTCATTGATTATGTGTAAAACGTTGTATAACCTTCCTCAACCGCAATGTTTAAATAGGAAGTCTAGAAAAGCAATTTAATGTCGTTGCACGAGTAATGCTCCTTTTAATTGGTCCTATACACATTCCGTTAAATTTATATCAGAACTTTCCACTGGCCATATCAGCCGTAAAATATTTGTGACCCATAAACATTTTTGTCTCCGTACCAGTCTGCTTTAACATTTTTCACTTCTATGTAATATTTATAGCGTATCACACGACCCCGTAAAAGAGATTTGAGATAAAATGCAACCATTAATGCAATCCTAAAAGCATCAATACTACATAGAGCGATAAAAAATATCTGATAGCGGACACTTTCGCAAACAATGATGTGTACACAACATCTTTTCCAAGGTTTAAAATATTAAAATTGTAGGTCAATGAGGGCAAAAATAATCTACCTAATATTATCAGGTAGAAGCAAAGTCTCTGACTTGTTTTAAGAACTAATAAAATTGACTCCTTCATGAAAAACAATAGATATATTTATATTTCATGTTGCGACGGTCTTAAACGGTTGCTATGAAGACGTCTTATCTAAAGCCCTGGCAGTAAGGTCCAATATCCTGTTTCACTTCACATGAAATTGAGCCTTTACCAAAGTCGGTAAACTGCACTTTATTACCGTAAAACCATTGTCATTATCAACGTTTAACAATGGCTATAATCTGATATTAATGGGCGGAAATATACGAAATATTTTATGTACCCAATTCAACTAGATAAACGACATAATTAGCGGTAGGTAATGATGTGTTTCCACAATTACAGTTATAATTGACTGTCTGAAAGTGTCGGAAATTAAGATTAGTTACAACACTATTCCAGTTGAAAATTTAGGACTTATTGAAATATGTAGTAGATCTAAAACAAAAACATCTGAGAAAGGTCAACTTGAAATCCGTTCACATGATATTACATAACAAGAGTTGTAAGAAGAATATAACACACTACCGGAAAAGGCACAAGTCGCATTCTGCGGTTCCTGAATTTTACAAATATCCCAAGGTCAGCTTTTCCAAGATCTCAATTTGTGTTTCCCAAGTTCTCAGGTTCGGTGCCTCAAATTGTAAGGTTCTTAAATTACTCAAGGTATCAAGTTTCCTAAACTCTCACGCTCCCCCACTTCTCAGGATCTTAAGTTCCCTCAAATCTCAGACTCTTAAGGTCTGATTTCCCAGGTTTTCTAAGATCTGGGGATTTCAAGATTTCAGGTTCCTCCAGTTCTCAGGTTAGGTTGCTCAAGTTGTCAGGTTCTTAAGTTACTCAAGGTCTCAAGTTTTCCAAATTTCTGAAGTTCCTCGCCTTCTCAACGTGTAATTCCAGGAGTGTGTAATATGCTTTACAACTCTAGTTTTATGTACTATACTTTTTCTACGATCACATGACGAAAAAAAAAATTCATTGTTGAAACTGATGCAATATAAAATAATTTGTAAAATATGAAAGATATCTATAGTGAGACAACGGCGCGACGGCCCGGAAGCGGATGATGTCATGATGATCTCACCACGTATGGTAACGTAATTAATCTGGAGTAATCCACATGAGAACGTCTGGGAATAATTGTTCACATGGGATGCTCTAGAAGACTCTGTGGCGGTGATCTCATGCTATACCACGCTCGTACAAAAGACTGATCTCATTCTTCTGGAATAATCCTTTGCGTCGGAAACATGATCTCATGATTCCGGGAATAGAAGAAATCGAGAACGAAGGGAGCGGTATAAGAAGGGATCAAACAACGGAGCAGTGAGTCTATTGGAAGCATCGTGAGCAAGTGATCAGCGCGTGATATTGTGAAAGTCTGTACATTGTGAAAGTTAGTCTTAGTAGTCTTTTTAATAAAAGTTTGTAAATACGGTGTGCGCCAAAAAATTTCTTTAAATCGTCGAACCCGCCCGGCTCAGGCTACGTTACAATATGTATAAACATGAATCGCCGTTCGTATTTCACACTAAAACTCAAAAACGACTTTAACGATTTTAATTTTTTTGTTTGTTCGTCATAATACAGGGATGGTTTAAGACTATTTTTCACATAGACATGGGAGCCCAGGGGCCCCCCTTGGGCTGGACCGATTTTTATGATCTTTGATTTGTTGGATTTGTCTCAGCCTCGAATAGCAGAATAACAATTAAAACATGGACATGGGGGCCCAGGCGCGCCCTTTTGGGTTTCAACCCTAAAGTTCAGCTGAAAAATCGAAAAATTAAAAATAGGTAATTTTGTATGGGAGTCGCTCCTTCAGATTAGTTTTAATAGATAGCGTTCGTGGTGGAACTATCAGACAATATACAAGACTATCACTTCGGATTACTTTTAATAGAACGCGATAGTAGGTTCACCGGGTCAGCTAGAACACTTATAAAATGTAAAATATGGAATACGAAAAGCGAAATATGAAATGCAAAATGCGTAACATGAACTAAAATATAAAACATGAAATATAAAACCTGAAATATGAATAAAATGAAACAAAATTTGGAATAGCAATATAGATAATAATAAATTACGAATAACGTAAAGCAATATAACAAACACAAAACGTGATATTATATAAAATTTGAAACATGACAAAGCAGGAAATGTAAAAGATGAAATTAAGGAAATAAATAATAAGATATACAGTGTGGAAATTAAGTAAGGAATAAATTCGGTAACTCCGTTAGTATTTGCCCTAGAAATAAAACTTAAAAAGCATATGGTAGGGCTAATTATAGCGCATTATACGAACGTATAAAAATTTTCATCACTTTTTTATGACGTCATCAATATTTTTTTTAAATGGCATCCTATGTTTTTGATTTTACATTCGCATAGAAATTTTTATTCTGATTTCAACGTTATCATCGTTTTTTCTTAAATTCCGATAACACTAGACAGTTCTGTTAATTTTTTGAAATTTTACTAATTTGAACTTTAGCGCCGTTTTAATTCATTTTTTCCTTATCTAACCTATTCAGTATTTGACAACGTTGAGAACAGAATAAAAAATTCTATTCAAATGTAAAATAAAAAACATAGGTTGTCATTTAAAAAAATATTGATGACGTCATAACTGTCAAAAACAACTAATAAAAAAAATAGTATACGTTCCTCGGATGCGCTATAATTAGCCCTACCACATGCTTTTTAAGTTTTATTTCTAGCGCAAATACTAACGCAGTTACTGAATTTATTCCTTACTTAATTTCCACACTGTATAACATCAAATGAGAAACCTGAAATATAAAATACAAAAAAAAAAATTATAATATTATGTGAACTTCAAAAATCCAACAGGAAATCCAAATCATGAAATTTGAAAAATAAAACCTTTAAGAAAAAACAAAATATAAAAATATTTCATTATAATACACCGGGTGTCCAAACTAAAATTTGTACCCCCCAACAATTCCAATTTCGAAAGAATCAGAAAAAAAAACGCTCGAACAGGTCAATTTTGTTATCAAGGGGCACCAAACTGTACCAAACTGTACCAAACTTTACCAAACTGTAAACAAAACCCTTTAGCCAGGGAGGCCACCCCCTGAAAAAATTTAAATGGCATGAGGGGTCGTGTGATACATCATTTTAAAGCTTATTCAATTCTCTATCCAAACCTACATTTATCGATTCCCTTCTACAAAAAAAGGATTAATTTGATATTTTCCAAATCTACATAAAATACTCTTGATGTGGAAAATAACAATTTTTTTTTTTTTTTTTTTAGAAACGAATCAATAAAAGCAGATCTGGATAGAGAATTGAATAAGCTTTAATCGCACGACCTTCCATGATATTGAATTTTTTTAAGGGGGTGGCTCCCCTGGCTAAAGGGGTGAGATCTAAAATATGAAACTTTGGTACCCCTGATAACAAAATTGACCTGTTCGAGCGTTTTCTTCTGAGTCTTTCGAAATTGGAATTGTTGGGGGTACAAATTTTAGTTGGGACACCCGGTATAAATGAAATATAAGATGTAAATCACAAAATGAAATATAAAATATTATAGAGATGTGATGCGAAATATGAGTACTAAAATCTAAATATGAAATTCTAATTTTGAAATCTGTATTAAAACTTTTTCATATCGAGATCTTACTTAAAATCTTCGAATTTCAGTCGTAAAACATAAATTCTTGCATTTTTTATCTTGTGATCCTGCAATCTCAAAATTTAATCTTTAGCTTAGAATGTTAAATTTTAAAATAATACCATTTGAACCTCAAGATTTTGGAATAGGGAGCATTTTTTTTCTATTTAGCAAATACTGAATATTATGTAATTTTGAATCCTGTAATTTGCAATTTTGGCACTTCATAATGTAAAATTTTCGAAGCTGCGATTATTGGAATCAAACAGATTTCGAATTCTCGAATTGTGATAATAATTATTATAGAATCCTAAAATTTGTAATTGGCCAGTTCTCAAATAATTTCAATTTCAAAATCAACCCAAGAAGTTGGAATAGTTTTAAACTTTAATTTTGCTTTAACTTGAACTCCTTAACGTTTTCAAAGGTGCGGTACCCCCATCGCTCCCTCACTTATCCACGGCCATAAACAGAACGTCAAAACCAAAAAATGAGAGAACCTGAAAATGGTCATGACAACCTGAAAATCTGTGAACCTGAAAACGTAAAACTCTGATATCCTGAGAACCTGAAAACCTTATATTTGAGAGCCTAAAAACGTAAACATCTAAAATCCTGAAAACTTTAAAGGCTGAGAATTCGAAAATGAGTTTGACAACCTGAAAACCCAGAAACATGAAGACATCACAACCTCAAAGACACAACTTGAAAACCTTAACTTCGAAACGAAAACATCTAGAATTCCAAGAACATCAAAATCTGGAAACCGAAAATATCTGAAACTGAAAACCTAAGACGTGAAGACCTGGGAACATGAAGGGTAAAAAAAAATTAGTTCTTGAGAATTTAAAAACCCAAAAGAAAGAGAATTTGATATATTTCTTGAAAATCTAAAAACAAAACTCAGAGCTTGAGAAACTGAAGAACTGACAAACTAAAAACATCAGAAGACGTAATTGGGAAACATGAAAATGTAAAGCGTGAAAGGATAAAAACTTTTCATTAAATTCTGGTTGTTAATTTTCTGAGGTCATGAATATACAGGGTGGAATTCCTTCAAGATTGATCCCTTGCAGAGAAATATTTATGTCATTTTAAGTCGATATATCTATAATGTAGATTCACTCGCACCTTTTCTTCTTAGTTACATAAAAGTTAAATGTTTCCCTGTTCAACACATTTAAGAGAGCTATCTGTGTAAAAGTACCTTTGAGATGCTAAGTGCTTGTTTTACGGTGTGGTTGCACACTTCGGAAACTTATTAATTTGTTCAAAACCTCCCCAGTTCCATTAGTTAAGAAGTTGAATCAGATAATCCACGCAGCACTCTCTTACTTTCCTAATGAAAAATCGTCTTTATCTTCGTGATCCATTACTCCATCACTGCCGTTTTTAAAAAAATGTGTAAAAACCTTCAATCAAATATTAACGCTGTTTGAAAAGTGGAGCTAGATGATTGTGGAACGTCTCTCTTGATTCGCAAAAAAGCGATTAGTAAATTGGGCGTGGACCGTTCAACTATTGACAACCGACGACCAATCGTATTCTCGTCTCCGGATTAATATTTATTCATCCGACTTCCCCAATTCGATAACCGAAAGTCCCTACAAAACTAAATTATAAAAGGATGCAGCAATCCTAAAGAACCGCGTTCAAAGACAAAATTTCTCCAGCTCGTTATAGAACATGTCTTGACTTGTAGACTGTAAGAATATTAGAAGAAAATGTATATTGCAGGAAGATTAGACATAAAAAGAAGCACCACCTACCAGAGCTCATGGATTAAGTATAAATACAGAGCAAATCATCATGTTAATTGCCATTTTAGAAAGTTAACAAAGTTCTATTTTGAAACCCCATACATCTATTGGCTTACCTATGAATATAATGTATAATCTCCTTTAGTCAGGAGTATTAAACTAAATTTCAGCAAGTTAGAATTAGCTTCAGACGTCAAACGGCCGCAATTATGAAAAGACAACACCGCTTTTAATAAGCGCGTTTTGAACCAGGTCCGGCCTTGAATCGGTCGACCTTTATTAATTACTTCAAGATTTACAGTTGCAAAATCAAAAATGAGAAAAGTATATCTCGATAAATAATACCCATCGATAAGTCGAACTGCACTGAATATGTCTCCGTCGCCCTGAAGAAAAACTCACAGAAAGGCCCAGGTATAAAGTTGAGTTATGCTGCAGTCGCTCCATCTCAACGGCCATCGTAAATACGGGGAGCACTTCTAGTTGAACTGGCAATTCCACTGGAGAGTTGTGTCTCCGGTGTAAAAGATGGTCACGTCCGCTTCCATTTGACCTTTCCGGGCCGACTTCGGTCTTGAGCAATGCAATTTAAGATGTCCGAGACGTCATGTCGCGTTTCTCGATCGAGGAGAAAGGAACCCCAAATAAATCAGCAGAGATTTCGGTAAAGAAACGGCGTTATGATGTGATTTTTTCGTGTCGTTGGAAAAGCTGGGACATAAGGTCTCCGAAGATTGCTGTTGAGACGTAAACTAATACATCTCCAGTCGAATGTTAAATTACAAATTACTCGGGGACAGCGACAAGCATATTGATGGGAAAAGCTGACCTGGAAATATTTCGCATTACCGAGAAGTCGCAAGTTTTAAATTTCAGTGCAGACGGGGTTGCATTATTCATGCAAGAATTCATTATCATTCAGTAATTAATTTATAACAAGTTGAATGCTTAATTTTCTTCCCATAAATCGGTCCTTGTGGGGCAGTCATTTTATGAACTGTTTAAGAAATCGGTTTTCCTAACACAACGTTGCTTCTTCGATAATTATAAACTGAAAACAATTATAGAACCATCCGCATTCAAAAGACATTTCTCCGCAAATCCCAGATTAGAAGATTCTAGAAGGTTTTTTTTCGTTCTAAGAGAAAAGTCATTTCTGTGCGACGTATTCTCTTCCTCGTTTTCTAACTCAATAATGGAACATAAGGCACGTTGTTTGGCCCGTTATTGTGCCGGCAAATTAAATTAACAAACATGAATATGCAAATACTGTACAAGACTAGCTGTGCAACGAATATCCTATGCGAATTCGTCGTCTCAAGCAAGGTAAATATAGTTTAATGCGTTGGTTGCTATTGAGGGGAAGTGGAGGTTGCAATTAGTCGTATTTGTCAACTCTACGCACATTTTCACCACAGGGCTTTCAACGTCGTTAAAAATTTATCTCTACTCAAAGCCGGAAAATTAGCGTTTGGAAAGGTTTCGAGATGACAAACTAAAATATTTTAACTGAGGGATGAATTCTGCACGTTCTAGAATGATAAACGAAGTGCGATGCATAAAGGCAAAAATAAATATATTAAAAACAGTGTATTTGCAAAGAAACTATGAGTCCCCAGAGGAGGGAAACTTTGTACGAAGCCTTTCGCAAACTCCCTTTGGCGTTTCCCAAAGCTTTTACTCGAGTCTCGTGGTTTCTGGGAATTTCTCACTGGAATTAGTTTTGGAAATGTTATTGGGATAAAGCTTTTCAAGAAAAAGAATTAATGAAAGAACTTCCGTTAAATTTTCCACAAAAAAAACTTATCTGCCGCCTAAGACCCGTAATGGCGATTGGTTGTCAATGCTCGTGACGTTTGTTCAATACAGATGTTTTATATCGTGTCATCAACAGGACGTCAATCGATATCGGAGATATAATTACTGGGAGGACTCCACGACGGAACCAGCCTCTTCTCCACGATTAGAAAAACGCCGGCGATGAAACCAAATCTTTCGGTTTTTCGTGGATTTCAGGCAATTATCCGTTAATGCTGCTTGCTTACGTAAAACGGAGCCGGGCTGCCATTTTCCATCGGCAAACAGTCTTTCTGGAGTGCAATACTAACTCTAATAAAAAATCCAATTAAGCGCCGGAAACAGAAAGTGCGGTTATGGGATAGGTCTAAATAAAAGATGCACATAAAGAGCAAGATGGAACAGTCGATTACCAAACATCTGAACACTTTATCCGTTTCCGCATCTCCAAATGCGCAAACACTTGAATGTTTTATTAGATTTCACTTTCCACTTAAATTTGTTTGTTCACGGAACATTTAGGTAAGTTCTCCCTTTGGTGCCATTCTTGGTTTTGAGCGAGAAACAAAAATGCTTTTATACTGTGATGTATTCGTAAAGCAATTATTAATTCGTTCACTTAAACATACTTAAAGCATTAAATTAAATAAAAAAATTCTATGAAGGATCACTACTTTAGATAAATATAATATGTTTGCTCCGCAACTTTCTTCGTCCATCATTGGAAGAATTTGGAGCAGCAACAAATACTTTCACATTTAGACCTCCGCAAATTCATTTAGGGAATTTATTTAGTAAACCGAAATAACTTCCAAGGGAGTTCATTAAGCAGATTGATGTGCTTTCTGAGACCGGACAAAACTTTTTGTTTTCGTTCATCTCTTCTTGTCAAGTACATGTTACGTCTTTTGGAGTTGTTTGTGAATAACGATCTCCCGAATAATTCCTTATTAAAAGTTCGGAACTCCGTGGGTGTTCTTAACTCGCTGCTCATCGCGACGTATTATTAAATAAGTTGCGGATGAGCCTCGAAATTCCCAGGAAAAGAGCGTGCCGCTGGGTTTATCGCGAGAGAAAATGAACGTTTGTCTGGACGTGATGGCATCGATGATATCCACGTCCACTGCAAATGTTCTGGCCGCGATAACAATGATGGATCTATTAAAACCAACATGAAAATTAGCATAACATTAATTTCGGCGCTCTCATCCATGCGAAATTCTGGAGGATCAAAAATAAATCTGTTTATTCAGAATCGTAATTAAACCAAAAATGGATTGTCGGTCGGAAAAGAACCGACCGCTTTCATTATTCAGAAGGGTCCAGAAATTCAAGTGTGAGGTACGTTTTGTTTTTTCTTTATTAACACTGGGAAATATTTTAATGTTTTACATTTAATTATTGTGAAAGTAACACTGTAATGTAAATGTAATGATGATTGAATGTAAATTTTCGTAACTGTGTTGAACAGTCAACATTCAAGCTATCCACTGGATAAGAAACGATGGAACAACAATTAATTATTAATCGTAGAAATAAATTGTCAATTTTAGTGTGCCAAATTTTTATAAAGCAATTTTCTGTTGATACAGGTAGGTTAATTTAGTAAAATGACCTAAGCACATTGGTTTAATAAACGAAAAACGCAAGAGAAATGATAAAAGTACAAAATTGCTGTCTTCGTATTTGACCGCTATTTTGTCTATCGACCGTCCGTTTTTGTAAAGGGCATCTTCAAAATAGAGATGAGCCTACTAATTTATTATGTCAACATTACAAGAGGTGAAGACCACACATAGAAAGAAATCATGTTCTAGACCAAACTTGCGAATTTGGAAAACCTGAGATCTTGAAAAACCCGAGAACTTAAGAACCTGTGAGTAGTTAAGTAGTGCCGCTTCTGGCCCACTTTGACCAACTGGGTCATCAAACTGGGCCAGGACGAACATTATAATCTCAAGGCTAAACTCCACTCAAGTCCAGACTTGTCCTCTGACGACTGGATCATCAAACTGGGGCAGAACCGGCACTACATTATCAAGGCTTAAGGTCAAAGTGGGCCAGAACCGGCACTACTTAACTACTCCTGTAAACTTGAAAAACCCGAGACACTGTAAAGGTAGAAATTGAGGAACCTGATGCATTTTAGAACATTTGGGAACCTAAGTAACATAAGACTCCCGAAGAACCTATAAACTTGCAATCGATGAACCTAAGAAACCTGAGCACTTTAAAATCTTAAGAATCCAAATCTTGAGAAATATAATTTGTAAACAGAAAGAATGTGAGAATTTGAGAAACCTCAGAATTTCAAGAACTTTTGTCTTTAGTTACTTCTGGTAACCTCCCCACTTATTTGCATTACATGCTGCACCCAATCCCAAATGAATTCATTCTGTCTAGCCACTTTTCATATCCACTGATCTCTGTCCATTTTGGCCCAAACCTCCCCGATCTAATGCACATATAAATGACAATAACAAGATCAGCAACGAATCGTATAACGATGCGTGTCGAAACGGAAAAATGTTCCTGACGGCTGCAAAACCTATCACTTCGCATTACGGTTGAGTGCCGATCCGCAATGTGATTTCCCTCCTATTTCTCTGGAGCGGAATCCTACATTCGCTCTCACGTCGAAGAGCGCAACCGAAAATTTAAATAATCTCACATTTTACACTTGCGTCACAATTTCGAGTTTTATTAGCAGTTTGTTTTTCCGAAGCGGAAGTCACAAGCCAGCGAGATGTTATCTAAAGTCTTCCGATCCTAATGCAAAGGATTAAACCAAAGTTCTACCCCTCCAGAGAACGATTTTACTGTTTAACCTAATCGTAGACGATTAAACGTCTCGTCGGTAGGAGGAACTGCAGCAAAAAAATCTCTGTTCCGGATTTTCTGTATTATATCGGTGGAAAATGAGTAGGGTGAAACAAATCCTACAGTTGCGCTTTTGGGTTTCGTTATTCATTGAAACACTATATGTATATAATTTAATTTTCGACTTCTTACGTTACAATATTTACATTATTTACACTACTTACGTTCGCGGCTCACTGCGGACAAATAAAAGCAACTGCCCTACCCGACCCACCGACTATGACTGTGAGTTAACTAGGACTGATGCCACTGGTCCACGACTGCAACGTTTCTCCAATAAATATATCGGCTATACGGCTAGGCGATTTTTCTATCGATGGCATCATTGAATTCCCTTGTTACAGATAGATAGTCCGTGTACGTTTCATAAAATATAGACATACACTTAAAAGGTGGCTCTTCCATTCATCATTATTTTGGCAGCGTCATAGGCCTCTGATGTCACTTCTTATTGCAAGTTATACAGTACATGAAAATGTCAATGTAGGTTTTAATATCTAAAATTAAATAATACTAGGGTGCTGCATCCAACTCAGCCCCAACCCGAATGACGATAAGAATGAATAAGACAGTAGTAGTTTCTCTCGTAAACTGTATCTCGGAAACTTAACAACTTTTGTGAAAAAGTTATACAAAAAAGCAGCTTTTGATGCGTTCCATTAGCAATTTTCTACATTAATTTTTATAACAACCTGTGCAGTGCTAAATCTGTGCTTTCACTACAGGCGTTCTTTGAAATATTATATCGTCATTACATTCTGCACGCCTTCCCCAGTCATGTATTGTAATTATCCTCATTTCTTGTTACGATTTCGTCATCCAACCATGATTTTTTAACAACCCTTTATTTCTGGACCAGCATTTTCGATTCGCCGTGATTAGAGAATTAGTTTCTTTAGGCAAATATCAGAAAAATATCTAATATTAAAAAAAATCACCTTTGTTGAATTATTATTTGATAAAAACTAACTTAATAATTGCAATGTTCGGTACAATTAATTCTAATTTTTCTACTCCGTAAGTGAGTCTGTAACGGATTCCTATATTACCGACGGTCACGAGAGTAAGTGTCGAGGAAAAAAAATAGAGTAGAGAAGGTAAAAACCAACATAAACAAAAGGTAGAAAGAGTGCGAGGAGTGGAGAAAAACCAGAGGAAAAAATAGTAACTTCAACAACAAAGAACGCCGGCAACCAACAATACACGGTAAAGTGTAGATGGTTGCGGACCGGTATGAAACAGGGAGAAGACAAAGGAGGAATTCAAGAAAATAACGTCATTAAAACCCGAAATTTGTGTAACTCCATTCAAATTCAAAACTTTGATACGAATATAGTGATAATGAAAGTTTTGAAATATATTGACTCACAACGCGAAAGAAAACAGTTTTTTGCTTCTCCTGTAAAGCTAGTCAGAATGGAGATACACAAATTTCGGGTTTTAACGACGATAAAGAGGAAACTAAAAGAAAAAGAGACATAGAAGAAAGTCCAGTAGCCTTTAAAAAAGTAAAAAAAAACAGCAAAATCTCCAGGGGAAGAAAGGAGGCAAGAAGAAGTGGAGAAGAAAATGGAGGAAATGACAAAAAAAAGGAGGACCTTAAGCAAAACAAAGAAGACAAAAGAGAGACGAGGAAAGCAGTGAAAGAGCTGAAGAGAGAAGTGAACCAACTGAAGAAAGCGATGGAAGAAAAAGAGGAAACATGGAGAGAAGAGAAAAGCTTCCTAGAAAAAAAGATAGGACAGATGGAGTCGAAGATGGAGGAAAAAGGAAGAGGTGAAAGAAGAAATATAGAAAGAAAAAAGTAATAACATAGTAAACATTATTAAATACATAGTAAACATAGTAATAACAGGGCTACGACTAAAAGAGAAGGAACAAAACATGAGAAAAGAAATCGAGAAATGGGTTGAAAGGGAGTTGGAAACAGAAATAAAGATAACACAGGCATATGCTATAAAGGGAGAAGAGGTGATAATAGCAAAAACTGAGAGTTTGGAACAGAAGCTGAACGTCATGAGAAATAAAGAAAAACTAAACTAAACCTAACAAGGAAAGAAAGAGAGATACAAAAAAAGATAGCGAAGAGGGAAAGGGAAGAAGGAAAGACGGTAAGGGTAAGCTACAGGAAACTGCAGGTAGAGGGAAATTGGAGGAAATGGAACGATGACACCGAGCGACTGGAAAAATTTTAAAGGAGAAAGGAAAAAACTGGGAAAGAAGAAGCAGACAGAAGGCAAAAAGAAAGAAGGTACATGATTCAACGGGAAAGCAACAGAAGAAAATAAAAGAAAGAATAAAATTGGTATATTGGAATGTAGCGGGGTTAAGAAACAAAGGAGAAGACTTCTGGAAATACATAAGTGAATTTGACGTAATTAGAATGGTACAAGATCTACGCAATGATACTGGAAGAGAAATTGAAGGAAGAACTAGATGAAAAAGAATTACCAGATGGATAAGCGGGTTTTAGGAGAGGGAGAAGCACCATCTATAACGTGTACATCTTGAAACATCTAATAGATAAAGAACTCGATAAGAAAAGAGGGTGGGAGACGGGTGCGGGCGGGTGATCGAGAGTGTAGCCTGAGCAAGTTACATTTTCCCAGAAACACGATTGTGGCGAATTTATTATTGTAGATAGATACATTGTTAGTGGAGGTGAATTAGAGACAACAAAATTCTGCAGTTTTTGATGTGAAAATTTTTACTACAAAGACTACACTATACGAGTTATAGCAACTTGAATATAGAAAATTTATGAATAAATCATGCGCCGTCGCATTAAATAATAGAATTTGGTCGAAAAGCATAAGTTTACAATTAGCCATTTTAAAGTAAATATTCTGGGCTTCATAATGAAACAACCGCATATCTGTACCTTTTATTTAGCCAAAGATATGAGCATTTATTTTATTGGAATAGTTTTTGCCAATTTTCTTGGACTAACTTTTCTCGTGACTAACCCACACTGTCGTCAATTTCCATTCTAAATGCAGAATTTCTTAACGAACAAATCTATATATGTCGCATTGAGTTATACCAAAGTAGTGGGTGGTTGAACGAATTTGACCCACCGGCCGCCGCACTATGTGCATCTGGCGCATTCGTCATTGCAATGATAGCGTCTTTCCTTCATATTTATCACCATTATTACCAGTTTCAGTTCACAATCACTATACAAAAAGTTGTTCTCTGACCTTAGCTGTCGTGACTTCACTTTTCATTATTTCACTGATCCGTCCTTATTTCACGCTCCGCCTTGACATGTGCAATAATTTATAGCAAAGATTAGCACAATTTTTGCTAAAATGAGTTAAACTTTTTATTTCGCATTTTGCCGAAATCGAAATTGATATCAATCTGGGGCTTTCTTATAGAAACCAAAGCTCTTGAAACCTTCCAATTGCCAACTCCGACGGGCAACCCGCTATTTTCGTCTGTATGCCACACTATATGAATACGCTCGCTCCCTTCCCCGAACAATATAAACGGAAGAAATTGCGCGTTCTCCTCTTGAATTTCAAACCCGTCGATCGCTTAAAATTCGCTCAACGTGCACCCATCATATCATATGATACACGTTTCTGCATCGAAAATATCGAAAATCGCGTAAAACCCCTTTTATTGACACTCGGAAACTTTCGAACTGAAGAAAAGTGTTTCAGTGTAAACGGTCTGTGGAAGTGATTGCGGTGTCCCGAAGGACGACATGTAATGACAGAGAAGAAGTCGGTCCATAAATCAAGCGAACACAATGAGATGTTCAGCGGGAGGAAAAACTCGAGGTCGGAACGAAATTTTCTCTCTGCTTTCGACTTTTCAGGACAAGTGCAGAATAGCCACTTTTGCACTTTGACCATCTCGACGAAATTCGGGAGTCTCTAAGTGATCGAAAGCTCTACGAGGCAGCCGAGAGTTGTTGAATGTAAAGCCACAATAACAACATTAATATCGAATCTTGACACAATATTCGATTTCTGAATACGATGTTATTAAATAACGTAGGAAGAGGCGTAAAATACGGAAATTATCGGTCATTCAAAAAACGTCGTCTTTGTGATACAGCCTCTGAAATTTATTGTACAAATAAAAGAAATCCGCTTCAGTAAAAATGGAAATGCAGAATGTTTCACTAAAAATATGAACGACCTAGATGATCGGTCACGTAAATAACGAGGATGTTTTAGGACATCAAGTTATACAGGGTAATTTTTAAAAAACGGCAAGCACTGTAGAATTAATTTAATAGTTACACGAGAGCTCCGAAATTACTGATTAGTAACAACGAAATTTGTGACACCTTGGTCCCTGAATCAAATCGACATTTAATTAAATGAAATGAAATTTGATTTGACGCGTATTGAAAAATCATTCTTTACCTTAGAAGCCACCCCGCTTCCCTAGACCAAATCCGATACAATTGCGGTAACTCAAGTGACAGATTACGAAAGGAAATCGACTGGTATGGCGATAATTTTACGGATGACTACTTTATCGATAGCTATCTCTCGATATTATGTGTATCATGATATTGTTATTGTGTCTGAAATTAAAAGTGAAATTGAGTTTCCAGTTATTAAATTTATGATCGATGTTAGTTATACCATGCACTTTCGCGGAATCCCAGTGTAGTGGCCGAATAGTGCTGAATAGACGCTTTAAGTTAATAAAAGTATTGTAGTTAGCTTTCTTAGACACTCTGTTGCTCGCTAGTGATTTGTACGCTTCGTAATAAAAATTATTATTATTTTTAAAAAGTCTTGTCGTCCGTCACATCACTTAATTGGCGCAGTCGGTAGGATAGGCTAACGTTTTCGTGCCCGTTTAAAGTGAACCTCAGAAAAATCTTCGTGGACTTCCATTGAAGACCGAGCTAGTGAACCCGATTAAATTCGCGGACCTTCCACATCGTGTCGAGGTGAACCCGAAGTGCTTAGAGGACTTTCACTGGGAAAATTGGACTTCCAACATGACGACGGTGTGTTTCAACGCTTTGAAGCCTATCGAGTTTGGGACGGACTTCGGCAGAAGATGGTACATTGCTGGTGAGTCGCAGATGTCGTTAACAGCTTACTGATTCGGATTCGGAAATCACATAATTATTTTTGATAAATATTTTTGTATTATACATATTTTTGTATTAGTGTGATCGTTCGAAATTCCGATCAGCGTTAACTAAAGAATTAATTTTGAAACAAATAAGTTCAATATATAAAAAGTATTAAATATTAATATTTATAAAATACACTTAATAAAGTAAAATGCCAGAAACAGGAGTAACTACAGGGCAAAACCCTTCTCCTTCAGTATTTAAAATGGAGTATTTACAAATACTACCAGACTTTACTGGAGACCAGGCACTCTTAACAGAATTTATATCAACAAGCGAACAATTGATCGCAAAGTTTTATAATTTCAGACAACCAGACGATTTTCAAAATACGCTAGTATTAAAGTCTATTAAAAATAAGATAAAGGGCAATGCCGCCAATCATATTGCGTCGTACTCAATCAAAACCTGGATTGACCTCAAAAATGCACTGTTAGCAACGTACGCTGATAAACGCGACCTTCAAACCCTCACAATAGAACTGTGCAGTTTAAAACAAGGTAATATGAAACCGTTGGAATTCTTCACCAAGGTGCAAGAAAACCTAAACTTGCAAATCAGTTATATCTCGACTCAACTCGCAGGAGATCAAATAGTCAAAGATACATTGATCGACAGTTCAAATTGTCTTGCTTTGAGAGTTTTCCTTAAACATTTAAACAACCCCTTAGGCGACTATTTGTCCACCAGACAACCTGGTTCTTTGAGTCAAGCTCTAAAAATTTTGACTAACGATTTTAATATAACTGACAATTCAAAATCTTACAAACCCATCGTTAATACTAACAGACAACTACCTCCAAATTTAAAACATTTCCAAAAAATTCCTCCGCAACAATTCGCATTTAATCAACAACCACAACAATTTGCATTTAATCGACAACCGCAGCAATTTGGATTTAATCGACAACAAAATTTTAATCAGAACCCATCAAATCGAAATCCCAGTAACGTATTTAAACCAAGACCCATACCTTTGGACAAACCTGTCCCTATGAGCGTTACCACGAGAAATACATTTACCCCCAATAGAAATAATTTCAAACGTCCTCAACAAAACTGGATTGCTGAAGAATTACACAACACCGAAAATGAAATTAATGATCTTGAAATTCAGGAATATCCTGAAGAAAATGAAGAATTTAATGAAAGTAACCCGTCAACTTCGCATAACGAATATTTTGAGCAAAATTCTGAAGCTTTTTTAGACGAAGCTGCCTCGGACAAGGTGAATTACTAAACATTGATGATAATCCTTCACAATAATTACCCTACATCATTATACCTTTTGACAATTTCGAATTAAAATGTTTAATTGACACCGGTTCAACAAAATCTTTTATTAACCCAGAAAAGGACAAACGTTATTTTCCAAATTTAATAAAAAATGATCCTTTTGTTATTTCAACAGCACATGGTTGTACACGAGAAAAATTTAGTATATCTGTTACATGTCCTAAAATTTTCAGATCTGGCCAAAATAATATCAAATTTCATTTGTTTAAATTTCACAATTATTTTGATTGTCTTCTCGGAATTGATAATTTGAAAAAATTACAAGCAGGTATCGATTTAAATTCAGGTAAATTGGTGTTACCAAAAACAAAAATTTCTTTGAATTTAAAAAATTTGAGCGATTATAACAGCTGCATCACGGTTCCACCAAAATCGGAACAAATAGTAAAAATCCGCATTTCAAATGTTCAAAAGGGTGTTGCGTTACTTCCAAAGTATACATTCTCTGATTTCATGATTCCTGTAAGCGTGATAAAAATTGAAGATAATTTTGCTTTAACTACGTTAGTAAATCCAACAAATAAGACCGAAAAAATTGATATTCCCCAACCCTTCGAAGTAATTCCTCAAGAACAATTTGATATTCCAAATTTGAATAACATTCAATATGACAAAAGTTATTTTGATTTTTCAAAAGATAGATTAGATCACTGTAATTATGAAGAAAAAAAGCAACTAGTCAAACTACTAAAATCATACTCTGATATTTTCAGTTAAACATAAAATCAATTTAAGAGACAATACACCCATACATACTAAAACATATCGTTACCCACATGTTCATAAAATGGAAGTACAGAGTCTAGTAACTAAAATGTTAGAACAAGGGATAATTCGACCGTCTGACTCTCCCTGGTCGAGCCCAATTTGGGTAATCCCAAAGAAACTGGATGCCTCCGGACAACGTAAGTGGCGGATAGTGATAGACTATCGCAAACTAAACGAAGAGACGATTGAAGATCGATACCCGTTACCAAATATTAACGACATTCTTGATAAATTGGGTCGTAGTCAATATTTCACTACAATTGACTTGGCGTCAGGTTTCCATCAAATAGAAGTGGACCCAAATGACATTCAAAAAACTGCATTCACTGTTGAAAATGGGCATTATGAATTCGTCCGAATGCCCTTCGGGCTCAAAAATGCTCCATCCACTTTCCAACGTGTAATGGACAACGTTCTACGAGGCGTGGTGAACGATTGTTGTATTGTTTATTTGGATGACATAATCATTTTTTCAACTTCACTTCAGGAGCACATTGACAAATTATATTATCAGTTGTTTTCGATCGATTACGAAAATTTAATCTAAAAATACAATTGGACAAGAGCGAGTTCTTAAGGAAAGAAGTTAACTACTTAGGTCATGTCATAACCCCAGAAGGAATTAAACCAAACCCGGACAAAATCAAAGCTATTCTAAATTACCCCATTCCAAAAACACCAAAACAATTAAACGGATTTCTAGGTCTAATAGGTTATTATCGGAAATTTATAAAAAAAATTGCCAAATTAACAAAACCTTTAACAATAAGATTGAAAAAAGATAGGAAAATTGACCCCGAAGAATTAAACTATAAAACATGTTTCGAATTTTGCAAAAACATTCTGACCAATGATCCCATTTTACAATATCCGGATTTTGACAAGCCTTTCGTACTAACAACAGACGCCAGTAATTACGCTATTGGCGCAGTTCTTTCTCAAGGACCTATAGGAAGAGACCTTCCAGTAGCATACGCGTCACGAACCCTTAACGAACACGAGATTAACTACTCAACAATAGAGAAAGAGTTACTTGCTATTGTTTGGGCAACGAAATATTTTCGCCCCTATCTATATGGTCAAAAATTTAAAATTGTAACCGACCATCAACCCCTAAAATGGCTCTTCTCTCTCAAGGAACCAAATTCTAAACTAGTCAGATGGCGCTTACGCCTAGAAGAGTTTGATTACGAAATTCAATATAAAAAAGGTAAATTGAATAGCAATGCAGATGCTTTATCCCGACCTCCAAATTTCAACATGACTTCAACTTCAAGTTCAAGTTCAGACACACCCGAAAATAAAAATCCATTTTTGCGCTATATGGAAGATTTTAATAAAACTCTTAGCGGACCTTCTAGTAGAAACCAAGATGTTAGCTCTATTATAGCAGAACCTGATGAGGAAATGGACGAAAATTTTGATGACAATAGCGATAATATTACAGTCCATACAAGTGAAGCAAATCCTGTTTGTTTAATACCCATCTCAGAAGATCCACTTAATTTCGGCAAAAATCAAATTAAATTTATTTCAGTTGCAAGTGATCCTTCGGAACCAGTAATCGAACATTTATTTGAAAATTCAAAACAAAGAATGACTGTTCAAATTTCACGAAATAATCTCAGAAACGATGTTTTAAATTTTATAAGGAGTTATATTGTTCCGAATATATCCTACTCTTGCCATTTCGAAAATGATAAATTATATAAAGAAATCCGAGAAGTTTTGAGACAAAATTTTAACCAATCCATATTATTTAAAAGACATAAAAAAATTCTAGATGACGTTGAATCTTTAGAAGATCAACTTGAGAAAATTCAACACTATCATTTAAGTAAAACTAACCACCGTGGAATTAATGAAACACTTCAAAAATTATCATTGCAATATTACTGGCCCAACATGTTAAAGAGTATTCAAAATTTTATTAATAACTGTGATATTTGCAAAGTAGTAAAATATGACCGCAAACCTTTAAAACTGAAATTCAATCTAACCCCAACAGCAACCAAACCTTTCGAAATAATTCACATCGACGTACTTAAATATCATTCACACAAATGTTTGACCATCATTGATGCGTTCAGTAAATATGCTCAAGCATACCTACTCGAAACCATGCAAGCTATCGAAATTATGAAAAAGTCATCATTCTGTTCCCAGTCTAATCTAGTCTAATCTAATAATTCAAAATTCATAAGATTGAAGTTCCCTTTGTAGCCCACATCATCCTTCCAGTAATGGTCTTATAGAACGCTTTAACTCGACATTCTTAGAACATATAAATTTAATTAATAATCGACCAGAGTTCGAAAAGGATTCAATTCCTACAAAGGCACTGTACGCTATAATAGCTTATAATAATTCAATCCACAGTACCACCAAAATGTCCCCTTTCAATATTTTAAATTTAAATAATGAAAACGAAATTGCTAATATCGATTTGGACCATTTAATTGTCAATAATTACCTACAATCGCATAAAGAAAAACTTCAAGCAGTTTTTAAAGAAATCAATGCTCGCTTGACAGAGAACAAAGGAAAAACCTTAACTAGATTAAATAAGACTAGAGAAGATGTGCCAGTTGAACTACCCAAACAAGTTTTTGTCAAAAGCAATTTCAGATAAAAAAAAAAAGAAATCGATGCAAAAAAGAGGAAATTTTGGAAACAAACCCTGAAAGAAAAACGGTTAGACCAAAAATTGACCATTCTAAAACTGGTAGAAAATTTCACAAACTTCACATGGACAATATCAAACGACCAACTAAACAAACGTCGTCTATTCCAGGTACATCCTCATAACGGCGACAATGGTCGGAACCATCGCAGACAGAAATATTTCCAATAATCCCGGTATTCTTCCCATAAATTTAGGTCCAGCTAGACTTGGAATTTCTTCACATTTCCTCCCTCCTAATAGAACACAAGAAATTACAACATCATTTATTAACCATTAAAAATGCATAAACAAATGAAACCAAAACTCAGAGAGACACTCTAAATTATTTCAAAATCATGCAATACAATATTGAACTTATCGACGAAAAGTTGTATCACTTTCATCAACATAAAAAGGTTAAACGAGGAGCTATCAACGTGTTAGGTTCCCTTATTAAAGCAATCACGGGTAACATGGATTCTGAAGACAATGAAAGAATAAGTAGTGTCATCAATACCATCAAGAATAATCAGGGTAACATTGCTCACCAACTCACTAATCAATATTCGATTAATCAAGAAATTATAAGTAAATTTGAAAAAATTATCCATGACGTACAACATAATGAACGCGCTTTATACTCTATGACTTCAAAATTCGAAAATATCACAAAAACACAGATAAATACCTTATTCGTCAAAGATATGTTAAACCAACTTAACCATTTATTTAATGTAATTTTGAACATCGTCCAGGACGTCGAAAACTCAATAACATTTTGCAGGTTAAAAATCGTTCATCCCAGTATAATCACAAACGAAGAACTTTTGAAAGAATTGACTAAGATAAATTCAATTTATAACGATCAATTGCCATTCCCAGTAAATTCTGAGGATATTCAAAATTTTAAAAATATTCTGAAAACAAAATGTGTAATCAACAGATTAGAAATAATATATTTAATTTCATTTCCCTTATTTGAAACCAGGAAATATGAATTGTTCTATTTGATACCTCTTCCTGATAGTCAATTTCGAACGATCATCCCAAACGCGAAATACATTATAAAATCTGAATCCAGTATGTGGCCGTTAATAGATAATTGCGACAAAACCCAAAACGAATATCTTTGTGCGAACGAACTACGTATGTACGTCAATATCACCTGCGAAGCGAGAATTCTGTCCAAAAATGCTTTTGATCAATGCTCCATGGTCCAGCTCAACAAACTTCAGTCTTTAGAGTTTATCCCTGAAATTAATCAATATCTGGGCATCTTTCCTGAACCTGTACCCATCAAAACAGGCTGTACATCCGTTTTGGCACAAGGACAAATCCAAGGCGTTTTCCTAATTGAAAACCAAGCCTTCTGTGAAAAGTTTCTGAACGGACAACTGCTGACATTCAACGAAACGATCATAGGACGACCAGTCATTCTCGAGGATATCAGTTTTCCTGTGAACAACAACACAGCGGAACTTCCCAAGCTGACGCTAAGAACATTGCAAGTCACCAAATTAAGCAACAACCTTCCCAGTCTGGAACTTATCCACATTGACAACAAAAACTGGTGGCATATCCCAGGAACCATCTTCCTCTACACCCTCGTGTTGGTGTTAACCCTTTGGATCATTTATAGAAAGTTTCTGCGAAGACATGCAGCCACCCCACAGGAAGTCACCAGAACTGAACATCTACCCCAGGATGCCACATTTTAACCCTTCCTCTTCGGAGCTTCGGACTAAGAGGGGAGGAGTTATACCATGCACTTTCGCGGAATCCCAGTGTAGTGGCCGAAGTGCTGAATAGACGCTTTAAGTTAATAAAAGTATTGTAGTTAGCTTTCTTAGACACTCTGTTGCTCGCTAGTGATTTGTACGCTTCGTAATAAAAATTATTATTATTTTTAAAAAGTCTTGTCGTCCGTCACATCACTTAATTTGTTCGAATTAGCAGATATTTTAATACCGGCGCATTAAAAGACATTATGAATTCCGGCCTAAATTTCTCAAAATTCATAAAACAGATCTCTTAAAAGCCCACTCTTCCTCTTTGAAATGCTAAACGACAAATCTCGTCCTGACAGGACCGCCTGCGGAAATATGCGTAATTGGCGAATACGGATAAAATGTCAACTGTCAAAATACGTTCAGGAGAGAGTAATGAGACGTTTCAAATGGAAACGAACACCTCTTCGGAATGTATTCCGATGTTGATTATTCGCCTCATTGCTTTCGATGATTACGGCCCCGCACACACAGGCAAATTAAATCACAAATCACACGCAATCAGTGAGACCAACCTCCAGTATTACCGGCTATACAAATTCAATATTGTTGCAGGGTACAATGATATAATCGAGTCCGACGTGTGTGCCCAAGGTAATTTGTTGATTGTTGATGGTATATTTGGGAGTGATACACTACAGTGGTGACATTATTTAACATGGCCGATATCGAAAGTGTACATATTTATGTAATGAATGTTAACTATATTTAGAACTTTCACGAGAATCAATTTAAAACAATAAGACATATGTTGCACGCTACAAAAATCTTCTTTAACAATTTTTCAATATCATAATATAAAAAGTTACACTTTGTCGGGTATAAAGCTTAGAGCTCTATTAAATTGAAAGCTGACTTGCCAGAGATAGTGACCTTAGCTTGGACCTCAACATTGTTCAATACGGACGGCATTCCGCTCCGAATTCCTCATCAACATTCTATTAGAAATTTGATAATAACCTCCGTGATTTACAAAATAGGAGAGTAGCATCGTACAGTATACTTTTCTAGGAAGCACCCACAAAAGATTTATTTTAAACGTCTTATTTATATTTTATACAACTTTATATTTTGTCAACAGCCGTAAATTTAGACTGTAATTTCAAATCTACACCGACGCGACGGTGTCATTAACAGGTGGCGCCATAAGAAATATTCCACCAACACTAAAATTCCACTACACCCCTTAAAACCAAAACTCCCGCATACTTAATTAGTTCCACGACTCATTACTTCTCCCCCATTTACAAAAACTGTTTCCCCAGTTTTCTCGTTCCTTTTTCTTGATCTTGACGCAATGCTAATGATCTGTTGGCACAAGGAAACCGCTTATCAGCTAGGAGCAAACGCCCCCTTTGTCTTCAGTTATTGTGCGTGCGTATCTAGCCCCTAGCCCCTAAAACCGTTCCGCGTTTCCAGGAGTTTGTAACTCAGATTACCAAAACCCACATGAATTACACGCAATCACGGCCTAACAACCGGTTCAGTTGTGGAACTGTTTGCTCGTTCCGGCTTGGTGCACTCCAATACAATTTTTTCCTCCGCGCTCATTCATAAGCTCGGCAGTTTCAATTACGTTTTCAAGTCGAAACGTGTCGATACTGACGTTGTATTCCAGATTTCGGTTTGGATAAGAAAAACGGAAATGAACACAATGTCAACATTAACGCGGACAGAAGAAAAAGTTTCATAGATGGGATCAATGAAAATGAAAAAATAAATGCAGTTTGATAAGATTTTGAAAATGGCGGATGCGCCGGGCTAATTGCTTAAAAGATACATAAATTATCTGAATTTTTCAATTTGTATGATAAATATGACTAAAATTCATGCAAGTCTGCTCTACTGAAGTGTTTATACAAGAAACAAAGCAGACATGAGCAAATCTCTGGATCGTTTGTTCTAACATGTCAAAAGAGATGGGCCATTTTACCCCGCTACTGTGAAATGGAAAATTGCGTTAACCTTTAAAAAACACAATCGGAAAATTCTTTTCCTCTTAATTTGCAAATTGATGCTTTAACTTCGCGTGCAGAAGAAGTATCTTTGACCATTTAACTTGTGTTTTTGTCAACCAATGAAATGTTTCAATTTCAAAATGAACAACCAATTGAACAATTATTTTTGTGACAATTTTTCGACAAGCATTATTCCAGCGACATTTTTTTGTAACTATTTTCCATTACAATTTACAACTTGAATTGTCAAGCCAAATAGGACTCGAGGTCTAAATAATGTAACGTAGCCTGAGCCGGGCGGGTTCGAGGATTTAAAGAAAATTCTGGTGCACACCGTAGCTACTAACTTTTATTAAAAAGACTCTGTGTAAACTTTCACAATAACACGCGCTGACCACTTGTTCACGATGCTTCCAATAGACTGACTTGTTCTGTCGTTTGATCCCTTCTTATACCGCTCCTGGCGTTCTCGATTCTTTCTATTCCCGGAATCATGAGATCATGTTTTCGGCGCAATGGATTATTCCAGAAGAATGAGATCAGTCTCTTGTACGAGCGTGGTATAGCATGAGATAATCGCCACAGAGTCTTCTAGACTCATGAGAGCATCCCAGGTGAATAATTATTCCCAGACGTTCTCATGTGGACTATTCCAGATTAATTTCGTTACCATACGTGGTGAGATCATCATGACATCATCCGCTTCCGGGCCGTCGCGCCGTCGTCTCAATATTGTCGGCAATATTTTGACCTGTCGTGCTATTACTATCGGAAATAACACCTTGACCTACACCGGTGATAAAAAGCGCATCTTCTGCTTTACAAGCTCGCGTGCATCTTTTCAGAAATCCGATATTCTGAAATTAAGACCAAAACTAAAATCTACAAATTGAAGTGGTAAATGAAATATATCGATCGCCTTTGAAACAGGCCAGAAAAACTGAAAACAATACGACGAATTTTTTCAAAGCTGAAATCGTAATGCAGATGTCTTATATTGCTTCAGTGAGAAAGCACACTTGATGAATTCGCAAACGTTGATTTAAAGCTGTACAACTTGGCTTGTAATCACCATTTGTAATGCGTGATTCGTGTGTAAATTTGGAAACACTGAAGCTCGGCATTTAACACAAATCGTAGATACAACAAAGTTAGCGCTTGATTCATGCCGGTTCCAGAAGCTTAGGTGCGATTTCCTATTCTTCCTTTGCGTTATAATTATAAAAATAGCCCTACAAACTCCACGCGCATGCTGTAATTCGTATTATCTTCTAAGATTAGTTTTACAGGGGTTACTTTTTACCTGAAATACCCGTCTGCGGTACGCACTATTGAAAGGTTTTATTACTAGAACTACAACGAACTCAAAGCCATGGCACCAAAATGTACACGGACGTAGTGATGCTAAATCGCGGTAAAACAATCTCTTTGCCAGTGGTCCCAACTCACATTTAATCGGCAAAAAGTTGATTTTATTCCCGCGACTTCCTAGTCATAATTCAGCGTTTTCGCTACATAAAGCCGAAAAAACGGTCAACAATTTGAAATTTGCGCAGTGATTTAAGGGTAGTGGTGATCATCCAGAGCGACCGAATAAATTTGCAAACTTCCACGCCTTATGTTTATGGAGAAGATGGCGAGTGCGTTCTGGTGAATATTGACTTGCTTCCGGAATGCATTAGCAATGGTAATCTCTGCTATTTCTTATCCTCAACGTCTTCATGTACACTGTATACGGATTTAATCGGTGATCTCGCAGGACTCCGTCGGAGATAATGCGCGCAAGTGATTTCATTTTCTTATTTGAATAATTTCAGAAATAGCTCGCGGAGTCCTCAAACTTTCCTTATATACACGAAACAACCTTGTTATCTCCATAGTTCCGTGCTCCAGACGCCGAAATCAAGACGAAGACTGTACTGCTTAATCACTTCTAGACGAAATTTAATTTTCAAAATTACAACCAGCCGATCTTTGGCAATCAACAGAAAATTGCTACGACAGCCATAAAATTTCCCCGTTTTATTAGTCGTTCTTGCACCGGCAATTTTTTGTGGAAAATTTATAGTCCAATAATAATAGGTATACCCTTTATGATTACAACCTCCCGAACATCACGCTTTTAGTACTTCTGTAAAGTTTTCTTTCGTAAAACCGTTTCTTTATTTCGTGATCGTTGAGGCAACTATAAAGAAAGGCCTTGTTAAACTTCACATCCTAATTTTTCAGAAAACCAGGGTCGTTTTATTAATTTTAACATTACGTTTATTTTATAAGATTCAAAGGGCCTTCATAAACTTCTTATGATAACAAGCTTTGTAATAACTTCTGTTGTTCAAAATACGAGTTTGCATTTGGATGCTCCCACTAAAAATAAATGAGCCTGGAAGGAGAATTCCAGGTTTCATAAATGATATTGCACTCTATAAAGTTAATTGTTATTGTTGTTGCTTCTGGTGCCGTCAGGTTTCAAATATCCATAATATAAAGCGCATTTCAACTACACTTTACATTTTACAGATTTTACAAATACCAACTACTCTGAACTACAGCTTTTAAATTAAATTAGTGTTAAGAACAGTTAATTGTCACAAAGTTTATCAATGGAACAGATAATCTATTTTTAATAAAATTTTTACTCATTTCAAAGTATTATAATGAACATACATTCAAAAATCAATAATACCGTAAAAACATTCCCACAAAATATTTTCGAAATCGGAAATAAAAATTAATCCCATGTTATAATCACGTGATACTACAAAAAGCTAAAATTCCTCTAACAATTCCAAAATAAATTTCACAATAAATGCTATCACCATTATGTCCTAAAGAGTAATATATTTTTCATAACAAATGATACAAATTATAAACAAACAAACAATTTCAGGAAAAATCAACCTCCTTTCCGACATCATTACGTAACAGAAACCATCGACGCATCTCTCAAAACTTCCTTTCTGAATTTGGTTCGATATTGACTGACATTGATCTCTACCCTGTTGTACGACATTCCCATTACTCGAATGACTTCGACGATATCTCCTTGATAAATTACTTTTTTAATTTTCAACGTCAAGTTATTTGACGTGATTGTCTTCTCCGGAGAAATATGATCCGAATTCACAAAAAATATTTTCGGCAACGATCAGTCACCACCTGGACTGCCAAACTCAAATAAAACCTGGCTGCTGGTCTCCACTTCAAAGACAACAAAGACTTCCCGAACACCGAAAGTATTTCTTTCCGCACTCAATGAAACTGTGTCTTAGGCAGTCGAGTGGTCAGTCCTTTCGAAATATAATAAACTCGCGTGTTAAGAATTGGAACTGAAAATAAGCTTTTTGTTGTACGCTGAAAGAAGAGTATCATCTGGATGGAAACATGTAAAACTAATAAATCCGCGTCTGGCCTAAAAACTGAATTAAGGTCTTACATGTGTAAAATTTATAGGCGCCGGATGGGGAGAAAAAACTGGGATAAAAAGCGACGGCGCTCGAGATGACAAAAAGAACGAAGAAAGGGGAAGTCACCGAACAGACGACTTTATTTAAATACAAGAAATGGTGGCTTTGTAACATTGCTGATCGAAACGTTTGCTATTAATACTTGGACAGTAAGTTACATTTTTTGTCATGTAATTCTCAACCGTTTTTTAATTAATATTTGAGCCAAAAGTTCACTGCAGTCTTCAAAATTCAATCTAAAGTACATACATGTAATACACTTTGAGAACCTCTACAGGTCTACAAATATACTTCCAACTAAAGGTATTGAATGGAGGCTAATCGGAAAAGTTATTTTCAAAGGGTTTCTAACATTCCTATGAAAACTATTTCTACATTTAAAGAAGGAGCAAGTCCAACCGAAGTCGCAAAGCGTCGTCATTATTTATTTGCATTGATGAACTTATCAGCTGCAAAATATAGCAATTGTGGCAAAAGCCTTTGTTGAACAGTCTAATCTTCCTGCTATGATGAATCAGTCCACAACATCAATAACCGTAAAATCAAAACACCCTTGTGCTATCGCGTCATTTATCAAGATTTCCTTCTTCTGTCCTCTTGGATGAAATATCGTGGACGTTAACCATTTCTCAGGAGCAATTGAGCATTAACCAAAAGTTGTGCGCTATCGGCATCCATCGTTTCGTCCATGGCTGAAGTTCGTCTATGCTAGCAAAGCCAGCAACTTGTAATTGAGCAGAGGTGTGATTTAAGAGCCAATTTGGATCGGAGATCCATCCAGCCGGTCCGGTTCAGGTGCGGTCGCTCGTCTCTCTTTCTTTCCCTTAAGTACGTCTCTTTCGCGCTGATTCAACAAGATCGATGGGCCGTGGCGGTCAGCTGATGCCGGAAAGTGCAGGTTTGCGGTGGGAAAGTCATCAATTCTAAGCGTCAGCCAGTAAAAAAATCCGAAAGGAGCTGCTGAAAAATGGGCTTACGCATCTATGCAAAATGTGTGGTCATTTGTTCGTTTTTGATTACTTTTTAACATCGTTATTTTAGTTCAATATGTCAAGCAATACAACCATAAACAACACAGTTGCCATTAGTATATTGAAAATTAAATTAATATCCATTGCTGAAAATAGCATCTATGGATAACAAGTGTTACTCATATTGACAAAAAGTATTACAAAATTGGATTTACTGACATAACGACAACTTGTTTCTTAAGGACACGAAAATGGAAGCGCAACCCACGAATCATATCGTCTTAAAATTTTTGCCATTAAAATAAATAAACCAAAACCGAGAAAAGTTCCTCTTCATAGGAGCTTTTTTACAAGACCATTCCCAGCGGGATAAATTTACGACCACATTCGATATCTTCTACCTCTTTATAAAATACAAGCCTTATCCGCGAAACGACCGAATTACGACACACATAAACACATTTGTAACGAAACGAGCCGTTATGAAATATCACGCAAACAAAATGAAATTCAGATTGCCGCCCGGAACCATAACAATAAAACTACTTTTTGATCTTGGTTCTCGACGTGGAAAAAATCTCATTAAGTTGAAGATACCGAAAATACGAATGTTTACTACATAAACCCGGCGCATTCGCCATATGTACAAACAAAAAATAAACGCAATAGAATCAGGTTAGCTTTGATTAATTAGAATTCACTAAAAATTGTATTTAACAATAAAGCAAATCAGCAATGAAAACACTTCGTTTGTACTCCTATGTACAGGGTGACGAATTAATTTTTTGTAAAAAATTTGATGTAAATAGTTTTGAAACAGTGCACTAATAGAAATATGGATTCAAATACTGAAGAACAAATTTTCTGCAATCGCCACATTCGTCAAATAATAAATTATTATATACATACTACATTATAATTCTAAATTTAATATATTCATTTGATCAATTTCACCAAATTTTCAACAATCAATTTTCACGATAGCAAAAGAAATTACATAGAAACTTTAATAATTTTGCGTAAGGAAACAAATCTCACTACTTGTTAGTAGTATTACATAAGCAATTAATTCATCTACATCCCGACATAGAAAATAATGTAATGACCATTACGGTTTAATGACTCGCCTACGGTTCGGGTAGCAAATTTGACTACGAATCATATTCGGAGGACTATTCAGTGAAACAAACCATTTTTCTTAAAAGTACATACCAGTCCGATTGTCAGCGGAAATTTGTACTAGTACAATTTATCACCGCAATTGATTTTGATTGGCGAAAATTTTTAAATTCTACGGCTGTTATTGGTCGAATGTCACAGTGAACATACTTCTTAAAATTCATTGGGCAATTCTGTGAGTTTATTTGTATTTTGTGGCTAAAAATTCCATCTTGTTAAACAAGTGTTTTAAAATTTAAATTTGTTTTTGTTAAATCTCCAGATTTATTTTCAATGCGTGGAATAGTCTGCGAGATACTTCAAAATGTATTAAAACCATTTTCCCCCAAATTTTAATTTGATCACATTAATAAATAAAAGAAAAATAAAAATATGCACTTTGCTACGGTGGACTGTTCTTGCGCGGAGGGATTACCTTTTTGTGTGCCTGCATACGGTGATTTTCGTGCTACATTTTGAAACATTTTTAACTCTTAAGTTTCTGACGATAGTGTATTGAGAAAAAATTGTTGCTATTGGTGAAATCTATTACTGGTCACAATTTTGATACCTATTTCTGTGACACCCTGTATATAAGGACTTGAAAAACCAGAATCCAAAAAACAGAGAGATGTTAAAACCGAGAATTGAGGTAAATGAACCTATGATATAAATGTAGGCCAAAACATAAACAGATGAAAATCCAGCGTGAGAAATATTCTAACAATACAAAGATTAAACAGGCTCTAAACCCATCATAAAAAAATACAGTAAAAAGGTCGGAATAAAAGATATATTAAATTAACGATCTAAACACTTCGAGAAGTGAACTAAACAAACGAAAATAAAAATAAAAGAAACTGAACAGGAATAAAAAGAAGTGAAAGAAATTATGATGAATGAAAAGAGTCTGAAACGAAGGAAAAAAGGGCCAGGAGTTAATGATAATTTAAAAGTGAAAAGTAAACGAGAAATAACAAAAATTAAAAAATGGGGAAAAACGATGTGAAAAAATAATAGAATAAAGATCAAGGATAAGACGTAAAAGGAAAAGTCATCAAGTAAAAAATAAAAAATTCTTAAGCATCGAAGAATGAATAGCGAAGTGGACAGAAACGAGGAAATATTAGGAAAAGTATAGTATAGGAGTAAAGTTGTGGAAAGACAATAAAAAAAAATTAAAAACCTGAAATCTGAAAAAAAAAACAAGTAAACTGAAAAACTAGTCTAAAAACTTAAAAACCTGTGATACTGAAAGAATGATATTTTGGGAACCTAAAAATTGAACAATATAAGAACCTGGGAACCTAAAAATATTAAAATGTGAGATCTTGAAAACATAACAACAAAGAACTGAAACTAATCTGGCAACCTAAACACGTGAACATTTAAAAACCTGGAAATATGAGAATTCGAGAAAATGCAACAATTTGAAAGACGACAAAGAAACTGAAAGCCTGCAAATACGAAAATTTCTAGAACAGAAAACCAGAAAACAAAAATAACTGATGAGAGTTGAAGAACTTGAAAACCTAAAAACCATAAAAGCCAACAGCCTGAGAACTTGAACTCCTGAAAGAAAGAGAACCTGAAAACATGGAAACTAAAACCTGACAAATTAAAGATCGTAAAGGAGAAAAGGGAAATCGAAAGTCTAAAACTCCGCTGGAATTTATTGGTAAAGATTGTAAAAGATTCAAAATAAATTTTATAAAAAAAAAACGATTTAAAATAGCGTTAGCCAGTTTTGATAGTATCAGCAAAGCATAATTCTGTCAAACTACCAGAAGTCCGGAAATCTGCTCTTCATACGAACTATTCATACTATTTTTTTCTCCGGTCGAAGAGGAATAGAACATTTTCATCGAAAAGAAAAGATTCCCGAAAAGTCCGCTTAATTATGGTAACCCAACAATGGAAATTTTGGTGGTAGATAATGCGACGGAAACATAGTTTGAGAAATTTTATAGTAGGCAAAAATGGAATGACCTTCAGAAGTTAAACCCTTTGGTTTTCCTTCCGTCTACTAAAATCTGAAACCTGAAATCTGAAAAAAAAACAAATAAACTGAAAAACTGAGAAACTAGTTCAAAAACTTAAAAACCTGTGATGCTGAAAGAATAAGTGATGAGAGTTGAAGAACTTGAAAACCCGAAAGGCAGAAAACCTAAAAACCATAAAAACCAACAGCCTGAGAACTTGAACTCCTGAAAGAAAAAGAACCTGAAAACATGGAAACTAAAACCTGACAAATAAAAAATTGGAAAGGTGTAAACGGAAATCAAAAGTCTAAAAATCCGCTGGAATTTATTGGTAAAGATTGGAAAAGATGCAAAATAAATTTTATGAAAAAAAAAACGATTTAAAGTAGCGTTAGCCAGTTTTGATAGTATCAGCAAAGCATAATTCTGTTAAACTGCCAGAAGTCCGGAAATCTGCTTTTCATACGAACTATTCATAATATTTTTTCTCCGGTCACAAAGGAATAAAACATTTTCATCGAAAAGAAAAGATTCCCGAAAAGTCCGCTTAATTATGGTAACCCAACAATGGAAATTTGGGGGTAGATAATGCGACGGAAAAATACAGTTTGAAAAATTTTATAGTAGGAAAAAATGGAATGACCTTCAGAAGTTAAACCCTTTGGTTTTCCTTCCCTCTACTAAAATCTGAAAAAAAAAACAAGTAAACTGAAAAACTGAGACACTAGTCTAAAAACTTAAAAACCTGTGATACTGAAAGAATGATTTATTATCTCTGGACTTTCCTTAAACAACTTTTTTTGGTTTAAAAATTTTAACTCCTTAGCAGATGAGACGCCACTGGGTCGCGAGTGACCCTTCACGGCGCAAGTAACAGAATGGTGCATTTTACTGAAAATTAGCAAGAATTAATTATAAAAAATATGTCCCTTGAATAATTAATTAATCACAAGTGATAAACGTAACCGATACTATTATCCAAATCTTTTAAAAGCAATTGTGACAAAGAAATTAAGAGCACCGTTTATATTGTTTTAACGCTTTAGTTTTGGGCTTGTGAACATAATATCTGTCCAGCTTTGCTCTGATTTTGATAGTTACTTCCGCAGGATTCGACATGCTGCATTGTTTGAGGCTCGATTTTGAGATCACTGAAATGTGACTACGTATTAAAAATAATATCCATTTACTGCTAAAATCTGCTTTAGATGATTTAGCAAGTTACGTAATAAAACAAAATTATTTGGGCGGACCAGGTTTACTCTGTCGGTATTTAATATAACATTGTATGAGTACACACTAAGCATCTGTTCAAAGCGGAATCCGTATCATGTTCAGTCTAGTCAGCTTAATCATCAATTTCAGAAATATGAATTCAAAAGCGAGGATACGTCATGCGATATAGGGTTGATAATATAATTATCACTGTCGAGGTTGAAATGGAGACATCGTTTCAAGGTGTGTCTGTTTCCAGCAAGACCGTAATAATAATTATGATAATAGTTTCCCTAGACTCAGTGGGAAGCTCACGTAAAATCAAAATGCTGTGATGTGGCTAATGAGGGTTGAAACGAGAGGAAGGGAAAAGTAATAAAACGTACGGAGGCCTGGTTTTATTTCTCATCAGATCCGAATTGGCTAGATGTGGGGAGGAAAAGGCGGAAACCGATACCGAAAGAAGCACAACAAACAGTAAGACGAAAATTTCAGGGATTTACGTGTTCCCAAAGAACAGATATAAACGGGTAAAATTTCTAGATCCATGCGCTTTACAAGTATTTCATTCAATATTAAATAATAAAGATGCAATTTGATGTTGATGGAGGTATCAGCAGGTAATCCAACAAAATGAGTAGTCTCGGTGAAGTCATGATGAAACAGAACAATTCCGTCACACAACAAACAAGTTTTTAATAGTGTTTATTAAAAAGGACGAAAGCGGTAAAACGTTATCCTATAAAACCGCTTTTTAAAAGACATTTACATAAAAGTGGGAGGCAGCATTATTACCGCGTGCATACGAAATTTGGACATTTCAGTAAGACATCCCACGTACAGCGAGCCCACGTTAATCTATCGGGCCTTCATAAATGATTCAAACATCACGTTGCTTCTGAAAAACAAGATTTACATCCAGTTAGCTGATGAATTTTGACATTCAGGGCCTGCTGAATAAATGAAGAGAATGTGCTTCCAATGATCATTCGAATTTGACTTCAGGTAAACAAAAATGTAATTAATTATTGTCTATTTCTCACAATTAGTGAGAAACAAAAACCTGTTAAGTACATGTCGCCGCTTGTACTTTATTTACATATCAAGGTGAAATACTGTCGCATTATCTCAATAGATAATCCCAAAAATATGTATAGTTAAGGGTCCAGACTAAAAAACGTTGCGAAAAAAAATAATTAATTTAAACTCTGGTTTACGGTTCCTCTAAAATAATTAAAATCAACAAAGAACCATTGAAATGTTCGTTAACTAATTTAAAACTAAACGCCGAGCAAACCGAGCCGTCCTTTTCATCTCAAGCTCGGCGCTAGGATTTTGTCGGCACGTCGCGCCCCAGAATGAATCCCAACGAGAAATCTGTCTGTGCAATTTCCAATAACAGAAATCCGTGCTGTTTTCTATCTTACCTGTAAGTTTGGAGGGCAGTGATCAAGCAGTTCGAGCATGTGTCGTATGTTTTGAGCATCTTGTATAACAAAGTTGAGCTCCATGTCGAACTCGCCGCCCACGAGCTGCAACAAAAACATCAAGTTAAAACAGCAGAACACAAACGACAGGCTATATTGTCAAGATTTATATGAAACGTAGCTGCTTGATAAATCGTATCAATACAGCTGTAAAGTTAGCGGAAATTTACGCTGAAAGTGTCAAGTTCAGTGCTGCCGATAAAGTAGGGATGCAAATTAATTTTCAATTAATAAGTAGTGCTTCGAGCACCCGATGCAACAGGCTGGGAAATAATCGATAAGACTACGGAAAAGTGATTTATTTCAGGCTGTCCCGTAGATGTTCGATTACATCATCAATTTGAGTCCGGTAGGTGAGCTATTACAATATCAAAGGTGATGCGATTTTCACAAAGTAATGTGATTTTTTTATTTTTGAAATAATAAAATAATGGCCGTCCACTTCCGCGTTTTCTTGTTAAGGATCCGGTCTCACCAAATAATTTTACACTGCGATTCATAAATTCATTAAAAGATTTTTATGTCCTACCAACCTCCAGATTATTCCACGCAAACGGAAGGTATAACGTAGCATTTTACTCACAAGTGATACAATGTTAAAGGGGGCAGAATTACTATGGTTACACAATGGTAAGATATGAATTATTTTTTGACACGTCATTTTGACAATATAATTTTTTTAACGTTTTACAAGAAATTACATGTCGGGCATAAAACGTCGTATCTTAAACGTGACCGAAATGCCATTGTAAGCTCGTGTGTAGCACTCGTGGTATGGCACTCGTGATTCGGAGATCTCACTCGCTGACAATTCAATCAAGAATGTTTTTTGTTCAAGTGTAAAAGGCATTTTTCAATAATTAAAAAACTTAAACGTCAATTTTTGACACTTTAACATTGACATTAGCTATGATGTGCTGAATGTAAACCGCTTTTGTTTCATGGCAATCTTGCCCAGATTTTTATTTTAGACACCCGATACAAGTAACCTAACAATCTTATAACGTTAACTACTATGACATAACGGCTACAAGCCACTATTATGTATCACATCACTATATTAGACAAATTTAATCTGCCTAAAGCATGCATCTCACAAAAAGACAAAACATTTGGTACTGATGATTTTGCACCAACTTCATAAAAAAATCAGAATGGCCCTTCAAGCAGCAGAGTTATAATCGGAAAATTGTTGCCGAAAATCGTTCAACCAACAAAGCAACAAATAATACAGAAGGTAATACACACTCTAAAGAAACAAAGGCAAACAATTACACTCGTTGCCGCTAATTTAATAAAAGCATCATTTACGGAAAAAACAGTTCCTTTGAACTTGAGATGCTTGTGGTAGACAGTTATTTGCTTTCATGAGGCCAAAATTAGAGAACGGCTCAATAGCCCGATCTGTCTTTTGTATTTACAAGAAAGAGCTTAATTTGGGAGTGTAGAATTTAGAGGCACCATGGTAATAATATTATTAATACACTATTGAATTTTTGAAGTAACTAATACAATTATCTTTTGAAACAATTTGAACCCTTTTTACGATTCAATTAACAGGTCGTGTCCAAAGAATTGCATGCAACAGGCAACGAAATAATCGATAAGACTACCGCTGAAGGTGGTTAATGCACCGAATCCGGAGCATTATCGTGCAATAACCATTCCGGAAATTCGTTCGCAACAAGTCTTTCCCGGTGCCCCTAATTTCGTCAAACAATTCCCTCATTAAATGCAACCAGACGGTTGAACTTCCTACCTGTACACACGCAGTCGTCAAAGTTCGTCTATTATGCAAATTAAATCAAACAAAGTTGAAGTTCACAAACTTTAAATTATGCTGCAACTTTAATACGACAAGAGCGTCGCTAATTTGATACAGCAAGGAACCGGAACGGAGGTGTTCACAACAATGTAAACGATCCTAATAATTTCGCCATTTTATGACGTACGTGGGAGGAAAAACGAACCACTTCCCTACAAGCTGAATTCTAACTCCCGACGTTGCGAATGTTCTGCCATTCATCAGTCAGACGAGCTAACACAAAAGATGCCTACTGCAAGGATATTGTTGACAGGCGACGAGAAGTGAAGCTACATGACGACGACAATATCGCTTACAAAATAGACGATTTCCATATGACAAATGATTAGCATCATTAAATTAAATTAAATTCTTCCACAATGAACTGAGCAGAAGGCATGGATGAGTTCTTTTAACGTTACGTCTCCGTTTTCAGATGTTACAATTTAGAGGAAAGCATCGGATTCTAAAACTACAAGCTTAATGGTGAGGATTTAATGACTGAACGAAATTCCATAGTCGAAGCAAAATGACGGCTTCCTTCGAACACTAAAACTACTTACAAAGTTAGCACGGAGACACTGTAACCTAATGTTCTACACCGAACACACAAAAATGACAAAACACAAAAGAAAAAAAAAATCGGTCAATTCCATCTAGAACTATCAATTTGAAAGGCTGGAAGTCGAAAGGTCATAATGTACGGGGCATAAAAAAAACAAGAAGTTCCAATTCAAATCGTGACAGAAAACCAAAATAACAAAAAATTAGTTACTAAATTACGATTGCTTTACCAACAATTTTGTTCTGAATATTATCTAAGTAGAATTTCTACCTACTGAACACATTAAATTGTTCGAAATCAACTGTAATAATAAAAATTTAAAGGATTCATAATAGTAGATTATTTAATGGTGGTTATTATACACGAGAATGGAAATTAAAATACGAGCCACAGGCGAGTATTTTAACCATTCGAGTGTGCGAGTGAAATACCACGTTACAAGTATAATACGTCAATTATTAATCGGTTGTAGATAAAGAAATAAAGAAAGAATAAAACAAACCTTGTGAAAAACGTTGAGAAGAAATGTCAACACTTGCCAATATTCATTATTTCATGGCCAGTTAATAATAATTTACAGATTTTCCATAGTTACGATGTAGGTATATAAGCAAATATCCCTTTGACGACAGGGTATATTCATTTCGCTGTTTCGGCTGGCTCCAACAATGAACTTTGCCATAGGAACGATTTTTTTATGATTGTTAATAAACGTCAGAAAAAAGTTCCGTCAAAACTTCGCATTTTTTCGTTATATAATCGTAATGAATACCACTCGAACATTGAAAAAATTCTGATTAAACTATCCTCGTCATTCGACGTATTCCGAGAAATACATGACTTGAAAGTTTAATCGATATTTTCTATGCTCTTGTGATATTATAACTGAAAATCTGTTGGAGAAAATATGCGATGTGATTTGGTAATAAATACTTTATTTATAGAAAATTTATATTTTCAAGCCTTTCACCACAGATAGTTAGGAAAGTTTTTCAGCTCCTCTGAATCTTTCAGTTCCCAAAGACCTTTCAGATTCTCCAATTTTCTTTAAGCTTCTTCAAATCCTTCAGCTTTTCTCGACTTGTGAATCATCTAAATGTTCCAGGTGTTCTGTGTACCTTCAGAAGCTCCAAGTTCAACCTCTAGTTTCTCTTCTTTCGAATTTCAAGTCCTTTAGTTTAAATCCTCTATATCCTTAAAATCCTGTACATCCTCCAGACTCAACACATCCACATACTTTAAGTATTAGTACAGATGATGTAGTAGACATTCAAATTCTGTAATTTCAGAGATTTCCCAGTTTATTTAAATTTCTAGATTTGCTAAACTTTCTAGGCTTTCGTACTCAAATTAAAAAAAAACTCTACCGTCGTGTAGCAACAGGTCAAGTTTGGTACAATTTTAGAAGATCTAATTTGGAAGACATAAAAAGTAGTTGATTCTTCCACTAGAATATCGTATTGAGTTCTAGGGGTTCTAGTTCTAGTTCTCGGAAAAAAAATTGTTTGCGCAACATCTCACGAGCTGATTATTTACTTGCCCGAATATCTTGAGTCGTCTTCTGTTTTGCATCTCACTGCTGCCGTTCTCCGTAGACTTGCACAGGGAAAAGGGTAATAGCTGTGGTACACCCGGTAACCGAAACCATGCACTTGTTTTAAATGGATGATTTGAAAGTGTATGCTTCCGGCAAGCAAAAAATTACGCTTGCGCACTGTACAGGAATACATAGATGCTATTGGCGTGAAGTTTGGTTGGGACAAATTTGTCGAGGTTTATTAAAATAAGACGATGCGAGTATTTCGATGAAGAGGCTCAACTCATCGACGTTCTGAGACATCGGAACGCCGGAGAGACCTATAAGTTCTTGGGTATAGAGCAATGTGATATACCAAGTAGTAAAAGGTCTCTCTGCGGCAAAAAATCTACTCCGACGAATCTGGTCGTCAGAGCTTTCGGGGAAGAACAAGATTTTTGCCACAAATATGCTTGCCGTTCCAAGATTGTATCTTCCACGAAACCAGGAAAACGGAGGACTTTCGAGTTTGGAGTGTCTTCATAACAGAGTAATCTTAAGTATAGCCGGATGCAGATTTCCTACTGCGAGGAGTCAGGACAATAGCAATGCATATATTGGCAGTTTTGGCCTATATCCATCGCCACAATGCAGCATTGAGAGTGCTATACTTAGGACATTATTATGCGATAGATCAGAAAAAACGCGAGGCGGGCCGCTATAGTCTTTTCAGTCAGTTACAGGATGGGAGTGACGAGAAAACCTCCGAAAAAAAACTTCACAGGAGAGCCAGCCGCGCTGGGAATCGTACCCCGCATCCCGAATGACAAGTACCCGAATGATATTGTGTCCGTTGTGGAGAACGAAAGGTGCCGAATCTATTGCAACTATTCATTCACCTGGGATTCCTGTATTACCGAGATAAAAGTAAACATGTGGTAGAGAGGTTAAGTAGCGAAAAATAGAGAAATAGAAGGTGATATAAAGAAACAATTAGAGAAGATATTGAGAAAAGCGAGAAGAGGTATTAGAGAAAGGTAGGAAGAAAGAATTGGGCAGGGAAAAGGAGATATAGTCAGGAAAAAGAATAAATCGGCGAAGCCGGAAGATAACGACATCTAGGAGGCGCCACAGGAAGCGGATGAACAAAGACGATAGAAACCGCTCGCTCAGTCAGGGAAGCCTGGACTCTTACCTGGAGGAAAGGAAAAGAAAGAGAAAAGGGGAGGGTAGAACAGAAAAACAAGAAGAGAAGGAAGAGAATTTTTTCAAAAAAGTAAAAAGACGGCGAGGTCTCCTGGAGTAAAAAAAACACAGAAGACATCAGAGAAAGAGAAGGAAACGGACACAGAGGTGGAGAAAAAAATATTGGAGCTGTTGCAAGAGTTGAAGGAGGAGATGAATGAAATAAGACGAGAAAACAAGGAACTCAAGAGAGAGAGATACAGGCAGAGAGAAGAATTTAAAGAGAAGGAGAAGACATGGGAAGGAGAGAGAGTCTGGTGGAAGGAGAGAATGGAAATCGAAAAGAGAAGAAAGAGGAAGAACAACATCGTGATAACAGGATGGGACGGGGAAAGAAAAAGCCATGTAAAAAAAGAGGATGTAGAGAAGTTTTTGAAGGAAAATGTAGGGGACAGTAAAGTAAAAGATTGTTACAGGGTTAACAAGGATCAAGTATTGGTGGAGATGGAGGGATGGGGTGAGAAGGAAAGAATAATGAAGCACAAAGGAAAATTGAGGGAGAAGAGGGAAACAAAGGGGATATACATAGACAACGACCTCACAAAGAAAGAAAGAGATTTACAGAAGAAACTAAGAAGTATAGCGAAGGAAAAAAGGGAAGAAGGGAAAGAAGTAAGAGTGGGATACAGGAAATTAATAGTGGACGGAGAGCAATGGAGATCGAATGAAAAGAGAGAGAGAGTCTAGAGGTTTTCCAATAAGAAGAAGAAGGGGAGGAGGGAAAAAGGGGGACAACGGCAAAGTAAAAAGGACAATGAAACGGGAAAAAAGAAACAAAGAAGGAAGTAGGAGGGAAACTAAGGAAGGAAGGGGGAAAGCAAAGAAGGTAACGAGAAAAACAGGGGTGAGGGCACTATTTTGGAATATAGCGGGACTAGGGAAAAAAGAAGAAGATTTTTGGGACTATGTGAAGGAGTTCGATATTGTTGGATTAACAGAAACATGGTCAGAAAGCTGGGAAAAAAATAGAAAAACTGTTACCAAAGGAGTTCAAGTGGGAATGGCAAGGGGCGAGAAGGGGAAAGAAACAAGGAAGAGCAGCAGGGGGAATAATAACAGGGGTAAAAAAAGGAATAAAAGAGAATACTAAAAAGAAGGGAGAAGAGGAAGGTCACATGGTGAGAAGAGTTAAAATAGACAGTAAATGGTGGAAAATAGTGACAGTGTACAGCAAACAGATGAAAGAAACAATAAGCAAGATAGAAGAAACATTAAAAGACAACAGGAAAGAATGTCGACTTCTGGGAGGGGATTTTAACGGGAGAATAAGGGAAAGAGGAGCCAGGGATTGGGAAGAAGAGAAAGGAGAGGGAAAAAGAAAATCCAAAGACAAGAAAGAAAACGCCGAAGGGAAGAAGTTGATGGATTGGATAGAAGAAAAAGGATGGGAAGTGCTGAATGGAAATAAACAAGGGGACGAAGAAGGAGAATGGACCTACATAGGCGGTAGAGGAAAGACGGTGATAGACTACGGAATAGTAAACGAAGAAGCATGGGAAGAAGTTGAAGAATTCAGAATAGGGGAAAGAGTAGAGTCAGACCATCTGCCTATAGAGATAAGTATAGGAAGGGGGAGAGAGAAGAGAGGAGAAGAAAAAAATATAGAGGAAAGGCGGAAGGTCTTAATTAAAGTATGGGACGAGCAAGGGGTGGAAGAGTATAAGAGAAGACTGGAAAAAGCCAGATTTAAAGCACAAGAAGTAGGGAAAATGGAGAAAGAATTGGTAGAAATATTGGAAAAAGCAGCGACAAAAAGAGAAATAACAGTAAGAGGTGGAGGAACAAAAAGAAAGAGTAAATGGTGAGACAAAGAATGTGAGCAACGTAAAAAGAAAGCAATAAAAGAACTAAGAAAGTGGAGAAAGACTAAAGGAAACAGAAGTGGCTTTTTAGAAGCGAAAAGAAGATACAGAGAGACATGCAGGGAAAGGAGAAGAGGAAAAAAAACGGAAATAGAGACGAAGAGAAACCGAGGAGAAGCTGAAGGAGAAGAAATTACAATGGAAGAGGTGGAGAGGAATGTGAAGAAACTGAGGAAAGGGAAGGCACCAGGGAGGGATAGAATTCAGAATAAGTCGTGGCTGTATGGGACGAGAAGAGTGCTAGAGAGGCTGGTGGAGGTAATGAATGGGGTGTGGAGAGGAGAAGGATTCCCGGTAGGGTGGAGAAAGGGGGTAATTTACCCCATTTACAGAAAAGGGGAGAAAAATAAAGTAGAAAATTACCAAAGGGATAACTCTCCTAAACACAGGGTACAAGTTGTATGCATCAATTCTGAATGAAAGGATGAGCAGAGAGATAGAGGAAAAGGGAGCATTACCAGACAGCCAAGCAGGATTTAGAGAGGGGAGTAGAACTATGGATAATGTATACATCCTGGACCATTTGACGAAGAGTGAGTTAAAGAAGAAAGGGGGGAGGGTGTATGCATTATTCGTAGACTTCAAGGCGGCTTTTGACAAGGTGGACAGAGAGAGGATGTTTGAGTGCCTGAGGGAGAAAGGGGTAAATCAATGGCTGGTAAGAAAGGTGGAGGAGATATATGAGAAGGCAAAAAGTAAAGTAAAGGTAGGGGAGAGGGAAAATGAATGGTTTGTGACAACAAAGGGAGTGAGGCAAGGGTGCCCGCTCGGCCCCTTGTTGTTCACGTTGTATGTGGCAGATATGGACGGAATGTTAGAGAGAGCACAAGCGGGAGGGTGTGTGGTAGGTAGAAAAAAAGTGTGGAGCCTGGCGTTTGCGGATGATGTGGTAATGGTGGCAAAGAGTGAAAGAGAAATGAAGGAAATGATAAAGAGTTTAGGAAAATATGTAAAGAAGAAAAGACTAGAAGTGAATGTAGAGAAAACAAAAATGCTGGTGTTCAATAAGAGAAAGAGGAAGAACGAAGAGAGTGATTGGAGGTGGGAGGGAGAAGTAATAGAACAAGTAAAAGAATTCAAATACTTGGGGTATGTGTTCAATGAAACAGCCACAGATAAGGCACATATTAGAGAACTGGCAAGAAAAGCGTACAAGGATGTGTATGGGGAATAGAAGAGAGAAGGTGGGGAGGCGATTTTAAGAAGAGAATGATGATGTTTGAAAGTCTGATTGAAAGCGTGTTGTTGTACGGAGCAGAGATCTGGGGATGGAAAAAACAAGAGGGGATAGAAAGGGTGCAAGAGAAATATCTGAGGTGGGTACTAGGAGTGGAGAGAGAAACGCCAGGGTACATAGTGAGAGAAGAATGCAAGAGGAATAGGTTGATAGTGAAAGCGGGAAAAAGAGCGGTCAAGTTCGAAGACAGGATGGAAGGGAGGAAAGAATGTAGGATACTAAAGGAGTGCTGGAGAGAAAAAAAAGAAGAATTCAGAGGAGTATGAGAGGGAGAATTACTACAGGAGGAATGGGTATGCAAGCAAAGAAATAGATAGACTGAGAGAAAGAGGCGTGTGGATGAATGTAGAACTAAGTGAAAGAGATAAGGATACGGATAGACAAGAGAGGAGAGAAAGAATTAGAGAATCCAGATACAACGGGAAGTACGGAAGATGCATGATCGAGGAAGTACCGAAGTATTTGGGGAGGGAGAGCGAGATAGAAAGAAAGATAATGGCGAGGTTTAGGTGCGGAAATGAAGAGAGGGAAAATAAGTATTGGGCAGAAGATGGAGGAAGAATGTGTAGAATGTGCTATGAAGAAAGAGAGACGCTTGAGCATATGTGGAACGAGTGCAGTAAGATGAAACAAAGAGAGAGGAAAGAAAGAGAGGAAATACTGAATGTTGATGGAAGGGAAATTAAATGGATGAAAGAGGTATGGAAGAGGAGGGCGAAGGGAGAAGAGGAAAGGGGAGGGGAAAAGAAATAGAGAATTTTATTTAGGTTTTTTTTATAGGAATCAGAAAGCCCGTAGGGCAAATAAAGATTTATCGTAAACTATTCATTCACCACCGTCAGACAGATAACAGCAAACAAGCCTAACGTAGTTGTATTTGAGTGCCCCTCCAAGTAAATATTTGTTATCGAATCTTCGGCTCCTGCTGAAAATAACATAGCGGGCAAAATATCAAGAACTTGACGGTACTCAAGTTATATAGTGAAGCTGATCGCTTTGGTAATTGGGTGCAAGTTACAGAAATTCGAGTTAGAGAGGCTAAAATTTAAGTAAGACACTTTCGAGTTATAGGCGTTCCAGGTAATGGAAACATCTCAAAATTCGCTTGATCTCTTCTAGACGGAATCAATTTTTAATATTTCGTATCACAGTTTGAGAATTCTGATCCGCTTCAAATCTACTTAGGACTATGTCACAACAGTTATTGTTGAATTTAAAGAAAGTCAACTATCCTGAGATTTATCCAATGAAGCGACATGAGTCGTGATGTTCTATAAAACCCCGAGAACTTCAAAGTTAGAACGACGCTAATCAGTACTTGAATTATATGAAAACGAACTGAGTAGAAAACCTGCTTCTTTCGATTGTTGGAGACTGTAAATCTCCACAAAGGAAATTAATTTATTTCCTGGCTCTTGACTTGTATCCTTTTACGCGCCATTATTAATGAGCGAGGGTTGTGCATTTTCCCCTTCGTTCCAGAATTCTAACCACAGGAACCAGGACTTACCGTTATCATAATCAGACCGCACCGACTCGTAAATAGGCACGTTTAACATTCTGCGGACAAATCGCGGCAAGAAAATTAGAGTGGTCTTCAGAGAAATACGAGAGCGACGCAACTTGAGTTGAAGGACTGCGGAAAAAATTGTGGAGTATAATTTCCAAGCTCCAGACAGCAAACATTGCCGCCAGAATATTAAATAAAGGGAGTGGCCCACAACATAATAAAAGAGTAAATGAACAATTGCTCCTTAGTTTCTAACTAGAGTATGCTACATTATGTATATTTAAATTGCAGATTTGGAATAATTTAAAGCTTCATCTTGTATTCATTAAAAGCATTTTGTATGTCTTGAGAAAACTGTTTTCTACTGATGATGAAAATAATACTGGTACATGCTTGTGAATAAGCGGATCAGAAATTTAGTTTTAGCACTATTCTCTGCATCTGCTATTACAAAATTGTAAAAAGTTAAGCCTGTATGTTTTTTTTTGTTATCAATCGTCAAGAGTTATTACGGATAGTTGGAACGTAAATTTGTAAGGCAAATCTGAACGAAAAAATTGCAGATCTCAAATTTAAACTTTACCATCCAGAATTAATCAATTTGGACTTAATATTGGCACATATGTCGGAATTCTCTTAATTGTAGCTTTCGATGGAAAATATTTTAAATAAAATTTTCTTTACATTTCTAAAAACACCAGAATACCTTGTTTTACTTATTAAAACGAGGGAAACGTGTTTGTATACTACAATGAACATCTAATTAAATTTATCCGCTATAGACCTGCATTATTAAGCTGTAAAAGCAAGAGTCGAATACAGGAGAATTCAATTATGTAACGGTAACACAATATACACTACAAGATTAAATAGGTAGTTTAACTATTAATATTGCTCCCAGCTACCTTTCAGGTTTAACGGTTCAATCCAACGAAGAACTAAAATCGAAACATGTCGAAAGCAAATTAAAAATTGATGTTTTATTAAAAAGTCCACAATGCACAGCTTTAAACACAATTTAAATTTAAATTGTCGTCGAATGAGGCCGCGTGACCATGTAATCATCATAATTGACGCTGATGGAAAATATTTTCAATTATGTATAATATTATGTGACACACCTTTAGACAAAATGTATAATAGTTTATCTAAAAATCAATACAAAAAAACATAAAAAATTTAATTTCTCTATCGAGTGGCAATGGCAATCCAATTTTGCACTTAATTTTGTATGACCATTGCCATTTCAAACAATATCGTAATATATGTGTATAAAAAAAATTGAGCTATAAATGCGATACATCTGGTCGCCTGCGCATAAAAAAATTATGTACTTAAATGGAGAATTTTGACATTAGCCTACTGGATGGAAGTTTGGAGTGCGTTTTAAAAAAGTACGTCACGATCGAGTAATAGAATTTTCGCTCCCCGGAGCTGTCTTTTTTCTAGGAAATCCGTATTTCTGCCCGATCAGAGATCATTGCCGGTTATCAAAGCTCTTCCGGTTCTCTCGCTTACACCTCCGCAATCCTGCTTCCGGTATTAAAATTTAACGGCTGAGGGATGAAGGAGTTCGGTAGGAAATTGCACCTGCCAGGATTGCTTTGTCGGTCCATCGATGAAACAAAAGTGGAAAGCCGGGATAAAACCGTCGTTTCTCTCTACATCTCTTTACATGAACCTCTTCTTAAATATTTGCCAACAGAATATCTCGGTTTCGGTCCGCTGTTTGGTCGTTTGGCCTTTACGCCCACTTTAAACAGAAAGGGAAAAAATTCAGTTCTGAGCACAGCAGAGGTTCGCGCAGACTTAATTTATGACTGGCGGTAATATCTCCTCTCGGAAGAGAACAGCAATGTTATTCTCTCGTTTAATTATATCGAGCTAGTCATACTTTAATTACGTTCAGGCCAAATTTAATAACGCCACGGCTAGGGTTTATTGAAGCGTGGTCCTTCTATAATTTTCTGTAGATAACGGACAACTGGGAGAAGCATTGATAAGGGTTTAGCGTAGTATGGAAAAAGTTAATGCATTTCAAAAGTGCTTTTCTTTGTTGAGCGTAATCTCCTTTTAAGTGTATAAACTGGGTAAATAAATTCAGCGCCTTGACAATATACTGTCTTAATAAAAGCGATTAATCAAGACTATTAAGCAACATCATTAAGTGAAAATGAATATTACTAAGAGCTTATTGTGAACTCATTTTTAATATAAAGGTGTGAAAAAATTTGGACATTATTTACTAAATGTTGTTGAAGTCGACCAAGGTAGCATAAAACTTTAATAAACCGCAAATCCCCATCTGTTTAAAAAACTTCTGTTATCACCCTCGTACGCCTCAAAGTTTATAAGGCGAATGCGGTAATCTGTCCCCGAAACCAGACTACTCCCAAGTAATTAGCCGCCACTATTCCGGACATGCCACGTATATTATGTCCTACGATTCCTGAGCAGATCAAACGGAGGATGAACGAATACTGTGTACTGTCATAAATCGATCAGAAGAGCCCGCAAGTGAAGTTCGAAGCCACTTTGGAACTTAACTCATCCGAAATCCATTCGGTTCATGAAATAACAGCAGCAAGTTAGCTGTAAGACAACGTTAGTATTAGTTCCATCCAAGTTCAATTTAAGTTTTGTACCAGTCACTTAGCATACTGCTACATAGTAAATGTATCGAATTAGTGGAACCTTTAGTGAATATAACGCCAAGCCCAAATCCTGCAACAGCTTTCAATGCCATGTCTTGACGAAGACGTGTTGTAACTGTTTTAATGGAATTAGCAAACACTGATGGGGACGAAATTGTTCTTAAATCGTCCCACATTCCAGCTTTCGTTGCCTTTGTCTCGTCGTGAATAGCTCACACGCAATAAAACTATTTTTGTCACTTCTGATTTCAAAAAAAAAAAAACAAACATAATCAAAATCTGTCAAGATGTCAATTTTGAAATGTGCCAATTATTCAGTGCTGCCAATCCAGTTTTTGCTTCAAGTCACGTCTAAAATCTATCCGTTTTTAAGCCTTTAAGGCCAAAGCCGACAACATTTAATAGCCCAGTATGCGAGAGAGAGACAAAATATAGGAAAAGTTTTCCTCAATTTTTGAGGAAATGGCTAATCCTATTACAATTCTGAATACGGAGTTCAATAGAGAAGGGTAATCTGCAGGGAGCTAGTTTTTCATATTTTGGTTATTGATAAAAGAAAGAAAAATAACTGCAAGAAAAGCACTTTTTAAAATCAATTTGAAAAAATGAAGGTATACATTTTGTAGAGCTCCAAAAATAAGTAATGTTTACCTTTTACAAATTGAAAAACCGACAAGGGAAACCCTTCTAAAACATGATTATGTGATTTTTTTTAAACAGCGTCACCCGATCATAACACATAATTTTGGTTGATTCTTTTTTGTTTTGCTCGCTCTGCTCCCGTCATGGAAATAACTCGATTGAATGTTTTCAATTGAAAAAAAATAAATAAATAAATAAAACGGGAAATTCTAGAAAAAATCTGAAAAGACGCATCTCAGCCTAAATTATTACATTTGCTTTTACTTTTGTGTTATATTATCCACTTCATTATTTAAAATAAAAAATAAATAAAAAAATCTGGATTACGTTTCCTGTAAGAGAACACAGTTTCCTCCCGGCCGATAGTATTTTCGGTCGTGTGGAAAAATGTTCGAAAGGAATCGATTACAAATAAGGAAAACTACATCAACATATACAAGCAATTTGATTTAGTGAAGGAACTGGGAACCCATTGGAACCTGAAATACATAAAAATCTTTGGAGAATGACTTAAAGAAAATAGTTGTAATATCCGATTGCAAGAGAATTAACCTATCCAAGTATACCTAAAACAAAGAAAACAAGTATACCTACTGGCAAAGAGAAGTGTTTTGAAAACTTTAGATACGAAAGTGAATTTAAGGTATCGAAGAGTATTCTGAACAGAGGCAAAACAGGCAATAATCGTTCTGCAAAGGAAGTGGAACTGAGGCATTCTATTCCTAACAAAACTAAAACTTTTACAACAAGAATAATTTGGAAGCATCTGAGTCGAAGGCGGATAATCTGTGTTGGTACAAAAATATCTTGTTTCCAGATCCATATAACCTCGAGCAGATTCAAGAGGAAGATCTTCCTGGTGATGAACCAGTTCATGACATTGCTGAGCAATGTAATTGTTTAGACGTTGATTGTGGTCTTCATATCTAAACACTTTTACTCGTATATGCGTATGGTTCTATATTATGCTATTCTAACACCGCTTTTTCAATGTATTAATTTTTAAGTTCAAGAAATAAAATTTCATTAAAAATTCGCAGTTCTTATAAAGCACTGAACCACACACCAAAAGGTAAAGAAAATAAGCAACAAACCGGGTTAAATCCATGTACCGTTTGACCCGAGGTTTGACCCAAATGTGCCAAAATGAGTTAAATTCAATGCTTTTTTGACCATAACTTTGAAAATATGTATTATTTTTTCTTGAAACTGCAACCCAAGGATCTAGTGCCAATATCCGTAATAATATGCAATACGTGTTTTTTTTTTAAGTTAAACGGCCTTTGAGTGGCAACATTTTGTGGATTACAGAATTTAAAAAAGTTTGCCCGTTTTTGCTAAATCGCTCCTCAATTGTAAAATAATAGTCCAAGCAAATTAAACGAAAAAACGGCGGAATAGAATAACTAATTTATAAAATATTGAAATTTTGGTTATGAACTCCCAACAGGGACCCAAATAAAGATCCGAAGAGTTTCCACTCCCCCGGGGGAGCTTCATTCCCTCTTGCCCAAAAAAACGCCCCCGAGCGTGACCTCATGAAGCTTTTATGCATTTTTCTGGTAAACGGTAACTCCGACGAGAAAATGTTTTGGGATTTATGTTCTGCATTCAATTCTGCATGAAGCAACGCTCATAAATGACGTTGGAAAATGTTTAGTTCTCAGCGCGAAGGCAAAAATTAGTCCACCATTAGACCAATAACAATTTATTGCAAATGTTTTATTCAATATGGACCTTATACAGAAAAATTCTACAATTTTGTTTCTATACATTTTTGCTCCCACCAATGGCTTTCGAAATAATAGCGTCGCAAAAATCGTGAGTTGTCTTCGCGCTGAAAACTATACTCATATTCCTAATTTTTGTTTTCTAAATGTCACTTCGTTAATGCTGTGTTCGGATTCTATTTGAAAAAATTCTCTTATATTTAGAATTTATAAGAAAGTCCTCGGGGGCTGCGGAAAATTCTGAATATGGATACCCATCCAATCCCACACTTTTTCGATGGGCAATAAATCTGGCGACCCAGGTGGCCAAGCTCCTCTTCTAAAAACCTTATAGAGGTTCGCGCAATATAAAGGCGGGCGTTATATTGCTGGAAAACACCATATTCAATTTCCCCTTACATAAGGAAGAACAACGGACCTTAACACAACGCGCGGATGTCATTGTGCCACGGATTAAGACTAGAGGAGAATTGCTACCAAAAGCAATAGCTCCCCAAACCATAAGTTCGATGGTACGGTGGACGTGATGCTCAACAACAAACTCGAGATGACGCCGTTCTCCTCGTCGTCCCCTGACTCGCCCTCTACCACCCTGACCCCCAAACAGAATGCAGATTCGTCAGAAAAGGCGAAGTGATGCCATTCATTGCCCCAGTTTCTGCGTTCATTGCTCCAGTCCAGACGCTGACGACAGTGTTGAGGTGTTATGGGGCGGCCGAGACGCCGACGGTAAGAAGTTAGGCCCATTGAACGTGTGGTAAACGGTGCCAATCCGAATGGGCTTTCCTATTGCTGCAGACCAAGCATCAGTAACTGACCGAGTAGACCTCCGTCTTTCTCTTAGGGCCATTAATTGAAGAAGACGATCTTGCCATTGGGTAGTTCTTCTGGAAGCTCCTGTGCCTCTAGCTGGCTGTGTTTGCCCTCCATCAGACCACACTTGAAATGCTGCCATCACGGTAGCCACACTGCGCCCCAGTGGTGCAGCGATTGCACGGTACGAAGCACCACGCTATATAATAATGTCTATCAATTTCTCAATTTCTTTTTCAACTGTTGAAAACGTAATTCTTAAAAAAAAATGCAAACATTGTCCCAAGCATATGAAACTTTAATCGTTTGTTATGAACGATGCCCCCAATATTTAACTAAAATATCATTTTAATAAAATAATTTTTTCGTGTGTTCGGATTTCACTTGCCAGTATATTTATTTTGTAGTGAAGAAGAATTTGTAATTGAAAAATCCAGGAAATGATCCATACATTCAGACGATCACAGGTAGATATATTGTAAATGGCCGCCACTTTCTGAAGGAATTGCGAACGTTGAAACACCATCGCAGGTCCTGCTTGAAAAGCAGTGATGGCTACTTTCAGCTCGTTGGTAGTTCATCTAAAGCGCTTGTATAGAAATTGAAATTAAAGGTGCCCTTTCTGCATAATATTTTTTTTCATATTCAAGGCCAGCTTCGTATCACTGGACGTTCATATTCATATTCGTTCTGTGGACGAAAAAAGATTTTCATATAGAACGCATTCCAAGAAAATTTTTGGAAAGATAAAATGGAGGTTAAGCTGACAATTTTTTTTTAAATGTTTTACTTCCTGAAATTATAGATGCTCGCGTTTGTAGAAATATGCCTATACGTGAGCCATCTGTATTGAAACAATAAATGAAGGGCAGATTATATGCAAAGCGAAAATATTTTATTTTTTGCATGTTTTCTGCAGGCTGTCAGCGAAAATTCTCCACTTGAATTCGCTTGAGTAACAAAAATTTTTGCAAAAAAATTGTTATCTGTAGGGGGACTACTACTTCTAACTAAAGTACCTCCTCCGCACTGACTCCCACCCTTAAATTTTAAATAGGGAAAGTGGGGCATGCGACATATCATTGAAAAGATCTTTTGATTCTCTACATATTCAGTGGTGTATTTTTCGCTTCTTGTGGGATAAAAGACATTTTTCCTTGAAGATATATTCGGAATATCAATTTTGCTCAAATTTACCGGATAAATGGCATTTTTGTTTTTGTTTTTTGTTTTTGAGTCAGGGGAAAATAATTGAAGAAAATATTTGTAAGTGGAGTAAATTAAAGTGGACAATTTTCGTTGAGACAGCGTCTATAAGTATACTCAATTATGTGGACGAATTACATTGATTACAGTTAATTAACACTAATTGTCTGATTGCACATTTGGCTATACGCATGCATATTTCATCAAAAGTTGCATATTATTGCATATGTAAGTCATATAATTTTTTTCTTATATGTATTGTTTTTTATTTCTGGAAAAACATACCGAAAAACCACAAAATAATTTTTGCTAGTCACAGATCTGCTCCATCTGCTTTCCCAAATGCAGAAATTTCCAAATCTTATTATTTTATTCATTGCCAATGGGACGCGGGTGGTTCCTAGTAAATCATCGTAAATAATATCGTAAAAATAAGATAAATAAAAATAGGGTACTTTATTTTCTCATTTGGTTTTCAAAATAAATTTTATCAATCATTGCCTGCTGGTACTGTCGCAACAGCGTGTCTAATAGTAAGAGTTGCTGTCTTCTGAATATTATACTTATTTTACTTATGTTGTCAGACGCTGCATCCTACGTGATAAAACCAGTTCAAAATCTGTTTATTTTAATTGTAACATTATTCATACAACCGCTGTTTGAAATCGTGGATTTTCCTTTTCTGAAAGGCAAAACAATAATTATATAAAAAAAGCAATTGTTATATTTTGAATGTACAATAAGATCAGATTTTGGTGAAAACTCTATCGCCGACTGGATTTATGAGGTCACCTTATCCCATCCCTATCAAAGGATGTCATTGTTGTTACGATGCGTCAAAGACTTTGTTTCAAACACGTTTTCGGACGCCGTTTGTCGTCCGATTTTAGATCTAAAAAAAGTGTTGGTTTTCATTGAAACAGCTCTAATAAACGTATACCTTAGATTTTCGAATTCCTCAAACCATCACCAAAAGAAAAAGAAAAAAATGTTAATTCTTTTTAGAAATTGAAAAAGTGAAAACTAGCTCCCTGTAATTTGTAATTCTTAACACAAATCCGCCGTCGGATCTTCAAAAAATTCTATAACTTCGTTTAAAAACTGGAAACACTTTTGGCCTGCTTGGCCCGTCATCTATTGATTTTGAATCATATTAAGGATTTGCTCTTAAGATAATCATTATAAAGTGCGAGCAACAAATAACAGCGGAAAACCCTTTCATTTCTTGCGCACAAAAAATTGAACAGGATCTAAAGTAACGACTGTTCGGTGGATAAATTATTGCACTGGCACAAATGGATTTTCCTCATAGATTACAAACGTCTAAAGCTGAAATCCCAAGGAATAAGGATCTCGGAGAAAGCTGAACACATTTCTTATATGTCAATTCACAAAGCAGTAGGTAAAATAGATGATCAAATTCAACAAACAAATAAGTTCAAAGCCCTTATTACATAAAATAAACACTAAAAACATCGTGGTACTGCGTGAAACTTAAAATTTTTATTTCCGGCTACTTCCGCGTCCAATTTGTCCAAGTTGCAAATATTCACGTTTCAGTACACCTTCTTTTCCATTACATCAGTCGACTGACGCTCTGCTTTCATTCAATTGAGAAAAAAAGGTTGATAAATCTCAATAAGGCTAACTAATGGAGGACCGCTCGCCGTTTCCTTTTTGGAGATGTGAAATTACCTACGAACGGTACCGCTGTAAATAAAATTTACCACAATTATTTTAGGGACGGAATAACGCAGTAAATTGAATTTAGATCAAAACCGACTCACAGTACACCACAGGTCAGCTTTAAAAACTATTTTAAATTTATTAATAAAGATTTTTGTTACAAGGGGAATTCCAAAAATTGGGAGTAGCTTATATCTTTGACACATGGTAATTCACTACGTCCGTGGCTCGTGGACAGCTGGCGAGCAAGGCTTTGTGGCTCGTGCAGTGTAACCACAGCTTAACGTCAACATTACTGACTAACAACACCAACAAATAAACGAACGTGGTATAAATTCCGTACCGTCAATGTTATGCCTGAATTCCGTCTCATAGCCGCTTAAGAACAGATGTCAGAACAGGGCAACACTTTGATAAGTTGTTTACATGCGACAAGTATAAATTTGCACCTCCACTGTATATCCCAATGGCGCCCTATATGACGCAATCCGGGCTTTTGTGTACGCCACTCCACACCCATCTACAAATTACATAACTACGTTACAAAACGTGTTATTAAAGTACAGCTTCTAAATCATATTAATACGACGGTTCAGCGAGCGGATTACATGCTGATTCCAACTACAAAATATACATCATCCGATTAAAACGAGACAGACGGATATGCACACGCCCGTCTCGCGGGTTTTGATTAAATTCTTCAAATTATGGCAGGCTTTAGATTTGCGGCGACGAGTTTTTTAGAATATTGCCTCAACAATCTTCCGTCTCGAATTGCGACGTAAAATCCGGCAGGAATAGCCGAGTTTACACCGCCCCGAATTGCATGTCGCACGAAAATCCAAAAACATTCCGCTCCGCTTAAAAAAGTTTTAAATCTAGGATTCAAATTAAGCTCCATCTGGTTAAAATATCCTCTTCCTCGAGCACGCCCTTAATGTGTCTCCATTATTAAAACATTTGAGTATGCTTTTCTGTTGTTTCGTTTGGTAAAAGCACTTCCGCCCGTTTTTCCTCTATTTAATCTTCTTATTCGTGTATGGGTATTTACCCGCGTCTATTGTTGCTTCCCATTGTCTTGCTTTGAAGTTTAAATCTTCGGAGAGTAGGTCTCGTCTAATGCACTGGAAAGTGTTGAGCAGTCTTAAGAAAAAAGTGCTATAGTGTGACGTCCCGACTGAAATCTTGTAACAAATACATCATGATAATGCAAATGCTCCATATAACACAAATTTTGATGACTCTTATTGCGGGGGTTATAAAAAATACAATAGCAAAGAAATCGAGCTAAAAGAGAAAACTTTAGTTCATTAATTTCCAGACTGAATGCGGTCACATCAAAATGATGTACGTATTATGACAAGTTGGAACCTGCAAAATCGGCTTTTTGATGATTAATTCCGTTAATGGGTGACGAATTTTCCAGGTGCTAGCAATCCATCACTTCGCCCCATCGAAAACAAACCCGTTCAATATTCTAGTCCCCTCGGACGCTGTTTTGAACTTCTAATTATCCCCAGAAAATTTAATAAAAACGCAGAAAACAACGCTCGCATTTATTTGAGGAGATGTGTTCGGTATTAGATTGTAAGATATACACTAAGACACTAAGATCGTTCTAATCACCATCAAGAATCAACCGAGATGATTGCTTTCCATTGATCCACCCTCTTGCTTTTATTACGGGTCATCCAATTTTCACCCGCAATTATTACATAAGAGGCTAAAAGAAGATCTCTAGTGCTGTCTCAGATACGTGAAACAGATCAGACGGATCCTATATTATGAATACGTCGAATTCCGTGTCCCCGGGCTATGCATATAAAATGGACCGTCAACTAAAAAGAATTGAATTTTCCCTAAAAGTTGACCGCAACATCTCAAAATCCATTTTTATACTTTCATTTTATCTTCTAATATAAAACTGTAGGAATTTCAATTTTTAGCCACAGGCATATCTTTCTATTCCCTCACAACTTGGATCCATCAGAAAATAATCCACATTTAAAGATTGCCTTCAAACTGCCGGCAAAAGCAAATAGAAATCTTTGTAGGAACACGAAACTTATTTTTTCGTCTAACCTCCAAATAGCAGACATCATTTGACATTACTCGACTGTTATGAGTAAACCTTGCAGGATCTAGTGCCCCAAAGTTTAAAATACAATAAATTATAGAATAACTAGCTGACCCGGCGAACTTTGTACCGCCTCAGAATCAATAAATGTTGTGTTAAGTTATTAGCTGAATTAATTTTTTTATCAAAGGATAATGCACACGCCATTTACAACGCAATGCGCATTTTTGTTTCTGTCATGTATCAGAGGAGGATACATACGGATTCCATACAAAATGTATGAGAGCATTTTCTTCGTTAATTTTTCCGATGTTTTAATAGATATACGCCCCCGAACATTCTCGAAATATCATCATGTTTTTTTACTCCTTAAGAATCGATTTTCTTTTTTAAAGCCCGGTACGACAAATTTTGGTGGCCGGCGTCATTTGTTATTGTCGTTTCCATGTACCATGGAGGTTTCCCTGGGCCCCCCTGTCTCCAGGGGGGGGGCTATACCAGGGGGGCTTTGTTATTGCCGTTGCCCTGTAGCAAGCTCCCAGTCCCCTGTAATTTTTAGTTATTCTGCTATTCGGGGCGGAGACAAATCCAACATATCAAAGATCATAAAAATCGATCCAGCCGTTCTTGAGTTATAAAACCCAAGCCCCCCCCCCCCCCCATGTCCATGTTTCAATAGTTATTCTAATTATTATTATTCGCGCTTATTATGCTATTCGTTTTTATAAATTTATGGTTTTCAGACCAAGTAAGTTTAAGACCCACTAGCGAATTATAAATGACTTAAGTTATGGCTGATTTATATGCAAGCATTGAATAAAATATAACTACAAATCTCCCCACGAGTCTTCTTGACAGTAAACCCATCTTAAAGCTCTATTCGAATAATTGTCACAGCGTAAAATGAAACGTGTATTAAGTACATACTTTTAATGCTCATTAAATTCAAGTCAAATCTAAATTCTAGTGTCAATCTAAAATTCTGTGCCTGATGCAGATATAAAATGGTGGATGCGCCGCTTCATACATATTATATTATGCTCAACTATCCTACTGACGACATTCGAATTGGGCTCACAGTGGGCGGACCACGTTCGCATCTAAGATTTTCCCAACAAACTATCAGCTCCCAAGGAAAGTTATGAACACATTTCTGTTGAACTCTCCTTCTGTAGCAACGTAATCAACTAGTCATCTCCATAGCGCATTAAATCCACCCACTGTAATTGAATGGGAGCGGTCGAATTGGTCGTGTCCATTATCGGAAGCTGCGGATAATTTAATGTAATCCTGGACATCATTAATGCTTGGAGTGACCGGTAACTACAGCAGTTGAAGCCACCGCTACTTGATGAGGAGCTCCGAAGGGCAGTCAACTGCCGCCCCCAACCGCGGTTTAATCATGCGGACGATGCAATTAAGAGACGAAGGCGACGACGGTCCTCATCAACGTTGCGAATGGTAATGTACAAACCCCTCGAATTTGCAAGCTGGTTCGAAAAATTTGTCGCGCTTCCATCGCAGGGTCAAAAGGTAAGTGTAAATTAGTAATTGGAAACTGATGGCCTATGCTGACCACAGAGGATAGTGGTTCAAGACGGCTGACCTCTTACATTCGTTCCGACTGTAAGTATCGAATGTAGTAGATATTCTCAAATTCCCGCTAAAATTGCATTTTTGCTAATGTTCCGGGAATTAAATCTAGTTCCTTCCGTTACGTCAAAAAACTGTGTTCAGAATTAATTATTAATTAATTAAATTTAAACAAATGCAAGAATAATAGTCACGTGGTGGAATACAGCAAAAAGAATGTTCTAGCAATCTTTGGCTATAAATTGGGCTTCCAGAGCGCTAATACTAAATTTTCCAACAATGCTAAATTTAATTTTAGATTTTAGAGAAAAATTTCGTATAGCTGTTACTCTAGTTTGTTTGACACAAATTTGAGTCACTATAGACCCGAAAATCACTTTTTTGGAGCCAAACAAAGTAATACAGAAGACTAAAATAAATTTTATAAGATTTTGAATCAATAAAAAGAATTACGAGTATATTAAATTTATGGCGTAACGACTATTTACCACTTTTAAAGCAACCAACTCATAGGATAATAAATAAAAAAAAATTGGAGTGTGCACGACTGAAGTAAAACTTCAGTTCGCCATTGTGAAAGTGCTAAGTGTTCTTAATTTATGTAAGTTTATAAATGGAGCTAGAGAATCCTGAATTAATACTGTCTGTAGCATTGGATAATGCATGTTTCAGTTTGTCGTCAGCGAAAAGTCGGCAATCATGTGTAGCGATTAAGATAAGTAGCGCAATTGCATACAAACCTGACACAAGCAAATAGGTGTATTGAGAGAAGTGCGGATCCACAAGGTTGTAGGTATAAGACGCGGGTTCGAATGCCGCTAAGGCAAAAAAAATCTATAAATTAATTATTGTAAAATCGTTCGCCTCGCCCGATCAAACTTTTCTAAACGCTCTCGTCAGGCACTCACCAGCTTACTCCCCAAGTCAAGTGTCCGTAAAGAAGTTTTACTTCAAAAATTAGCTACTGTTGTGCTTGTGGCGTAATTTTAAGCTTTTAATCCAATTGCAGATGTCCATCAGGATCAATAATTGACAATACCCAAGTAGCACATTACAATGGCCAAAGCTTGTTTTATATTGACCCATTATCGATTCATTTCCATTGTTATTTCGACGTATCACCGATATTGGTACAATATTTGTTTTTTACAATATTGTAAATCAACATTGTCCCAATACAAAAATACTTACTTTAGCCATTGATTAAATTGTCTATATTAGCCCTATATTTTCTTTTACAATATCGTAACACAATATGGGTCCAATATCTTTTTTTTTTTTGTCGTTCTTGGTATATTGTTTTTTACGAGATTCGGCCAATATTGTATTATGCCAATATTTTTCTTCAGCTGTGGCTCATTTTCTTCAAATTTTGTGTTTTTAGTCTTTTGTAATTTTCATTGCAGTACTCGATGATTTATCATTGGAAGACATTCATAAAACTATTTTTTATCATATTTTATCATAAAGTTAGTTTTAACAAATTTTTTTATGAAAAAATATTTTTTGCGATCTGCCACTACTGATAAAATCGGCAATTTGTCGGATTGCTAAATTTCATGACATTCTGCAAAACTTCTTCAGAAGGATGTTTCTTTTTAAATAAAAAATGACTTATAATTAATTCAGATATACATCAATATTATTTATGAGAATTTTAATATAAGAAAACTTTCCTTTCGAATTAACTTCCCGAGTAGCCAAGTTTATTTATTTCCCTAGCTAACCGGGCGAACTTTGTACCACCTCACAATCAATAAATTTTGTGTTAACTTTGTAGCTAAATTAAATTCAGTTTTTTTTTATCAAAGGATAATGCACGCAACGCCTTCTACTGACATTACCGGAACCAGCATACAACGCCATGTTCATTTTTGTTTCTGTCATGTATCAAAGATGGCGTTATATACGGATTCCATACAAAATGTATGAGAAAATTTTTTTCGTTAATTTTTTCGATGTTTTAGTGGTTATTTTCCCCCGAAAAATGTCAGTCAATCCGTTCTGGAGATATCAAAAAAATTGTGTGTGGAGTCCACGCGCAACAGAAGTGAAACTTTGTAGTTTACTTCTTAAAAATGGATTTTCATTTTTAAAGTCCGTTACGACAAATTTTGGTGGCCGGCATTATTTGTTATTGTTGCCCTGTACCAGGGGGGTTTTGTTATTGTCGTTGCCCCGTACCAATTGTAATTTTTCCGATGTTTTAATAGTTATTCTGCAATTCAGGGCGGATACAAATCCAACAAATCGAAGATCATAAAAATCGATCCAGCCTTTCTTGAGTTATAAACCCAAGGGCGCCATGGGCCCCATGTTCATGTTTGAATAGTAATTCTGCTATTTGTTTCGGAAACAAATCCAACAAATCGAATATCATAAAAATCGGTCCAGCTGTTCTTGAATTATAAACCCAAGGGGGCCCCCTAAGCCCCCCTGTCCATGTTTTAATAGTTATTCTGCTATTCGGGTAGAGAAAAATCCAACAAATCAAAGATCATAAAAATCTGTCCAGCCGTTCTTGAGTTATAAACCAAAGCCCCCCCCGGGCCCCCTTGTCATTGTGTTAATAGTTATTTTGCTATTCGGGCCGGAGACAAATGCAACAAATCAAAGATCATAAAAATCGGTCCAGCGGTTCTTAAGTTCTAATTAAAAAAAAAAAAAAAATGCTAAATTGGTCCAGCCGTTCTCAAGTGATGGCGTGACCAAGGAAAATAGGGATTCATTTATATATATATATATATATATATATATATATATATATATATATATATATATATATATATATATATATATATATATATATATATATATATATATATATATATATATATATATATATATATATATATATATATATATATATATATATATATATATATATATATATATATATATATACATACATACCCAGCTATCCATACCAAGCCCGACAAACACCACAGGCACTCAGAAGCCCGCCCTTTCCTTTATAGTTACAGATATATTTGCTGGATATATAGGTTTTATATCACCATATTAATCAGCGCAACCTGAGAGGGGTAACTTTTTCTTGACATACAAATAATTCTATGTTTCTCAGATTTTACGAAACCACACATGCTCTGTTTACTATAACAATCTCGTTTGTATAAAAAAATGTATATCACGTATTATACGAAGCCAAGCGGTGTTGCCAGCATTTCCACCACAAATGTAGACTAAATTAATATTGTATGATGACTTATTATTCAACAAAATTGTATTTTTTTTTTTAAGTTTTTCTTAAATTATTTGTTTGGAATCGGGCACCTGCATTTTCTTGGCAATATATTGATAATGAATAATAATAATGAATGATAATGACAGCAAAATTATTCATAAAGGTAGTTCCAATTTGTTTTATTTACCCGTCGTCCCACAGGTAGGTGCAGAATAACAGGAGCCAACTGGTGAGGCCTATCAAGTACAAATTATTTATTGCTATAATATTTAACTGGGTAATAGTACATTATTTAATGAGCATATAATGGTGCCTATTATACACGAGAATGGAAATTAAAATACGAGCCGCAGGCGAGGATTTTAACCATTCGAGTGTATACTAGTCACCATTATATGCGAGTGAAATACGACGTTTTATCTACAACTGCACTTATAGAATCAAAATTAGAAATTAAACCTTGTTAAAAACTTGACGTTGAGAAAAAATGTCAATATTCATTATTTCATGGCCAGTTAATAATAATTCTTAAAAACCTAGCCTGACTGTCTGTGTTCAATAGACCTAGTCAAGTATTCATAGGTTACATGTATAATACGTAAATTAAATCAGTTCTAGATAAAGAAATAAAGAAAGAATAAAACAAACCTTGTGAAAAACTGGACGTTGAGAAGAAATTTCAACAGTTGTCAATATTCATTATTTCATGGCTAGTTAATAATAATTCTTAAAAACCGGGCCTGGCTGTCTGTGTTTAATAGACCTAGTTAAGTATTCATAGTTACAAGTATAATACGTCAATTATTAATCAGTTGTAGATAAACAATTTTAAATAGGCCTTTGTCATTTATAATCTATAAAAGTACTGTTTATAAAACTAACAACTTACTAAAGTCCAAAGTTTTGTGCCTCTTACATTATTTACAACATCCCCTTTTGTTTCTGCTGTTCTTGAGGGAATTCTATTTCTGCCTCCCCTCATACCATCTCACGAATTTTTCGGATCAAATATTGTGTTTTTTTCGGCCTTCGTCTCAATTTAGTTATTTTCCAGTCGTCCAAATCGGCTGGAAAACGATATTTGCCTGCCTAGGCTAGAACATGGAAACTAGGGATTTTTCAATGCAAGCTTTTATGTTCGTTGGATTTGTCACCGCCCCGAATAGCAGAATAACTACCATTAAAACATCGGAAAAATTACAGGGGGGGGCCCTTGGTATAGGACAACGACAATAACAAAACCCCCTTCAACAGAGGGGCCCAAGGGGGCCCTTTAAGACATGGGGGGGTCCTTTTGACATGTGGATCCCTTGAAACAGGGGGGCCCAAAGGGGCTCTTTGAGACACGAGGGCCCCCATGCGTTATGAGGCCCCCTTAGACTTGTGGGGGGCCTTGCGATATGGGGGCTCAAGGGGGCTCTTTGCGACACGTGGGCCCCCATGAGGCATGAGGCCCCCCCTACAAAAGTGAACAATGAAAATCTTTTGTCGGCCGAAAAAGTTTCGTTTATCACAAGACCCGAAACTGTTTTGCAAGTGCTCGCACTTGCAAAATGACATTTTCTGGCCTTGTAATAAAATATACTATTTTATTGCTCATGTAGACAAACAGTATCTTTGCAACCTAGGTTACGGTTGCAAAGTAACGGTTTGCTCATTTATTAATTTGGGTGCGCAAAGTTTACTTGTCGCACGCAAATTATTCTTTGCACACGCAAATTCAGATAAACAAACTACTGAAAACTGAATTTGCCCCTGGAGTCCAATTTTATATTGGGATTTATTCCGCATTCGCAATAAAAAATAGTATGTCCAACTCGTGCAGCGTTGTCGATTGCCCCCTCAAGCGAATGAGCGCACTCACTTCGTTCGTGCGCTCAACTTCGCTTTCGTGGGCAATCGACAACTTGCCGCACTAGTTGCACAATATACTATTGTATTCGTTTTGTGAAACACATAATGCGTAATGAAATACATAGCAACATACATAAATTTTGCATCGTATGTATTTAATTTGGCAGCTGTTAACCTAACTCAAAATCTGATGTAAATTTGTACTTTTTCTCATTTTGCGGGAACGAATACAAAAAAAAAACACTATTCAATACTCGTGCCCTGTCACTTTTCAGGGGCTCGGCCTCATTGCGGCCCTCGGCATTCGCCTCGGGCTGCAAAAATTCGCCCTCGCCCCTGAAAAGTGTAATGACAGCGCACTCGTTTGAAATATACTATTACTACCGTCCCAAAACTGTTATTTATTAAAAATAATTACGATAATTTAGGGTAAAATGAAGTTTCAATAAAGGCTTCAAGAGGGAATAATTTTGGTGCAAACAAGTTACCTTGTCGCACGGGTGAGGCCTGTAAGAAATATTTTGTTTAATTTTGAGATTTATGCTAAATACTACTTTAAACTACTTTCTAAGTCAAGTTTAGACAACAAGTTCTTAAAAACAAAATTATTGCTAAAATTTCGGAACTGAAGCGTTTCGGTAAAATTTTTATATATCGGCGTTTTATAACGCTTATTTACAGCCAAATTGTGCTAAAATACTTACAAAGACATTTTTACATGTTATTGCTCAATTAAAAGTCAAGGTGGTTTGATGTCTCCAACAATACCCTAAATTCTAAAATTAATAGAGTATGTTCTTAACAACTCTCCTGCGCTTATTTGCGTGGAAATCAAGTCAAGCTTTTGTCCGTACAAAGAAAACAGTACAAACAAGCGTTTTATAGAAAATTTACTGTGACTTAAGCTATTTTTTTTAGTAAAATACTATGATATTTTAAATAAAAATCCTCAACTGTCGAAACAGAAAAAAAAATCGGAACTGAAGCGTTTGGCTGAAATTTCTATTTCTATCTATAAAAATTTGTAAAAGTTGCCCGAAAAATTGGAAAATTCGGGAAAAACTGAAAGTGATTTTTTCTATGGGATTTTTATATAAATTCACAACCATAACTCACGATTCGAACGATGGATATGCCTAATTCTTTTTTTGTTTCGTTCGTTATGGTCCTGGAAAAGGTTTCGGGAAAACAAAGTTCGAGCCAATTATAAATAAAAGTCGAAAAATTAGGAAATACTGCAAAATCATGATATTTGTATGCATTCTCAATCATAACTGATGATAGGAAAGACCTATTTTTTTGTTTTGTTCGTTCTGCTCCCGGGATGTGAGCTTTTTTATGATTACATATTTATTATTAAGTTTTAAGTTGTCATAAAAAATGTCTCCAAAATTTAGTTGTAATTAAAGAAATGGTGTATTGAAGGGTTAAAAAATAGTTTTAAGGATGCTTTTAAAATTTGGCCTTGTTTAAAACAATTTAAAAATTATAAACAGTGTCAAATATTTAAAAACCACCTTTTTTTAAGTTTTTAACCCATAAATATACCTTTGCTTTACAATCAAATTAAAAACACAACACAATTTAAAGCAGTGTGTGTAAAACACACCCTTAAAACAATTATTTTCAACCATAAATACACCCTTGCTTTTATTACAACCAAATATTAAACCTAATTTAAAAGGGTAAAAGGGTACCAACATTTTAAATCAAAAAAACACAAAATTAACATAATCCGCCTCCGGAAAAATAAAAATCTGGCAATAATATCCCATTTCAACGCACTGTTGCGCCTAAACGGTTCACCCGACAAAAAAATATTGTAGGTTAGACCTGTTAGACCCAATTCGTATTCCACCTCAAAAAACATAAAGTATCAAAAACCGTTTTAAGGGCGTTTTTAAATATCTGACACTGTTTATAATTGTTAAATTGTTCTATAAAAAACGTTTTAAAAATTTGGTTGTAATCAAAAAACGGAGTATTTAAGAGTTGAAAAAACGTTTTAAGGGTGGTTTGACATTAAAATATAATTTTAAAATTCTCAGATAAGAGCTTTCTGAATTGTTACCGCTAAATCATCTTTTCGCTCGTAGCGTTAAATAGCTCCAATATTACATTAAATGAATAATCGAGTGAATGCGGTGTTGTCACATGAACGGGATTCCTATTATGCATTAAACATCTTAAGGTCGGGCATCATCGACAAAGTATCTGCAGTAGATATACAGTTTTATACAAATCTGTCGTGCGCCCCCTACAGTGAACTTCAAAAACTAAACGTGTGTATTTTACGATATATGGTGACTTTACCCGCCAAATGAAAATTTTGCCAGTAGATGGCTTTAGTCGTATCAATGAGAAATAACTCGGATATACACGTGAATTTTACGAAGCCCAAAGTCGGGCTTCGTAAGTAGGTGTCGGGATTGGTATTACTTTCCAACATAGCATTTTGGGCTTGACATTGCCGCCGTATATGTCTATATATATATATATATATATATATATATATATATATATATATAATTGCTAAAACTTAGAAAATATTTCATCTTTTTTGAATATTATTTTGACAGTTTTAATATGTATTTAATATCCCCAAACAAAACGGAACATTGCCCCCGGGTCAAAAAGCCGCCTCAAAGGTTCTAGAGACGCCAAGTGGGCCTCCGTACGCCGGGTAGCCGCTTCTGGATGCTGGCGGCCCCCAGCCAAGCCACCTCCGTCATGTAGTGGGCGGCCCCAATACTGTAGTTTAATAAAATTATAGAATATTTAATAAATTATATAAATTATATTATATACTGATTAGAGTAATTAGGGTAGTTTTAGGATTTATTTGTAACTGTTTAAAACAAACATCCGTTCGACATGCGAAAAAACTGGTCAGTTTCTTTTGACCTTGTAGCTTTTGCCGGGTACCTGCGACCCTTTCTCAGTCTGTTAGGGTCCTTGAAGCGATAAACAAGTTTGTTGTCTGTGTGTAGAAAGTACGCCCGGACATCCCTTCTCGGTAATAGTAGTTATTTTGTTATTTTTTGTACTATTACTTTTTATATTTTTAGCTATATTTTCTACTTACTGAGTGGGGAGAATACTCACAAAACCATTTATATAATTATAGCTAAGTCATCCCCCATGAGGCCGTTCTATATTCCGGACAAGGTAGAAAAAATTGATTTTTCTCGTATGCAATTATAATATGAAGTGATTAAGAGAATAGCCTTTATTAATGGTTTGAATTGATTTATAGGCGCAAAAAAAAACTGAAAAGAATGCCACCAATGATAAAATGAAAAAGAATCATAGGGTTGTACATAATTAATTATTCATAATATGAATCTATTTATTAATTTTAATTGCTAATATTAACTTTTGTCTTTAACTTTATCTATGGATTAATTCCTCTTACTTTTTGAGAAAATGGTGTTTGAAAGAGAATTTGTAAACATCTTCGATTTATCAGTTATCAGTTGCATGGAATAAATGGGCATAATAGATTAATAACTAAAATCTTGTAGTTCTTGCCGTATATATAATTTATTGACGCTTCAAATAGGTTACGTTACGTAAAAGTTTATTTTTTAGAAGCAGTTAAGACTAACTTCAAGTTGACTAACAATGAGTTGGAAATAACCGAGGGGTTGACCACCCAGTAAATATGGTGTACAATGATCAGTAAATATAGTTAATATTCGAAAATATTCGTAAATATCAGTAAATGTGCGTAAATTTTAATAAATTTAAATTTAAAATTTTAATAAATATCTGTAAATATTATGAACGACGGGATACGGGATAAGGTGATACTTGACAAAGTGAAAAAATATATTATTATTGAAGTAAAACTTCTTTTCGCCGGTGAAAGCCTAATTCGCGTCCGACACGAAAATGCGTAACGTTCAATAATGTAAGTGAGAGGAGGTTTTATATTGTACCTCTTCTCTCCGTTGGGAGAGGTGAGTAATTTTCATTTGAAATCATATCCGCATCCTTACTATTTTCAATTATTTCTTGTTCAATAAAAAGTTTCACTTATGTGTCGCGCGTGGACTTTTTTTTTCTCAATGAACGTTGCAGTTCTTTGAATAACTGATCAATTTTTATCACGATTTGTTCTGTTTACGGTCATCGTTCACACACCTTCTATGGAAATTGGTCCACAGAAAATATCAGTAGCAATATCATTTTGTTTGGGCCCGCATATCCTGTGTCTTCACAGAATTTTCTGTGAATTCGTCATACATTTGAATTTTTTTTTTTTCAGTCATTGATAATAATTTATTACTGTGCGGCGCAGCACCCCTTCATCGAAATAATCTAACTGTTTAGTGGACGATCTTTTTATTTTATTCGGTGTCGAAAACGATATTTTTTTAATCGGTGTTTATTATTTTGTTTTCTTTCTTTGGCAATTCTTCAAATGAAGTAGACTATAATTATTTTTAGGTAGCCAGGAGGCAAATTCTGTTTCCTCGAAAACGCAGCTAGATCTTTAAACCGCAAACTATCTTCTAGAATGTCTTTACCCATACTTCATCACAAGGATGAAATGGACGGAATTGTATTTTGTAAATTCGCATATAAAGTATCGTTATAATAGTCTCCCTTCTACAATAAATAAGTAAACACAAAACTGCTTGAAGTCACCGTTGAAAGAATTAGCATCCTTTGATTTATTTTTAGCATTTGTCTTCGTATTTGCAAAAATAACAAATAAATACAAATAAAACATAATATGGTAAATAAATGGCAAATACAGTAAATTTGGAAAATAATTTGTAAATATGGTAAATAATTTGTAAATATGGTTAATAATTTGTAAATAGTAAATCTAGTGTACAAGATTTCGGGTAGTGGTCAACCCCTCGGAAATAACTCAGTATATTGAAATTGCCCTAGCTACCGCAGGTTTGTATTTATTTATTATTATCAAACATTCACTTAACATAATATTTTTAGCGAAATGCGAAATGTCCACATTATATAATGGGCCAATGTAGAGAAACAAGTTTGGGCCAATATATCCTCGAGAATGGCCCAATATTGGATCAATATTGTTGTGCTACCTGGGTAGGGCTGAAGATGGCTAATTACTCTACCCGACATTTAAAAAAAAAAATTATAACTGCAGTGAAATCACCTAATCTGAGGTAATTAGGGTCTGCTGAATCTACAAACGTCAACAGATTTATTCTAGCACGTCTTGATTCCGAGTTAGAAACAATTCTTTACAACCAATATGCATTATTGGTATTTTTATTACTATATCGTGTTAAAATGGTTTGAAAATGATTATTTTTTTATTACTAAAATGACATCTGGCGCGATGTTAGCAACGAGAAAATTGTTTGACAACTATAAATTTATATTACAAAACGAATGAATTGCTAAAAGGTCATAGCAAATTATAAATTTTGTCTTAACATGTTTTCAAAATTCACAATTTTTACCTGAATAACGGGGATGCGCACAGGTAAACGCAACCGCTCCCAGGTGCTAGACGTACCGCATCCCAACCTAACTTCGATAAGAAATGAAAACCAGGCGACCTAAAATTCTTTCTCGAAAACGTTGCTAGCTTTCGTACTCTCGCTCGTACTATTATGTTGTAACAAAAATATTCTAAATAACAGTTGTTTATTATTAAATTGTTCAGTTTTATGAGATTTTGTCACGTAGAGTCTACATATATAACAAAAATTGCTGAGAGAATTCACACTTTTTTTAATATATGCTAATTCGCAAATGTGACGTGATGGAATATGAAGATCGGGAATCATATAGTTCTAATGAATGAAAGCTATCAGAAATTGTCGTACTTGGATCAGTTAGAAAAATCATGTCGGGTAGTGATTATCCGTAACCGGTACCTACCCAAAAATAAAATACAAATTTTACTAGAGAGACACAAAATTTTTATCCAGATCATAGAATTATGTCGCTAAGGTTACTTTTGAGGTCTAGGTCAATTTAAGGCTTAAGAAAGGAGAGGAATCAAAAATATCTTTGCGTTAAGAACATTATCTATTTATGAGGAATGAAACAAGTGAGAAACAAACATTCTTACATTCACTAAACCGAAAGCGCCCTGTAGATTTGTAAACTCATCACTTCTAAAGCCTGAAAACCATAATTTATCATGCCACCAACAAATTGGATGAAAATTCCAAACTACGAAAATAACCGTTTCGCTTCCCCCAAATTGGAGAAAAACTAGAGCCATTAGGATAAGCCTTGCCGCAATTTCAATAGTTTTGTCTATTACTCGCAGAGAAAACAATGGTGTCAGAGCTGCTGTTGAAATTTGCGCCCCTATTCATGGCTTATGGCATCAAAAGGTATTGGTCACTCATGCACGCCATTCCAGCTTGTCTGTTCACAATAGATGTTAAAATCGAATCCCGGTGTTTGATGAATAGTCGACGGTAAAATATCGGAAAAAATAAGTTACATCTCTTACGGCTACAGTCATCCAAGATTGTTGTATTCAATACCCTCTCATTACTCTTCCTTTTCGCTGACATTTCATCACTCGCATTTTGAAATCCCGCAGAGTTTAGGATTTAAAACGTATCCATCGTGCCATCTTATCCCCGTCACTGCTGCGGTTATCGCAATTTCAATTTGAGTCGTTGCTATTTTATTCCTCCGCTGTCTGGAACGTTTTACAGCCATGTCTCCATTTTTACGTAACGTTTCTTATTCTGTTGTTTTAGAAAACAGTTTACGAGCGTCTGTGAATGCACTCGTCTTTTTGGCTCGTTCCATCAACCGAACGCAACAGAAATATCCATCTCTTATAGTGCACCGCGTCAAAGAAATCGGATTGTAATACAATTAGGACGATTGGGTACAGTATTTCCATATTCGCTGTGAAAGCCTATCTCATAGGAATGCCTCTCTTTGATCTCTAATTATGCAATTTGCTGCAGTGATACGTCTTCTGTACAGTTCCGTGAGTCTCTGCATTCGAGACCATTCTCAACTGCAAATCCATTTTAAAATGGAAAAAAGGAAATTCTGCGCTGAAAGAATGACTAATAAATAAAAAAGGCTTTCCAATTCCATATACCAAAAAAAAATAAAACTAATCGTTATGCAACTGAGGTTAGTTTAAATTATAAATAAATTGTAAATGCTGTAAACTTCGAAACCAAACACTGCAAATTACTACAAAGTTTATTCGTAAACATTGGTTTAAGATGTGAGCGATAAAATATCGTAACTATTAAGGCAAACGAGCGTTCATGCAAACAGTATGAATAACGTAAATATCAGTAATGAAATAAACATGTTATTGTTCGACCCCCACTAAAAGTTCCAGTTTTAGCAAAGTGTAGGTGCTTGATGTAAAAGCAATAATCTGCTTTCAACTCTGCATTCAAACCTATGATGATACGAAAAACAATGTTTCAAAAAGTCAAAAACCAATGAGCCAAAAACTAATGATGTTATTTATTTATGCTTGAAATGACACGCCGTTTTTTAGAAAGGATTTTTTAAATCTGTTGTGCACGTACAAATCCCGAGATGAAAAAGGTAAAGAGAGAGGGATCCTATCGATCATTCAATATCAAGAGGTACACCTTGTCGAAAGCAAATTTATATAAAAGTGACAAACTCGATAACGAAAATTTAGTGCTGATAGAGCAAGTGGTGCAGTTCGGGAGAAACCGTGTGTAGTAACAGTAAAAGCTAAGTGTCCCACTTTTGATTACTCTCCCGGCGCATCCACCATTTGTGTGCAGCTTTGTATTCGTGTTTTTTAGATTTCTTGTAAGCAAATTCCACTTTGCTGTGAAATATTGATGTTCCTCGTAAAAAGGAAATTAGTTACAATGATGCATAACAAACGATAAACTTTATTTACACCTATTACTAAACTTTTTAAAAACGTATTAAAATATGCGACACAGCCAAATGAATTTTGTTAGAAGAATAGGAAAAGGCGACTACTCATTATAAGAATAACTCCCGATGGCTCGACGTCCAGAATAAGATATGTGGATGCAAATTTCGAAAGGTGAATATAGAACCCAAATTTATTGTTTCCGAGTTATACGAAAATGTATATTGAGTAACATTCGATTTTATATACAAAATTCAAAATGGATCTATAAAAATTATACAGTTGTAACTTGTAATGTTTATTGTGTCGATCCAAGCGAAATCGATCACAGTGTACGACGTGGTCACAAAGTGAACTAAAAAGTTCTCGTAAAAAGCACAACGTCAAATGCATATACCGTGCGATCATTTAAATTATAAATTAGAGTAGGCGGCTTTTTTATTATGCAATGGCCCAGCCTGCAAATTGACTAAGATTTGAGGTTATCGTAAACATTGTGAAGTTTATGTTTCTCATGAAAATAAAAAACTAACAAATAATGTAGAATAATTGATAATTATAGCAAAAGTTCAAAGTGTTCTCCCGCGTCTTCAATTCAGCCGTTAACTCCATTCACCATTCTGTTGCCGCTTTTTTGAAAAGTCAGTCAAATTTATAATTTAAATGATCGCACGGTATAAAAATTTACTTACTTCTATTACCCCAACCAGTCTAAAACTATATGCACATAGTCTAAATATTTGTTACGTTGACTAATATCTTGACAAATTAATGTAAGACAGGTCAAAATTGCGACCCTCAGAAATGTAACAAATTAAAAAAAAAACATTTTTTTTTTATTAATTGAAAACGGTCCTAGTACAGATATGGCGGAACTAAAAGTTTATATTATAGTCCTTCAATCCACACCTTGTCGAAGGCTTGAGTTATGTCTAGTTCGCTTAACTTCTGGATTGGAGGTTCGGAAAAGATCTAAGGGTGATTTCATAATTATGTGGCGTTCTAGTATTAATTCTAGTACGTGTTTTTTGTTGTAAATAATAAGAACAGCTCCTGTAGTTTGATGGGTGTTCCATCTAGGTTCTACATTGATGATCGCAAGGTTCAATTTTTCTAAATTAAATACAGGCTGTTTCTTAAAAATCGCTGCAAGTCATAACTACCTCATTTCTTGCCCGATATTAATGGACAAAAATGCAGAAGAAATTAATTCAGAAATATTACAAAATCAAACTGATATATATTTTTTAATGTTATATTCAACATGTAACGATGGTCAACTTTTTTTAATGGTCACCTGTATTTTTTTATTTAATCTGGAAGGGCCTTTTTTTTCTTAATCTAAGGATGTAACTGAAGACATAGTTTCGTGCACAATTATGAGGGCTGTGAGGAAATAAAAGCACGCAACCTGACAAATGTCATTCAACCGTCAATTTTGACATTTTCGCCTGTAGTTTTTATATTTTTTACTTTGTTATTGTTTTTTTATACAGAGGTCATAAGGAATATTTAATAGGAAAAAATAAATAAAATTAACAGATAATGTAAGAACAATAATAACAAACAGCAAATATATTGAACAAAACTATGCAAAAAGGACTTAAGTATATTGCTCAAAATGATTCTCGTTACTCCATAAGTCGCATTCCACAGCAAATTCGGAGGTATTTCCCGACAAACATCAACAATTCTGCCTTAAGCCAAGTTCATTTTCTGGTGGTGTTATGTACACACGAAGATAACCCCACAACCAGACATCGAGTAGTGTAAGATCTGGTGAACGCGCAGGCCATCGAACTGGACCATCCGCACCTATTCACCTGGCACCGAAATTGTCATTTAAAAAGTTGTAATTTCTTCTTGCGTTATGGGCGCCCGCTCCGTCTTGTTGGAAAAACACTCGTCTTAATAAATTGTACAAAAGGCAATTTCTCTAAGAAATGTTCAATGTTTTCAGAACAGATCTCCCGAAAGACCACATCACACATTTGCACCAAATCTTCTTTGAAAATTGTTCTGCACAATGACTCGAGAATTTACTTGGCTCCAATATTTATGAATGTTCCTATTAAAAATGCCCTTATTGGTAAAAGTACATTCATTACTCCAAATAATATTTCTATAAAAAATGCGATCGTGTTGCAGCACGTTCAAATAAAAGTGGCAAAATTCTTGCCTCCGACCTCTTTCATTGTCCTGTAAAGCTTGAACTTTTTGAGGAATGTATGACTTGAACTTGTGTTTCTTAAGAATTGCATCTACTGTTCGATACGCCAATATTCTTAGCAATCTCCCTAGTCGAAATTCGAGGATTCTCTTCTATAATAAGAACATCCAACTCAACTGTTTCAGAAAATTGACGCTGTTCTCGTTTAGGCTTTTTAAATGCTCCATACTGATTCCAGTCTTCCGAATTTACGAGGGTTTGGAACTTCTCGGTCCGGAAAGCGGTTTATATAATGCTGGACAGCCTGGTTGCACTGGACATAAGCTTCAAACATATCAGTCAACTGATTACAGTCCATCTTGTTTAAAATAAATAGAAACGTTGAAATGTCCCAGGTGCAAATTTCAGCACTGACGTTTGAATGACTTTTGCCACTTTGTGTGATTTGATTGTTTGCCATGGCATACTTGAAAATTTCGTATGAAACTCGGTATGATTGTAATAAATATTTCGTTACTTTTCTAATAATAATAATAATAATTATAAACCAGAAGAATGTCGATGAATCCAAGTGGAGTAAATTTAAATATATTTAAGTCGAACTCCACAAACTTCAATAAGCGCAAAATTACAATTGGAACATGTTTCGGCAGAACACTACTGCCATCATCAGCCCTAATTTAACAAGAGATTAATGATACAATTCATTGATTGACAGAGGGGTTCTTACCTAGAATATTTAAAATTATGACGTTTTGAAAAGGTTACATGATTTTTAAAAGATTTCGTAAAAACAACATTTTATAAAATGTAAAAATTAAAAATGGATCAAGGAGAATCTGGTAAGTTTGTTTGAGTGGTAACAAAAATTAAATAGTGAACTAATAATGGGATTATGGAAGTTATTCTGTTCGTTTAAACAAGATCTGTTTTCTAGTTTCAAGGCTTTCCTTATTTCGAATGTCTCAAGAAAATATAATTTTCGGCCTTCATTGCATTTATGAATCAATTTGGAATTTGATGGTGAAAAACCATGTTTCGTTATTAATATATGATTGGCGAAAGAAGAAGGTGTTGATGTAGGAGGATCAAGATCTGTGTTGTTATAGATGTGCTTGAAATGTTCTTTGATACGGTCTGATATTTTGCGACCTATCTGACCTATGTAGAATGACTCACAAGAAGAGCAGTTCAATTTGTATACACCTGATGACGATTTGTAATCTAATGGATCTTTATTTTTAATAAAAAATCTGGATAAGTTGTTAATGAAACTTTAAAACCGTTTTTCTTAAGTATTTTAGAACATTTCTCTGAGACGACAACAAAGTATGTTCATGAATTTGAAAAGGAAATTGTTTCTGAAGGATTTTTAACCAAGTGGACTTTTCGGACTCACAAATTCTCTTCACACCTGTTCAGGTGTTTAAACAATTCTTAGGAATTCTTCAGGAGACTCTTCTGATCTCTATAGGATTCTTCAGAATATTTTCGGAATTTTTAGGATACTCTAGGAACCGTGACGATTTTTTAGAACACTCGAGCACTCTGAGAACCTGAGTGAGGGTCGGTACAAATCTCTGAGGACGATTTTCTTCAGGAATTTTAAGAATCCTCTAGGGCTCGTCACCTTTTTAATAATCTTTTAGTATTTTACAGGATACAGGATCTTTCCGGGCTGTACAGTTTTTCAGCATCCTTCAGGATTTCTCAGTATTTTTTAAAACACTAGATATTAGGACCCTTCAGGATTTGGCAGAAATCTCTAGTGCATTTAAGAACTTACTGTACTTCAGATTGTTTTGCACTTAGGATTACAATTTTTCAGGGTATTTCAGTATGTATTTTTTATTTTCTTCGACCCCACGACTTTGTAAAACTTTTCAGAGTTGATTTCGCTTCTACGAATGCAAACTATGTATATGTATGCATAAGCAATAGTCAAAAATCGGGAGAAAAAAGATAAATCTAAAATCATGGAAAAACGAAGGGAACAAACTGGACAACAATTAACATAAATCTGGAGAATTTGGGAAGAATAAGAAGAAATAAGAAATAAAAGATCAAAAGATATATATCATCCAGAACGATGAGGATCCAAAAGCAATTGCGAGGAATTAAGGGGATTCGGTACCAGGAAGACGGAATAATACAAAAGAAATTAGCAAAAATTACAGAAGGAATGACACATCAAAGAACTTAAAAGACAACTTTATGAAGATTCGACACTAAAGGTGTTGTTGTCGAAAATTGTCCCTCATAACTTTAAATTTGTAGGCAGTAGTATATCTACAGGGTGTTTAAAAAATAACTCAATAATTCAAACCAGTGGTAGAACTCAAAAGCAACAACCTTTCTATATACGACTTTTCCGAAAACTCGCATTTTTTAGCATTTTCCCCCCTACAAATTCATGATGGATATTTGTTTTAACTTGACCTACTGAGAATCAATTGTTTTTAATCCGGAAAAACTTGGCCTGCTTATTAACATTCTAATTTTTTGTAAAATTCCGTGAGGTTTATACCTGATGTCAGTTTGTCATAAAGACTTTATGTGCAACGGTTCCCAAATCGCCGTGTGCCTAATTTGTGTCTTGTGTTTGTGTTTTGCAAAACGGTGAAAACCGGCCACCAAAAATTAGCAAATCAGTTTGGAATATCGTTTTATACCAGAATTTTCAAAGAGCAACAATTGTATCCCTATCACGTCCAAACAGAAAGTCCAGTTCTTACAGCTTGAGGATTTACCTGGGAATCTAATAATAATAATTGTTAGAGCGATTTGTTCCCTGTTCGGTGCTGGTCGAGTGTCGTCGCAACCCTGGTACTTCATCCGAGCAGACTGACCATGTGTGTAATGAGTCGAGATATTGTAACGCTTACACTCACGTCTTTATATATTTCTATTGTTACTTTGTTTTTTCAATATAGACTTACAACCACTGCGGTAGATTAATTAACCCTAATAATAATTTAATAACCCAGCAGCCAAATTGAAGCACCAGACAGAGAAAATATTTTCAACTTAAATAATACGTACGTATGGGCACACGTAGATAAAATTTCGAATTCCGTACTTGGGCTAGAGCATAATAATTGCAGCAACTCGTGTGATTACAGATGAACTCGATCTAACGACCTCGTTATCTGCAATCTTTACACTCGTAATAATGCTTCTATCCCACTAATGGAATAATAATAGCCATTAATAAATTATATTTTGGACAAAAAATATGAAAAATTTCAGCAAGTAAACATTTCTATCTTTGGTTTCTTCATATTTTAACATCTTGTCAAATTAACATAAACGCAAACTTTTATTACAATTCACGGAGAGGAACAGGCTTCTAAGAATTTTTATTTCTCACGTCTTACGTAGCTATATACTAAATATATTAATGAATATAGTCGAATTAGTTACTTGATCTAATTGTTCCCATTAATCTAATATATAAAAATCTCGTGTCACGGTGTTTGTGGGCGAACGCCTCCGAAACGGCTCGACCACTTTTTATCTTTTCTTTTTTTGTATATTTGGTAGGTATGAGAATAGGTGGTAAACTATTTTTCGCATGGGCATGGGGGCCCAGGGGGACCCCTATGCTGGGCCGATTTTTCGGCTCGACCGATTTTTATGTTTTTTTTTTTTGTATATTTGGTAGGCATGAGAATAGGTGGTAAACTATCTTTCACATGGACATGAGGGCCCAGGGGGTCCCCTTAGACTGGAACGATTTTTATGATCTTTGATTTGTTGCATTTGTCTCCGCCCCGAAAAGCAGAATAAATATTAAAACATGGACAGGGGGGCCTCATGCCACTAGATGGCGTTGTGTGCATTGTCCTTTGACCAAAAAAAAACTAATTTTATTCAGCTAATAAGTTATAAAACTTCCTTCACATTTATTAAATTTCTTTCTGCGCTCGGTGTTATTCGTCGGTGTTCGAGTACAGTGTTCGCGAAATGAATGATGTAATATGTAACAAATTCCAAAGTGTTTGTTACATTACATGCTCTAAGTATTTCATACAACCGCAAATAGAACTTTGTATAACAAGCGTTTTAAGCGCATTTGGGCATAAAACTTGAACAATACAACAGTGGGTATATCGTAACGTTTATACGACTTTGGAGTTTCTTCAGTATTAGACTCATGTGCTCAACTTTTAAACAAACTTGATCATTCAAACTTTTAACAGGCACTAAAATACTGCCTTCAAAAAGAAACTACTATAACCTGAAGGGTTCGCTGCGATAGCAATAACTGTCCAAAATATATCAAAACTCAACTAAACATGCCATTCAATCATTAATTCCACACACTAAATCGTCACGCTTTAAAATCGATAAGATTCTCGAGAAAAAAACTTTTTTAACTGACTGCACAAGTCCGAACGAAACTTTGAGAAGGAAAGTTTTGCGAACTAGTTATATTGAGCGGACAATACTCATTATTGCATTATCTACAATGGTACATTTCTTTTTGGTAGATGGTCCTTATTTTAACAAATATGATACTTTTTCCCTTAAGCCTCCCAAAAATCGTGCCAGACAAATTATAATAAGAAACCTAATTTATTACATGGGTAATTGGCATCATAAAATGTAACAGTGCCTCTCAGATCCACTTCCGCAAAACCACTGCTCCTCAGTGTTACCAACGTTATTTGTTTCCTTACATTTTTATCGGAAAAATAATACAAAAGCTCAAGCATAAAAGTATATCTAAAAATAGTGAAAGCTGATGTTTTATGAAAACAACCCACGCAAGCAGTCACAACACATCTATTCTGTTTCGACGACAAATTATATTCGACATGTATCTGAAGGGTTGTGTTTTATAACTAATGACGTTTCGGTGATGTAGTTAGATCGAACAAGTTAACTTCAAGTTCTCACAAGGGAGATAAGTTGGACAATTACAATTAATACAATTAATACAATTACAAAATAGAAATATTATGCACTTTTCTACAACTAATAGACCTCACATTTTATAGTTTGCGGAGCCTCTCTTTCATAACGAAAAGTTATCATCCTTTCCAATAATAGTGTTCAAATAACTTTTTCGACACAGATTTTGATTTCATGTACGCATGGAGACATTTCTTTACTGGGCAAATAAATATTTTCAATCCGGTTCAGGCGAAAATATAACTTGCACATAATAAAACTAAGATAACTTTAACAGGTTAAAACATGTTAACAAACAGTTAAACATGATTGAAACATTGCAAAGATTTTATTCCCTATATCCACTGATGCTATTTTTAGCATTTCATCGTAAATCATAGAGCCGGGGGCATTTTCCTGCAGATTGTTAGGATATGCGGCGCCTGAGCTTTACAGGCCATAGACGGCTTCGTATACATATAACTCGAGCTTTGCTCGTTTCGTATTGCAATCTAGGAGACGCACTTCGTGTCGAGCTATGAAATCCAAAAAGTGCACAAAAATCTCAATCGTAATATCCCCATTTCAAATCATAGGTGTTCATTTCACGTCAACATTTCTGATGCATGCGACCTCCATATCAAAGCCGTCATAATTTTAATTAACTGTCCGTTGATTTGTTACCAGCCGTTCACCCCCTTACCGAAACAAAATTTCTCATTACCCCCATATTTCAAATTCTCGTGTCTGTCGCGAGTGAATAAAATGACCATCCCTGTGTCTGTTTTTATTCCAGGTTGCCGTGATTTATTGGACCAACCTCCAATTCAGCTACACCATTTTTTCGCAGTATACCGTAGGGAGACGTACGAATTCAATGCAAAATATTTTATATTCATGTGCGATATTGAAATGTTGAACACCTTTCTGAATTCCAAATGGTAAATTGTTTGGAGTGGACCTCTATTTTCATACCGGCGGGGACTGAAAAATCACAGCGCCACGTTGCAATATTCTGTTTTAAACTGCCCAGGTGGAAATTATAGAGGCGCAGTCATATATTCATAAATGCGATGGAAAAGTTGTATTGTGTAATTCCCAAATCGACGGAAAACTCCAGATTTATAATTCCCTGCGGAGGCCGCTTTAAAAAAAAATCACCCGCGTATTATCTTTTATTTTGAATTTTTCATGGAGAAACTTTCGAGAAGAGAAGAGAACCTAAAGGTTTTAAGAATTTCATTATCGTTTAATAAGCAAAGTTTTCGCTTTTATCGAATATGTTGCGATGTTAATAAATTTCGCTTAGATCGGAACACATAGACTTCATGAAGAGCTAAAAAATACAATAGACCTTTCCTTAAAACTCACCAGCTCGTCAGTGAGTTGAGGCTTCATTGCAGAAGGCTGAATTTTCAGCGATCATTTCATGCACACTCCTGCCAATTACGAGACGGGATCGGTGTCGATGCATTTTAGCCATGACTCTTTGTGATTCGGGTATAATTATTAATAAATATATGGATTTGGTATAACAGCTACAAAGTCGTTTCATTGCATTAAAACTTCAGTCTTTACCGACTAATACAAATATTAAGTTAAGCAACACTTGCTATACTTCTTGCATTTTGAGTGAACCTCGGGACCAGCCACCGTAATGTAATTCTAAAGAAAATGCTGCATTCGTAAAAAATTCACAATGTACTCACGTATAATTCTTAACGTTCTCTTTGTTTCGTCCTCTCGGGACGTTAAGACGAAAATCTTAATAAGCGTAAAAATTTATGTTTGTTGTTAGAAAGAGGATTTGTTGAGAGCGACTCGAGGCAATTATCTCGGCATTAAGCTACTGTCGCACAAAGTTTCCAAGTCCAAGACAAGCTGGCAAAAAAGAGTACTCTCTTGCCTCGTCGATGATTACATCACCCTTGGATATTAGATCAAAAGAAGTGCATGCCTTCAGCGCAGCAATCTGCAATTTAGCGCAAACACTGATAGAATTTATTATTGGATTTGCGATGGCAGCTTATTCGTCGCCGCCGCCCGGAGGAGGTTCATTCCGAGATCATAATTGATCTCCCCGTATCTCAGGACTAAAATCAGAGGGAAATCCGATTTGGCATTATAAAATAGGTCAGGTGAATAATCCGGAAATTGTATTAACTACAGATAAAACCAAACGTAAGGGTATCCAATAAGAAAAACATTTCATCTCATCAGTACAAGAAGAAAAGGTTCGGGACTAGAGAGGTGTTACGTATTCACGTCGCGATCTTTGGCCGCAGTAAACGCAGAGCGAACCGAAATCCCGCAGGATACGCCGTACGAGGGGTTTTATTATGTCCTAAATATTGAAGACTTTGGAAAGTCGGGAGTGTATAGACTCGTAAGCACTACCAACGTGGAAAATTTAATTAGTCTCTCGACTTAACAAACCTCCTAGAATAATTAAAACAAAAATATCCGCACTCGTTCGCCCTGCACTTCGCGAACTGAGTCGATAAATCAGCGCCGAAATTAAAACGATTTTCGGGAAACTAAGAAAGACTCACTCCATTAGCACTTAAAGTACAATAATTATAGCACATCTAAAGTATTCTGGCTTCTTCCTTCCTCAAGACACTGCGGAAACTAAATGATAAATACATAATGTTTTCAATTACGATGCAGTACCATTTCGTTTTACATATTTTTATCACGACAGAATCATTGAAATTTCAAGGGAGACAAAAAAACAATATAGTGCCTCAGTCGTTTCCTTAAAACGATGCGTCTTCCTTAACTCCGATTCGCGACAAAGCCAAAATTGATTAAAACACGTTATCTTGATTGACAAATAACAAGTTTTATTTGTGAACAAAAAGCCCAGAAAATCTAATTAATTATGCTTTGTGGGTGACACCAGAGGTATTGTTGGGGATGTATTTACACTACAGAGTTTAGGCACCATTAGAATCAATCAGGATATATACAGCGCTTCAAGAATCATCAACAGCTGTCAAGAGCTACGACAGAAATACACAATCCCATAACATCATTCTTGGCTTTATGAGAATGTTAAAGGTTAAAAAATGTAGGTAACAAAAAAATGAAAATCCAACACATCTGCCCCATATTGCAAAACAAACATTATCTATGTTTACAACGTTGTTACTTTCATTATAACGAGCGTTCAATAAAAAACCTGGTTAGAGTAGGCTTTGAAATTGCGTTTTTGTTTTATTTTTTTACAGTGTAGAGCTTGACTGATTAACACGAAACTCTACATGACAGATAACATAACCTCAAAATTTCAGAGAAGCTGCAACATTATTAATAATTAATATTATTATGCATCTTAAAGAAGTGTTGACAAGTGTTTTAGAGTATTAGTTAGCGGTTTTATATAGACCGACACGATTTGGGGGTTTGGGCTGCAATGTCCTGCAGGTATCTCCAAGATTCCTATAACGGTTGGTAAAGAGCTAACGTAAGAGTAAAGTGCATTCAGACCTTTGGGTGTGATGTTAATGGAGTTATTTTTAGATATCGGACACTTTATGATTTGGTGTTACACCTTTATTTCTTTAAAATGCAGAAATTAAAACACTCTTCGAAAGGACCAGCTGACAGTTTCTAACCAAATTTCTACAAATTTTTTAATGTTTATTGAGAATTTTACAATCCCTTAGAAGAACACAAAACAACAAATTAATGGTGAAAATGTTTTCGATATTTCTTGTAGAGAATTGTGCTCGTTTTCTGATCCCATTAAAAACAGTTTGCAAAAAGACTTCAGTTTCATATTTTTCTTTCATCGACTATGGATGCTTGGTACATGAAATTTTTAATATGTGGCCAAAGGAAGAAATCACTTGCAGTTTGACTTGTTAGTTTGCGATATTTCACACTCAAACTTGTTCTCTTAAATGCGCAAATCTGAAAAGTATGGTTAGGTAGAAGTTTTAACTCTTGAGTTTCAGAAGCAAAAGACAAACCTTTTCTTTTGCAGCTGTTATTAAATCAGGGTGCGCCTCACTAAGTTTCATTAAGAAAGTGTAGAGCATAATATGTAAGTGTCTTTAGTGATATCTTCTATCCTTCGGACATTCTTTCCTTGATGACATTTTCACCTACCGGTCAGCTTTGGCACAACTCACGCATTTTCTGATATGTTGGGACCGTCTTAAATTCATGTTTTCGTACCATTTCGTACTTGCAAATAAGGTTTAGAAAACAGCTGCTGTAGCGACTGTCAATTTCAATAATAATTTCTTCGAATTTAGTGCTGGTTGCCTAACCTAAACTGAATTAAATGACAAGTTAGTTTTTGTAACAATTGCAATGTACACTGTTATAAAAATGCCCAGCCTCCTCTAACCAGGTTTATTTTTGAACGCTCGTTATTAGTTAGTTAGTTTTGCGCTCTCGTCGTGAAATAAAAGTTTAGGTTTTCAAATTCCCTGTCTTCTAACAAGTTTTAAGGTTCAGAATTCTCAGGTTGTCACATATTAAATTCTGAGTATATTTTCAGTCTTTCAGATTTTCCGGTTCTTATCTTTTCGAATTCTGAAATTTTTGCTTTCAAGTTGTAAGGTTGCCAGATTTTCAGGTTGACATTCTATCTGGTCTTCAGGTCCGTGAAATTCTGTTAAATTCGAATATGTATTATAAGAATTCTAAACCGACACATCATAATTTTTTTATTGTTAATATTTGAAAGACACTTCAAACTTTAATCTAATTATTAATCAAACAAGAAGAATGCTCTTAAATCCAAGTGGAGTAAATTTAAATTAAAATTTAAATATATCTAAGTCGAACTCCACAAACTTTAATAACTGTAAAAATACTAATGGAACATGTTTCGGCAGAACACTTCTGCCATCATCAGCCCTAATTTAACAAGAGATTAATGATACAATTGATGATTCTTACCTTAAAGAATATAAAAAAATATGACATTGACGTAATTTTGAATTAAATTTGACGTTTTCAAAGGGTTAAATGATTTTTAAAAAATTTCGTAAAAACAACATTTTATAAAATGTAAAAATTAAAAATGGTTATTCTGTTCATTTAAACAAGATCTGTTTTCCAGTTTCAAGGCTTTCCTTATTTCCAATGTCTCAAGAAAATCTAATTTCCGGCCTTTATTGCATTTATGCATCAATTTGGAATTTGATGGTGAAAAACTATGTTTCGTTATTAATATATGATTGGCGAAAGATAAGATACCATAAGTTCGATGGTACGGTGGACGTGATGCTCAACAGCAAATTCGAGATGACGCCCTTCTCCTCGTCGTCCTCTGACTCGCTCTCTACCATCCTGACCCCCAAACAGAATGCAGATTCGTCAGAAAAGGCGATGTGATGCCCAGTTTTTGCGTTCATTGAGTAAACCTCCGTCTTTCTCTTAGGGCCATTAATTGAAGAAGACGATCTTGCCGTTGGGTAGTTCTTCTGGAAGCTCCTGTGCCTCTAGCTCGCTGTGTTCGCCCTCCATCAGACCACACTTGCCATGCTGCCATCACGGTAGCTACACTGCGCCCCATTGTTGCAGCGATTGCACGGTACGAAGCACCACGTTCCCCCTGTCTCACACTACGACCCCTTTCAAATGGGGTTCATTTGCAGTAATAATGTCTATCAATTTCTGAATTTCTTTTTCAACTATTGAAAACTTTGTCCGAATCATATGAAACTTTTATGAATAACTTCAATAATCCCATTATTAATTCACTATTTTAATTTTTCACCACTCAAACGAACTTACCAGATTCTCTTTGATCCATTTTTAATTTTTACATTTTATAAAATGTTGTTTTTACGAGATCTTTTAAAAATCATGTAACCCTTTGAAAACGTCAAATTTAATTCAAAATTACGTCAATGTCATAATTTTTTATATTCTTTAAGGTAAGAACCCCTCTTGTAATTCATCAATTGTATCATTAATCTCTTGTTAAATTAGGGCTGATGATGGCCCCCCCGCCCCGTTAATCTCTGGATCCGCTGAACCGATTGGAATGAAATTTTGCACACATACTTATTTGACCACGTAAGCGCCCACTAAGAAACGGTTTTTCAAAATTCTATCCCTAAGGGGGGTAACGGGGCGGGGGAGTTAATATCTAGATCCACTGAACCGATTAGAATGAAATTTTGCACACTTACTTATTTTACCACGTATGAGCTCACTAAGAAACGGTTTTTCAAAATTCCATTCCAAAGGGGGGTAACGGGCCGGGGGAGTAATCTCTACATCCACTGAACCGATTAAAATGAAATTTTGCACACTTACACATTTTACCACGTATGAGCTCACTAAGAAACGGTTTTTCAAAATTCCATTCCAAAGGGGGGTAACGGGGCGGGGGAATAATCTCTACATCCACTGAACCGATTGGAATGAAAATTTGCACACTTATTCATTTTACTACGTAGGCGCTCACTAAGAAACGGTTTTTCAAAATTCAATTCCAAAGGGGGGTAACGGGACGGGAGAGTTAATTTCTTGATCCACTGAACCGATTAGAATCAAATTTTGCACACTTACTTATTTTAGCACGTAAGCGCTCACTAAGAAACGGTTTTTTAATATTCAATTCCAAGGGGGTGGGGGGGATAACAAGGCGGGGGATTTAATCTCTAGATCCACTGAACCGATTGGAATGAAATTTTGCACAAGTATTAAATAAAATACTTAATAAAATAAAATCACCGTGCGAAGCCGAGACGGGTCAGCTAGTCTCTATATATAAATGCGAAACTGATTTCTCACTGATCACCGCACAGCCCAGACCGTTGAGTCTTGAAATGTGAAATTTGGTAGAAACGTAGTTTTTAGGGCGTATAGGCGCACTAAGAAAGGATTTTTTAAAATTCCGTTTTTAAGGAGGTGAAAATGGGGTTAGTTGGTGTCTCTAGACTCCAACTAAGTCGAAAACGAAAAACGGTAGAGAAGTAAACATTCGTACCCGAACTCGCTTTTGAAAATAACTCGACCCCTTTTTGACAATTTTCCAAAAAAATATTCACAGACGGCGAAAAAGGGGGGGAAAGGGGAAAACGGTTTTTATAAAAAAATTCATAACTCGACAACTCGGCATGCCAAAAACGTAAAAATTGGGATTTAGACTCAGCTTTGAAAATAACTAGACCCGTGTTTGACGATTTTGCAAAAATTTCTTTACCGACCGAGAAAAAATTAGGGGTGGTTTACCTAAAATTCCCATAACTTGAAAACTGACAGTATTGCTGTCGTGAAAATTGGGATCTAGATTCTCCTTTAAAAAATACCGGACCCGTGTTTGACGATTTTCAAAAAAAAAATTACCAAGGCGGGAAAAGGGGAGGGTGGATTTGGGGGTGCTTTTTCTCAAAACTCTTATAACTTGAAGGTCGAAAATGTTACAAGCATGAGAATTGGCACTCAGACTCTCCTTTAAAATTAACTAGACCCGTATTTGACGATTTTCCAAAAAAATATTTACCAACCCCGAAAAAGAGGCGTACCTAAATGGGGAGGGTAGTTTTCCTGAGAATTCTCATAACAGGAAAACAAATAGTGTTACATACGTGAAAATTGGGAACTAGATTCTCCTTTAAAAAAGACCGGAACCGTGTTTGACAATTTTGGAAAAAAAATTACCAACAGCGATAAAATGAGAGGGTGGATTTGGGGGTTGATTTTTCTTAAAATGCTTATAACTTGAAGGTCGAGAATGTTACAAGCATGAGAATTGGCACTCGGACTCTCATCTTAAAATAGACCCGTGTTTGACGATTTTGCAAAAATTTAATTACAAACCCCGAAAAAGGGGCGTAAATAGGGAGGGTAGTTTTCCTGAGAATTCTCATAATAGGAAAACAAATAGTGTTACATACGTGAAAATTGAGATCTAGATTCTCCTTTAAAAAAGACCGGACCCGTGTTTAATGAATTTCCAAAAAAAAAATATTACCAACTGCGAAAAAAGAGGGGGTGAATTTGGGAGTAATTTTTCTCAAAATTCTCATAACTTGAATATCGAGAATGTTACAGACATGAGAATTGGCACTTGGACTCTCCTTTAAAAATAACTAGAAAATATTTAGAAACCGCAAAGGGGTGCAAACGGGGAGGGTAGCTTTCTCCAGAATTATCCTAACTGCAAAACAAACAGTATAGCATTATGATATGTGAAAATTTGGATGTAGATTCTCCTTTTAAAAAGACTGGGCCCGTGATTGACGAAAAGAAAAAAATACTTTTTGTTATTTTTTTATTAAAAACAGCTTGAAGCAGTTGTGCCAACTTACGCGGGCAAAGCCGCGGGTAATTGTTAGTTTAAGATATATTTCAGTAAAATTTCAATCCTTTTTTTTTTCACTTTTTCTGGGTGTTCGGTTTTTATTGAAACGCAGTATATTGAAGCATTGAAGACCAAGACGCTGAAGAAGGATATAGAAGAGACTGGATTAAGAAGAAGAAAAAATACTGAAAAAATACTGAAAAGAAACTGGAAACCTATCGACAAATTAAAGCAGACTAAAATGACTCATCAGAAAGTATAGAATGTAGGAACACTGAAAACCCCTAAAAAAAAATTTCCAAAATTCTGGGAATTCAATAGTCAAAACCCCAATTATCATAAGCACTTGTCCAGTTTTGTATTCATACGAAATCTAATAGTGAACAGACCACACATAACTCGCGAACTAAATCTCAGACATATATCTTAAATCTTGTGGGCCACGACTGCTTCGAAATTATTTGAAGAAATCGAGGAGTCATAAATGGGGATGGCGAGCACATTTAAAATTTATAGACATAATTCATAGACACTGCTGACAAAGTTCACATGCCCTGATTTTGGCGGTTGTTGAAAGTTTACCAATTCTGCATCAACAACGCTTATCTTAAAACACTATTTCCAAAAGAAATTAGCGGTCGGTTAAAATAAAGGAAATTATTATTAAAATACATCACTATATGGGAAACTGAAAGAATCTTCTGTTGCAGTCAGTTAAGGTAGACCAAAACTGTAAACTTGTAAATAAACATTCAGACTCCTTCCCCCGTAAAAAGGTTATGAGCTTTGGTGAGCGTATGGCAAGAATAGCTAAAGGAATAGTGCAGGGTTCGAAAAAATTGTCAATAAAGTTGTAAATTCACAAGCCGTACGTTTATTTTCGTAACACTATGCACAACGCCATGTAAACGTCCTAATTCTCTGTTTTTACTCAGTTTCATTGATTTAACTTTTCTTTTTCCACACAATGATTACGTGCCTTTTATTAATTTAAATACATGCGGAACGCAGGAACGAATTCTTACAAGTGTAAAAATTGAAGAAAACACAATTCCTCCTCATGAGTCGTAAAAATGCGAGCTCTGGAGTGATGTTCGTGAGTCTGAATGCGAATTACACGCCAGAAATGCTCCCACAAATATTTCCAGATTCAAATCAGAGCCCTTCCGATTAATCTCTGAACGAAGAACCGCTTCCGCTTATTGAACGTCCTCCAAAAATGCCATTCGAAAGACTTGTGCGGAAAGTTTTTCATCTCGAAGGGAAATGTTGGAACCGTCAACTGCAGAAAACTGGGACCGTCCCGAATGGCTTTAAAGCACTTGTAAATGGACGAAGAAAAACCTCCAGTCAACCAATTGAAAAATAGACGCCTAAAGGATAAATAGTATTTCGGGGCGAAGTTTGCGCCGTGCAACGTTACACAAGTAGCTATCCGTTGAAAAGGAAGTGCAGTGAATGAAAAGACGCCCTGAAAAGCTACCATAAAACAACAGCAGCTGCGACGACGTCGAACAAGGTCGACGTATTGTTACCCTTTGAGGCGTTCTGACTCAACTTCAACAATGTCCCTTATCTTGAGTATTTGTCTTTAATGTTCGTGAGTCTCGCTCTCAGGCGCTTTATTTATTTACTGGGATCTTTTGTCCCAGGAATGTTAGGTTCAGATGGCTAAGGTTATTAAATCGTGTAAGATCCTTCCAGACATCTTTATCACGTCTACTTTTTTTAGAATCACCTAAGAAGCTATTGTTTGTATTTTTCTTTCGGCGATAGAAATTAACAGACCGATGAAGACAACCCCTTGTTAATTCCCCAAAGTTCGTTCTTACCATTTATTTAATTTCACGACCCCAAACCCACGCGCTTATGAAGTGACAGCTGTGTTCAGAATTCTTTGAGGTAAAGACACGGGCATTGTGTTTCCAATTAGTCTTCATGTCCAGTCTTTGTTTTATTCACGTTATACGTGTTTAATTATTTCGAAAACACAGAAGCTCCTAGAATGTCATGCAATTTCACGAAAGGATGGTCTTCCACCATACGAATAATTCGTCGCAATAAAAACAGGCTGCACATAAGCTATCAGAACTTACAGGTTGTTTTTCGAAAGAAAATTCAGGAAAAATTAAATTGTACACATCTAGTGACATTAACACAAACTTGCAGGTTTGCAGAGTTGAATAAATCATGAACGGATCTGCTTAATCATATTGCAGGTTAACAGATTGATACCCGGATTGTTTAAGAGCAGGTGACTTATTGGTAAATATAGAGCCCACATGGAAAAGTCTACACTACATCTACACTACAAATCGGAGATTACGTAATTACTTAAAAATAAGAAGTTCATGAACGCGGACTGCATTGCGAAACATATTAAACTTGAAGACATTAAGGCGACTGGCCCGTTTTTGTTTACTTTACTATTTTGTTATCTTTTTAAGAACGAGCTGCGGCACACACGAAAGATAATACGGTCAGCTGTCGATACGTCTGCCTGCCGCTGAGGGGCGGGGCCTGTGTTACCTTGAATCACGCCAACATTGCTTGAAACTAGCAAACTTTGGGAACAAATTGCAAATTTATTTTTCAATATTTATAAAAACACCTTGCATTTACCGAATACAGAGATCAGTAAAAATCAAGCACCAACACGTTTGTTAAAGAAAAAAAATTTTTGGCTTCTCATTTTGGCAATAATTTTTTTTTCTGAACAAACAACGTTTTGCCGTGATGAAGGTTTTTTTTTACTAATTTTGATGCCCAATACGTTAAGATAGCCTAACAATGAAAGTCGTAATTCGGTTCCAAAGTTGAGGCGACTGAGCGTTTCGCCTTAAGCACATCTATATAATTATTTAATCGTTGAACATCAATCGAGTGGTTTTAAATAAAACCGTGTGTATTACACCGATTTTTATAAAAAAATACAGGACTAGATTACTTTCCATTTTCAAAAATTTGACAGGTTCATTGATTATTTGCATTTTCTTTTCGGCGCACACCCGTCCATTACAATCACCGACTTGAACCAGCCTGGGTCGTCTGAGTAAGAAACTGGCTAAGTGGAGGTAAATCGATTCGGATTAGAATGCTGAACTTGCATCATTCTTTTAATATTTCATTTCATTTCGGGACTTTTTCGTTAAACGGTCCTTGGAGGACGTTAGGGTGTGAGAAAACATCGACATTTGTCATTCAGAATGCATTGCAACGGTTATGTGTGAGCAAACATTTTTTTCCCTTTTTTCGATGCCTTTGTAACGTTGGATCAGTAATGTTTTTATATTGGGTTCAAGCTAACATCAATCTCTGTTCAAGGATTGCCGATTGCACTGGTGTTTTTTTTTCCTAGCAAAAATACTTATTTCCTAACAAACTACTGTGTGGGCCTGAGTTAATGCGCTTCTAGATAATATCTACTAATTGTACTGTTCCAATCAGAAGCAAAATACTATATACTGGAAATGTCCGATTTTAGATCATCAAATTCAAGTTTTTATTGATGATTTGAATGATTACATTAGGTATAAATTTTTATTTATGACTTAATTTATCAATATCAAAACAATTGTTTCAAAATAAATACTAATACATTTCTTCCTTGGAGAAACTGCCCATTTTGAACAGAAATCTTCCAGACATGCTTCATTTTAATTCTTCAGTTCAATGGTCGATAAAAAATACTAGAAAAAAATTAATTGAGCATAAAAAATTATAAGTAATTCGTACTTAAACAAGCTTCCATAAACGAAGATAGTTTTCCGCTGACTATATAAAGAGAAATCGTTTTGCTCAAAAACCGTGAAATGCGATAACGTAAATCTCACTCTCAGAGCCACACAGTGCAGCTCTACCTAATTGTTACCTTCTTAATTATGTGCTTTATTTTACCTGAAACATCTAACCAAACCGGATGTTATAGCATTTTCGTCAAATTTATAATTCCCTACTTACGGTTTACTAACTTTTATGATAGAGATGCTCTAGAAGCTTTACGAAGATTAAAAACCACTCTTCTTCTTTCCAATTTCTTAAACGAATTTCGTGCGCAATAAATAACGTCAAGACTCGTCTTAATTACAGTTTCCCTAACAGGATGCACTTCAATTACATCTGCGATGCTACAGCTTTACTTTGCTTGCAATTAATTTTCATTTTGCTTGTTGTCAGAGTACGTTGAGAGTCATGATTCGCCGTAACGACTCCCTCTCGACTGCTTTCAACATAAGCCGACGAATTTTGTAGGCATTCGACACAACTTGACACAATTTTGAAGATGAGGAAATTTTTGGGAAGTCCTTGAAATAAGGATCATTATTATCAATACAAGCTTTGTTTCGTTAAGTCGAATCTGTGAGATCAGAACAAATATTGTGGAGAAAATTTTTAGCCCTCCTCTGTACCCTTTGACTCCTACGCATATTCAGTTCAATTGAAGATCAAAGCTCCAGAATGGCGTGTATTTCTCAAAATCCATCGCCTTTCTGTAGTGATTTATCGCGTAACGCGCCAACGACTTTTTGTCGGCTCTTGATTGATTCGTCCGGCAAGTTATCAAGAGGATGATTTGCATTTGATGGCAGGAAAACGATGTGTGCAGAGTCTTTAGAAGCACACAGATGCGAGTTTTGACGAGAAGTGGTGTAACTGCCGCTTTGGCGAGCTTTCCACTGATTGCTTTGATCGTACTCGGAGCTTCCCCTTTTAAAAAGAGCTTTCCGCAAAACTTTTCTAATTCGAAGAGTGTGATCGCAACGAGGAAAGCACAAGGAGAATGCACTCACGGAACGTTTAGATTCGTTTTGTCATAAAATAATTACCCTTGAATGAAAGACATCATAATATGGCATATTGTTCATAAAAAAAGATTCATATATATCTCATTCCAATGATATTCCAACATATTAAAATGAGTTGCATTAAATTCAAGTGTGATTTTCTACTGAAAGCTACAAATTTCCGCTTTGAAAACAGGTACTTGGGATCCCTCTCACAAATCACAGTCCGAACAGTTATGATGCAACAAAATGTTGTATTGGCATTAGCAGATGTACGCGGGAAGTCAAGCCGATGGGAACGTATTTATTTTCCACTAATGTGTAATCTTCATTGACATTTCAGAACTGGTTGTAACAACTGAGATTATTGAGAGATTCGCCCACGATATCAATAACAACGTGGGTTTCTATTTTCTAACAGACAAATCAATCCTCAAATCACCAATATCACCATAGCAACATCCAATTTCTTCTAAAGAAAAAAGAATGTAAGAATAGAACACTGTCACGCGTCGATGACATGGGGCTAGTTTAGTCGCTAGCCAGTAAGAAAGTCCGATAGTGAGATAGTAAGCATTTCTTGCAATTACACGAGCTAGTAAGTTAGCACGCTAAGTATCTTGTTTTCTAATTAATTTCTCCGTCATATTCATAATTCCTCAAAGTTGTCACAACTCATAACTTTTGTAGGATCGTGGATCTTCAATAGCCAGTTCAGTGTGGAAGATGCACAGGACTCTCTTTGACGAAAGCAACACCTACAACCACCTCTATCGACATTTTTTTCTACATACTGAAAATTCTTTTAGCTTAGGCGGCTTACACGAAGCGAGTTTGGTTGCCAGATAGCAAATTCGCCAGTGCTAGTAAGTATAGTAAACGCCACAGGTCTAGTAATTCCGCGCAAATAAAAAACCTGAAAAACCCGGGAATGATGCATCGGCACTGATGTGTCGGAATCTTTGTATAGCACGTGTTTATGTCGGAGACCAGGTTTTTTAATTGCGCTAAATAACTATATCTGTGGCGTTCACTATAGCGAGCAAAGTTGACCAACATTCACTATCTGTAATTTACCAACTACGCTAGTCACTACAAATTTTTCTAACGGTGCTAGTTTAACAGCAGATAATCGACAGACCAGGAGATAGTAAACTAGTCTCGTATCATCGCCGTTTTAGGTGTTCTACACAGCAGACTTGATTGAGCGTCGAAGTATCTGTTTGAAAGAAGTATCTATTATTATTTTATACCATACTGTATTCAAATTTTAAAACAAAATTGTCTTCTGACTGTTTTTCATTCAGTAATTTTTAATTAATAAATAAACATTTTTGTTTGACACTCTTTTATACTTTATTGTCACGTGAAAGACTACCAAATTCTGTGTTCAAACAGGATACTTATCCTTTTAGTGGGATAGAAGCATCATTACGAGTGTGAACATGATGAGGTCGTTAGACCGAGTTCATCTCTATAACACCAGTTGATGTAATTATGTTCTAGTCCACGTATGGGATTCAAAATTTTATCTATAACTGCCTAAAACTGGAAAAAAGTTCAGATTTATTTATTTTTTATTGAAAATCAAGAATGGTTCATTATTCCACTAGTGAAGTAATAGGGTTCAATACACAACTCAAATTACGTCATATGAATGGTATAATGAGATCGTTATACAGCAGTTGTCGATGATAGTATATTTTATTACAAGGCCAGAAACTGTCATTTTGCAAGTGCGAGCACAGTATGTGCAGGCGAGGCGTTACCCGAGACTTCACAACTGCAACCACTTGCAAAACAGTTTCGGGCCGTGTAATAAACGAAACTTTTTCGGCCGACAAAAGATTATCATTGCTCACTTTTGTAGGGGGGCTTCATGTCTCATGGGGGCCCCCGTGTCTCAAAGAGCCCCCTTGGTCCCCATGTCATAACGCAGGGGGGCCCTCGTGTCTCAAAGAGCCCCATTGGGCCTCCATGTCTCAAGTTGTCCACATGTCAAAAGCCCCCCCCCCCCATGTTTTAAAGGGCCCAATTTGGCCCCCTCTGTACCGGGGGCATTGTTATTGTCGTTGCCCTATATGAAGGACCCCCCCCCCTGTAATTTTTCCGATGTTTTAATAGTAGTTATTCTGCTATTCGGGGCGGAGACAAATCCAACGAACATAAAAGCTTGCATTGAAAAATCCCTAGTTTCCATTTTCTAGCCTAGGCAGGCAAATATCGTTTTCAAGACGATTGGGACGATTGGAAAATAACTAAATTGAGACGGAGGCCGAAAAAATAAATTACCATCATAGTGTAATATAATAAACTACATGTGTACTCACCAATCCCATCAAAATATTTCCACTACAGCGATTTTAATTATTGCACATTTTATAACAAAACAAACAGTTTTTGGCGCGGTCGTAATTCAACAATAACTGTTTACAGTTGAAAAACTGAAATTTTGCACCGCTCCGATTGTGAAAGCGTAAAAATCGCAAGATAAAAAAAAACGATCCCCTCTAACTACCCCGACAATATTCGAATATTTTATCGCAGACAAATCCGCGAATCGATGTCTTCAATTTATAAGCCTAATTAAGGCAATGAAGCGATAAAAGCTGGCAGTTTTATTCCAATGGCCGGTATAAAAGAAATGGGGCGAGACATGCACTCTCAATGGAGAATTACACCAAGAAGAAAATATTAAAACCCGACGAAAGTAACAACAGCAAAATATTTATGATACGCTCTGTAATTATAACAACAAATAGAAATTATCAAAAATCATAGTCATCAATAGTCATTCTTGATGATCAAATACCTTCATAAAACTTTATATAACTACACATCTACAATGATATAGTGTCACGACACTTCAAGTACACTACCATTGTGGTCGAAGGTCGCGCGCCGTTTTAATTATTTCGCACAATGAAGACAAAGTTGCAGGACGAAACTGCTGCTGGGCATCAAAGCGCGTCGACTCATAAATAAATAAAATGGATTTCTGATGATATCGCGCTGGCGACGTTCTTCGTCTCCATCACCGATTCCGTTTGTGGAGGGACGACCCCGGATTGACGGAAAAAAGGAAACAAAACGGCCGAAAAAAGAGAAATTTTGATAAGGAGGACTCGTAAATCCTGGCGTAAATTAAAGTTTTTACATCAAAGAAGTTGCACGCTAGTTTAATCGGCGCATCTAACTTGTTTGCAATGCTAATAGAAAAGCACTTCGCTATGAGCTTTTGAGAATATGCCATCAACTGGTTTCTGCACTGTATGCAGTTAGTTATGCCGTCGCAAGTGCTCGGAATAGAATCAGTCGGTAAAGGCTACGATATTGAACATCTTAAACTAGAATAAGATCCTAGAGCCATCAAACTTGTCAGTAAATAATGCGTTGTAACGAAGCCACTTAAGAATTCCAAGAAAAAAGTGTCGGAAGTGAAACTCGACTGTCCCACTGTTCGACAAGATCAAGCTCCCTACGCCCAAATCGGCATTAACAGCCTCTTAAAAATACTTCTTGACCTCCGATCGGGATGAAACTTTCACCGTTGTAACCGGCAAAATAGCGCGCAGCTTATGCAACTTTCCGGAAGTCGCCGCGATCACCCCAAGCCACCGCTCTGTCACTTACAAATACTTCCCATCATCGGATTGGAATGGGATTTACATCATTTTGATCAGCAAGGAAACGCGCTCCGCACCTCACTGCTCCGGCATCGCTATCTTGCCCGGAACCGCTGCCGTTCCATCCTCGAGGATCCCTACTTCAAATATTTCAGGTTTCTCAAATTTCTCAAAATATCAGATGTGTCAAGGTTCTTCAAACTGCTTTAATTTCTCAAACTCTTGAGATTTCCAAGTTTCTCAGATATCTCAATGTCCTCAGAATTGTTAAGTTTTGCAGGTGTCTACTCTTCAAATTTACTTAGTTCATTATATCTCAATTTTTTTCTCAGTTCTCAAATTTCTTAAATTCCAACCATTTTGTTTCTCAAATTCATTATTCTAAAATTTTCCAATTTAATCAACTTTTCGAGATTTCTCAATTTTTTAAGGTGTGGAAGTATCTCAAGGCTGTCGTTTGGGTTTTCCAACTTCTCGAGATTTCTCAAGTTTCTTAAAGACTGTTTTTTTAAGGAAATTTCAATTTCAAATGTCTTTGCTGTTGCAAGTTCCTCGAGGATCTCTACTTCAAATGTTTCAGGTTTCTCAAATTTCTCAAAATATCAGGTTCTTCAAACTTTTTGTTTCTCAAACTCTTGAGATTTCCAAGTTTCTCAGATATCTCAATGTCTCCAGAATGGTTAAGTTTTTCAGGTGTCTTATCTTCAAATTTACATAGTTTATTATATCTCAATTTTTTTCTGTTCTGATATTCATTATTCTAAATTTTTTCAATTTAATCAGCTTTTTGAGATTTCTCAATTTTTTAAGGTGCGGAAGTATCTCAAGGCTGTCGATTGGGTTCTCCAACTTCTCAAGATTTCTCAAGTTTTTTAAAGACTGGATTTTTTAAGGAAATTTCAATTTCAAATTTCTTTGCTGTTGCAAGTTCGGAAGAGAATGCTGTGATAAGACTTTCTCCCTACTACAATGCAACAGGCCGCGCGCGCCTGTGCTAACGTCATCGTCTTCCCTCCAGCGTGTCCCAGCCTACGAAGGTGAGCACAAGCCGACCATCCTCCCAGCTCCCGTCCAAGTTCCTGGTAACATCCCGGTACCTTCCACTACCCGACCAAGTTCTTTCCGGTCTCGACTTCCGGTATCTAGCCATCGTCTGCTAGTGTTTAATTCCGGCATTTTCCGTTTTTCTGACGGGGGGGGGGGGGGGCACTCTGCTCCCCAGTCGTCGTCCGCCTCTTTGGTAGCATCCGGGCGAGTCTTTCCGGTCGCTGTTTCCGGTTTCTAATCATCGCCTGCCGGTGTGAAATTCCGGCACGTTACAGTTGTCTGACGGCAGGGGCACTCTCCTCGCCATTTGTCGCGCTAGTAGTATCCAGACAAGTTTCCTGTTTTCCCCCCGGCAACCCGGACCACACCTTCCCTACCCTTGACACCTTTCACCGCCGCTACAACCGTTGGGAGGGCGTTTCGCCATTGAAAAAAGAGGAAGTGACGAGGATAGTGAAGATAGTGGTGTTGTAGAATACATTGTATATGTATTCCCTCCTGCCAAACTAGACAGCTGACTCCTGGCCATACCGTACTCCGTTGAAGCTACCCGCGGTCCGGTGGAGCATACCACGTAAAAAAACGGCGCTCAAGACACCCGACCGTAATACGCGTCACAGCGTAGGCGCATTAGTTAACTTCAACCAGGATGGCTTCGGTACGTAACTGCTACTAGATCTTGCTCTTCTATGTTATCGAATCAGAGGGTACTAAAAACTTACATTCACTATTGCCAGATGCTTTCTGCGGGTCCTAACGTCAGTCAGACGCTTAAAAGTTCGGAAAATAAGAGAGAAATCTAAGCCCTGTGAATTAGCTTTTTCTTCAAAATCTCTATAGATTTCTATAGATGAAGCTATTTCATCAAAATCCTTTGTTTTCTTTTTGTTTTACTGTACCATCGAATCAGGTTGGATACATTCTTCAACTGTCGTATTTAACGAATTATCAGCCAATATTCTCAGATCTTTGTTTTCACACGCAAAAGTTATACACACCTGTATGTATGTCTAGATAAATCGTTTCAACATGAAAGTACAAAAACAAAAATAATGAGCTCCATTAAAATATACAAAAAAAAACTACTAAAATAATAGGGAAATCCGGAAATACAAGTGGTAATCGACTTCACAATTCATTGAAGTACTTACTAAATTGCCAAATTATTCGCATGCAATTGATAGCTAACGATTCATTTGAGTTTCCCCAATTTTGTCTATAAACTCAAATGGATGTTTAGTCAGAACTATTCAGGAAATATACAATACACAATAGTTATATTATTATACAAGTTTCACAAGACGGTTGATTGTAGCACGAGTGCGACAATTTCGGCTTGTGAAACGCGTGTAATATACTATTTTTTCGAATTTGGCTTTATTTAATTAAGAAAAACTGAAAATTTGTGCTAAACTGATGACTTGGGGACTTTTGAATAACACGGGTGGTATTTCAGTATAATTGGTATTTCTGCTGAATGACGTTTCTGATTTGGAGGTTAGATTTGGATACTTTTGATTATGCAGACACAAGCTGTACCTCGCGTTTGATTGCCATTTTTTCAATTCTTGTTTTCACCAATGCTTTTATCTAATCATGGAAAGAAAGTCATTCACTTCTCTTTGGTTTATTTTCGTTCACATCTGTCATATGGCGCGATTAGTTGACGTTTATAACGTCGTTGTCGCAGTCACATTGCAGTACAGATGCAAAGTTGCAGGCAACATTAAGACAAGAAAAGTTACCAAAAACAGAATTATAATTTAGATCATAATGATTCTGTTTTTGGTGTTAATTTGCAAATTATGAAACCAAATTCGAAAAAATATATTTGAGGTGTCTACTGCAAGAATATCCCTAGAGAAACTATATAGTAGAAACCGGAAAAATTGTACAATGGGGTCGTCCCCCTAAGTTGAATTTGACGAATTCGCCTATAGCATCTCGTAGAAAATAACATGAAGCCCTCAAACGTGTTCTGATGTTTAATAATAGTTATTTATTATCGAGTTCCTGTGTAAATTTAAATCGTTTCACTCGTGCTTTATTAAGCCGTAGTGCCCGAAAGCACCCAAATTTACACAGGAACGAGTGTAATACACCGCGGCAAGTTTTTAAATTGCTTAAAATCCATAAAAATTGTGTGACGTTTATCTGACATTTTATTTTTGCCTGACAGAAGAGTGTTTACGAAAGAAGCGAAAATTTGAAAATTCTAGCAGTGTCGAACTATAAAGTTGTTTTGTGAGATAACAGAGCGTATCAAAAATCGCAATTTCGGCTAGCATTTTCAAACGCTGTACATTTACCGCCTCTTGTGACGTTATTTTGGGGAAGCCTTCTCATTGGTTCGAGCGCTTCTCATTTGTCCGCCCATCTAGTAACTTTGAATTTTGTTTGGTAAATTCTTTCCCGTGTTGACGTCACAGGAAGGCGCGCGTTTCAAATAAGACAAATGTTTCGGATTTTCTTTTACCTAGTAAGCGCGTGATTTCGAATACACAAAAAAATAGGGGTAGACTATTTTTCCGTCTAGTTTCTAGAAAAGCTGTTTTTGAAAATTATGGGACGACCCCATTATAATTAACTTCTTGTTAAGCAAACTACTGTCAGTGACAAAAGATAAGTAAGTTCTAAAACTTAACATGGCAGTTACTCATTGTAATAAATCCAAGCTTATGGTTATAATTCGACAAACAATAAACTTGTTTGTTTACTAAACTAAACCTTTATTTTTACAATGGTCCGGGAACGACTTGATTACTGACTAATATAATGTACGCTTACAGCACCATCTCTCAGGTCGCATCAGAAAGCATTCCTCGTAATGCATGGATTGTATGTAACTCGCATTAGTAATTAGCATTGCCCTTGAATAGCTACATTTACACACAGACAAGCATCGAATTAATGATCCCTGAAACTACATAATTATATACCACGAGATCATTTAAATTATAAATTAGAGTAAGCGGGTTATTTTTTATGCAACGGCCCAGCCTACAAATTAACTAACAGTAAAATTTGAGGTTATGTTTCTCACGTTAAATTGTTTTAATTTAAAGAAAATAAAACACTAAGGTTTATTGAGAATTACAGCAAATGTTCAAAGTGCTCTCCCCCAGCTTCAGTGCAGCTGTTAACTCTGTTTTTGATCTAGAATTGTCAGGTCCGGATTTCGAGGCGAAAATAGAATGACACGATCATCATGAAAACCCTAAAACTACACACATATTTATAAATTTGTTGGACTAATTCTTGATAATCTAGACGATTTTTTTTAAGTCACTTTGACACCTTTGACATTCAAATGTTAAACCAAATTGTCAACAGTTAGTAGTGCCAACCTAATTTAAATTTCACAGCCTACTCTAATTTATAATTTAAATGATCGCACGGTATGTACCACCGCGCAGAAAATACCGGAACGTAATTCCAAAATTCACATAACTCAGACTTATTGGCATAACCATCGAGTTCTTAACAAATCAACTAATTACTTACTGCTACCAGGAAAATGCACGGAAACGAGTTTCTCCAAGCTTACCTGAAACAAAACAAAAAACCATTCAAAAAATTGACACCTTTGTTTACTCAAATTTCATTTGTATGGTATTGTTTTTAAAAGAGCTTTTTAGCCAACAAGTCCCATTTTGTGTAATGTATAAATTATTTGTGCTAAAAATTACGAAACAGTTTACGCACAAATACTTTTGCACTTTTCCTACTCTATCCTACAAATAATTTCCTCTCATCAATTTGTATCATTCTAGAATCAGGAAACACTTTGTTATCTGAAAACACAAGAAGTGGCCTCTATTTTCCAACATCTAAAAGCGCTATCTACTATATTTAGCTCCCATTCCGGCGCCAGAAGCTCGTTGGCAAACAAGGTGGACGGCTAATGATGGAACATAAACTATTTGGCAGTCCGGTAGACTTCGGATTTTCTGTTTACCGAACAATTTAGAAAACAAACAACTAACCAAATATTTAGCCCATAATACTTCCACCATAAGGCACAATCCGGCTGGCTTGAAGCGTTTAAAATAAGAACGTAATTAGAAGAACGAAAGAGAAAGACTTAATTAAAAAACATCAGCGTCGGAATGGACGCGACTAACTTCCGCCATTGCTCTATGAAACTCTGAGTGACGTAATTTAATTATCCGTGAGCGAAAAAGGGGAAAAGAACACCGGCAATATGCTAGTTACTCAGTTAAGTAGTTACAGACACTACCCTTTATTACACTAACAAAGTTTCAGAGATTCAATTAACTGGGGTTACAGCAAAAATTCCTTCCTGACAAGGGCCCCGACATCACCGAGTAATGCTGATTGATAAGGAGAAAAGTGTTGATTAATTAATGTGATGGCAGAAAGTCAGAATTTATTTTTCTCCCAACTTCCATTTAATTTAATCTCAACCACAGTCAACATTAATTTGAGCAAATAACGAAAATGTTCGATGCGAGTCGAAAGGAATCGATTCTGTTTATTCCAGACCAATACAGCTATGGTTTTGGCATTAATAATACGTCAAAACCTCTCGTCTCGCTAAATCCTTCCAAACCATAAAACGCGAAACGAACCACTCACTACGTTCGTAATGTACACAAAAAACGTCTTATCTCGAATTTAATTAAAATTCTCCTTCCCTAAAATTAATTTGAACGAAAAACGGAGTCTCCACATTCTCGATCCTTGCTCAAATTTTAATATTAAATACCTTATTAAATCTCAAAAGCACGTACGGAATGTTTATGTGATGTTGTGAAGAAATTCTCATATTGCGCGCTATCTGGAGGCAGATTGTTACATTTTATCGTTCAGGAAAAAATCATCACGCCCTAACGGAGCACTCAAAAAATCTAATTGAGGGTCTGATGCTATTGCACCATTAGAATTCGACGCTCGGGAGATAAAAGGGCCATCACATATTCAATTACTTTGTTTATAAAACGATCTACATGCCGTCCGGAAAGCTTTACGCCAAGGAAATACATATTCATCGGGTTCAACAGCGCGAAGAAGGGAGAAAGGTGGCCGTTGTGAAGTGATTAATTTATACGTTTACATACCCCTTTGGTACATTTATCTACCCATGTACAGTTATATAGCAGAGTTATCTAATTTCAAATTTAAAGGTCAAAAAAATTTGTCGCCAGATCAATTATACATTATACTCTGCTATTTTATCGGCTATTCATATACAGGCAGGCCGTTTAAAAAATAAGTGCAATAAATTTAATTGGTAATAAAGTTTAGAAACGAAAGTAAAAACCATTAACAACAAATTAGAGCCGCCTGATTGAGTTGCTTCAAGAAACTGATTTCAATAATAATTAATTGGAGGGAGTGTACAAAAAAAATTAGAAAGGAAGAACGCTGACTTTTCCGGACAAAAACAATTGAACCTCAATAGCTCAAATTAAAATAAATCTCTATGTGCTAAAAATATGTTAAAAAAACTTATATGGAACAGTTGTTTCACTTATAGCACTTATTTCTGAAACACCTCATCTAGAAATTCGCTGAATCTTCTTTCGAAAACAAACGCAATTATTCCAATAAAGTTGCATTTTCCAATGCTCTAATTTAGATTTCCTTCACTCTTTCTAACAGCCCAAGACAATTATTTTAATAAAGACAATAATAGAAGCCGTCATGAAACTTTAGATGCTGCTCCCAATAAACAAATAAAAAATAAATACGAATCCCATTTCTTGGATCTTTGGCAATCTTAAGCCACGTTTAATTTATTCCTCGACCTTAAACACAGATCTTTGTGACAATCAATCCGTTTCTTGCTGTTTCACATTTTCCAGGACGTGATCTATCAACCACACTCACTTTGCATTGCGTAAAGCACGTAACTACCCTATTGTTCTGTGTCTTTTGGCTATTACAGGACCAGAAACTCTCTGTGAAAGGAATGCTTTGAATATTCACAAAGAACATTTGACTAGCGAGTAGTTTACAAACAGGGTTATCAACCTGCCGGGGGTTGTTATTAAATTACAATCCTTTATGAAATCCTAGAGCAGTGATATAGAGAACAGGAGTTAATACCGAGTATCATCACAGAAAGGAACCGTTCTAATGAATAAAAACCGTTGTTTTTCAATTGATAATTACATTATTTAAAATTTGTTTACGAAAATGTTTGCGCCTCCATTATTCTCCTCCACCGTCTTTATTTAAATCATTATTAATAAGCAATTAGTAAGTTCAAGTAATGACCAATAGCAAGTACAAAGTGTGAAGGTGCACCGTCTTGCCGGGTCAGTATCTGCAGTTTTGTCTGCTAACTGTGTCATTAAGACAAAAATTGGCTATTCTGCACTAGTAAAATTTTGAATAGATGATACTTTTCTTTTTTAAGTAAACTTAATACTCAATGTAAGGTAACCGGTTTCCAGAATATTTATTAAACTTAAGTACACATAAGACACGCCAGATATTTGCTTCCACAATGTTCTTTCCTTATCAAGAGACAAATTGTTTTAAATGTAGAAATTACTCCTAAATTACCACTTCCAGTTATCATCTTCTCATGGTTACCAGACACGCTTAACTGACACCAATGTAACCCGACACTCCCCTAATTCGTTGAGTTTTGTCACTAACGAACTCATTGGTGTAATACATAATCACCCGGCGCATCCTCCATTTTTCCTCATCGGACGAAATTTCGGTTCTCTTGTTGACAACCGTGCCTCGCATGTTTTCATCCTGTTAAAAATCAGTCTCCAGCGTTCACACAATCGCCGCAGACACATTCCTTTGAAATTTTCGCTCCAAGGAAAATTGGAATAAATCTGTCGTAGGCGTCACGTCAAATTTGTAGCAAATTCGTTTCCTTCTCGCAGAATGAAGACGCACCTCGAAATTTTGTTTATTTACGATCCTGCAGCGAAGTTTTCGGTACTCTGATGACAGAAAAAATCCCGTTATAACTTCGCTGACAGTGAGGTGGAAGAAGTTTCGTATAGATACCGATCGCCTTTTGAGAGTGTTAGCAAACAACCATCGATTGTCTGAAAAGTTGGACGGCGACAAAGTTGCATGGTTTAGTGAGTGAGTGCCAACTCTAGCGCGAAAAAGACCGGCAGTTCCTCTCTTTGACGATCGCAGAACTTTTGTCTTTTATCTGTTAAATAATTTGGGATTTTTTCACTGTAAACAAAGCCCCTAGAAGAATTGGTGAATTTTTATCTTTCTCGCGTCACCATTACGGCTTTTTTGTTCAAGCGAAATTTCAAATTTGCATGCAAATTACGGAAAGGAGTCACCTGAGGCCACATCCTTACAAATTCGCGAGGGTGTCGATGGTCGGCAAATATGCAAATTTTGCGGTATTAATAGTTCTGGTTCACATCTTTTCAATAGTCAAATTGTACAGTCAAACCCCGAATTGTATCAAAACTTCACGAAAATCACAAAACCATTCCGCACGAATTAATCGTCGGTCCGCCTTAATTTACATACAAATAAATCGCAAGAATTCGTCCGCCCCTTGCGCCAAAAAAAAAAACTTTAAATGCTTTTTGACAATAGGAAGACCCAGCCGTCCGTTCATCCATCACCATTGGTCACCTTGTTTTCAACATTTTTCCACCGACCGTGATTGATGACATTCGAGGGGGCAGTTCTGGAATTTGCGCTCGACTTCTCTCCCACTATTAGAATATCGGTGGCCGAAATCAATCGGAGAAATCTCCCGGAAAATTTAATTACACGCTTTTAATATTGTTTTGCGCTGGTCCGCCCCTCAGAATTCGGTATCCAGAGGTTTGCGAATTTAATCCCGAATGCGACAAATTTATTAATTTGATTTCCGTGGGGATCGAAAGTTGCATCTTGTTTCGTAAAGGACGCAGTTAATGTGTTCAACTTAGTTTAACTTGAGTAATCTAATAATAACGACATAGAAAATTCAAAATCGAATCAATACTAAGACTGTTTCATTGTGAAAAATATTACCTTTTTGAATTAATCCTAACGATACCGGTTAAACCGAACATAATTTAAGGATAATCTCACTTTAAGACAGTTTGAACTCTCTAGAAAGAAAAACATTGGTAGATTCGACATTACCCAAATGAATGTTTAATAGTTCTGGTGTCAATTTTACAGTATAAAAGTAGGTAGTAGTAGTCACTATGCAGAAAGAGCTCTTGTTATAAAAATAATATTATCCTAAATTAAATTTCCCCTTTCTTGGATTACAGTCTTTCCATAATTACCTCAACAGCTGAAGCAAAACTTAAATCCCAGAACTTGTCGATAAAACTTTCATAACGCAGGTGTACTTGAACTGAAATATGGAAAGGACATCCTGAAAATTTATTTCTTCCGGAGTAGTACGTCGAGAGCAATCAAAGGGCTTTATTTTTCATATATTCGTTTCCATGAAAAGCGCATTGTTAAAGTGATGTTTACTCGTCCTTTCTGCTACCGAAGCCGGTCACGTTCGACGCGACACATGGGATTGAAAATATAAGGTTCTTGCGTACTTTTTCTGATGCTTTGGTTATTGATTTTCTTATTTTCTTTTGTCCTGCAATTCGTCGAAAACTTATTTCACGTGTTGTATCTTGCTGTCGTCGCATTATCGGAATACCAAAGGGTTGTGGTGTTAATTAACCTAGAAAGTTATTCCAAAATTGCGGGGCTTTTATTATAGTGGGATGTTTGGCGAGTTTAGGAACAGATAATGCAGATAGAGTAACGAAACTAAGCGGCAATAAAAAGGTCATTCCGCAATTTCGTATAAAATCGATAGTGCGCAATGACTCCGAACCCAATAAAGTAGCTCTAAACGGATCTTTCAATAAACAGAAGAATATAAGACTTTTCTTTACATGTACATATCACTTTTTCTACCAAATGATGAAAGTGGTCACAATTTAATCAATAACCTCGTAAGTACACTTTTCTATCGTTGCTATAAATTTCTAATTTGATGATTGTTTCGTTAATTATTCATTTGAATACCCAACACTCGGAAAGTTTAACCACCATTTCACCACCCAACAGAAATACATAAATGAGGTTTTCAGCTCTACTCTATTGTAATTTTGATTAAAAATAAACCACATGACGCATTTTCAGCAAAAGACTTTCAATTCCATGACGTTAACTACCAATTCAAGCACTTATTTAAATTCTGAATCGAGACTTCTCAAGATTTCGCAATAGTTTTTAAGCTTACCGCGAGCGAGTAAATTGCTTCGGGAATCCGTAATTAAAAGTTGCACTTTTTATGGTACAGATTTCCACTGCTGCCGCCAAAGAATAGTTAAATTAAGATCACTGCCGCGAAGCACATTAATCTGCAGCATATTAAAGACAGATCTCCCATGTTAAATCTGGCACTCAAATAGATGACCAATCTGTTACATCTGGCTTCAGTACAACCAAATTAAAGGCCATGTTTGTTGTAAAGTCTCTACCGCCCCAGCGCTCTGGAATTCCTTCGGCTAGTAATTAAATATTTCAGCACTTTGGCAGTTTTCGATGGGAAATGTTGGTTTAGTCCGTCCGAGCAGCGAATGAAATTCCATAGAAAAACTTCACTGATCCTTTACCAGGATACACTAGGGTCGCGAGGTTTATAAGAATATACCTTCTAAGAGCTTAATTTAAACGATACCAACCTCTTTCCCATATGCGAACCAAACCTGTTCCAGTTATACACTACAGCTTCCGGTCTTTCCGGGCCCACAAGCTTCATCGCTGTTACGATACCCAAAGGACCGACATAAAGTTATTAAAATGTTTCCGAAACCGTGAAAAAAAAGACAACCGTATCAAATGTTACTAGAGAAACAGGCGGATTAAAAACGTAATTACGTTGAGTCCTGGTTTATATTTCAAAATGTTTGTTGTCTTCACAGGAAGTTCAAAGGGTTACAACGACGATCTTCTATAAATCTAATAAAAGTGCAATTTGATGACCCGTTTCGTATTTAACTTTGATGACAATACTTTTAAGGCTGAATGTAAAAACTTTAAAGACGAAGAAAACTTTATTGAGTAAGTTACAAGCTGCAATGAGAAGTTGGCAAAGGAATATTGTTATTTAGTAGTTCACAGCTCAGATTATAGTGTTTATGTCATGACCCGTAACAGTAATAAAACTACGAGTATTTTAAAACTTGTATGATTTATTATTACACCAGACAACAGCAGGTAGAGTAAGTTAATACACTAACTTGCAAAAAAAGGATGTAAAATGAGTAATAAATGCATTCTGTCATAAACTTGAAGCACAGGGTGGAGAGTAATTTGTAAAACCTCTAAAGTTGCGAAACAAACTAGTGCAGTCAGGCCACTACAAATACTTAGTTTTATATTAACATATTACGCTGAAAGCTGCCTCTTGCAATTGGATGGATCAGCAATCATCAATCAGCGAAGATGTATGATGTTCAAATTTCTTTTATCTAATCAGATCGCTTTAATTTCTTTCTGTTTCTAGTGTCGTTCCTTCCTAATTTTTCGCTTCTTTCAATTCCTTGAATTCATCTGTGAATAAATTCCACATTCCATTGTTTGATTTTTGATAGACTCAGATTGATTGTCGATCGATTTTGTATTGATTTTCAGATTAATTTTCAGTATTTGACATTCGGTTTCAACTTCCGATCTCTAATGAGTTTAATTTTTTTTATTCCGAGTTTCGAGGAGAACACACATCATGTGGACCTAAATTCACTCCGTTTTTCACAATTTCAATGCTTCTGTCACTATCCACGCCACCAGTAAGTAGTTAAAACTAACGGTGGTCCAGATAACGCAGATAAACGTGATTCTCTAAAAGTTGCATTCCTCCGGATTTGTAAGCGCTCTGTGGTTCAATCCGCAATTAATAAACACCCTTAGTCTGATGAATAAACACCACCACCGTTCATGCAAGTGCTAATTACAATTAGTGAGTTGAAGTTGCCAGTGATACAAACGTAATGAATTAATTAATTAAAAGATCGGACCGCTGAACAACCCTTCTACAAAGCGTTACAAAGATTTTCAAGTATCTTTTTTGTCTGCTTCGGCTGGATGAGAATAAATCTGAAAATAATGTACTACCAAAACTCGTTTATTTTCCTGACACGAAAAAAGTTCCTAAATGTCACGAGAACTTCGAATCGTGAACAGCATCCAAATTAACGGACGATTTACTGGTAAATATTAATTTGTATTTATACGAGTGGTCAGTACGGCACAAGAGATCAAGCAAGACAGTCCGCAGCCCATCGGATGGGTGTCCGATCAATGTAGAGATTATTCTCTACGCGGCTCGGTCAGCACCATCTTTCGACACCGATATGCGTTATAAATGAAGGTAAATCATGGAACATCATGATCAGTATTACTCAATTATACTTAAACACTTACTTTAATTATAGGGATAAGGTAATAGTAATTTACGTTAAAACTCATTTTTACAGTAACGAGTCGAAATGTTTACAGGAATTTTGAGACAATTTACTGTAAAAGTTTCCGGACGTATGTCGTAATGCGTTTTATTTCATGCTACAAATACTAAATTATTGTTTTCATTTAAAAAAAATGAAATCGGAATTCAGAATTTGAACATCCATGTATTGAGGATCTGTGACAACAGTTTGATTTGTTGGTTGTATTTTTTTACAGGACTTGTACTGTAAAGTCCCATTTTCTGGACTCAAAACTCTGACGTAAAACTAACAAATATGACACAGTATGAAATAATAGTAATTTACGTTATAAGTCCGGAAAACTCATTTTTACAGTAACGAGTCGAAATGTTTACAGACGAGGCGACGAAGGAGCCGTCTGGAATTTTGAGACAAGTTACTGTGAAAGTTTCCGGACGTATGTCGTAATGCGTTTTATTTCATGCTACAGATACTAAATCATTGTTTTCATATAAAAAAATGAAATCGGAATTCAGAATTTAAACATCCATGTATTGAGTATCTATGACAACAGTTTGATTTGTTGGTTGTATTTTTTTTTACAGGACTTGTACTGTAAAGTCCCATTTTCTGGACTCAAAACTCTGACATAAAACTAACAAATATGACACAGTATGAAATAAACATGTTTTAAAATCGTTACCCTGATATTACACAGTTGTATATTACTTTTGATAAAAAAATTCCTTATGTATGATTCAAATCCCTGACGTCGATCTTAATACCTCAGCAGATGGCAGAACAAGTATTTTACCAAAAATACTAGAATAGCAAAGGTATGGTTGAAAACTATATTATTAGAATGACAAAATGAACCATCCTCATCCTCGTAGAATAACATACGAATGTGAGTGTTTTAAACATCAACATTATGAATCACAACACCTTACCGAAAACGCCTTCAGGAACACTAAACACTGGATGATCCCTTCCATGGTGTCTCCTGTGAGACAGAAAGTTCCGGTTAAATGTCTTCCGCGTCGACCAACAGCTGCCGACGTCGCTAAACTAGCATGCACTAAAGCCCTTCTCGGCAAAGAACTTCCTCCTGCTAGAGCTGGAGGCATGGGCTTGGCGGCGCTCATCAGCCGCTCCAATGAGTCCATCTTGTTCAAGCGCTCATCTCAAAGCTTCGTTGTTTGTTAGTTTTTCAAAATGTTCACACTTTACTTCACTTCCAGTAATACACAAGATTACTCAAATTGGGCTGTAAACACTACTTTGAAACTCGCCTCTCCCGCAAGGAAACGTAAAGTGGATGGACACCTGTGGATCGGCCGGTATCACGTTTACTTTCTAACGCGAGATTATTAAAGCGGAGCAAATTTTGCAATAAACTCACACGTTCGTGTTTATTTAATTACGAATACAATGAGCGATGAGTTGGACGGAACAAGTCCAAAGAAAGCTTTTCCGGTGACGAAACTGGTTAAAAAGTCGAGAACAAATGAACGTTCGATGGTGGTAAGTAATCAGTTTCTCGGATGATAATAGAAAGGAAAGTTTTCGACTTTAATGCTTCCTATAAAGTTAAATTCGATTACAGTGAGAAGCTTTTGTTGAGGAAAGAACGAAACAAAGAGTTCTCGTCACCTAGGCACTTCGTGTAAATGACAAGTCACAAAGGGATGGGAAAACTAAAAAGAAGAGGTACTCCTTTAAGATAATAACAAAAAATCAAATCACATTTTCAAATAAGGTGTAGTTGGCAATTGGCAACCATTCAAACATAGTTATGAAATTGTACAAGAACTTTACTATGTGAAGTCGGTCCTTATCTCTTTGATAGGTGACGACATCTTCAAAACGCCGCAAGCAATGATTTATATTTGCTATATGATCCACAAAATTCTTAGACATAAGTCAGAAAACGTGTGTCTATTTTTATCACATGTAGGCATGCTAATCTTAAGCTGTCAGATCTTCGAGGCTAGAATAACTGATTTCCATTGCTGTCCTTGAACACTTGATTGGATCATGGTACCTATATGGGTCAAAATCAAAGAGGTGGGCATTTTCAGATTCTTAAATGATTTATTTTTTTATTATTCTTTTATTTTATCTACCACTATCTCGTAGTAACCTAATCAGAAGAGCACAGTGTATCGCACACAAATCCTCCGCAAAACACGGGGGAAACGCATTGGTGCGAGTGCCAGATCTGGTAATCGAACCTTCGGCTTCCGCGTTGGCTCTTCTAACATTTCCAAAATGACCGTCCCCGAAATAACCGATTGACATATTTATTTATACCGCCACGACGCCATATTAGTTACCGGTTTTGAGCTAACTCGATAGTGCTAACAACTATTTTTAACATTATTGCTAAAAATATACATTATCTCGGCAAGGCAAATATACAACTGCGTCCCCGTAATTATATTAAATTAAACCTACTCATACCAAATTGAAATGCACTTTCCAGAAATAAATACAATGCGCAAATAATGCAAACAACAACGCTACTTGTCGAATGAAGCTCACATTGCTGCTTTGAAACATTTTGCCAAAAAATATAACCGCGTTCACGAAATGACTTAATGTGAACGCAATAACCCATTATTTATTTATATTAAAATTTACACAAATATACGTATAGAGTGTCTATATAATTTACCGGTATAATGAATGTTGTAAAGTACACACTGTAACATTAATATTTAATTTTACCGTAATAATATTTTCCAGAAACAAATTTGCCACCTCTATGATTTTGACCCATATATTATGTACACAATAGTTTACTTTACACATGTCATAGCCCTTTCAACTTTATGTCTAATATTCTTATCCATTGTTCGAATTGTCTATTATTCATAACAATATTTACAATCTCCGGACATGAAGGATAATAATGACCTACTTAATTTTTTTATAATTTTTCAAAAGTTTATTAATAGAACAGAATACATACAACATACATATTACAGAATCAAGAAGAATATAAATAATAAACAGCTGCATTTATAATCGACGCGAATCGAACTGCAATGTGGGCACGGCAATTATGCGCCAGTTTTGATTAAAGTTAATTGTCAGTTCATTGGTTTTGAAACAATACATTTCTAACACCATACTTTCTATGGCTATTAAGAATTAATTAATAACATGAAATTGGAAAAAATATGTCAATATGACAGGTTCAATGAAAATTTGAATAATTATCTTGGGAATATCCCTGTAAGACATAATTGGATTTACGGGTACAAAAAAGCAAAAACGTAAAATCATGACTTTAAATAAATGTAAATATTTTAAAATCGCAAGGTTAAAAATCTGGAGATTTGGAATTACTCCCGAGGAGGCATCAAAAAACGTTCTTTGGGTGCTTTCGCGCAAAGCTGCTGTAAACTAATGTAATCATCACAACCTTCCTTAAACTTATCTGCCCTTGTAATAATAAAAGACCGAAGATTTCAAAATTTAACATTACGTCAAGCCCACAGATACGCGACTCGATTTAAGTTTAGCATCAATACATGTCAAAATTCTATTCCGTATATAGGTATACGATTATTACTCTGAAACTCGGTCCCAAAACTAATAAAACTTCATTTGGATAGAAGGATCTACGAAGTCTGAATAAATACGGGAAATTGAAGGGAATGCAGCGTGTTTTCTCGAGCTTCTGCGACCTTGCTGTGCGAAGTCATTTTCCGTGTCACAATAAAATCAACAAAGAAAAGTAGGTACCATTCCGGCTATGTAAATCTGTGCTATTTACAATGCCGAGTAATATCCATCTCTTCCTTTGATCGTATCTGGTCTCGTTCTTTCTCGAGTCAATACCGTGTTTACGTGTCGAAGGCGACATCAAAACGCAATTTTCTCACCGGAAAGCTGTGTCTGTACCAAACCGACCAGGCGTCCACCCGTTCATTAAAAGCGGCTCCGCAATAAAAAAAACAAAATCAGCAATAAAATTGTTTTATTTGCCATTTTCATCCATCGTTGGCATTATTACAGAATGTAAACATCGACCCTTCGGTAATTCCGTGAGAGGCGAGTTTGGATCTGGAGACTTCGTGGAAAGAGAAATGTATCGCGATGGGGCGTGCACACCCCTAAACCAGTCGATTCCACTACGAACGGACTTAACACTTATTGTCCTTCTGTTCAGTGATAGTGTAGATCACATGGCGACATTCCGCCTCCGGCACCTCGACGGTGTCTTCCTTCTTCCGCGGTGTGCACTGGTAAAGCAACTCGCACAACTCGTAACACAAGAAACACACCCCTATTATAATAAATGTTTCCATCCTAGTCTGGCGTGAAAAAAAGATCGTCGCGCACAGCACACTTCGTCACGAGCACTTGCTCTTCGGGAACACGACGCGCCCTTCGAGGACGTCGAAACACTGCTAACGCGGTCCAGGATTCACGTTCGGATGCTGCCCGAATGAGAACGAATACGCACGAAAGGATAATTATGTCACAGGACTTTTCAAATGCGTACATGATGAAAAACGTGTTCGGAGAGGAAGTTTTTTGAAAACATAGGGCAAGAAAACTCTATTCTCGTAATCGCAGGAAAAATCTCGCACGTAGGCGTCTGCCACGAAAAGTACCGGGAATCTAACTAATGTTTTATGCAAAACTTGCGAACTCTCAGTTAAAAGACTAAAGTTCTGCAGATTAGAAACTGCCGGTATTGCGTGATTAACTTTAGGAATGTTCTTGGTCGCCACTGTTAAACACAGCGTGCAACTAAGTTACTTACATTAAAGAACAACACGATGCAAAAACATTAATGAAATCGTTTGTATGAAAATCGCATCTTAAACATGTTTACAATGAAATATTTTCAACTTTAGAGAACAAATTAAATATTGTAGTTATAGCCAAAAGGAATCTTCTTTAAAGTATGACTGATTTGACATACCTTGCTTACAGTGGGGCAGTCTAATAGTTTTACTGTCGTGTAAATGTTAAGACAATTAGGTATAGTTCCTTCAATACTTATATCGTACAAAATGAGGCACAAAAAAACTGGTTGTATTTGTCCAGCACGTGCAGGTGAGACAGGTCCGTCTTTGATTTTTTGTTTTATTCTAATTTTGATCAAATATGCAGTTTTACATCTACACTTTAAGTTAAATGTCACCCAAATTAAGACTTAATAAAACAACGTTCAATAGCACTGCATAAATCGAAAGTGTTATCAGTAAAATCGAGCATGTCTTTTACTGAAACCTTAAATTCTGGAATACTGCCCTGTCCGCCAAGAAACCGGTGCGGTGCGGCTACCTTTGAGCAACTTTTTTGCGTACCTCGAAACTCCATCTTCGTACGATATATCTCTTGAATTTACAATAGATACTAATTGATCTTTAATTTAACAGTCACACATTGAACGACGTTATATTTACAACCATCTAATTTTCATTCGTTTATCTTTGCTGTTCTTTTGCGCTATAATGAATTGCTCACAGGCCATTTTCTGGTTTTCATGTTTTTAAGTTCCGATGCCTTACATCTTCAGCCTTCAGTTTTCATTTTCAGGTTTTTTAAGTATTCAGGCTTCAGATTTTTCGGGCTTTAAGATCTGTCTTCCAGGTTTTCAGGTGGTCGAGTCAAATTTCACTTTTTCAGGTTCTGTTGTTTGCAGATTCTCAAATTCTTATCTTTTCAGGCTTCCATCAATTCTTCAAATATACAGGGTGTTATGGAAGTCCTAGCAGAAAATTTAACCACAAGTAGAACTCGTCAAAATAAACTTTTTTTTATCTATCAGTTTTGGCGCAAATTAAGAATATTCGCCTATGGATCGACGTTCATTGACTGTCAGGAATGCACAAAAACTTTACCCAATACACGAATCGAAACAAAAAACTCTTTAAATGGAAACACGTACTCTACCTACCATAATATGCATAATATTGAAGTTGGTTAGCATTTACTAATAAACTCTCTAACTTTGATCAGGGTGGTCTACCACCGAATCGATCGAGTGAGTGTGATGGTATTGTTGGTTATCTACATTACCGTACTTCGAACATTATTGTAAATAAACTTAAACCTTAGTCTAAAGGGCCTAAACCCAGGCCTAAACCGTAGATGGTCTAAATTTGAACGTCTTTCAAGTAACAACGAAGTCTTTCACACTCTTTTCAACATTATCAAGCCGTAATAACACTCACAAAAGTGACATTTCTCATCGTAAACAAACACAAACGCAAATTTCGCTTAATAATCGATGACTTTTCTCGAATGACAAGTCGTATGTGACTTTTGTGACATTTCTCGTGAAATTTGACATTTCGCGTGAGTTGAAAAATTCAATATCTAAATACTCGAATAAAGTGTTGAAAGTGTTGTAAATAAACTAAACCTCTAATATTGAGTTAAAAAAGCAATAAATATTTAATTTAGTGTTTATTCCCCGCCTTGGGGTCGTTAAGAAAGAGTAATGTTATGTCTGTTTATTGTTTATGTAGTAGTGTACATTGAACTAATTGCATTTTAACTGATTTTAACAGAATTTTAACATTAGTTCATTGTATAGTTTGTTAAACAGCTAAAGACACCACCTCACTCACTCATAGATGTCAGTGGTAGACCCCCAGGGGGTGTGTTGAGAAAGGTTGTTTTACAGTAACTTAGGCTTAATATCAACAATTTATTTCTTATATCTATACAGGGTGTTTCATGAGTAAACGGCAATCTCCGAGATTATGAATATCAAGGATAAAAAAAATGTCTTGGAAAGTTTTTTTTATTTTCTAAAACGTCTGGTTTAAAAATGCCAATAGTTTTAAATGAACCAACAGAAAGATAGAAAATGAACTTGCACTAAATAATAATCTATCAAGTTATCGATGTTAGACCATAGCGAAAAATTTGTCAAATGTGACGTTCACTCAGTGGCGTTCTATTATTATTACAAATTTGTCTTGTCGTGTTTTACGAAAAAATTGCAAAAAAAAAATGAAATTTAAAATTTTCCAGAAAAAAACTGCAGAATAACGTTTCTTTAGCTTCTACGAGTTAATGTATTAAGTTTTGCCGTTTACTGACGAAACAGTCTGTAGTATATCATAATGTTTAATGAAAGAATGAAAAATTAAGTGGCGGAGAATTAGACGTACAATGCTGGGTACTCCATAATCATTGTAAAAATCTTCATGTAAGTACTTAGTAGAAAATGTATGTTTACTTACTTTTGTCTAACTTTTCTAAGGTGATCTATATTATTCAGGAACTTAACAAAGTCATCCTCCGTTTTGTCTTTAGCTGTTTAACGGCACAAACTATATAACAAACGAATGTTAAAATACGGTTAAAATCAGTTAAAATGCAATTAATAAAATGCAGACTACTACATAAACAATGAACAGGCATAACCTCACTCTTTCTTAACGACCCCAAGGCGGGGAATAAACACTAAATTAAATATTTATTCCATTTTTAACTCAATATAAGAGGTTTAGTGTATTTACAACACTATCAACACTTTATTTGAGTATTTAGATATTGAATTGTCAAATTTGTCAAAATGTCAAATTTCACGAGAAATGTCAAAAAACTCGCATACGACTTGCCATTCGAGAAAAGTATTTGATTATTAAGCGAAATTTACGATGGGAAATGTCAATAAAATGACGTCACTTTTGTGAGTGTTATTACGGCTTGATAACGTGGAAAAGAGTGCGGGAGACTTCGATGTTACTTGAAAGACGTTCAAATTTAAACCATCTACGGTTTAGGCCCTAAGTTACAAGTTTATTTACAATAATGTTCGAAGTACGGTAATGTAGACAACCAACAATAGCATCACACTCACTCGATCGATTCGGTGGTAGACCCCCCGGGACGTCCGAAATCATAATAAAATAATATCAGCGAGCACAAGAATATCGCACATAGCGGCGCGACACACAACTGATAACTAAAATTTGCTATCAACGACAAATTTCTTGTCCCAAAAAACTTAGAAGGTGCTTTCCTCGTTCGGCAAAAACGTTCTGTTGCATTCAAGTTCACGTCTGCATAGGCGGAGGGCGAAATAAGTGGTCAGAAGAATGTTCAAAAAAATTGCGAATTTCAGCAAAGTGGTAAATAAAAAAAAAAGTTTATATCGACGAGTTCTACTTGTGGTTAAATTTTCTGCTAGAACTTCCATAACAAACTGTATTGAAACGACATTTATTCTTCTTTATTCATGCGTAATTCTTTATTTTTTTTCATTTTATTTCTTATACGTTTTTCCCTATTCCTAATTGTTTCTCACTCTATTTCTCATTTTGCTCATTCCTCATTCCAAATTTATCGTCTTTAATCTCAATCCACAATATTTTTTTTATTTCTCATTTCTCTTTGTTTTTAATTTTCGTATTTTAAAATTTTATTTTTAAAGTTATAGCCTTATTTTACGCTTTCCATATCTCACTGCTCGCTTTCTCATTTTCATTTTATTATTTCCACTTTTTGTCTTTTGACATTAATTTGACATTTACGGATTGATTTTCAACTTTTGATCCGTAAGCTGTTTCAATTTCTCATACCTAACCTTTTTTTTTATCAAATTCTTACTTATGATTTTTGACTAAAATCTTTTGTTTTCAACATTCCGTTTCCATTCTAGAGTTTAGACTTTAATTCGTTTTAGAATTTCGAATCTTAATGTTTTTAGCTCACCTCTTAATATTGCCGTTTATTTATAATTATCCCTCATTCCTAGATCACACCACATTCTTTTCTGTTTGGCACATTATTATTCATTCCCATTACTCACTGATTCTCATAATCCTTCTAGCTCATTATTTTTCACTCTTTTATTAATTTTTATTCCTCCATCCTTTCTATCCACAATTTCTCACGATCTCACATTTCCAATTACATAATGGAATAGTATACAAAATTTTGAAACTTTTTTATAAATAAAACTGCTTAAAGTAGAACACTCCTAACTTTTTTTGTTTTGCTCAAATCATAACCATTTCCATGAAATAAATGAAAAACTAGCTCGTTAGAGCGAAAGGGAAAGAATTACTTATAAAATGAGTTAGAGTGAGAAATGGAAAGGCGTAGATCCTCACTTAATTCATATGCCGGTCACTAATGACGTATCTTAAACTAGTACAGTTCTCTCATAACAAATTAAACGAATTTCAATTTAATTTTTTTTTGCATTTTTAGTAACTATAATTTCACCATAATAGCGCTAATAGTCCGGTCAAAGTAATCATAAAAATAGTGGTCAATTAACAAAAATTCTCACAGAGCTAAATTTTGGTGGAGACCTTGGATACACCATTAGAAATAAAGTGTCAAAAGTCCCCATCGATCCCATGTGTGCTAAAAAACTTATTCGGAGTCAAAGGTCAAAATCTGAAGTTTTTTGGATTTTTTTCGAAAACAGTAAGTTTTATCAAAAAAGTAACCCAGACAAAAATTATACTTAGATCTTCAAATTATCTACAAAAATGGTCCTAATACTTTTATTCTAAGAATCACCATTCCTGAAATATCGCGACTCTAAATGTTGAAGGAGTCACGTACATGATATGGACAGTTGCACACTTACTAGTCTGGTTCACAAGTCCCTTTTTCTGAAATAATTCGAGTTAAGAGGCACCAAAAATTATGATTGAGGTGTCATTCGATTTGGAACCAAGAATTTTTTAGTTGAAAATCAATATCCGCAAATAAAAATAACTAAAGTTATAAACAATTAAGTAAACAAAAAGAAGGTGTTACGTTTTTTGCAAATATTTCAAAAACTATTTGAGATATCCAAAATTTGAAAAAAGATCCTTATAAAAAGTTGGAAATTTTCAAAAAAAAAAACTCTCCCGGAATTGTCCCGCCAATATTTATCATGTTAATTTAGCGGCGAAAAATGGCAGAAACGCGCGGCTCAGCTCCCGTCCGCGATGATCAAATCTGAAACCTGAACAAAAAAAACAAAAATTTAACCGAGTAAATATTAATATTAAGAAATAAAAACATTTAGGTATTATCTGGACATATCAATAAACAATAATCGTCGCTAAAAAAATATATCTCAATCTTTCTATTAACAATCCATTTGTTAATTACGGTAATAATTGTTCTTCTTAAAAGTTAACATACAAACCCTGATAATTGTTAAACTAAAATCCTGAATTTCTTTTCCCTTCTTGGAGCCTTTCCCTGAAGGCTTTAGAAAATATCCCCGTTGGAAAAATAAAAAATACATATTTTTCACTTTTTTATTAACAAAATTACAAACATAAATAATAGTATATTAAAGGATGAATGGAAAACAAGGTCTTTAAAACACGCGCGAGTTTTCGAGCACGACGGCGTAGCCGGGAGTGCTCAAAATAGAGCAAGTGTTTTAAAGACCAGTTATCTACGAATACTTTACGCTATTTTTTATTATACCAGCAATACTGGAAACAAATTAAGCACTAAAAACTTAATATAAAAATAATAAAATAATTAAATAAATGAAATAATTTTTGTCGTGATAAATCGAAATGGCGTAATAATATTGCCATTAGTTACGACAATTATCGTTTACGTTTTTCTCGCGTCCACGTCTGTCATTGCATTTAGTCGTGTCAGCAAAAATCGAGGAAAAATTAGTTAAAACGAGATTTCACCCGATATAGAAGCATTGGCCGAACAAGCGTAATCCAAAATACTACCATCGAAGTCAAAAGACCCATACCTGAAGGAATATGAAAAGTTTTCAAATTTGATGAAGTATAATGATACCTATATTTCCTTGACAACCTTTAAAACTCGCCGTGCTTTAATCGCCTGTGTTCGCACGCTCAGGCGTGCTTTAAACGGCGATGCTGATGCAGGTATAATAAAAAACAATGAAAGAGTTTTTTATCAATTTTTTAATCGTTATTTCCGTTACGGATTATATTTAAAAAAAATTGAAAATCATATAAACAACATTTGTTTATAACAATTTTTCAAACAAAAGTTAAAAATAAAAAAATATATCTTTATATTGCTTTCAGCAAAAACAAAACATATCAGTAGAGATAATAGAAGAAAATGATAAAAAAGGGACCATTTTTGTAGATAATTTTAAGATCTATAATTTTTGTCTGGGCTACTTTTTTGGTAAAACTTTTCGAAAAAAAATCCAAAAAACCTCAAATTTTGACCTTTGACCCCAAATAACTTTTTTAGCACAAATGGGATCGATGGGGACTTTTGACACTTTATTTCTAATGGTGTACCCAAGGTCTCCATCAAAATTTAGCTCTGTGCGAATTTTTGTTATTTGAAATGTCTATTTTGACCGGACTATAAACCATACACTTTTCAATGAGGTTTATGATTATTGTATTTTCCAAAAACTTTTTCTTTTTAGTATACTACCTATATCAGCCTTCTGGTTTCACATAATATTATATTTTCATCTTGAACTTTATATGGTTATTAATTTGTTCTCACTATTGCCCTTTCGAAAGTATACTCTTCTTAGTCATCATTAGTCCTCATTCCTCATGACAAATTTAAAATGAAAACCATTTTTCGATTTTGCATTTCAATTGCTTCTTTTAGTGTAAATTATTATTTTTTTCAGTGTTGTTTCTCACTATTATACAGGCTGGTCAGCTTTCTGAAAATATGAGATTTGTTACATTAAAAGAACCAAAAATCTAAGTACCATTAGTCCAAAAATTGGAATAATAACAGAAACGCCTGAAAAAGAATCCTGAAGAAAAAAAAACTGAAAACCTGAAATAGTGGTAAACCTATAGGCCTGAAAAGTTGAGAACCGGATAAATCTAAAATTTTGAAAAATCTGAGAACTTGAGAACCTGAGGAACCTGAAAACTTGACGAACCTAAAATCTTTGGAACCCTGAGAACTTGAGAAATCTGAGAAATTGAAAAACCTGTGGACCTAATAAACCTGAGGAATCGGAAGCAACTGAGATAATGAGGAACCTGCGAACTGCGAAATCTGATTGTGAGTCAAAGACGAAGTTAGGCTCCGTAATAATATTAAAAATTAAAATATCTTCTTTAAGGTGTTATTTTTATTTTTGTTGGAATCCTGGGGCGAACACAGACTTCACACAATTTCAATGCGATAAACCACTAGCCATAATCCAATAGGCCAAATGATGATGGTGACGGTATATCTAGTGTGTAACATTGTAATTCATTTACAATGCAGCAACTGAGTACTGTTTCAGAGAAATCGCTCTACACAATATTATCCAAAAAACTAAAAATATCAGCTTCAATATCTTACCAATTTAAGCTTCGTTAAATATAACATAAAAAGCAACAGCGCAACAAACTCTATTTATGCTCGAGAAGCTCACTTTTATTACTCGCTTTCTGAATGAATAATAAGCGAACAGACATTTTAACAAAGCCCGCAAAATAAAACCTCATCAAGCACACACTACATTATTCCCGGAGCTTTTTGCTAAAAACTTCTCCAAATTTTGTTACAATTTCAGGAGTTTCGATGGCGCTCAACAAAATATGTCACATAATAGTTATTTCTGCTCGTAATTCCATTCAAGAACTACATAAAGCAAATTACATCATGACAATAACTGAATAAACCGGCAAGTACTTATTAATCACAGTGGTTAACTTATTTTACCTGCCTCCATGGTTGCACTACTCGACTCTTCCACAAAAGCCTTTGTTCCCATTTAATAGACTACAATGTAAAATTTTAAAATCGCATTTTTCACAATGCACCATACCTAGTTTACCTCACACGAATACTTAATTATGTAAACGTCGAAACGAACAAAACGTGGAAAAATTTCGAATGCCGAACACATACTCAGATCGAGATCAGCAAAAACGTGAGTTAAAAATGTATTATTTTTTCCTCTATTGTATCCAATACGTTTGTAAACTTTTACTTTGGAATGTAATTATATATCTAATTTCTTAGTCTCAATGTCTAGGGCGTAAAATCCAATGCAATAAATTGTACTAAATATCAAAACGTTATGACACGCTTTATGCCTGTGCTAAACGATTACAAGAAAGACATAAAGCCAGCGACGTTACTTTCAGTCACATAATTGTAACCCGGCGCATCCACCAGTTTTGTATCAAGCACAATCAGCAGACGGAACACACCATTTCCATTACAAAATTACAAGAACATAAAAAGTGCATCCGACAGAACATACAACACTCCGCCAACTCTCCAGCAACTCCGACAGATGTTGAGTATATTGAAGATAAAAAGACGCGAACATGCGAGCGAAAATTAAAATTTACGAGGAAGGATATGCCGCCTCTAAAAAAAAATTAAATCGGTTATAAGCACACGTGATTTATTAGCATAAGGATTAGAAACAGCAGTTTCTTTGAATAATTCATCCGAAAACGACGTGATTCAAGGGATGACAAATGGACCGTATATTAATAAACAAGGGATGGGGTACTTACCGACGCCCTTAATGCCGCCAAAGTAATGAGGGGCGATTTAAAAACGCCTGAGAAAAAACTAAATACGAGGCGCGCCAGCTCGTGCGTATAATTAGTTGATGATTGAACGTTTAATTATTATCGATCACCAAATTGAATAGTTAGAATTTCACAACACAACGCATTGAACGTTGCAGAGTTATTAATCATTTAAAGCTAATTAATACAAGTTAGTAGCAGCGTAGGTTCGATCATTATTAGTAACGAGTACGAAGAGGCTGAATGTAGGCGAAGTATATTGGAAGTGTAGAGCTCTTAGAATAAACTTATAATTAAAAGTAAATTACTTCTAAAATTACTAAACTACAAATCGTAAGTGTTAAAATACAATTTTCGCCATTATATTTGCACACAATAGTTTGATGTTTAATTAATACGTACAAGATCAAAATTAGTATTGAAACTCGTATAAATATGGCCTCAGGCAGCCAACTAACCACTAGGACTTTTAGACCCACGGGCGTGATTAACCTCATACTACCAACCTTACGGTAGTAAACTGCACCAAAACATAGAGAGACGCTCACAAGCACAATGAATTGAGTGGACGGCTCATAAAAAAATATGGCAAACTTTTAGAGCCCCACACTGGGCGCCAGTAACTGGATCATGGACTCCTCTCCTCCTGTCACTTGGTAGTGAAATTCTACAAAAAAGTGAAACGTTCAGACGTATTTTACCCGTCACAAGCACAATAAAGTGAGCGGATGACTCATAAAAAATGATAAAAAAAATATTTTATGACAGTTTACAAATGATAAAACAAATTTGTTTTTTAAAGACCTACAAAATTTATGTATGCAATTACAAAAGTTGTGATCCCATTTGCACTAAACTTCTCTTGTGTCGACAAAGCTTAAATTCTGAATTATATGTTCCTTTGAAAATATCCTTCGTTGTGTCCAAATTCAAGTTGTATATTGTCTTTTTTCCTACTTATTGAGGTGAAATAATTATTATATCCCAATCTTTTTAGGAATTTCAATTTCTGCAAACGTGAAATGTAAGATTTATGAAATAAGCAAAAAGGATACTGGTGGATACTTCAAGTGTGTTCTGATTTCCAATATAACTGCACCTTAACAGCCAACTGCGTCTGAAAGGCGCCAATTGGAAATTGCACCCATTCACAAAGATGCACCGAACTATAACTTTTCCATTAAACGCCCCACTTCCAACATAAATTAAAACTGTTTGAAAAGGAGCAGCCCTAGCCGCAACGTCGCAGCTAATATATTGACTTGTTCTTCGCAGCTTTAATTATTCCATTATTATTATTACGGTTCACATTAGACTGCTCTAAAATTCCATTTTCATTCACCGAACGATCAATATCTCCCCAGAACTGCATTACCAGCATTTACGAGAGTGAACATAATGTACCAACTGCGTCACAAATACACACGGATGATAATTACAGAAGCCAGTCGTCGTCTCTCACAAATTGCAAACCGTCCGCACCGCCCCACTATGAAAATAATAACTCGGTGAAAATTATGACCACCACCAATGGCGACATCCCTTTAATGAATCTCCATACGTTCGAAATTCAGCGACGCACAAAAGCCGTCATTGATTCTCTAACAACCTGGCGTTGACAATGTCCAAGTTACGACCAGAGCGGGTAACGAGCTAGCCGCAACGACTACAATTTAATGGGTAAAAATGGAAGACAAGACAAAAGGTTTAATTTGCAAATGTAAAACTCCCGTACTGTAAAGGGATATAAGCTGTAATTAGTTAATTTGGTTGGTTAACGCCCCGATCTGGCAAATGAGAACGCCTATTTCCATTCCATTTTCAGACAAACAAACATGTCCCAGCTTTTGACAGAACTGAACGTATAGAGAAAATCAAGATTGTTTTCAATGGATATTGCAAGAATGGAAACGTTGCATCATATTATTCAAAAATATCACATAAAACTTGTTCAGAGCCATTGCATCCATTCCAGGGGAGAGAAAACGGCGCTCAACCAAGCCAAAATTTTGTGATTTTTCCGCGCATGAGACCGCAAAACCGCGCGGATTAGTAAAAGCATCCGATGAGAGTTAAAAACTAGTGTTATCAGCCAATCAGAACGTTGGAACCCGTACAAAAGGTGGCTTTAGCTAAAATTGAATCGACATCGGGGAAGAGAAAGTCCTGAATCTGATCCAGCTAGGTATTGATTTAATTTAACTGATTTCAGTTAAGATACTCATTTTATGAAATAAAACTTCCTATCGCACCAATCAGGTAATTTCTATATGAACGATCACTGCCAGAACACAGACTGGCATCAATAACACCGCTGATGTAGACCCAAATAAATAATAAATGTCCGACAGCGGTGACGGCAGGTCGTGGACCCCCAGCAATCCACAATTTTTTTTATTTCTCTTGTTCGCTCCAGTACCTCACTTCCAGTAACCAACCCTTCCGTAACTTCTCGACGGTACACGCTTAAATACCTCCACGTTCGACGCGAAATGAAGAATCAATGCAACATTCTCGTCCTTCCATTACCCCGAAACCCTAAACCAACAACAAACACTACGACAGCGTGTTTCGAGCTTGAATTACAGCATCTACTCGACTTCAATTCCGCCACGGTTAAAATATTAACGAACTTTTTACCCACGATGAATGTTTAATATCTGACGTTGCGTGTGACCCCGTTTTCGACAATTAAAAAAGTCATCCTAACTGAAAATAAGCGAAAAACAATCGCATCACACGCAAAGTCTGATGGCGATCGTCGACAGAGGTGAGCGGACCGTTGGGGGTACTTCTTGTTTATGTGTTTTACGGACAATGAGAATGTTGAAAATGGAGGTTGAATAGGCAGACCTGACGTTAGACAATTTAAAAGAAGAAAGTTGAACGGGGATTTAGATTGCGGATTTCACGCAATTCGGAGACGTCGAAAAAAACGACGAATACGCTCAAACAGCTTTTACGAGACAAAATCCCCGGGTTCCTCCAATTCCACAATAAAATTAACGAATTCGACAGTCGATCAATTTCAAAAAGTCATTTTAAGTTCCCTTCAAAATTAAGTAACGTCCGGAGTTTCGCCACACTACTTTCCCAAACTCTATTCTAAATTATTTATTAAAATGCTACTACTGTGCTATTTATCTGGTAAATTTGAACAAAATTGATATTCCTAATACATTCAAGGAAAAATAATTTTCATCCCGCAGGAAGTAAAAAAAACACCATTGCATGGAGAATCAAAAGATCTTTTCAACACATAAAAATATACTTGTCTCGACGTTTCTCCCTAAAATTTTTGTTTCTCGAGTAAAATCAAGTGGGCAATTTTCGTTGAGGCAACCTGTATATGTACGTTATCAATTATTAATTATTTTTTTATTGACTTTAGTTTCCAAGCGTGTATTTTACATCACGTGTTTAATTCTAGATCTGGTCTCACCCCGGAACCACCACCCCCTCGAAGTATCACCCGTTGCGCAAGTTGGACCCTATGAAACCCCGGACAACGCTCCAGAAAGCGTCTTCGTGTTGGATACTTGCTTGGAGTAAAATCTAACTAGACCCGACTACCCGTTTTTGCTCTTCAGACCTGCTAAATAGTGTAACAAGTGAATAAACTGAATTGCTGTGCCGACTGAGTTTCATTTCGACTTTGTTTAGTGACAGTTAGTTTTCTAATTTCGACGCCTTGAATTGAATTTTTTGTTTGAGCAAAAATAAGTCAAGCAATTTAACTTGTGTTTTTGTCAGCCAATGAGATGTTTCAATTTCAAACTAAATAAGCAACCAATAGGACAATTATTTTAGAGAAGCTTTATTTCAGTGACAATTTTTCTTTGACATTACAGCTTACATAAATTGTCAAGCCAAATAAGCCAAATAGGTGTAAATATTGCTGCTAATTTTTGCTCTTCAGATTGACTCGTCATTATTATATTTTCTTGGCAACAGAAACTCGTATCTGAAATGCAAAAATTATTTTCGGCAATATTTTGACCTCCTGTCCTATTATTATTGAAAATTTTAAGAAGATTGATAATAGTGGAAGTTCGAACGCATTGTTATTATTTGTGGAATTAAATAAAACATACCCCCAGTAGCACAAAATATTGGTCCTATATTACACGCTTCTAGGCCAATATACAGCTTATTTAGCCAACGTTGGCCCTGTCGGGGTGTAAAATGATTTTCCAATATACTGTAGCGTTTCTGGGTTCCATTATTTATTTATTTGAACACTATGTACAATTTATTTATACTTCTATTACACTATTTACAATTTACTATTTCACCGGCACGTCTCGTATTATTATTTATTTACACATCACGCGGCACTCCGGATAGATAAAAGCAACTGTCCGACTCGACCCACTTAGACCTCGATGAGACGACTGACTCACTAGACTGACTGATGCGACTAGACTAGTTTTCGCTGGAACGTCCTCTAATAAATATACTCGAGTACGTTGTAGTAAATTCCAGTACAGTCCAGTAATTGATGACGCCGCTACAGCGATAAATCATCTCGGGTCCACGTCCGTCACAATACCTTTGGCAAGATTTGCCCAATATTCGGCGAATAATATTACATTTTATATCCATATGGGAAAGCTAATATGGAGTTACACCGAGATGCCAATATTGCTTGCCATCATAATACCAACTCTGGTTCAACATTGCACGTCCTTCTGACATTCCCATTTGCAGTTTTAATTTAATACAGGTCCGTGGATAATCCGCATATTACTAAAATTAGAGACCAACAGCAGCTATTCTCAGTGAATGTTTGGGCTGGAATCTTTCAAAATATCTTAGTTGTATAATGCTGAGCAATATGATATAAGGTACTACAGGTTTATTATGGATGGTTATTGAGTTATGAAGAATTTTAGGTCAAAATTAGTGCTTTTTAAGAAAAATGCAGAGACCATTCCAACAGAGATAACTGAATACTTTTCTGTCAATAATTTTTTATAGATCCAAACTTTAATACATACTGATTGAAAGTCATCTAAATTGATATTTCTATACAGGGTGTACGGTTTCGCAAAATGTATAATAACTTATTTTTTTCAAATGGAACACTCTATATTCCATTATACCACCAAATAGCATTTTTAATAAGCTTTTTTTCAATGTATGGTTTGGAACAGCCTATATTCCATTATACCACCAAATAGCATTTTTAATAAGCTTTCTCAAATTGATAAAATCGTGTATTAAGATCAGATCGCCTTGGACTTGTTGCCATGGAGATATCATTTTAGGCTGGTTACCATGGAGCCGTTTGTTCTTGTTGACAGTAAGTTATCCTGTAACAAATAGTTTCACTTTTGTAATTTTTCTTTTACAAAATGAATTTTACGAAAGAAGTAATGATGAATATGGCCTTAGGAGAAGCCGAAAAATATTCCTCTTTGGCCACAAAAATTTAAAACGTTTTGAAAACACCGGAAACGTGGCCTACAACAAAAAACAATTAATTGGTAGAAGAGTAGGTAAAAACACTGAGCTAGAAGTGTTTTACTAATGTTAGAAGAAAATCTTCACTCCAGTACAAAAGAAATTGCTGCCCAATCTGATATTTCGAAATCTTCAGTAAACCGTGTGATCAAAAAACATCGGTTTCATCCATACCACATTGAACTCCATCAAGAATTGCAAGAAGCTTATTTTGCAAAAAGAGTGGAATTCTACGAAATAATGGACAATCTTCTAGAAAGGAATAGAAATATTTTAAACAGAATTTTGTTCGCTGAGGAGGCGATGAGAGTAATGGGCATGTCAAGAGGCATAACATTCACTATTATGCCACTGAAAATCCCCACTGGATGCGGACGACTGATTATCAGAATCAGTGGTCCTTAATGTGGTTGCAACAGGATGGAGCTCCTGTCGATTTTTATAGGAATGTAAGAAGATATTTAAATGACTGGTTGCCGAGACGTTGAATTGGTTAGGGCGGCCCTGTCAAATGGCCGACAAGATCACCAGATTTAACTCCTCTAGATTTTTTCGTTGTGGTTATGTAAATGATATAGTCTATCGAATTTTTACGTAAACCTAAGCCTCCTGTCTACCTCTCAGTGTCATTTCTGAAGTAATTTAATAAATTATACAACAAACGACTATGTCCATGGCAACAAGTCCAAGGCGATCTGATCTTAATAAGCGATTGTAGCAATATCGGGAAACTTTCTAGGTTTTTTGTAAAAATTACCTAAAGTACTAACATTTGCCGAGGCAAACCATACATTGAAAAAAAAGCTTATTAAAAATGCTATTTGGTGGTATAATGGAATATAGGGTGTTCCATTTGAGAAAAAAAAGTTATACATTTTGCGAAACCGTACACCCTGTATAGAAATATCAATTTAGATGACTTTCAATCAGTATGTATTAAAGTTTGGATCTATAAAAAATTATTGACAGAAAAGTATTCAGTTATCTCTGTTGGAATGGTCTCTGCATTTTTTTAAAAAGCACTAATTTTGACCTAAAATTCTTCATAACTCAAGAACCATCCATAATAAACCTGTAGTACCTTATATCATATTGCTCAGCATTAAATGCTCCTTCAATTCACCAACTAATATACACGGCATTCCATTAAAAAAAAAAAACATAACTTTGGTATATTACTAATACTAGGACACTCTGTAGATGATTTCTAATAATTTTAAATTGTGAAGGTATCGTGTGGCTATCGTCCCCCAAAAACCCCACTTTGATATCTATTTATACGCCACTAACATCTAGATGGCTATTTTTTAAACGCAAAAGGAAGGTATAATGGAGTATTTCTCTCATAAGTGATATAATGATAAAAAGGGGTGAATTACTATGGTTATACAATGGTAAGACATGAACGTCATTTTGACACTTTCATTATTTTTTTGATTTTTAACTTTTACAAGAAATTACACGTCGGGCATAAAACTACTTATCTTACATGTGACCGAAATGACATTGTAAGCTCGTGAGATGTGTGTTCAAAGATCTAACTCACTAACAATGAAGCATTTCTGTTACTTCTAATATAATCTACTATTATCTATATTTCTCTAATTCTAGATCACGCTAGTTAGGTCAATCATAATCGCGTCTCCGGCACTTTAACGGACCAATCCGCATGCAGCATCTAGCTGTCGAGTTTGCATCATCCATTGTTATAACAAACTGGTGCACGTTGTGAAGGCCTTGCATGTCTTTGTATTGTCCATAATGCTGTAATTTTAATTGTCTGTGCAGTGAAGTTGATAAGATCTGGATTTAGAAATATTATTTATCTTACAGGTGTAGTCTTTTAGGTACCTTATACCATTGTTTTCGGTGACAGAAATCAAATCTTAATGAGTAGAGAGATAGAGCTGACAGCTGTGGCTAAAATAATGAACGGATATGTGCTGAAACTTGAATTCTTGATCAATTGAATGTTTTTTTTTTTTTTCAAAATACTGTAAGATTTTGTAAAAAAAGAGAACCATTAAGTAAAGCGTTTACTTCACTATACTATAATGGGAACAGTGACATTTGTTGGAAGAAAAACATATACAACAGCCATTGTTGCACGTTTTATCTACATGATGTTGAAGTATAAAATTAATCCGCTCATTGTTGCTATACCATCAGTCACATTGGAACCAAAAAGCAAATGCTAAACGGCGCGTCGATGGATTTTGTTCGGGATGTACTTTCTGCTTTGGGTAATAGCCTTTTGACTAGGCAGCACAAGTTTACCTGTGGAAATGTTTTTCTAAACCGATGTTTCAATTTGGCTATGAGCTACGAGAAGGCAACTTTTATCCCAAGCAAATGACAAAGAAATGTCTACTAAATTCTTTAATAAGTCCATGTAAGTGTCGATCTAACTGTCATGTACGTGCAAAAAAGCAACACTGAACTATATATCTTTGGACAAATGCGTAAGTAATGATTGTAAGAACTTAAATTGTAAGAAGACCGTAAAACTTAGCTTTTTTGGACGCATCTGCTGTTTGTGGCCCAGGTGTGAGCCGACGTTTTTTAGGCGATGATCACAAAAGAATTCAAAAATTTGGTCATAATTTTTTTTTATGCGATGGTTACCAAAAAGTTGTCTGAATGGCCTCTTTTTTGTACACATCTGTCAAATTCTGACAGATCAGTCCCAAAGAAGTAGAGTTTGACAGATTAGTCCCAAAAAAGTAGAGTTTGACAGATGCCTACAAAAAAGTAAAACTTTACGGCTCCAAAAGAGGCCGTAAAATCACATTTTTCGTAATCATCGCCTAAAAAAGTAATTTTTGATTTCCATTTTTTTTTATAAAAAATAAACGTCTTATGTATCTGTGTTATGTTTTATTTAAGTATGACCCATATTTTATATACATCCACAAACACTCGTTTTTAATAATGTTCTATAATTAGAATCAATAGTTTTTTGAAGTACATATACTAACAATGTTAACAGGAAGGGGAGGAGGTCGGCTGACCACAATAGTCACTGGCAACATCAGTCATATTGAAGCCTGGGATCACTACAACACATATCAGAAGTCAGAATGCGGTCTGCATATTATGCATACTGGTCTCCACTGGGAGCCTAGTCTATAAAGATTTGGTATGAATTTCGTTACTCGCTACTGGATTGATTTTCTATAAATATCCACTGATAAACCTAGCATACAAAAAATTCATTTACTTTCACTTTGTTTTTGTTTCTTTGTGGGATATTGAAAATGCACTAAAGAGACTCTTATGTAATAAAACATGATACGAAAATAAAAATTAGACATTATTAATTTTCCTTGCTTAATTACTTATTGCTTAATTAAGTACTTACGATAAGAGAATCCTCCATTTCATCTGCAGGTTGAACACGGAAAAATTCGTATTCAACCAATTTGGTACAATATTATAGCGTAGTAACAAAGGGCACCGTCCGTCGTTCAGGAACCACATGGTTGTCCGCATTTATAAAGGCAAATCTTCCAGGAACTGGAGTATTCGTTGTTTATAAAATTTAGAATTTTTAAAAACAAAACTACACAAGAACAGATCACAAACTTTGTCCACCACAAAAATTAACAAATCACGGTACAGTTAACTACAACCTGTTGTAAAGTCCGATATTAAACTAATTAGTAACAGGTAGATAATTAGTAACGGGACGCAGCGACAAAAAAGTTCACAAACAGTAAAGACAATAAAGTGTGAATATTTCCTTCCTACAGGAAAAACAACAGAATTCACTGTGTCAGAAATCCATAAGCGTATCGTTATTTTTGGGGGTTGTAAAATTGTAATGTCAAAACGTGATTTCGAAAAAATCAAAGTAAAGGAAAGAGTTGTACTCGATGAGTTCTACCACCTCTGCAAATTAATACACTTATTTCTGGGACACGTTGTATTTATGTTTATACACAAATTTTTCTGTTACATCATGTCACAGAACCCAGAACATAAGGTTTTAATTATATTTTAAAAATAAAACATATTTTTAAATTTCATTTAGAATTATGGCAAAAAATATTGGAAATTGAATTAAAACCATTAAAAAGTCAAACGACACACCATAATACTGTGTATTCTTACCTTTCCAATCTCCATAAATTTAATCGAAAATGAAAAACCGGGTCTTTTTAAATTTAAAGCATTATTTACTCGTAAAACTTGATAAAATACCATTAGGGCAGCCTTTAACGATTTACCATGTTTTCAACTCCCAGTTAACAGCATTTAATCGGCTACTTAAGAAGATGTAACAGCTCACAGAATTTAAAGCTCTTGGCTTAATAGGGTGGAACACCGACTCGTAGTATTTCTTATTTTAACGCTGCTGCATAGTATGCCAAAATTGTTACATTTTGATCGTTTCAATACGTTAAAACGCATTATTCCCATTTTTGAAGGTTTAGAGACAGCGGGAATAACGCAGATTCGACTAGAAAATCCATGTCATGTTGGGCTAGTATTAGTTACGTATTTGTGTGCCAAAGCCAAAAAGTGTTTTTTTTTTTTCTCGAAAGAGTCTCATTTTAATCACCAAGGTGATTTTAAAGATAAGGATGTAATTTCTGTCATCTATATCGCCAATGTTAATGCTTCACAATTCTTGACGACGACATCCCCCGACAAAGCAATGTCTGTTATAAAAGTAGGCTTTGGTAAATTTTATTTGAACACAGTAACCTCATGCACAAAATGAACATCATCGGGTGCTTCAGATAAAAACTTCTGTTTTTCAGCGTTGGCTTCGTTTATTTTTGTAATACTGTATTACATGTGGGGATGTCAAAATGTGTCATGACAATGTCTTGAAAGCCGCACAGATATTGCTTGACACTATCCTGTTTCTATTACACTTTACAGGAATATTGTTCATTCGGTTTTATTCAGATATTACGACATTGTTGGTAATGTCGGTATCATAATGTAAGGTAGAAAATTGTCTATAGATGGCGCTACTCTAAAATGGAATATTAATGAGCGGGCAATTTTTTGTGAGATCGCTTAAAAAATATTTATGAAAACTATTATCTTCTGATAAAAAATTATTTAGAGTATTGATTGCATTGTTTTCATTTACTAGTTTATTACTATTACTAGTTATTACATAAGTGCAGAAATTACACAGTTGCGATTCTCTTAAATAGACATTAATTCCGCAATTTACGGCACATACTGCATATTGGCAGCTTATAATGAAAACTTCCTATATCCACTTTAGGTTTTCATTATAAGCGGGCGATATTGTTATTATCACAAAATTACTTTATTACTCACCACATCCATCTAGCTATTAGTGAATAAGCTGGAAGTCTAGAATCGAGAAATCTGTTATTATCTTATTCATAATTTTAACTTCAGATCAAAGGACTAAAATGTAACTCTTTCTAGATGTAATTTTAAATTTAGAAACATTTCTTTATTACCTGGGGACAGAACAAATTAGAACTTAAATTAAATTCGTATACGTTGATGAAACACTGCGGATACGAATTTGATAACAGGCGAATGAAATCTTTTAGTATTTCTTGGAAATAGTACTATATTATTTAGTAGTATATTTTACTGTCGACGATGTCTGAAACATTATATTACAAAGCTTTTTTCCGACAAAACATTCCACGAGTAATTAATGGAAGAACCCAATTAAGGGTCACTAATAAAATGGCAGCAACATTGCGTGGGTCGCGAACAGACACTGAGCCGTCATCTCTTGGGATCTCTGCGACTGAACTTAATCAACCGTCCACGTGTTTGCGATTTTCATCGACTTTTCGTCAAGAAAATCGTTCCCAGACAAAAAAAAAATGCGGGGGCAAATTGCTTCCGAAATGGACGTTTCAGCAATTTTGTGCGCACACATTTTTTCAGCTCTCATTTGCTCTTCCAGGTGCGTTATGAAATAATGCCGAGAGCGGTCTGGTCCCACAGGCTGCTAAATTATGGCCAAAGTTAATTAACGTGGGGGTGGATTTTCCATAAATAACCAAAGATGTGGTGGAGGAGGTCTGGAGAGTACAAAGTGAGATATTGCTAGAAGAATTGTAATTTTGAAATTAGTTATGTATTTCTCACTTTATGTAAATTGGCTGCCGTAACTATTCATTATCATCTTAATAAATTTCTGTTTGGCCTTATTTCTTTAGAGGGGCGCGCCGTGAAGCTATATTTAATATTTAAGTGACACGTTATTGCAACCTCACAAGTGAAGGGAATAACCATAACCGTATGAATCTTCAATAAGCTTTTAGCTAATAGGATGCGGCTAAAACCCTAACATAACGAAGAGAATAATTCAAAAACACACTCTCCTCTTTGCTGGTTAAATTTGTAGCGAACTTCAACTTTTTCCATATTTATCTTGTGTTCAATACCGCCCTTAACGAGTATGCTATTTACCCTCTCATACGTCCTCCTTTTTGCAAAAATGAAACAGTATGCGTATGAATACCCAATCAACCGCGTTGTTTCCGCTAATTGAACTGTTTGTTCCCCACGGTCGGTAATAACAAAAACAAAACGCGTTTTTATCCGGTTTCATATTTTTTTCTGACGCTACATGTAAACGACCGAAAAATTGCAAATGTACGCAGGTTGTCCGACCCATTCATCATTTTTACAGAATTATTTATCAAGAATGTCTATAAAAATCCTTTGTTTAAGAAACGTAGGACAGACTATTAATTTATTCATACCAAGTGTCACAAGTGTCGAGTGTCAATGCATATTCATGTAACCTAACCTCAAAAAGTCAAAAAGCACTCGCACATGTGATGACATTTTAAAAATTTGATTTCCAGCTACCCTTGATGGACAATTTTGTGAATCATAATATAGAAGGTACATAATTATTATCGAAATAGTTTTTTTTTTTTTTTGTTAAACAAAATTATTTCCCCCAAGGGTTGATTACAAAACATAACATGGAGGATCATTTCACATTGAACTGGACAATTTGTGAAAACTTTTTTTTGGAAAGTAATTGTTGAAAAAGCACTGAATAAATTCAATTAGAGCGGGCGAAATTTCGATCATGTTTGAGTTCGAACATCAAAGGAATGTTTTCTCTTCGGGTCTCATTCTTTCCGGTCATAATGAAGTGCAAATCTCGCCTCCGAACATGTATTTATATTCTGAAAAGTTCGCATGCGGGAAGCGTTCAAATCAATTCGAACTTCAATGCGAAACTACTTAACTTAAACCGCGACGAATTGCAAATTCTCTTGATTCAGACTCGACAAAGACAAAAGAAAGAACCGACCCATTGAACGAGCTCTCTTTAATCAATTTAGAACAATTTACTCGGCGACGCGAGTCCCCAAAACGATAGATTTTTTCTTAACAAGGCGTTGGGAATTTCCCTCGGTCTTAATTATCTCTTTTTTCTTGATTTTTGATCAACCGCTCATCGTCTGGAATGTTTAACGAGAAACTACTGATTTGAAAGTAAAATCGTCAAATTAATATTTACCGTCCTCCACGGAATAATTGGAGGAAAGGCTACGCTTTCATTGGAGGTGTGATAAATTTGCAGAGGGTTTGGAAAGTCGACGGCTAACGGATTTAAATAAATATTTCTGGTAGGATACGAAAGCGCACATTTATCATTGGCGGTACGCCGTGGTCGGACTTATTAATCCAACTACTGTGTCGGCTTAATCTGACCGATTTATTTTCCCAACTTATGAAGAAGAACTCTGAACAAAACACTGTTCAATGCTTGCAAATGAAGCCAAGTCAATCTGAACACTTAATTCGTATAAGTATTCCACAATACTTAATGAAACCGAGCAATGCTCGATCTGGACTTGAACCAGAGACCACCTACCGAACAGCCTTGATTTTGTCAATCCGCAATCAAGCGCCCCCCGTGGCGTCATTTTCATAACAAGACAATTATCTTAAACACGTCAAGAAATTGCGCAGTCTGCATAATACCGAACTAATTTCGACGTTCTGTAAAATTATTTCGAGGGCAATTAGATCCAAAATTGGCGTAATAATTGATTACGAACGAGAATCGGCAGAATGAAAACTGCCAAAGTTCGAGAACTGAAACGAGTCGAAAAATTGTACTCGTAATAAATTTTATGGCGACGCCAGCGTCGACTTGAACTTCTTACGATAATTCTTAAAAACGAACCGAACTATCGCACTATCTCCGCATATTATATGTGCAGAAACCTACGAAAACCCCTCAACTACGCCATTATTGTAGTGTTGTTGTTAATAATGCCTTCCGCAGCGACCAATTCGTTCTCTAAGTGGCTCCACCTTTGTTAATGTTCGGTCCTATTCACGATAGCTGAATGGCGTTAGACGGGATTATTTATTATTAGTTACAGAGTGATTTTAATGCCTTAAAAGCATTATCGATTCAAATCCGGAGATAGCGTGCAGAAAGGCAAAAACCCTCCCAAAAGCATCATCTCCTGGGATTTATGAATAGTCTATTTAATAGACGCTCAGAGTGATCTTTTTTCTTTCAGTCGACAAAAAATTGAAAATCCATAGCGAATCACAATGCATATAGGAAGGGGTAGATAGTGGGAGCTCCAGTTTGTTAAATAATTTCAAGACAGAAAATAACTGACTTATGAAAATGTAACATAAAGACCAATTTTAACCTCCACTCGAATTTCTCGCGGCACCTTATCATAGTTATTTAATATAATTTGTTAATGTTAAATAGATAGGCAGGATCTGCGCATGCGTATGTACTTACGGGAGTAGAAAAGACCAATATCGTCAGGTAGGGAAAGAAATTTTCAAAAACTTACCTGAAACAAAGAAAAAAAAATTAATAACACATCTACAAACACTAAAAATAATTATAGAAATAAAAAGTAGATCTTCACTTCGATCTACTTTTAAAATATTTTTTAAGTTTAATTTTTGACAAATTATAGTCAACTTATTCTTTTCAAGTAGCACAGTATATAATTATATTGTTTATTCAAATATGCATGGGTTCCTTTATCATTTTTAACCGACTTCAAAAAAGGAGGAGGTTATCAATTCGGCTGTATTTTTTTATGGCTCATTTCGGTAACTTGATATTAACAAATATATTTTTATCTATTACTATTTTTTCTTTAAAATAACGTCATAATTTTAAACATTCTTTAAGGTAAGAACCCCTTTGTAATTCATCAATTGAATCATTAATCTCTTGTAAAATGGCTGATGATGGGAGTAGTTTTCTCCCGAAACATGTTCCAATTGAAATTTTACGTTTACTAAATTTTGTGGAGTTCGACTTGAATATATTTAAATTTTAATTTATTATATTTTCTATTCTTTTTTAATATAAATGACAATAGTTTTTGTATTCAGAAAAAAATATAGCAGAACGAATAAAAACACAGTGCATATATGTATACAACTTGAAAAAATAAATTTCCCTGTTGTCAATCAAAAATCGGCCACAAGAAACAGTATGAAATATAACCATATTATATCGGGTCCTTAATATAAATAAATCTCCGATATACTATGTGTCAATAATACAGGGTGTCCCAACTAAAATTTGTACCCCCCAACAATTCCAATTTCGAAAGACTCAGAAGAAAACGCTTGAACAGGTCAATTTTGTTATCAAAGGGGACCAAATTCTACCAAACTTTCAAGTCTTAGATCCCACCCCTTGAGCCAGGGGAGCCACCCCCACAAAAAATTTAAATGGCATGGGGGGTCGTGTGATACATCATTTTAAAGCTTATTCAATTCCCTATTCAGACCTACATTTATCGATTCCTTTCTACAAAAGAAAAACATGAAATCGATATTTTCCAAATCTACATAAAATACTCAACTAAAATTTGTACCCCCCAAAAATTTCAATTTCGAAACACTTAGAAAAAAACACTCGAACAGGTCAATTTTGTTATCAAGGGGGGCCAAATTGTCCCAAACTTGAAGTCTTAGATCTCACCCCTTTAGCCAGGGGAGGCACCACCTTAAAAAATTTAAAAGGCATGGGGGGTCGTGTGATACATCGTTTTAAAGCTTATTCAATTCTCTATCCAAACCTACTTTTATCTATTCGTTTTTGCAAAAAAGAGCCTAAGAATTTGTTATTTTCCAAATCTACATAAAATACTCTTGATTTGGAAAATAACAAATTCATGTTTTTTTTTGTAGAAACAAATCGATAAAAGTAAATCTGGATAGAGAATTGAATAAGCCTTAAAATGATGTATCCACGCGACCCCCCATGCCATTTAAATCTTTTAAGGGGGTGGCTCCCCTGGCTAAAAGGGTGAGATCTAAGAGTTGAAAGTTTGGTACAATTGGGTCCCCCTTGATAACAAAATTGACCTGTTCGAGCGTTTTCTTCTGAGTGTTTCGAAATTGGAATTGTTGGGGAGTACAAATTTGAGTTGGGACACCCCATACAAAAATTCATATATTCCCCACCTAGTCCCTCAAACTATTAGAAGTGTAATCCGCCCAGGACAATTATTATCAATCCGGTTCATACATCATGTTGCCTGTGAAAAACACCTACGGAATGTATGCATCCAAAGTTTTTTGTAAAAGCCTCCTGGTGACTACTGAATAATTTCAAAGACCGACGAGTACGTCTAAAGAATCCTGCAAGATTCCTAAAGAATTCCGAAAAACCAAGATCCTGAGCGTTGTTAAACATTCTTAAAGAATGTTGGGGAATTTTGCACAATTCTGAACTTCCTGAAAACTCTTCAAAGGTTCTGAAAAATTCTATACGGACACGTACTGATGTAGTATCCAACGGAAAATGCTAAAGACTGAAGAATTAAGATTACTGAAGGAACGGGAATAGTCGTTCTGAAGAATACTGAAAATTCATGAAACGTAAGGATACTGAAATGTTGAGGAGTCCTAAGGAAAGATAAAAGATTCTGCAGACTTTTCAATCTTTACATAACCCTGAAGAACTCTAAAAGTCCTGAAGAACTGCGACAGCCCTTGAACACTCCTGAAAGGTTATGAATGAAGGATCTTGATGCGTCTTGGGGAATCCTAAGTAATCTTGAACTATCCTGAAGCGTCTGAATCTTACTGTAATACCCTGAGTGATATTTTACGGGATTATCTAAGCCTCTTTTATAGATCTCGCGACAGTTTTCAGCAAAAGACATTGAAAAAAAAAAAGAACGGAATAAATGCTCATCCGAAAGTAAAAACCTTTCAAATTGACAAACTTCCGTTCCAATCCAGAACAGTCTTTAAATCTTCCTTTGACACTGTTACTGAAAATATTATCTATCAATATCTACTGAGAAATACTGAGAGTTATTCGTCAATGGGGTCGTCCCACAAGTTTCAAAAACAGCTTTTCTAGAAACTTGACGAGAAAGTATTATACCCCTATTTTTTTGTTTATTCAAAATGTTTAATTGGTACAAAAAAATCCGAAACATTTGTCTTATTTGAAACGCGCGGCTTTTTGTGACGTCAACAAGGGACAAAACTCACCAGACAAAATTCAAAGCTACTAGACGCGCGGACCAATGAGAAACGCACGAACCAATAAGAATGCTCCCCCGAAATGACGTCAAACGAGGCGGTAAATGTACAGCGTTTGAAAATGCTAGCCGAAATTGCGGTTAACGTTAATTTAAACAAATTCAATTGGGGGACGACCCCATTGGACATAAGCCTTTCTATTTGTTGATATAAATGCAGTAATGTGTTCTGCCATGTATAAAATTCCAACCCACAAACAATAATTTCCAGTCGGAAAGTTTTAATTAAAAAGTTTAACATACACATATCTAATAATTACAATTTTATTATATGTGTACACAGACCTTGACATTTTAGCGACGTCCAATAATAATTTATAAACACAAGAATATCTATCGAAAAAAGCAACTATTGTTTGTACAATTAATTGGCTTAGAACTCCCACCTAACAAACACTAAAAATTAAATTAAAACCCCATAGTGTGGACGCCTTCTACTACACAGGAAATAAAGCTCGCCCGCACTGCAGCAGTACCGATTCCGTCGATAATTGGCCCGAAAACCGTTCAAACTTAATAAATACAAATGACTTTTTCTACCTTCGGAATACAAAATCGTTCCCTTCATTGTTCCGGGACACAAAAACATCTCTCTCCCTCTCATTGTGACCCATTCTGTTCACCGTTATCGATGTAGAGCTTAACGTGACAGTTCATTAACGTAATGAGCGATCCAGAGGCCTTGTTGACCGATGAAAATTCATATTACTCGGGGTAAAACGAGGACGAAGACCAATCAATTACGACAGAAGTGGCAATGTCAGAAAACGAAATTAACTCTAGCTGGAAAGAGTAACAAACACTCGAGCTTTCGCAGTAGATCTCCGAGTTTTTAAGTTCGTCCCCTTGTGTTGGAAGTTCGGATATTTAATTAGGTAACAATGCGATTAATGCTATTTCCTTTGGAGCTTCACATTCTAGTACGACTGTGACTTCCATGATTAGAATTAAATTTTCATTGTTTTTTCCGAATCGCCGAATGGGAGAAGAATCTCGCAACCCAGCTGGATACAGCCGCTGCTGCTTGTTCAAGTTGCATTGCTTTTGCTTTAGTTTAAAACGCATTAAAGGATTTATCTACAGATTTTCGCTGCTGAAGTGCTTTGAAATTCTTAGTGTTGCTCCATAAACAGAATGCAAATCTAGACTTAAATGCAAATCGTCTTTTCTATTTTCTTAAACGCTGTCACGGAGTTTTGAAGTCACAATTTTTAACAAAGAGAACAGATCGTGGAAAAAGGCATTTATCACCTTCATAGTCTCAAGATTTTGGCATATTATTATTTCATCAAACAAAAATTACTGCACTAAAATACAACAAATATTCAAATCGAAAACTTTGTTTAAATTCCAATTTCTTTTCCCAGTAATGCAATAACATGCACGTATCTAAACAGGAATCCGTGCTCCAACATATTAACAACGTGAATCGACGAATAAATAAATAAAATCAAAACAATAATCCCGTCTACAAAATCCGTTGCTTAATCCTTCATTAATGAACCGCCATTGCTATTGATTCGGTTTCCGGGTTTACGGATTTTCGGACGCCGCCCCAACGCGCCATCTGTCCGTCGAGGCTGCCAACCTGCAAGGATTGCCTTCCTTTTCCTCTCGCACGAGATCGTCATTACCACAAGATGTCGAAGCTTTCCGAAATGCCACCAACAGATGGCGCCGCAACACGAAAAGCTTTCCGACTCCTCGACAGGCCCTTTCACACAGAACAGGTCAGAAAACAAAGAAGAAATTCAGAATCGGAGATTATTAATGATGCGCTATTAGGTGCAAGCCCGAGTAAAAGATTCTTTATCTGAGCCCCGTCATTAATCAATCGCGAACATCTTCCCGATGTTAAAGAATGGATGGAAAAACGGATTTTGCGTCTTCAATCACATTAAAAATCAATTAATTTGAGTGCCACCGACAGATATTTGGGATCAGAATACGGCGGAATGAAAGGGATTTCTCGGGGGTGAGAGCTGAGGGTGTTGATTAAATTTTGAAGGAGTTACCGGACATTACGTCCGAAGTGGTCGTTCCGGGACGCTTAAATAAGAGATTATCGGCGTAGTCGGAGGATAACGGGGCCACAAAGGTTAGAAAATTACGACGTACTTCGAAAAGTGAGAATGCAAAAAACGAAAACGCGATCTGAGTAAACAAGTCACTGCGGCATATCGACGAAATCTAACGTATTTTCTGCACACTTGGAGAAGCTGTAAATTGTTTTCCCGGCGCATCCACCATTTTTACTTTTTTTTCAGATACCACGATTTTCTTATTTACAAAATAACGTAAACCGTCTCCGGCAGTGTTAAATGAATGTTAAACATAGTTCTTTAAAGCGACAAATTATGAAACAGGTTCCTATAAGAGCTTCTGAAAATTTCCCACTCACCAATCTCAGAACTAAGCATTGAATATTGTAACTTACACGAGATACGAAACAAATCAGCCCTATAATTCACAAAAAACGCAGAGAATTGTTACGAAGCAAAGCGATATTCTCACAATAAAGAACAACCCTCTTCACCCTCATCTGAAAGCTTCCACGCCATACGCATCTTATTCAAATTATCCACTCCGTGATCAACCCCGCAGCACATGTCTCGCCAACCCCATTATTCTCATAAGAGATTAATTATTAAACTTCCTGGAATCTCTACTAAAAAGGCGTTCAGGCAACAAAAACCTGAGGAAAAATCAAATCGAAAGCAGCTTAACCGAAGGCATAAATCTCACTCCACCTTTTTAATATACCTTCGGACGCCGGAGCACAAAACCACCTCCGTGTGCCATAAATTCCCATTATAAATTCCGATGTTTCGGCACCGGTAGAACCCTTGCTCTTTAAAAAATAAAATAGCCGGGCCATCTACAAACGCCCCTTGGATTTTCAACATAAGCGTGGGATAATGGCGTCCCTCGTGACAAAAATAAACTCAAAAGAAAGCGAAGCAATAAAATGCGGAAACCGTCAAGTGGAGGGGAGTAAATCGGTCTCATCATAATTACGGAAGAGTGGATTCGCCAGGTGTGATATTATTTTTTTTATGGTAGAATACGAGGCCACATTTAAGAGTTTGATGATTGACTTAAGATTTCAGATTTACGATGTCCTACGATATCTGCCAGTTTAACCCAAAACAACAAAAGTTTCTGGGTAAAATTTATGTAAACACGAATTGTAAACTTCTTCAGTTCTTCCATATCTTCCCTCAGCTGTCTGTCGTCGTTCTTCAGCTCTCTCATTTCTTTCCTGTGCACCCTCTTTTATACTTGTTTTAGGTTATGCATCATTTTCTCCATAATCTCTTCTATTTTCTGTTCCATTTCTTCTTAACTTCTTGTTTGCTCTGGTGATCTTATAGTTTTCTTGCTTTTTAGGATGCTTCTGAAGTTTCTTCTAGCTCTGTTTTTCTTTGAGTTTCCTTTTTATATTCTTCGCCATGTCTCATTCCTGTTCATAACCCTTAACACTGTGTCGTCTATTGTTGGTTTCCGGAGTTCTTTATTATAGTCGTTGACGTTTCCTCCTCCGTATATTTTTCCACTCCTCAACTTCCTATCTTTCTTCTATGTCGCCTTTCCCTTCTTCGCTGTTTTCTTTACTTTACTTATTTTTTTAGTTTTATTTTTTGATGGTGGACTTAAGTTGCTACACTTAAGACACACAAGGACCTTTTTCTTCCAGAGGTAAAGTTTAAATTGTGATTTGAGATTTACGATGTCCTAATAACATATCTGCCACTTTAACCCGAGACAACAAAAACAAGGAAATTTCTGTAAAAGTTTTATGTACGCATTGTAAATTCTCTACTATGAATGAAGGATATAAAACAAAATACAAAAAATATCACAAAATAAGATGACTGATAGAATTAAGAAAGGAAAACCGTGTATCCATGATGGACCCAGAAAAATTAAGAAACTAAAAGGAAGACAACATATATTTCAGTGTAGACAGGATAGAAACGAAACAGTTGAGGTGGTAATGGTATGCAAAAATAATGGAAGAGTACAAGAAGATGAACGAACACACAATTACATACTACATACATGGACTATGCAACAAATAATAATTAAAGCAAATGATGGCGGTAAAAATGAAATCCGCTATTCTATTACTTATATAAAAGTTATTACTAGGAGTATATGTAAATAACTTATACTACCAGGTGATAAAAGACAATTACCAACCTTAATACTTAAATGACTAATTACTATCTTTTTGTAGATTGTGTGGTATTACCGAGCTGAAGGTAAACACGTGGTAGAGAAGTTAAGTAGCGAAAAATAGAGAAATAGAAGGTGATATAAAGAAAAAATTAGAGAAGATATTGAGAAAAGCGAGATGAGGTATTAGAGAAAGGTAGAAAGAAAAAATGGGGCAGGGAAGAGGAGATATAGTCAGGAAAAAGAATAAATCGGCGAAGCCGGAAGATAACGACATCTAGGAGGCGCCACAGGAAGCGGATGAACAAAGACGATAGAAACCACTCGCTCAGTCAGGGAAACCTGGACTCTTACCTGGAGGTAGAACAGAAAAACAAGAAGAGGAAGAAGAGAAAATTTTTCAAAAAAGTAAAAAGACGACGAGGTCTCCTGGAGAAAACACAGAAGATGAAATGATGAAAGAAATAAGACGAGAAAACAAGGAACTCAAGAGAGAGATAGAGAGGCAGAGAGAAGAATTTAAAGAGAAGGAGAAGAGATGGGAAGGAGAGAGAGACTGGTGGAAGGAGAGAGTGGAAAAGCTGGAAGAGAGAATGGAAATCGAAGAGAGAAGAAAGAGGAAGAACAACATCGTGATAACAGGATGGGACGGGGAAAGAAAAAATCATGTAAAAAAAGAGGATGTAGAGAAGTTTTTGAAGGAAAATGTAGAGGATAGTAAAGTAAAAGATTGTTACAGGATTAACAAGGATCAAGTATTGGTGGAGATGGAGGGATGGGGTGAGAAGGAAAGAATAATGAAGCACAAAGGAAAATAGAGGGAGAAGAGGGAAACAAGAGGGATATACATAGACAACGACCTCACAAAGAAAGAAAGAGATTTACAGAAGAAACTAAGAAGTATGGCGAAGGAAAAACGGGAAGAAGGGAAAGAAGTAAGAGTGGGATACAGGAAATTAATAGTGGACGGGGAGCAATGGAGATGGAATGAAAAGAGAGAGAGCCTAGAGGTTTTTCAATAAGAAGAAGAAGGGGAGGAGGGAAAAAGGGGGACAACGGCAAAGTAAAAAGGACAATGAAACGGGAAAAACAAACAAAGAAGGAAGTAGGAAGGAAACTAAGGAAGGAAGGGGGAAATCAAAGAAGGTAACGAGAAAAACAGGGGTGAGGGCACTATTTTGGAATGTAGCGGGACTAGGGAAAAAAGAAGAAGATTTTTGAGACTATGTGAAGGAGTTCGATATTGTTGGATTAACAGAAACATGGTCAGAAAGCTGGGAAAAAATAGAAAAACTTTTACCAAAGGAGTTCAAGTGGGAATGGCAAGGGGCGAGAAGGGGAAAGAAAAAAGGAAAAGCAGCAGGGAAAATAATAACAGGGGTAAAAAAAAGGAATAAAAGAGAATACTAAAAAGAAGGGAGAAGAGGAAGGTCACATGGTGAGAAACGTTAAAATAGACAGTAAATGGTGGAAAATAGTGACAGTGTACAGCAAAGAGATGAAAGAAACAATAAGCAAGATAGAAGAAACATTAAAAGACAACAGGGAAGAATGTCTGCTTCTGGGAGGGGATTTTAACGGGAGAATTGGGGAAAGAGGAGCCAGGGATTGGGAAGAAGAGAAAGGAGAGGGAAAAAGAAAATCCAAAGACAAGAAAGAAAACGCGGAAGGGAAGAAGTTGATGGAATGAATAGAAGAAAAAGGATGGGAAGTGCTGAATGGAAATAAACAAGGGGACGAAGAAGGAGAATGGACCTACATAGGCGGTAGAGGAGAGACGGTGATAGACTACGGAATAGTAAACGAAGAAGCATGGGAAGAAGTCGAAGAATTCAGAATAGGGGAAACAGTAGAGTCAGACCATCTGCCTATAGAGATAAGTATAGGAAGGGGGAGAGAGATGAGAGGAGGACAAGAAAAAATAGAGGAAAGTCGGAAGGTGATAATTAAAGTATGGGACGAGCAAGGGGTGGAAGAGTATAAGAGAAGACTGGAAAAGCAAGATTTAAAGAACAAGAAGTAGGGAAAATAGAGAAAGAATTGGTAGAAATATTGGAAAAAGCAGCGACAAAAAGAGAAATAACAGTAAGAGGTGGAGGAACAAAGAGAAAGAATAAATGGTGGGACAAAGAATGTGAGCAACGTAAAAAGGAAGCAATAAAAGAACTAAGAAAGTGGATAAAGACTAAAGGGAACAGAAGTGGCTTTTTAGAAGCGAAAAGAAGATACAGAGAGACATGCAGGGAGAAGAAGAGGCAGAAGAAGGAGATAGAGGAGGAAGAGATAAAAGCAATAAGAACAGAGAAGGAGGTATGGAACTATATTAATAAAGAGAGAAAGAAAAAAGAAAATGGGAGCGAGGAGATAACGGTGAATGAGTGGGAGGAGTACTTCATGAGGCTGCTGGAGGGAAAAAAGGAAAAAAAGAAAACGGAAATAGAGACGAAGAGAAACCGAGTAGAACCTGAAGGAGAAGAAATTACAATGGAAGAGGTGGAGAGGCATGTGAAGAAACTGAGGAAAGGGAAGGCACCAGGGAGGGATAGAATACAGAATGAGTCGTGGATGTATGGGACGAGAAGAGTGCTAGAGAGGCTGGTGGAGGTAATGAATGGGGTGTGGAGAGGAGAAGGATTCCCGGTAGGGTGGAGAGAGGGGGTAATTTACCCATTTACAAAAAAAGGGAGAAAAATAAAGTAGAAAATTACCGAGGGATAACTCTCCTAAACACAGGGTGCAAGTTGTATGCATCAACTCTGAATGAAAGGATGAGCAGAGAGATAGAGGAAAAGGGAGCATTACCAGACAGCCAAGCAGGATTTAGAGAGGGAAGGGGAACTATGGATAATGTATACATCCTGGACCATTTGACGAAGAGTGAGTTAAAGAAGAAAGGGGGGAGGGTGTATGCATTATTCGTAGACTTCAAGGCGGCTTTTGACAAGGTAGACAGAGAGAAGATGTTTGAGCGCCTGAGGGAGAAAGGGGTAAATGAATGGCTGGTAAGAAAGGTGGAGGAGATATATGAGAAGACAAAAAGTAAAGTGAAGATAGGGGAGAGGGAAAGTGAATGGTTTGTGACAACAAAGGGAGTGAGACAATGTTGCCCGCTCAGCCCCTTGTTGTTCACGATGTATGTGGCAAATATGGACGGAATGTTAGAGAGAGCACAAGCGGGGGGGGTGTGTGGTAGGTAGAAAAAAAGTGTGGAGCCTGGCGTTTGCAGATGATGTGGTAATGGTGGCAAAGAGTGAAAGAGAAATGAAGGAAATGATAAAGAGTTTAGGAAAATATGTGAAGAAGAAAAGACTAGAAGTGAATGTAGAGAAAACAAAAATGCTGGTGTTCAATAAGAGAAAGAGGAAGAACGAAGAGAGTGATTGGAGGTGGGAGGGAGAAGTAATAGAACAAGTAAAAGAATTCAAATACTTGGGGTATGTGTTCAATGAAAGAGTCACAGATAAGGCACATATTAGAGAACTGGCAAGAAAAGCGACAAGGTGATGGGGATGTGTATGGGGAATAGGAGAGAGAAGGAGGGGAGGCGATTTTAAGAGGAGAATGATGATGTTTGAAAGTCTTATTGAAAGCGTGTTGTTGTACGGAGCAGAGGTCTGGGGATGGAAAGAACAAGAGGAGATAGAGAGGGTGCAAGAGAAATATCTGAGGTGGGTGCTAGGGGTGGAGAGAGAAACGCCATGGTACATAGTGAGAGAAGAATGCAAGAGGAATAGGTTGAGAGTGAAAGCGGGAAAAAGAGCGGTCAAGTTCGAAGACAGGATGGAAGGGAGGAAAGAATGTAGGATACTAAAGAAGTGCTGGAGAGAAAAAAAAGAAGAATTCAGAGCAGAATGATAGGGAGATTTACTACAGGAGGAATGGGTATGCAAGCAAAGAAATAGAGAGACTGGGAGAAATAGGCGTGTGGATGAAGTAGAACTAAGTGAAAGAGATAAGGATACGGATAGACAAGAGAGGAGAGAAAGAATTAGAGAATCCAGATACAACGGGAAGTACGGAAGATGCATGATCGAGGAAGTACCGAAGTATTTGGGGAGGGAGAGCGAGAAAGAAAGAAAGATGATGGCGAGGTTTAGGTGCGGAAATGAAGAGAGGGAAAATAGGTATTGGGCAGAAGATGGAGGAAGAATGTGTAGAATGTGCTATGAGGAAAGAGAGACGATTGAGCATATGTGGAACGAGTGTAGTGAGATGAAACAAACAAAGGAAATACTGAATGTAGATGGAAGGGAAATTAAATGGATGAAAGAGGTATGGAAGAGGAGGGAGAAGGGAGAAGAGGAAATAGAGAATTTTATTTAGTTTTTTTATTATTATAATTGTTAAGTTAACTTATATATGTATAGAAATCAGAAAGCCCGTAGGGCAAATAAAGATTTAGTACTATCTTTTTGTAATACTAGAGCAATAATGATGCAGAAATCGAACTACTGGCCAACGGGAGGTTTCCTTTCTGCTCAAAACAGGCCCGAATAAATTATTATTAATATAGCTGACACGACGCGACGTTTAGAAACCAATTAGGGGCACCGCGAAAAACACTCTTTCACACACAGGCACACACCTACGCTAATGCACGGGAAATTGACGGCGCGCCGCTGGTCGTAAACAGAGCTTAAACGAGGCCACCCTCCGGGGGGTCATATATTATAACGATATTTTAATCGAAGTCAATTTTCGTTCCCACAATACTGTTTGTGCAGAATCGGATTCCACTAAGAGAAAAACTTGCAGTCCTTAAGAGTAACGAGAAGCAACATCAAACACTCCCAGAATAATAAAAACGAAAGCTGGCAGCAAAGTGGAGAGAGAAAACCATCTCTCCGGTGGACATCATAGGCCGAACGAAATTAATTTCCGGTCAGAGAGCTTTAAGAGGAGCATCTTGGGGCCACAAAATGGAAGAAGTTTCAAAAGTTTTTAATTATTGCAAAAGACGCTACAAGCATAGAAATTAAGTCGGAGATCGGATTAGAGAAATTATTGTTTGTGGCATTTCGAATGACTCGCTGAAACCTACGTTCCATTTCGAAACGTCACACGTAGCTGTCGTTCCAAACTAGTTAACGTACCTATGTGATAAGCATGCATTTGTCGTAACAAATTTTCAGCATACGTTGCAGCTGCACAGTGTGGATGTTCCATTTGTTTACGTGGAACTTTTGAGTGAAGATCAATACATTCAGTCAGCCTTCTGTTTTTCGTGACATGTTTTCGAGTTAGTTTGTCTTAATTATAAAATTGACATACTTTTATTGAAGTTATTCTAGCAAAAAAACAAGTGTTTCGGAATGAAAGTCAGAACGACCCTTAAAACTGGTTAGTGCAAATGAACAAGTGCTTCAAAAAAATAAAAGATGCTGTAACAATCAACTAAAGAATACTAAGCAACGCCCACTTCTTCCACTGAATACGAATGGCTGAGCATATAAAAGAACAATCCCCAGCACTATTCCAACGATTTACAACGAATTACGCAATAACTTTGTTGTGGAAATAAAGCTACTTGTACAGCTTTATGTTCCGTTTCTAGAAAACCTGCATTTCTCGTAACAAAGTTTCATTATTTGATTAATTCCACTTTACCGACATAATTAAGCAAAAACTTAAGACTATCAACAGCAAGTGGTCCCTCTACCCACTTAAAACCCGAGCAAAAACGCTGAAAACTGTCAAATATATTAGGATTAAACCCTTTATGCAGATACACCCTCCTGTTTGCTTGGTCAATATTTAAGCAAACGGAAACCAAACACGAATGATGAGCGTGGCTCCTCCACATCCGACGCCCAAGTAACTGAAAAATACGATCTCGTGCTTTAAAAGTCGTGTCTACAAGATAAAACAGAAGACTTCCTCACTCTATTTTACTTAGAGAGTCGTGTCGACGAAAGCGGCACACAAAAGGCAAAAGACCTAATGAATTCCTGAGATTTCACTCAAGACAACAAGCGGCCAACACGACCAAAACACCGGCTTTTATCCCTTTGTAAAGAAAACTTCTAAGGATTTTTGAGCGCCTGAAGACGAAACAAACCGGGATTGCCAATTACGGAAAATGCCAGCACGTGTAGCAAAGCTGGTAGCAGAATCGGTGGACCTTTTTATTATTCAGCAATGTCCTGATTTTTTAAAAAAGTTCTTAATAATAGTCGTCAATAAAGCTTTTCCCACTAAACAATTATTGATAAAGTTGAAAGCACGTATTTCTTGGAAAAATAATATCTTCGGCTTAGCTCAAATTACGGAGGAAATGGATGGTAAATCTTAAATAGGAGGTTGTGCTACGTTCATTACATTATTATTAGACAAGAAAGTCTTACGTCACCCATAACAGATAAATGAAAAAAGTTTTCAAGTTCGCACGAGCAATGAGTTATTCGTAGTTCCACCAAAAAAAAAATATATCGAAAATAAAAATAGAACAGATATTTAGAATCGCAGTTTTTTATCATTATTGTCATCGAAGAGAATAATGAGAAAACTTAAGATCTACCGAAATCTCAAGAAAGTCTATACCGAGGTACCGGTTGTAAAAATGTCTAGCAATTCCCAAAAATACAAGAATAAGCAATGTTCGATCATGCAAAAAATTCTTTATTGTGAATATATGGACAGCTTTAATATCCACAGGTGAGCGATTCAAACAAAGATTTTCCACAACAATTGAGACTTGACAATTTGAGATTATGACGTCATCAATTACTAGAACAGTCTGGATTTACTACTACAATGTACTCGAGATAATATAAGATAGTATGATGTCACCAACGGAACTATCTGGAGGCGCCTAGAAGAATTTAGGCGCCGGTATATTTATTGAAGATCAGTGGATCGAGTCGGACAGTTGCCTTTATGTATCCGGAGTGCCGCGCGTTGTGTAAATATATAATACTAGACGTGCCGGTGAAGTAGTAATTTGTACATAGTGTAAACAAATTGTACATAGTGTTTAAATACATGGGCGAACCCCATAATAGCAACAATAATTACCTAAATACAAGATCTAAGAGTTCGATTACTTTTTTGCTTCCATAAGAGACATTTTATTATTGTGGTCAATTAAAAAAGTAGTCTCAGGAAACTTGTTTCTAAGGGTTTATATATTTTATATTCTTTATTTTTCGTTTTCTAATTTGTGAAATTCTTGGTTTATAATCTGATTTCCTTCGTTCCTCCCAGGCACTCCCTGTTCTAAATTTTAAGAAAACTCGGTAGATACAGTGATAGAAAAATAAAATTGGTTATTTAGCAGTCACACGTTTTGTACATTGAAAAACAGAAGTTATATTAATTTACAAAGTTTATTTAGTAATTTTCATTCGTTTATCTTTGCTGTCCGTTTGCGTCACAAGTCATTTTCAGGTTGAGGGACCGTATAAATAAAAGTGAGCATTCGCTCAATACTCGTGAATAAAAATTTGAGCAGATGCTTTTACTTTAGACATAAAATCAAACACTCTGAATCAAAGTTTTTAATTCCTGCACAGGCATAGGGTACGAGTAAAAAGAATATTTACTTTTGCGGGAAGTATTTAAGATGGATTAAATTGTAAATGGATAAATTAAATAAATGGATTAAATTTCCAAAAACAAATGATGAATTCATGTAACCCAAGCATTTTATGGCAAACAAAATATACCTTTACGCCTAATACCACCTTGTGTTAGACCTAAATTATAACAGAAATAATAAATAAAACATATACGTCCTTCTGTGTTTAATTCGATGAATATAGGCGTGGAAAAAGTATCGTAGACAACACATGCGAAGTGCTCTTACACTAAACACGAAGTGCTCAACACTTCGTGTAAGATGCAACTTTTGACACTAGTTACACAATATACTATTCCTCTTGCGGTAGGTGTTATAGATTGCATTCACGTGTGCAAGGAGATGAATATAATTATTAACCGTTCCAACTTTAAATATACTACTTATCATAAAAAACACAAAAAAAATTCTACGAGATTTTGGGTATATGGTTCTATAAGTATCGTTGGGTTTCAATTTGAAGCAAATCGGTTCACAGAAGGTTTTTCTTTTCACTAACTTATCGCATTAGTCGAGTTGTGTTTTTCCTGTTTGGTTAATATTGTAACGTAGCCTGAGCCGGGCGGGTTCGAGGATTTAAAGAAATTCTGGTGCACACCGTAGTTACTAACTGTTATTAAAAAGACTTTTCACTATGTACAAACTTTTACGATAACACGCTGACCATCACTTGTTCACGATGCTACCAATACAAACTGTCCTGCTCCGTCGTTTGTTCCCTTCGTATACCCCTCCTGGCGTTCTCGATTCCTTCTACTCCGGGAATAATGAGATCATCCTTTCGGCGCGATCGATTATTCCCGAAGAATGAGATCATCCTCTTTGTACGAGCGTCGTATAGTATGAGATCACCGCGACAGAATCTTCTAGGCCCATGAGAGCATCTTATGTGAACAATTATTCCCAGACGTCCTCATGGCCTATGGACTTGTTCTAGATTAATCACGTTACCATACGTTTCCGGTGCCGTCGCGCCTTCGTCTCAATATTGAAGACGGTTTGTCCGGTATCAGTCGTCGCTTGTAAGTGTAGGAGATAAGAAAGATACCGTCTTTAAGAAGACGTGGTGGTTTTCGGTAATTAAGTTCATTTGAACGAGGACGCACTGTTGGTCTTCGCGAGGGTGGTTTATCATTGCGAGAAATTGGCAGACGGGTGAATCGTTCTGTGTCCACGGTGTTACAGTGTTGGAATGCGTAGTCTGTAGACAACCGACAACATCGAACTCCGGGTTGGAGGCGTCCCAGAAGAACTACAGACCGCAAAGATTACCAGCTAAAAGTTTTGGCACTTCGAAATCGACGCATCACTACAAGGGCAGCGGCAACAACTTGTAGAAGGTCGACTAATTGCAATGCCGAGTGTTTAACGTAGTATCAGGTCCTGGAGGTTGGTCGTCAACGCCTTGAATAGTGCCGTGAAAGAGCAAACTGGGATGAGGAATGGAACACTATTGTCTTTTCTAATGCACGATGGTCGCCAGAGGGTGAGAAGACTAAGAGGGGAAAGACGAAATCCTCAATTTGATGTTGAACGTCACGTGGGAGTTATGATTTGGGAAGCGATATGTTACGGAAGCAGATCTTCCCTAGTTTTTGTTCGAGGGTGCATGACAGCAAGGCGATCTGTAGATGAAATCCGAGAGCCCGTGGTAATTCCTTACGTTCGAGGTATTCCCAACGCCATGTTTCAACAAGACAACGCTCGACCACATATCACACATGTCTCCTTGGAGTGTTTCGAAGAAGCTGACATAACTATACTGCCTTGGCCACCATGTTCCCCAGACCTCTCGCCAATTGAACATGTGTGGGATACAATGCTCAATAATTTGCCTCAGCCACCGCAGACACTGGAGGCATTAAGACAGGAACTTCAATTTGCCTGGAATCGTCTGGTCCAAGAAGATGGGCTCATTCGCAGCATGCCACGACGTGTAGCTGAGTGTGTGCGGCTCGAAGAAAGAGCTGCCCATTATTAATAAAAATAAATTATACCCGACCTAATTTAACTTCAATAAAAACAAAATATAAACTAAATGTTGCTTTTAATAACTGTGACATTCTTCTAAAAATTCGTTTAAAAAAAATAACTTTTCCCTGGTGTTCGGATTTTCAACTATGCTCAACTTACTTGAATAAGTAAGAAATGAAAAATAGAATATGTATGAAGTATGAAAATACTTCCTCATTATACTCATTCTATTTTGCATTTCTAGTCATGCCTGATTGTTTCTCATTCCTTTTTTTACATTCTTCATTAATTATTATTAAATCTCAATCCACAATTCTTTTATTTGTTTCTCATATCACATGTTAACTGTTACCTGCTGATTTTCTTGATTCCATTATTATTATCAGCTTTTAGTTTTCAATAATTATGTTTGTTAAATTTTTATTTAGACTTGATTTTTAAGTTAGAAGTTTCAGACTTCTTATTGCACATTTTCAATTTCTCATTGCTTGTTTCTGATACCTCTTTGTTACTAATTATTTTTAGCTTAGTGATTTCCATTTTCGGGTTCCTGATTTCTGATTGTTGAGTGCTTAATGTCTCTTTTTGTTGGCTGATTTCAATTCTCGATGTCTCCGGGACCCCAGAAGGGGCTGTGGCCCCAGAAGGTAGTGCGGCGGAAAGAGTGTCGTTGAAAATAAAATGCAGGCGGTCCCAGGTAACCAGAACTGTTCCTTTTACAATTAAAGTAGCCTAAACTTATAAAACTATAGGGTCGGGAGGCGTATTGGCGCCAGACTGGCGACCTGAACAGTACTGACGTCACACCCTCCTTATCTTAATTAATTCTTGTCCTAAAAAACTAAAAACTACGTATTTACGCGGAATGGGACCATGCAACGTATAACAACTCAGTTCTAATTTCTGCTTCTTGTTCCGCATTCCTCATTATTACATTTATCATGTCTCATTTTTCCTTACTCCTTATTATTATTTATTACCCCCTTGTTCCCCGTTCTCATTATTTTTCACGGGTTATTCTTCTTATTATCGCTATTTCTCAGCGGTTAGTGTCCCTGTTTTATCATGATTCATGCTTCATTATTGCTAATTAAATTCCTCATTAATTCCTATTAGATCTCATTATACCTGTTATTTCTAATTTATCATTTCGGATCTCCGTTAATTGATGATTAACATGTTTCTTCCTCCCATTTTCGACTTTTGATTTTTACTTCTTGTATTTTGACATTTGACCTAATTTGTCACTAATTTCTACCCAGTATTACTCTTTAGAAAAAAAAACTCCTTTTTCATTTTCCCTCATTTCTGATTTTACATATAACTAATTCTTGATTCGTGACTCCTCATTAATCCTCACTTCTCATCACTTAAATTTAAAATAAAATTATATTAACGTCCGGTAATAGTAATTTACGTTATAAGTCCGGAAAACTCATTTTTACAGTAACGAGTCGAAATGTTTACAGACGAGGCGACGAGGAAGCCGAGTCTGGAATTTTGAGACAAGTTACTGTAAAAGTTTCCGGACGTATGTCGTAATGCGTTTTATTTCATGCTACAGATACTAAATCATTGTTTTCATTTTAAAAAGAAAATTGGAATTCAGAATTTAAACATCCATGAATTGAGTATCTATGACAACAGTTTGATTTGTTAGTTGTATTTTTTTTTACAGGACTTGTACTGTAAAGTCCCATTTTCCGGACTCAAAACTCTGACGTAAAACTAACAAATATGACACAGTATGAAATAAAAAATAATTCTATCCTAGGGAGAACACTGTCTGAGAATTTAGGGGACTTGAGACGACCTTGAGGAACCTAAGAATCTGAGAACTTGAGAACTCGAAAAATCAGGAATTGGAAGAAATACCGGTACAGCTGGAGGGGAACCCTAGAACTTGAAGAACCTAAAGAAAAAAAATTTCGAGAATATGTCGGAGCTTCTAGAAATATTTTTCATAATTTTGTAATAATTCAATTAGTTGCAGATTGACATTTTGGAAGACAATAGACACATATACCACGCCGTAGTTACTGCCGGTCGACTACTGCGTGAAAACACGTGGGCGATTTTCGAGACTCGCAGGTGTTCAGTAGCGCGCGCGTCCTAGGAAAGCGAGCCCTATAGCTTCTTTACAAGTTACTTTAGCGCGATACGCATCGGTGTCGTGCGTAACCCGTCACGCGTCCTACGAAAGCAAGCCTTCAGCAATGGAAAATCCTCAACATTTTTAATCGTTTCAAAAACCAAAAAAACACAATTTTTTAGCAAAATCTCTAATTCTTGCCCTTAACTCAAGCTGAAAAGTCTCCCCTTAAAACCAAGCCCTAAATGTGGGTATTTTCGCCCGATCGCCAAGGAAATAAAACAAACGTCGATAAAGACCCTGTTTCGGTTGGTTTCTGCGATTGAACCTGCGGTTTCAATCAATCTGTTCGGTCTTTCACCAGTTATCCGTTTAACACTTCATCACTCCTACGCTTTTACTGTTGCACAATCACGGTCACAAATCATCTCTTCGTAACCCCCGTCCAGTCGAACTTTCTCCCTAAATCATAGCCGTTCGTGACGATAAAACTTCTCGATAATCCAATTAAAACTTGCTCCGATCCACAATGACCGCAAATTCTCTAGAATTCAACGTTTTGTCATACGAGCTGCTACCGCAGGCACGAATGCGAAACTTCATTTCCATGAGCCGTAAAATATTCAAGAGTGGCTTTCACTGAGACACACAACAATCTCGCTTTTCAAAGAGGAAGGAATCGGAAAAGGGAATGTAAATTTTTCGTTTAACCAGCATGTGTAAACCCTTATGGATGACTGTTCACTATTTCACTCCCTTGCATCATTCGGCCTAGATGCGAGATGATGACACGTGTCAGTCGTTTAAATGACAATTAAATTTTCATAAACCATCTCCAATTCTGTGTTCATAGCCGAGTTAATCTCATTCATCGTGCTAAATATCAAGTATATTGAAAAATTTAATATATGTTATAGCGAAGTTGACGTCAACAACATTGGGGTAGAATGATTTCTTAAAAAAATTTGATCCTTTAATTGTGAATTATGTCGGGACACATGTTCAAAATAATCCTGTTTTTACTTCCATAATTAATATTTAGCATTAATCCGAGGACGGGTAAAGTATGGTTGTGGCTACGAATACAGAAGAATTTAATTATGTTCCACCGTAATGCTATGTAATTAATTAACTACACAAACTCGTAAAGAGCTACTAGGAGGGCCGTCATATGTGGACATAAATTGAAACCAATTTGTTGTGAAAACATGCACAGGAGCTGGGAGACCTCAGCTAAAAACTGGAATCAAAAATAAAAAAATCAGAGAAAGTGTTCAATGTCAACAATGTGAAATTTCAATCAATAAAATGAATTCAATTAATAAAACACTAAATCGATTTATGCATGAAAACCATATTTTGATAATTAATACATGCAACCACAATTAACAGTTTTAGAAAACGTGTAATATTATCAGTTTCAGTTGATTTTAGACCACATTTACATCATTATCTAGTGCATATTAATGGGAACAGTTTGCCGAAAATACGTAATACATTTAAAGCCTTTTCGGTTCTCACGAGCAAGGCATGACTCCTTCTTATTTGAAAGCTGTGACTTTTAAACGTTATAAAAATATCTGGCAGTACATTGAGGGACCGTTACTGAAAACAATAGAAACATAAAAGTTAGATTTAAGATCCCAACTACAATTGAGAACTTTTAGAAAGGGTATACGATAAGGTCACTGAAAAATGTACTTTAGCTAAAAGGTTTCACACAAATACTAACACTGAAACCAAATGGAAACCTTCCAATTAGTCTGTATTGTGACAGAAAAACTTTAATTTTCGTAAACAAACGATCAGCGTCTGAGAATTTCTCTTCGAAGTTAAGAAACATCCTTTACTGCTTCCAAATATCTTAAATGTTTTACTTTCTTCCGGATTTACCCGTCTTTAAAAAAGTTCGCGTTATAATACAACCAGATAAGTTTGAACATTTTCCTCGTTTCCACAGCCGAGAAATTGTACAAGGGTGCGCTTGAAATCGTTTAGATGCCGCATCGCAACTAAAAACGGCGTAGCATGCTTTCATTTCTCGTTGTTCTCGTCCAGCATGAAAATTCACTAGCAGGGTTTGTGAAATACCATGAGATCATTTAAATTAGAGTAAGCGTTTTTTTATGTAATGGCCCAGCCTGCAAATTGACTGACAGTAAAATTTGAGGTTAAGGTTATTTGAGGTTTTTAATTTCAAGAAAATAAAACACTAAGAAATAATGCAGGTTTATTGAGAATTACAGCAAATGTTCAACGTGTTTTAGGGAAAAAAACTGATTAAAAGTAGTTAAAAGTTAGTAATGCCAACCTAATTTAAATTTCACAACCTACTCTAATTTATCATTTAAATTATTATCTCATGGTAGTCTCATATTAGTAGAAACTAAATATTACGTGCACTTGAGGAAAACCTACTTCTATCTTGGTATAATCCAAAAATCATTAAAAATTGCCCCCACCTGTTCTAGACCTTCAAGTGGAAAGACGTTTTACGGCTTCTCCACATTGTTCTCTTACAAAAAGTTCTTCAACGCCGTAAGACCCACGAATTGCTATTTAACGAGAATTACATCATGTATAATAGCTGCATCCTAAAGAAATTTCCTAAGTAAGGTTAAGTGTACTGTAACGAAAGCGCAAAAAAAGTAGAAAAGGAACTTCGACTAGTCGAGCTGTGCTCCAATCCAATTAGTCCAATACAGCGAATAACGAAGGCGAATTAAATTTATTTTTCATGAGACTTGAAAATTACACGTTGAATATTGATTTCTCGTAATGACAGTCTCCTCAAAATCAAATTACACTGTCTAACTTTCGAATGTCCCTTTATAAATTTGATCCTAGAATTAGCGCAATTAGAAATTGAATCGCTCTCATTGTCAGTTCGCTTGTCTGATCCTTTTGACCAGTTCGCCAACAACTGAATCTATTGTGATGTCTCCATTGCCCACTCAACTGTTAGTTACTCCATTTACCGCTAATTGCCAAAGCCGCGACCTAGGATTTATTTGTGTGGACTCTGATATCAACGGGAAAACGTAATGGCGACAGCAAACAAAGTCGTTACGTTACCGACCCACTCATTATCGTAAAACCCCCACAAAAACTGCGATCCATTCGTTCGGTACGTCAAATTACCGAATTAATAAACCATTTTTCAAGAATCACTGCAGCAGAAAAAACACATTCTAAATATAAAATAGAAAACGCACAGGGGTCTAATCGATACAATCGGGTACCCTCTTGCACTGACGTCTCCTATCTCCAAATTCAATCCACGGGATGGAAATTGTTGCCATAAATTCACGGGGTTATATTAGTATGCAGCCTTTGTTAGCCTTAGAATAACACACACATATTAACAAACTTGATCAAACAAATCTGCAATGATATCCGCAGATTCTAGTCTAGCATTTGATTAAATCACAAATTATTATCTCCGGAACGTCATATCGATCGCCTGCCTGCCATACGTACGTACATCTTTCATTCTCTTCGTTTCCTGTCTGATAAAACTCATAAAACCGTCCAAGATCGTTCTGGACCCGTCGGACTTTTCCGAATCCCTGGCACAAGATATTGCTTAACAATAATAAGTTTTTTAATTTGTCACAAATTGACCACGGACGATAAATTTCGTGTTCAAATTTAGTTTTTATCAAACGTTCAAAGTGTGGGTTATTATTTATTGAACATTATTATGCAAAGACGATTTATTTAATTTTGGAAATATTAAATAGGAAATAATCTCCAGCTATGCCTGGTAAAAATTCCAACTCTGGGACTTGCCCCAAACAAAAGTTAACATGGGGTGAAAAATTAACCTAAAGTGCTCACCAGCACATACACCGCACCGCGAGCCCATTGTGTCACCCCCTCGTGTCCCTCATTCCTGTCTGTCATCCAGCCATTCGACATCATCGAAAGAGGCTCCTCCAGGACTTTCTGGGCGAGGCGAGATCAGGACATTCCAGTAGGATATGTTCAACACTCGTTCACCACCATCGCGTGGAGGTGTTTCTTTAACCTGCAATGTCCGGTCCAGAGGCTCACCAAAAGGTCAGCAATGATTTCTGATAAAAATTGTTGCTTTGCTGCAGCCTGTTGTCGTTTCCCATCTAGCGCAGTGTCTAGAATGGGTGTCAGTTTTGATCATGTACCATCCGTTGTTCGCGTCGCACCCTGTCGAGCCAGCTCGTCGGCCCTCTCATTCCCCTCATTACCGTTATGTCCACGAACCCACTCTAGCTCAACGACATTGTTTAATGCTTTGCTCGACAGTGTCAGATGGCAGTCATGTGCCATTTGGGAAGTAATTCTGTCACTGGCCAGAGCCCGCAGAGCTGCTCGATTGTCGCTGAAGAAGCACATTTTTCACTGACATTGGCACATTCCCCTAAGGTTGCGCTGAGATACATGAAGATTGAAATGTCAAACTTCGGATGTTCTCCTGTATCTGTATGTACTGCATAGGATTTGTCAAAAGCATAGCACCCAAAATACATATTTAGATGTTTGCGATAGTGTCTTTCTAACGCCTAAATAGAACACGCTGGCAAAATTTTCTTCAGCTCCTCACGTTTCAACAAAGAAAACAGCTTTGTGTCCGCCGACTAGTATAACCCCTAACAAACCTTTGTGAATTTGAAGCATTTTAAGTCAAATAAATAATTATAGCTCTTCAGTTAAAAAAACATACAGTTTCATCGTTTATTTGAAGTGACCTTCCTCACCATAACGATAGTTTATATTTTCAAAAAAATACATGAAACACCAAGGACGTCAATCAAAAATCAACCGTTAATTGTGGTTCTTATGGCTAGACAACGCAAGTAACCTGAACAGTTAGTGCTTCCATGAACAGTAATTGAAACGTCCACATTTTCATTGCTTCTCAGAACATTTTTCATTATCTTTCAGGGTTTTTAGTTCTTTATTTTACGAAAACTACTTGTTGTCCAATGTCATTCTCCAAACATTTCTATTTTACGTTAATTCTTCATTAAACTACTTTTCAGGGGGTACTCTTACAATTTGATTTTGCAGCGCATTCACCATCGAAAATTCAGGAAGGAATCAGCGTTGATAACCGGCACCCACAAAAAGCACGAATAATTTCTTGCATACCACGCGACGAACTGGCGGCCTTTTTTTCGATCGACATCTGAACGAAGTAACATCTCCGTCGTAATTTTGTCCGAAACAAAGAGTAAGATTTAGGGAATAGCGTCAAGTACGGATTAAACGAGTGAGATGTCCAGTTATTTTTTTAACTAAATCGCATTAGAGGATATATCGATTAAGAGTTGAATTAAGGGAGAAAAAAGGGGTAAGATAAACTACTTTATTGCGTGCAGACATTGACTATTCTCTCTCAATTAAATATGCAGATTCCACCAGCATTCACCGTAGGATTGTTTCTTCTTCACGTGACTTTCCTGGACTGACGTAATCCACACGTGGACTCAGGAAATCCATAAGGTTGCCTCCCAGGATCGCAGGAAAAGTATTTGTAAGGACACGTCAGCTCCAAAGCCAGCAGAAAACCGTTGAAAGGCTCAGAAGATAAGTAGTAGTTCATTTTTTTTTTGTTAACTGTTTTCTATTATCACGTCAGTTAAATTGTAAATCCTCATTAATCGTTTCAATGTAATTTAACCTTTAAGAGTAGTACAATAGTCATAATTTAATTCGTTACATTTGATTTCAACATGCATATAGATTTATTTATTTAACCAACTTGTTCCCAGTCAATTTAATTTTAATCATCACAACGTTATTATTATATTGTTTAGTTGTAAAGAAAGTTGTCTGTTTATTTATTTGTTCATTATATAACTTTTGGGAACATAACTGTATTTTCTGTGTCACCACCCATACCTCAGATATTTGTCAGGACGTTCGATGAAAACGATGATGATGTCAGTATTGATCACTAAGTACTATGTTTTTTTAAAAACTAAAATCCAGGATTCTCCCCTGCCCACTTATTTCGATATTTTCTGTTTAAAACGCTTCCAAATTACTGCAAGTAGAAAAGCCCACTCTCATCAGGTATGGAAGGAAGTTGCCCGAAGCAAAGCGGACAAAACATCAAGAGCTGTTCTTTGAACTTAGGAGACTGTGCTAAAGTTATTCAGTAAAGTTGGTCGGTTTGGTAATTAGGTGCATGGGAGCCATCAAGGATTCACTCGTTTCCCCTTTTTATAACTTTTTTCTGTAGCTGCCTGATTAGTCTGTGGGTCTTGAAGGCATACTTTTTGAGCCTCTGGATCACTTTGAGAATAGTTCTTTCCAGCTATTCTTTTGATATCAGGCTTGATGGTAACACTTGGGGGCAGCTCTTCTTAATTGTTTCTGTAAATCTTATTCGGCGTTGTTCTCTCCGTCTTACTTTAAATGCTGTGTATTAGGAGAAACTGATTAGTCGAAACTGGGAATGTTAGCTTGGGGCTGGGCCACTACGCAGGAAACTATAATTTTCTAATTTGCTGTTGCAACAAAGCTATTAACGCATTCATTTTGAGTGCGCTAAGAAGCCATTAACGCACCCAAAATCTAGAATTTTTGTTTCCATTGCTAACAAACACTGAACCGTCTACTGAACAAAATGTCAGTGTGATTTTGAGGTTAGTTTTAACAAAATTCCCTAAATTAATAAAATTTATTTTATTTGTAAAAAAATGAAATTAATATGCAAATTAGAAAAAATAACATGAAAAACTCGTTTTGTAAAACTTAAGAGCACTCGTTCTTTACAGGCACTACTGTCGTGCTGCAAACCTGAACTCGTGTCTTAGTATAAGTTTTACAAAACTACTGTGTCAATATACTATATTTCAAATTTCGTTGGCTCAGTGATAATTATAATTGATGACTGATGAACATCAGAATTTATTAATCCTGGCAATGAAATTAGGACATCAAACTGTCCTTCATTATAATTTCCTCCGTGTCACTCCCTCTAGTGAAAGGCTGGAATCTGTTTACAATAATTGAGTTTTTATTTATTTTAATATAGAAAGTTGTAAATTTATACATACCGGGTGTAGAATGGATTTTGAGGCATAGGACTTATCCATGTAAAAACAAAAATCTGAGCATATTGGCTCCCCTAATTAGTTGAGAGCAAAACGTTAAATAAATAAAAAATGTTTGTAAAAAATACTACCTAAACTAAATATAGTTTTAGTTCCTTTTTTTGGCAGAGCCAAAACCAAGAAGAAAATAAAGACCATAAAGTCAACAAGAAACCTCTAGAAAGAGGTTTTTTTTTCACTATTTCTTACTACATATTTTAGACTATACTTTTTTGTTGCTGTATGTTATGTGATGCGGTCATTAAACAATCGTTTTAAAAAAGTCGACCATCTTCTGAAAACAACCTCATTAAAGGCCCCTGGAGTGAATCAATAGGAGTATAATTAAACGACTGAAACAAAGAGCCGTTTCAATTTTTCAGGATTTTTAAAAAGCCTTAAATATTTTCCACCGTGATATGTAAAATTAATCCGGTGGCTGCTGCTGTATTTATATGAAGCTCACACTCGCTGTGTCACTCGTCGCAACCGGAAAAGTTCTTGAATAAAACAGTAGCCCGCCCCTAATGGGGCCGCGTTGTCTCTTTGTTTGCTGCTGCTGCGGCGTATTGTTCGTTACTCTTGCAACCCTCCAATAAATACTGATGGAGCGACGCGATTATTGACGTCGGGGTGACATCCCTGATTAAATATACGACAGGAGAAAACACATAGTGATTGCCTGTCTAGATGCGTCCATAAACTATTAACAACCACGTATGTGCCACATTTCTGCTTTGATCGTTTTGTTTATCACTATGTAATACCTTATGACCTTAATCCGCTTACATCTGCGTCGGGCTTTCTCAAGCGCAAAGGCAAATAAAGCTATTCGCTGGTTGTCACGATCCGGGACCATGAAACTTAATTTATTCGGCTATAGGGATAGGGATGATGCAATGTAGGTTTATGCAGTTATTGGCTTACACTGAATGACACTACAGTCGGTGTCCCGCAAAAGCGACTTTTTCCCCACTCACAAGATACTATGATTTAATTTCGTTCCCTTTCCCACTCAAAAAAAAAAGACTGCTGCTTTGTTCCTACAACCGACGCAATATGTGCTAACTCCCTAAACCACAAGGCAAAATTTATTGCATTTCTCGATCCATCTTTTCTTCAAGCTGCAGCTTATCGAAATTAACTCCGACGTTTCTTAAAATCCCCAGGGAGGAACTGAAGCATTTTTAATATAAAGTGGCATGTGAAACAAATTAATCAAACTTTCCCAAAAATAGCACGCAACAAGAAAACAGCGGCTTTTCTATAAGCATAGGCGCACAAATCCGAATCCGACAAAAACACCAGGACCTAACTAGAATTTCCTCGTTATCTGTTCTGGCTTTGTGTGAGTAATGAGCCTTGTCTGTTACATTGTGGTAGCCACCTACATTCATATATGGTGGAGGCGCCGGGCGAAAATGTCGGTAAATAAGCGAGATTTATTAAATTATGTTTTTAGGTTAATTAGATACACTTGCGCAAGACATCAAATAATTTGTACAAATGTAGTAATTGTCGACGACATGCATTCGTGACGCACCAGACTGCGGAATAACAAATTCAATTGATCACACTGACAAATGGCAGAATACTTCACTTGACACGTGAACCAAACATTGGTAGCTATTTCAAACCAAAAGCTTAATAAATTATACCATTTTTAAACAGTCAGAAACAAACAGTCCCTGCTCTAGAAACCCCGGGTCAACCCTTGATAAACTAGCAAAGTTTCGATCTTTACACTGATGTGGCAAAAGTGGAATAAAATCTCACACATGCTTCACATTCTACTTAAAAATGAGCGAGTGTTTGATCCACTCTCCAATCTCGACAACAAGAATAGAAACCGTATTGATTTTCAATAACTCCCCACTATATGCAGGAATTACTCCCCGAGTGTCATCATATCGAGCACCATTAATCCACCTTAAGAAAAAACAAAACTGGGAATTCCCTCTAGTGAAAAAATCTCGGCTTTTATGAACCAACAAACGCGCACAATGTGCTGATCAATTCTTTATTGGTCACTCGCACACATCCACCCCGGCAAAGGACAATAAAAACGCGGACTATAACTGAGCCGCAATCCTCTTCGAATGCACGAAAAAAGTCCTTTGTTTGCACTAATTTCCGGCCATTTTAACATCCGCTCGCACCCACGGTGTTGAACAAATTACAATTTGAGCAGAAACATCCCGGAAATGTAACCGAATGATGACGTGTAATTAAAGTAATATGAGTTGTGAAAAAAAAAAAAGAAAAAATGTGTTGTTTTTCTTCGCAGGAAGCTAAATTTCTGCGGTCTTTGAATTTATGCATTTTGATGCAACTCAATTACCCACAATTAGCTCCTAACTGCAGCAAAGGAATGATCCTCTGAATTGCACCATTTGTTCCTTCCTACAATTACCGCTCTTTTGTTCTTTCTGCAAAACTCCAAACACAACCATTCCGAACGTAATGGCTGCAGAGGTTGTGAGGTTTAACCTCTGAACCGTAAACACTCAAATTTCGCTAAGAATTCTTCGTTCTGCAAGGAGAGTGAGTAGCAACACAAATGGATTCACGACTAAAAAAATAATCCCCCTCAATTGAATTTGACGAATTCGCCTATATCATCTCGTGGACTATATTATAAGACGAAGCCCTAAAACGTGTTCTGTTGTTTAATAAACTTGTTTTATGAGATGACAGAGCGTATCAAAAATGGCAATTTCGGCTAGCATTTTCGAACGCTGTACATTTACCGCCTCTTGTGACGTCATTTCGGGGGAGCCTTCTCATTGGTTCGTGCGCTTATTAGTCCGCCCATTTAGTAACTATGAATTTTGCCTGGTGATTTTTTTCCCGGGTGGACGTCGCAGAAAGGTGCGCGTTTCAAATAAGACAAATATTTCGGATTTTTTTCTACCTAGTAAACGCAAAGTAAAACGGGGTATAATATTTTTTCGTCTCGTTTCTAGAAAAGCTGTTTTTGAAAACTGTGAGACGACCGCATTAAAAATACAAAATGTTCTTCAAAAGTCACAAAATTTACTTGTGTACCTAGCTACTGCTACAGAAAGATCGAAAAATATTAAAATATAAAGTTATCTATGCACGAAAAGCCGCTTGTCGTAGTTTGTTTATGAAATGTCAAGTTGACAATATTAAATTTGACATTTCATAAATAATTCTATTAAACTACGCCAAGCGGATTTTCGTGCATAGCTAATTTTTACTAATCTAGTTTTCGGTATCTCTGTACTGCGATATGTACAATATATAATGTCACATATCACAATCTCACAATGTATATTTCAATTAATTTTACTTTATTACGAATGAGATATCTCCGATAGATTTTCAAGCCATATTTTCTTGAAAACTATCCTGCATAATACCAGGATAACATTGATCGAGAGTTACGCCACATATACCTGGAACAACAAGCAAAAACGTAAAAGCAAACGTCGGCAAAAATTCTATTTCTGGAAGGGAACACACATCTTGTTAGAATGACAGAACTACAGACCACAGTCACTTTAAGAAGTCTTTCGTCGTCCACATGAAACATGCAAGGTGCATTTACTTAAACAAGTTTTGTATCCTCGCATTTGTACAAGTAAACATATTCCTCCATTTTTGTATCACCCTAATAAACATTGGTCTCGAATTTTACATAGGGACTTTTTATCATTAGCACGTAGGTCCTATTCTTAATTACGACAACATAAAATATTTGGCTCTTTGTCATTGGAAGGTATTAAATCTTTGTCTTCTTATTCGCGTTATGTGCTTTGAATTACAATTAACCATTAATTATTATTATTAAAATTTATTATATAGATATTATCATTATTTAGTATTTTAACTTCCAATAAGAAAACATTCTTATAGAATTTTATAATATACAATGTTTTGATTGCATACAACGCAAAATGTATTTTCGTAAAAAACTTAGGCAACGAAACGTTATTAATTAACTCCGCTAAAAGAGTTTTCGTTATAAATAAATAATCACGAGAAAATTAGATGAGCTTCAAGAGCAAGCGGATCAAACGGCTTTGTTTTCTCGGCTGCTCCAGAAATGTTTACGGTGAGATCGATTGCTAAGGCCACACCTATCGGGTGCGGAATCCTCTTCATTCACTTTTCCCGCGGGTATTTAATACAAACATGGCTAATCTAGGACCTTTCCAAATATACAAAATGCCAATCAAGGCGAAAATAAGTTGTAAAACGGCGAGGAAGAAAATTTTGACCAATTTTAACCACCAGAAGAATGTCGATGAATCCAAGTGGCGTTCTGCCGAAACATGCTCCATTTGTAATTTTGCGCTTATTAAAGCGACCTAAATATATTTAAATTTTAATTTCAACCACGATTCAGGTCAGGAAATTATAACCGGTACGAAAATGACAAAACTAGAAAATCTTCTTTAGTTTCTCAACTTTTCACTGTTCTTGGTTCCCCAGATTCCCAATTGCTCAGTTTCAATTTTATTAAATTTTTAAGCTTAGTTTTTGAGATCTCTCCCTACACTTGCATTTTTTCTCGATTTTCTGGGCTGTTTTTGTTTGTTTTTTTTTTTTTTTTCATTTTCCCTGAATTCAATTTAATTGAAAATCTACGACGCATGTCCTAAAATGATTTCAAAAGTTTGAACTTTGGCATTGAATATACTAAATAAAATATTCTCATTCGGGTTCGAGCACCAAATTTAAACATCTTCTGTCTTTAAACTTTCCGAATCACAAATTTTACGCTATTTGAAGTCAAATAAAGTCCCCTAAAAGATAAAGCGCAAAACAACTATTTCTGGAGCTTCGTAGAAGGATCCAAATCCCTAAATCCAAATCTACCGCAGCCCCCAACATTTGAAACCTATAAACAACAATCGGGACTCATAAGACAATAAAAACCTGTAATTCTGAAACCCTAAGAATCTGAAACCCTAGGCACTAAGAACCTAAGAACTTGGAAATCAAGCAACCTGAAAACATGAACATAAAAATATGAGAACCTGGAATATTACAGATTTGACAAGAAAAGTTTTTGAGAGCCATGAAAACCTCTATAATCATCTTAAGGGCCCGATAATACGAAGATATGAACTCCGAAAATTGAATACGTAAACAGCACAATGATGAAGAAACTAGAAAGGTAAGAAAACGAAAACATAAACACCCATAAATCTGTCAACAACTTAATAACCTGTAAACATGAGAAACTGAACTTGAACATTTGGAAACCCAAAAACCTGAGAAGCTCAAAACTTAAGAAAGTGAAAACTTAATAACCTAAAATTCTCAGAACCTAAAAACATGAAAATCTTAAGTCAAGAACAAACCGGCCAACATAATGTTGGCAACTTGTTGATTGATGTTGGTAACATGTTTACTGGATACAGCAACTTGTATCTGGATACATGTTGTCAACAATGTTGCACGTCCAAACCGAAATCAGTGTTGATGAAAAAATGGAAGAGACTGTTGCTGCTGGTGCTAGTGCACATTGAGCGATCTTTTCCATTTCAAATGGAAAACGCAGATACAACTTGTATCTAGTTGACGGGATACATCGATATCAACTAGTTGCCAACATTTTGTTGGCCGGTTTGTACTTATCTTAACAGGACATCGATTAAGCCACTTCTCATTTGTACATACACTAGAATACTTAAAAACTGTCATAGTAATGTATTTAAGATCCATGATTATTTCTGAGAATTTTTGAAACTTGGAACACACCGATGTCTAAACACAAGATTTAGATAAGACTTGAAAATTCGTAAAAAATTCACGTTTCATAACAGAACGTAGACGAAGCAATTTTTTATTTGTACATATACTGGACAACATAAAGACAGCCATAGTAATGCATTAGACTTCCGGTATTATTTCTGGCAATTTTTGAACCATTGTAGATACTGTCATCAAAACACGAAATGTGCACAAGATACTTAAAAAACTCATTAAAAATTCAAGCTTCATAACAGAACATCGTATAAACAATTTTTCATTTGTACATAGACTAGACTACTCAAAAACTGTCATAGTAATGTATTAAAGATTCATGATTATTTCTGAGAATTTTTGAAACTTTGAACACACCGATGTCTAAACACAAAATTTAGATAAGGCTTGAAAATTCGTAAAAAATTCACGTTTCATAACAGAACGTAGATGAAGCAGTTTTTTATTTGTACATACACTGGACAACATAAAGACAGTCATAGTAATGCATTAGACTTCCGGTATTATTTCTGGCAATTTTTGAACCATTGTAGATACTGTCATCAAAACACGAAATGTGCACAAGATACTTAAAAAACTCATTAAAAATTCAAGCTTCATAACAGAACATCGTAGAAGCAATTTTTCATTTGTACATACACTAGACTACTTAAAAACTGGGACAGTAATGTATTAAAGATTCATAATTATTTCTGAGAATTTTTGAAACTTGGAACACACCGATGTCTAAACACAAAATTTAGATAAGGTTTGAAAATTCGTAAAAAAATCACGTTTCATAACAGAAAGTAGACGAAGCAACTTTTTATTTGTACATACACTGGACAACATAAAGACAGCCATAGTAATGCATTAGACTTCCGGTATTATTTCTGGCAATTTTTGAACCATTGTAGATACTGTCATCAAAACACGAAATGTGCACAAGATAGGTACTTTAAAAATTCATTAAAAATTCAAGCTTCATAACAGAACATCGTAGAAGCAATTTTTCATTTGTACATACACTAGACTACTTAAAATTGTGATAGTAATGTATTAAAGATTCATGATTATTTCTGAGAATTTTTGAAACTTGGAACACACCGATGTTGAAACACAAAATTTAGATAAGACTTGAAAATTCGTAAAAACTTCACGTTCCATAACAGAACCTAGACGAAGCAATTTTTTATTTGTACATACACTGAACAACATAAAGATAGATTGTAGATACTGTCATCAAAACACGAAATGTGCACAAGATACTTCAAAAATTCATTAAAAATTCAAGCTTCATAAAGGTAAGAACAAACCGGCCAACAAAATGTTGGCAACTTGTTGATTGATGTTGGCAACATTTTTACTGGATCCAGCAACTTGTATCTGGATACATGTTGTCAACAATGTTGCACGTCCAAACCGAAATCAGTGTTGATGAAAAAATGAAAGAGACTGTTGCTGCTGGTGCTAGTGCACATTGAGCGATCTTTTCCATTTCAAATGGAAAACGCAGATACAAGCAACAGTCAAAAATTTCTTTACCATCATGCCGACCGATGTTGCTGAGTATCCAACAACTTGTATCTACTTGACGGGATGCATGTTGCCAACATCGATATCAACTAGTTGCCAACATTTTGTTGGCCGGTTTGTACTTACCTTACGACTTCAAGAACCTGAAAACCCGAAGGCAAGAGAGCCTGTAAACCTGAAATTTGAAAGCCCAAAAATTTCAAACATGAGAACCTTACAATTTAAAAACTTCTTAAGAGTCTAAAACAGTAACCCGAGGCCCTGAAAATATAAGAATTTAGGAACCTAAAAAACCATATAAAATGAAATCCCGAGAATCTGAAAAACTAAAAATCTTTTTCTTATACTTATTCTTACTATAAAGGCAATAATTACTGGAACATTCCGGGTTGACAAAAATGCTTCAAGCTTGAATGGAAGAAAATATAAAAATCTGTACATTGCCGGCTCCTAGAACTAAACGATAAGTCGTAGAATATCAATAATAGCATTTAGTTCTGAATACCTTCATTTGAGTGAAAATCACATTTGATGTAACTAGTTTCAAGCGCAAGAACGAATTCAAATTAAACTCAACACATACTCCAGAACTTCAATGGCTGAATAAATAGAAATCTTGACTCTCATTAAACAGTCAAATTAATTTCAAAAGAGGCAAACATTTCCTAGTTCATTGAAAACGTTAAGAGCTTTGAAACAAATAACAATTAACTCTTGTATTTTCTTACGTTCAGAAGGAATAAAAATAGACCCTATATTATGCATGAACTGATGAATGTGATCATTCATAATAAATTATTAAATTTAATTGAAATATGTTACAATTCTCCACCCCTCCAACTCTAACATTACTAATACATCGCCTGCAGACCATCCATCGGGCCTTAACTGGTCCTATCCACTTGCAAACCGCCTCTCCATTTCGCAACTAAAACCCCCATACATAATGAGATTAATCCGAGGAAAGTGACTCCAAATCTAATTATCACGATGACTGAGTTCCCTTCTTCACAGGTCCATCGATCCCCCCTTGCAAAGCAGCGATGCAAGTCATTAATCGTTCAGGCCATCGTTATTAAGAGTTCCTCGATATTTTTTTAACGTTAAACAAAAGTGTCTCGCGTCGGCGATGAATTCGTGGGTCGATTAAAACTCTCCCTTCCTCGTAACTCGATTATGTAAATAATCCTAGAATAATAACGAACATCGCTCTCGCTCTCCGCAACACAACAACGCGGCGACATGTTGTGTCGCAAAATCGATGCTTGAACAAAAAAAAAAACGTGTGAGAAAACACAAAGAATGAAGCACTAAAAATTCATCAAAACAATAATAATGAAAAGAATTCAGAATACCTTGAAATGTCAGGAATCGGCCGACGCTATCAAGGAAAAGAGTATCAGACAATTTCTTGCCACAAAGGATTTTTATACAAAATATCAAGCAAGGAGTTAAAACGAAATTCAAAATATATATTTAAATTAACAGTATACAGAATGTTCCGCACAAAATTCATAATCCTCGGACAGGTCATTTAGTTTTTGAAATGACACTTTTCGACGTAACATTTACTAAATTAAATATTTTACTGGAAGTCGAAGAAACTCCACATATTTCTGATATGCAACTTGCTTTAAACTCAAATACCGACCCCACATTTGTTAGCAAATTGCTTCAAAAAGAAAAATACCATCCGTACAAAGTTCACTTAATACACGCGTTAAATGAACACGGTCCCGATCGGCGCTTAGAGTTTTGCGAACAGTTGATGTTACGCTGTGATGGAACGGCCAATTTTCTAAATAATATTGTCCGATGAAGCTATCAACGAACGAATTTGCTTACAACAAGATGAAGCACGTCCGCATTTTAGCTTGGAACAATATTTTTAAGGGAAGGTGGATCGGACGAGCTAGACCGGTTCGTTCCTCAGATTTAATTCAGTTTTCGTAATTCGTAAAATTTTGTCCAGCACACAAAACAATCCCTGGTTCTACTTTTTAGAGCTTCATACAAATTTATAGCATTTTTTTAGAAATATCCTCTTTTTCCCCGCTAAAAAAAACGGCAGTATCAATCGAAAAGAACATTCAAAACAATACAGCATCCTTGTCTTCCTCGTCCATCGTTGCAAAAAATTTCCTGTCCATAAATCTTGCCGTAATTGCACCAGAAATTATATTATAACGAGACGGCAAGCGCCCAAAAACGGGTTGAAAACTTCGCAACATTATTTAACATTGTTAATCGTCCGGCGGCGGAAAAAGTCGCCGGGGTGATAATTAAAATTGAGAAGTCCCTCGTAAATTAAAAAATTCTGCAAACAAGCGCTCGTCGCTTTCGCTCTTGAAAGTCAACAAATTTACGGAAATCTCCTGAAAACGCCGCCGCCGGGCCGCTACCGCCACGACCATTTCCATTTTATCTACGTACGGAACAGGACGTGCTTTGTTTGAACCTGTACAGAACCAGACTCCGTTCAAAGCATTAGCAACGCAGGCATAAATGGTTGATCCTCATACAAAAATGACACTAAGCATTTAATCGGCAAAAGTTCAATTCTCTCTACCAATGTTGACTTCAGATCTCACAAGAAATGTACAGGGTAATTTTAGTTGTGACTATATAATATTCACTAAATCTGACAAGTTAAAAGCGCCCAATATTGCAAATCGGATTGTGCTTGTAAGAAGAAAATTGACAGATTGGTTGAAACTTTTGTTAACCTAATTCAGTTGCCAGATTCAATGTATGTGTGCAGTTCAAATTTTGTTTGGTTACAGATAACTGCCACAAAGGGGATGCGCGCAGGTAAACGCACCCGCTCCCAGGTGCCAGACCTATCCCATCGCTACCTAACTTCGAGAAGAAAGGAAATATGAAAAAAACAGCCGACCTAAAATAAACTTTTTCGCGACGTCGCTAGCTCTTATACTAATAGATATTAGGGTGTTACGATTTAACTTGTATGAAGTTTGCAGTTTTGTATTAACGCACAATAGTGGGGTGCAAGTCCCTTCTGTTGTGGGGAAGTTCTTGTGCACCGCCCACAAGTACCGCAATGTACCATTTTTTATGTGTATGTTTAGTGTTAGTTTATCCCCCAAGGGGTAGACATTCATGAGTCATTCATAAGTTCCTAGTAGGACAATTACATGTGTGGAACACTTTTAGTTATTTTATTTCATTCACACGTTCCAAAAGAAGGAAAATTTCCTATAGAAATGCCACTGCAGCAAATGTGCCGTACACTTGTCATTGTTAAATTTTTAATTTAGCAATCTAATTTAAACTTCTTCTACTTCTACGGTAGTTCATGGAAAACCACACGTCACACTATTTACACCATGTATTTGATTACATCAGAGCTTATCAGAGTATCTCAAATAAAATGTCTCTTTATTGTCGTTTTTTTTTTTGTAAAGTTGGTTATACATAAATTTTACTGACCTTGCACTGGTGAATATAATTTAAAATTCAAATATGTCAAACTAAACGTCAAAAAATTGTACCTAACCTAAAAAATAATCAAAGAGTCAACGGCTTGGCGTGACAATTATTCAATGTTTAAACACGACCTTTATTCCTTTAAACATTAAATTACTCCTAAATATATCACTGGAAAAGTGTCAATGAAATAACTGATTACACTAGACAACAGTGCTTTTTGCTCTAGAATAAAACTGATATATTTTGGTTTCTGTTAGCAGATTTATCCTTGGAAAAATAATAAAAAATCTATTAAGGCTGATTAGGATAACATGATTGTTTGAAAAAAAAATGCCAAAAAATGTTCATTTGGTAACTTTATAATGGCATATCTTTATACAGTTCTACTTAGATATATTTAAATTTTAATTTATACAGAGTGATCATAAAGTTCGACACAAAATTCTTTATTTAGTTATGTACTGTTTTTGCAAAAAACGCTCGAACAGGTCAATTTTTGTTTTTACATTGCCATCTTTTGACGCATCTTTTGACATAAAAATTTTGTTGCTGACGTCATCTGTTTTTGAACTATGATACCGTCATCCATTTTTTTAAATGGCAACCCCCAACTTTTTTTGCATTCGTAGTGAAATAGTATTTTTTCATCAACAAAAATTTAATTTTTTGAAGTAAAACTTTTCAAAAAAAAAAAAGTTTTGCAAGGTATCACTTTTTTACTCTTGTTGAATAGAGAATTGAAAAGTGCATCTAAAACCCAAAAAATAGTTGGAGGTTACCATTTAAAAAAATTGATGACGCTGTCATAGTTCAAAAACAGATGACGTCATCATAAAAAAATGTATGTCAAAAGATGGCAATTTGAAAACAAAAATCGACCTGTTCGAGCGTTTTCCGCAAAAACATTACATAACTAAATTATGAATTTTGTGCGGAATTTTATGATCACTCTGTATTTAGACCTCGTAAGTCATATCTAATGGTTACACATTTGTGCCTAAGGTCTAATGTATTAAACTACCCACATTTGGATTAATATTTATGACTTCGTGATGCAAAACTAAAAGAAGGAATTTTTGTCTGACCAGACATAAGAAATACTATGAAGGATCCAAATTTGTCGCCAAATTGAATTCATTCGAAAGAAAATATATTTTGTTTTTCGCATAACCTGTACCTGACAGAATTTTTTGGTTTTCAGATTCTGATTGTGTACCGTCAAATCAACAAGAAAATTTCATTTGGTTTCAAAGCAAAAAAAAAGTATCAAAATTGTTAACTAGTGTTATTATTAGTTGGGCGTTTAAATTTTATTTCTTTCATAATAAATAAAATGTCAAATGACAGCAAAACAAATGTCACATTCACGTAGAGCGTTAGAGGTTAGGCATAAGTGCCAACCGAAACCCTACCAATTGACGATTTTTCTAAAAATTAATTCTCCACAAATTCAAAAAAATGCAACCTGCACGTAAACATAATAATTAAATTTCTTATTAACATAATGGTGCATTCAAGTGCGCAAAAGGGGAAGTAAAAGTAATCTGAATTTACATAATTTTGAGCGAAGTCTAGACTCCTCCTCCGCAAAATTGGAACCCCATATAGACTGGCCCTACTATAAAAGGGCCAGTAAGGAGAGAATCTTCACTAAAGCTGAATCAGGTTCTTAAATTTTTGTTATTATTTTATCCTGTTCTAGATGGATAGACGTGTGATATTGTTGGTCTTTCTACTGAATGTGATTTATGTTTGGTCCATTCCTAGTAGCGAGCATTTTATGCACAAACGAAAAAAATTTTGTGGTAACGATCTAGTAAAGGCTATGGCTCTGGTCTGTGAAGGGGTATACAATTCACCTCAATCGAAGAAGTCAGGTAAGATTCACATTTATTCTGAAAACTACTTATGGAATAAAATCGATCTGTTCCAATAATATTGTAAGTGAATATTAAAAAAAAAAAAAAACATAAGTAGTTTTGCTATTATAAGTATTTTGTAACTGCATTGCTTTAATCTACACCATTTTAGTAAGCGACTTGTTTTATGGTGAATACGATGATATGCTTTCGACCGACAATGAAGAGGACAACCAAATAGATTCTCCCTTCATTCAAAAAGAAATATTTGTGCCTATTCGATTTCGACGAACCACTGGAATTGTTGAAGAGTGTTGTAACAAACCCTGCACTTATAAACAAATGAGTTTATACTGCGGATAAGAACTTATAGCTTACCCAAATCAATGTTATTTGTATCTGGTAGCGTTGAAGCATTCTTCTATAAATAAACTATAAGTCAGGAATCTACAGTGTTTGGAAAACTCCCAAAGATTTTTCGAAAATCAAGTTGCTTTTTAATACTGCTGTTAAGTCTTAAGTACTGGTGGCCAACATTAAAGTTGCTAAACCTGGTTCTTGAGCGATTGTTAAAAATTGAAGTAGGAGCTTAAAACATTTTTTCTGATAAAGCTAAAAAATATAGTAAGATTGACTATACTATTCTTCAAATTTTTTGAAGTAACTTATTGTTCAGAGGGCGCCTCTTACCCGGGGGTTTCGCAATTCCAATTTTGACATTTACATTTCCGTTTGACCGCACATCGTCAAAACTTTCAAGTGCTTGTGAATATTGCTTTGTTGCTTCTGGAACGATACAAGATGCAAATTTAGTTGTCAAAAGACTAGATTGTTGGTTGTGTAAAAAAGACAACAAATTCAGTTATTAGTTAATTTTATTTTCTACAGTTTCAAAACTGTCTTGTAAATATATCAGGGCGACCAGAGAATTATTGCCAGCATCTGTTGATACATAGCTATTTTTGTTATAAGTACCTAAAATACAGTTTTTGCGGACGAATCGTTGCTGTTTCCATACGAGCCGAAAAAACTTTTTATGTACGTGTAGCAAACAAATTTTTAAATAAAGAATATTTCACTGGGATTCTTGGAGCGTAGCCCCCAAATCGTGGCTGTGTCTTCAAGCCCCCTCGCGTGTCAGAAGTGGGATTGGACCTTCCGTTCTCTTCTGCAATGAGTTTAAAGTGTTACATTGAGTGACACTGACGTCTAATTTCTTTCACTTTTCTCTAGTATAAGCTACTATGTTAAAAACTTTATCATGGTAAAACAGCCATTTCTGGTTCCGAAAACTTTTCGAAAAAAATTGGCACCCTCAGAAAACCGCTTTAATTTGTCGAGAAACATCATAAATGACAGTTCAGGGCATAAAGGAAAAAAAAATTCAAATGTTCATGGAAATTAAGGAGGTTGAGGGGTTAGGCCAAAATAATGAAAAAATTCTAAAATATATTTTTTTCAATAGATTATTTCATTACACAATTTTGTGTGAAAAATCCAAGATCATTATTAAGCTTATTAAACAGTAAATGCAATAAAACTGTTACATGTAGTCTTCTCTACATGTGAATGGCAAATTTTTTATTCTAACTAATGAACAAATAATGCCAGCAGTACAAAAATTAACTGTTATTAGACATTGATATTTCCCGATAATTTTAATGTTTTTCCAATACGGTTAGGAAGCTAACAAAAAAAATTATTAAACATGACTACTGTTGAATTATCGACCATCTAGCTTTAGCGAAGCGGCAACGTTGTATTTAGAAATGAGTGGCGAGAAATTCAAATGTTTCATATCTGACAGTATATCAAGATATCAATAAATATCAAGCCTTATATTATTATTTTTGTATTAATTTTTTTATTTAGATAAATGAAATAGTCGACTATTATTAAAGCAATTTATTTTCTAATTTTTGAATATAATAATACAATTTATTAAATATGAGATAAAGATACAAATAATAAACACACATATTTTTTCAATAAACTTAAAAGAACTCGATTGTACACTGATAAACGATGAACTTGACGTGAAAAGAAAAAATCACAAAATTTACAATGGTTGAGAAAAATTCAAACTAATTAATGCCTGTCAAGCTGGTCAAGTGTTTTTCAGTTTTCACAAAATGATTTGTAATAAGTAATTACAAAACAGTTCCGACTGAGAATTCAATTAATTTTTGGTTTGGGTTTCGAATGCTTGGCCGGAATATTTTCGAATATTTAATGAATTAGGCCGGTTTAAAGAGAAATTTATCAAGAAGGTTGTGGCTTTAAGATTAATACCCACCTTCTACTATTTTATACGATACATATGTGATACTATATTCATGGATCAATTTACGACAAGGTATTATTGTACTCATGTTTCCATCAAGAATAAAAAAAAATGACAAGGTTATGAATAATGTAACTTTTCTAAATAATGCATTTATTTGAAACGACGAAATAGTCAGATCCGTGTGTACGAATTAATTCCAACCTCTACCCTGTCGCCTCCCTTATTCAATTCCAACATATTGGAAGCTAATACACATCCATAAATCCGGAGCACCCGGAGCGGTTAAAACCCTTCGGAGCTTATTTTAAACCTTGAGACTAATTCGCTCGATAAATATGCACCTGTTCTAGCGACGTAATTAGCGTTAATGCTTCTATTATCGCGTAATTTATCCGCTAGCGTAAAGTTCGCGGAAACAAAAAGGAAGAAAGCAGTTCATTCTGACTTCACTTCTCATGAATGGATAAAATCGTCTTTTTGGCCCACTTCTAATTATATTAACAGCTTCGGAATACTGATAAAAAGCTTTAACATGCTCACGAGGATTTTGCGAATGTCGCGAAAATCAGCAGATTTCGATTTTTAACATCTTAACCTGGTTGTAAAGAACGAACATCCGCTTTATCGACGCAGACTGCCATAAAAAATAAAATAGCCAAACAGTTACCGGTCCCGACGGTTTCATTTGTTGTGACTTTTCCAGAGTGGAATATATTTTTTAGATGTCTGGACGCACACATGCCTCGCTTCTACAAAACTTCCTAGTTTAAAATATAATAGACAAGATCAATACGAAAATAAATACACTGTCAGAAATAAAACAATGCCTAAAAGTTTTACTTAATTACTTAATATGTACCTAAATTATGTTGTTATAACAGATAACTATTTAATCTTGAAACAAAAAAGTGGATTAGCACATTTTGCCGTTGGCACATTGATTTTAAGTTAGGGCAGAGCAATGATTGAACCGATTTTTAACTAAATTTTGTTTGTTTTTGCCATGAAGGTTTTTGCAAGTTCAAAGAAGATTTATTAAGTTAATCGTTATCCTGTTTATGTACACAAAGCGTTTTAATTAAAATTCGCTTGGATCGATGAAATAATTTAGCAGTCGTGATGTGCCAAAATTTTATAATTAAAAACGCGAATGGTTGATACACATAATATCCGAGCTTGTGACTGACAGAAAACATTTGAAATTATCTTAATTCCAAGTTGTAATAGTTTTATAACTTTTGTTATCATAATGACGAGTGCGATTAGCACACCTTTAAAATGTAACGCGTGGTCTTTTTCTGGCAAATTATGCTTGAACAAAAGAAAAACTACTGCACCTTAAATAACAGTATTTTTTAAGCATGTGGTTATAAAATTAAAATGTAATTATAAAAAAAAATACATAATATAGACTTGTTGGCCTTTCCAAATCCAAATTTGTGTCAAAAATGTTTCATTTGAATGAAGATTACAAACCTTACATTGTTTGGACATTCCGAAAGTCGGGCTTGTGGCATGCAAGTTTGGCATATGAATTTAATGCATTAAAACCACAAAGAAATCAAAAATTATAAATAAATTATGCAAAATTGGTCATGCACGAAAGCCGCTTGTAGTAGTGTAACAGAATTATTTATGAAATGTCAAATTTAACATTATCAACTTGATATTTCATAATTATATTAAACTACGACAAGCGGCTTTTCGTGCACGGTCAACTATGATTAAAATTTTCACTGAGCGTAAACTTTTTCTGTTTATTAAAATCATTTCAACTGATCTTTTTAGACCAAAACAACATTACCTGACCGAAATCCCTTGGAGTGCCTTTGATGAAGAAGCGGTTTCAGCTTGATTGAGCTGCAATTCGGCAAACTAGTGTTATTGCGTCCGGTGGAAACTACCAATTTTATTCCTCACTAACGACTGTGTTGCATATTACGCCACTATATCCTATCGAATTATTACCACAAGCATCAACTGGAGCGCGATTCGTAACTAATAAAACTGCAAACGATAACGACGTACTAAAACAACCATTAAATAACCGTTTTTGAAAATATAAAATTCAAAATTGGACTTTATTTCTCGCATTATTACTTGGTTCCACTACAACGAACAGGAAACAGTGTTGAGCACTTGAATTTCGAAAGTCATTAAAACCTTCAATAATGAATTATTAAGAATCTTTTATTTTTAGTAATAAATTTGGATTTGGAAATGCAGATTCCGCATATCTTTAATGTTTGTTCTACGAGTATGTATTATTATTTAGTACAATTTAGATCCTCTACACCACCATCCAAAATGTCAAAATATTCGATAAATATGACACCCTTTTAATTTCAAGAATTACAGAAGCTTTTTATCTTTCAGTTTTTGATCCGCAAACCTCTTTTTAAAACCCTACAAGTAAACCAGGCGCCATTGTTTATAATATATCCAGAAAATTGAATAACCCAAAGACAAAATTTTTGTTTCCAAACGACTCTTCGATTTAAATCACTCGGTACCGGGTACCAACGTTTTTGAAAAAATTGGTGGCGTAAAGAAAATAATTAACGAGGAGTGCTTTACAGGTGCTCTAATCAATAAGTGATTTGTTCCCTAAACAGTTTCTCCAAATTATAACTTCAACTTGAACACTCGGGGCTTAAAGGCGGCTATCTCTCTTGACAAACTTCGGATATACTATGCTGATGAAGTCTAATAAGACCGAAACCGATCTCTTCTTTCCGTTGGATGACTTATAAAGTACTTATTACCTGAGTAATTTGAAATAACGTGGATAAGAGTGAATGTACGTCTGAGTGAAAAAAAGAAAAATACTTATAATGAAAACCATCCAAGTAAAATGCAAATCTTATTATGTTCTTTTATCCCTATTGATTTTCTGTTCTTGGTGTTTTATTTATTTGAGACAAATTCGCTTGGTAAAAAAACATTTAAGACAAATCATGTGCACCGAATAATTCTGAATATACCGTCGTTGTGAACACCCTCATTCATATAAGATATTTTTGATAAGGTTCCATAAAAATGTGCCGTCGTAAAACATCCATTCCGCTCTCCCGTCTTATATAAACCTGCAGATAAAACGTTATATGACTCATAAACTAATGTAACAAAAGTTTAAATATAATTATGGTTGACAGCATTTTTTAAAGTACATCTTACTAACAACGTCAACCAAATTTTAATCCATAAAAAGCTAAATAAAATCAGTACTTATGAATACAAAATTTTTCTAGTGGCAACCACTGCAAACAACAAAATCGGGTCAATACACGAGGGTAACGTGTGGCTGTTACTATCAGTAAATAGGTAACGGCCTTGAAAAATTATTTTTTAATTATGTATGACACACTTAATAACTGTAGGTAGATATTAGTAGGTAGTTCCTCTTCCTTTTCAGGACACTATATTTTCTAGATTTTCAGATTTTCAGATTTTCAGATTTTCAGATTTTCAGATTTTCAGATTTTCAGATTTTCAGATTTTCAGATTTTCAGATTTTCAGATTTTCAGATTTTCAGATTTTCAGATTTTCAGATTTTCAGATTTTCAGATTTTCAGATTTTCAGATTTTCAGATTTTCAGATTTTCAGATTTTCAGATTTTCAGATTTTCAGATTTTCAGATTTTCAGATTTTCAGATTTTATTTTCAGATTTTCAGATTTTCAGATTTTCAGATTTTCAGATTTTCAGATTTTCAGACTTTCAGATTTTCAGATTTTCAGATTTTCAGATTTTCAGATTTTCTTGAAATCCTGAATTCGAAAATTGTCATTTAGAAAGTAACAACCTGTCCTGTTCCACCCAGAAGTGGAGGGACCTGAGATTTTGACTATAGATGTTGGGAACATTGAGACCTCGAGAAACTTAAGAACTTGACAAATTGAGAAACCAAACTTGAGAACCAGAGGAACTTGAGATTTTAAGGAACCTGAGATTTCGAAAAACCTGAAACCTCAGAGAACCCGAGGTCTTGGAGAACCTGAAAACCTAACGAACTCGAAAATCTGGACAATTTGAGTAATTGGAAAATTGAGACTTTGAAGAACCAAAGCTGAGAAGTGAACGAATCGAGACCTTGAATAACTAGAACCCTACACTTTCAGATACAAATCTTAAAGCTGGAAGAACTTTGGGGAAATCTGGAAAAGAAGCGAACCTTACAGCTTGAAGAACTCAACAAACTAACCACCTGAAAACTTGAGAAATAAAAATTGACACCTGAGGAGTCTGAAATCTGCGCAAACCTGAGACCGTAGCCAACCTGGCAATTTCAGAAAACTCAGATTTTTGAGAATTTAAGACCTCTCAAAACCTAAGGTCTTAGAGAAACTCAGAACTTCAGCAACCAGAGAATTTAAAGAACCGGAAATAGCGGTTAAGAAATTCGGGATCTTGAGTAACTTAAGAACCTTGAGATATCAATGTTGAGAACTTGAGATATCGGAAAACCTGAAAAAGAAGCAAACCTGACAGTTTGGAAAATTTAACAACTTAAGAACCTGAGAACTTGAGAAATACAAATTGGCACTTGAGGTCAGAGATAAAATTTTAGAAAACTTGAGATCTTTGATCAATTTGATATTTTGGAAACCCTGAAAACTAAGCGAACCTTAGATCTCACGATTTGGACACTTTGAGATAATGGAAAATGGAACCTTACAACTTGAAACACCAGACTTGATAACAGGAGGAAATTGAGATTTCGGAAGACCGGAGAACTAAGCAAACCTCAGGCCTGAAACCTTAAAGAATAGGAAAACTTAATGAATCTAAGAATTTGGACAATTTAACATTTTGGAAGACCTGAAATTTTAAAGAACAAACCAAATTTGAGATGAAGTACAGGAACCTGAGTTTGGAAAACCCAAGTTTCAGAGAATTCAGAGATCTTGGACTACTTGATCCTAGGAAATTTGAGGACCCTGACTAACACAATAAACTGAGAACTTGAGAGCTAGAAGAACTTGAAATGTTGGGAATTTAGGGAATCTAAGAGCCTCAGAACTTCACTGGGAAGTGGACGAACATGAGATTTGGAGATTATATATTTAGGGATTTGGAGATTTTCAGATTTACAGATTTTCAGAAATTCCTAAATTTCGAAATATTGAAAATTTTGAATTCTGAATTTCGAAATTTTGCACCTTCAAAGCTAGCTTTTCAAATTTCGAAACTGATTAACATCCTGAATTTCTAAATCTTCACTGACAATCTTTAATCATAGGAATTCTAAAATTGGAGATTCAATAAAATTGGAACTGAATTTTCAAAATTTGGATCCATAAAATTTCAAATTCCTACATTTCCTCTTCACTGACCCCTTCTTCTCCTCATGTTTTATTCTTTATTACCTACACCATCTTGCTTCGTTGGCTTTTTGGGTCAAGCTTCAAGCTTCAACTTTCATAAAACTTCTTGGTTCATTATTTCTTTGTAATTCTTACTTTTTATTTTTTATACAGTCTTCCTCTTTTATTTTTAAATCACTATCCTTCGTTTCTCATCTTTTATTCTTGAATTTTTGTCATGTTTTATGTTTAATTTTTTAGTTATAATTATATTTTCATTCCGTAATGTTATTGTGATAATTTATTAATTATAATACTTCTTATTTCATTCGGACATCATCTTTATTTACCTTTTCGTTTTTTATCGTCCGTTGATTTCTTTAAATTTCTATTCTCTTGCTTTTCTATAGTCTTGCTTTTTCCTGGTTCAATCTTTGTTTGTAATTCTTTGTTGTTTATTTTTTATATTCTTCCTCTTCCATTTTTCATTCTTTATTCTTAAATCGTCCTTGCTCATCGTTCATTTTTATCCTTAATTCAATCTGCAGTGTTTATCCTTCAGTCTTAGTCTATGATTTTATGCTTTGTCCGTAATCCTTCTTCAGCATTTTTATGTTTTGTGTCTTTTTCATTTCGTTGTTTTTCATTCGTTCTTTTCCTTTACCTATTATCACTAATACTGCATCTTATATCATTCACTCGTTATTCTTAATTCTTGTTTCGTCGTTCATAATTTCATCCTCTATGCTTCATTTTTCACTTTCTTTCATAGACAAAGTAATAATAATTGCATTAAAAAACTGTTAGGTAAAATGTAGGGAATAGAAGCCGCAAAGATAATTTCTCTGTTCTATCAAATCCACATTCAACTGGTGATTTTTTATGTACAATACTTTTGGATAAGAAGCAAACTTATGTGTTATCATCTTCTTATCGTATTCCCTACTCAACCTTCCAACAAATGACGGGCTTCTAGAATTAATAAGTTGGAAATTACGTTTACGAGTTGCTAGATAAGGTAATGTTAATTAGACATTTGTGTTATTTACATTATCTCCTCTACACTGAAAGGTAGAAGAGGTCTGGATGAGTAAGTACTGAATAAAAATTATATCTTCATAAATGATTTATGCACCATGGTGCCTTGATGTATAATAAGTATGTAGTTAAATGGAGAATTTTGACGTTCAAAGCCTACTGAATGTATGAATCATTTATAAAGGCCCTGTACAAAAAAAAAAAAAAAAGAATAAAAATCAACACAAATGATTTTTGGAAGACCTTCGGAACAAAATCTCAAATCATTAAAAAAAATAACTCTGAGGGCGGTGTGTTGAGCCTCTGCTCGATTCTTAACCGCGAAATTCCATCAACATCACGTGCTTTGGTTAAAACAGTACAACGTTCGTGTGATTTGAAATTTGAGTATTGCAAGACTCGCTTTACGTGTCGGTGTGTCAACTTTTATTGTTTACCGCACATTACACGAACAAGGACTGCGAAACCCCGCTAGAAGGATTGCCTTTTGCCAATGGCTTATTCAGAAAATTGATGAGGCACCAAATTTTTTGAGGCCTTTATTCATAACTGACAAAGCGGGCTTCACACGAGATTTATTGTCCATAATACACATGTGTGCTCTATTGAAAATACTAATGCAATCCAGGAACGCAATTTTCAGGAAAAAAAAATTCAATTAATGTCCTGTGTTTGTATTTAACCCCGCATTTGACTGGTGCAGCGTATTTAATTTTTGTTCTGATTAAAGAAGGTACGACATATGCATATTATGGTAGGTTAATACCATGAGATCATTTAAATTATAAATTAGAGTATGCTGTGAAATTTTTCCAACAAATTTATAAATGTGTGGCAACTGTGGAACTGCAAGAAGCAATTTTTAATGCATGCAACGCTATAACCTTTGTGATGGAAAATGCATTTGAAAATATAAAACGGAGAGTTAAGAGCTGCATTGAAGCTGGGGGAGAACACTTTGAACATTTGCTGTAATTCTCAATAAACCTACATTCTTTGTTAGTGTTTTATTTTCTTTAAATTAAAACAATTTAGCATGGGAAACATAAACGTCACAATGTCACTCTGTCAGTCAATTTACAGGCTGGGCTATTGCATAAAAAAAACGCCTACTCTAATTTAAATTTAAATGATCTCATGGTACATGTTTCCATTTAAACAGTTTATATTTCGATTCGTTCATCGGGTAACGTTTTTTCCTCACAATCAATGAGTGTGGAGTCGATTGTCGGGTATTGGTTTTAGGGGTCAAACTATTCTTAATTTTAACTCCGACAGGGAGCGTTTGCAAACAAAAAAAATAAAAAAAATAATAAAAAAATGCTTCTTTTGACGTGTTCTACTTGTGGTTAAACTTTTTGCTTTAGAATGTATGTATGTATGTCCGGTATAGACTCCTAAACGACTCAACCGACTGTTATGAAATTTTTAGGGAAAATGTATAGAATAGTCTGGGGACTGTTCCTGTGAAGATTGGTCCCGTTCGGATCAAACACAAATAATTAACTTTTAAAAAAAAAGGAAACTGACTTCAAAAAACCCAAAGTAACTAAAACTAAAAAGTAAAAAATAAAAATTTCCAATTTCAGAGTTATTTGTTGTTCCGGTTAATGTAATTATTTATTTTTCCGTTTAATGAAATTCAGAAATTATTGTTGATTATCTAATTATTAATTGTTTTATAATTTTATAAATTATACATTTTAAAGTTATAATTCCCTGATAATTTCAGACTTCTTAATTCACGATTATGATTACTGAATTAAAGTTTTCAGAACACATTTGATACATTAGGTAAAAGCTATATATTCGTAGTAATAATTTTGCATGATTTAGGTAGGATTTACCGAGAGATGAATTATTGTTAGATTTGAAATAAATAAAAAATTATTTATTATGTAATTCCTATGAATTGTTTTTATAATTTTTTTCGTAGTAACTAATTTGTTATTTATTGTAGGAAGGTGTATAATTTGCTTTTATGGCACCAACTTCAAAATTATAAAACAATTAATAATTAGATAATCAACAATAATTTCTGAATTTCATTAAACGGAAAAATAAATAATTACATTAACCGGAACAACAAATAACTCTGAAATTGGAAATTTTTATTTTTTACTTTTTAGTTTTAGTTACTTTGGGTTTTTTGAAGTCGGTTTCCTTTTTTTTTAAAGTTAATTATTTTACAATTTTAAGTGATGGGTAGACCTAGTAAGGACGCTTCAAATCCATGCGAGCGCGAAAATAGATTGTCTTTGTGGTTTCTATGGGATACATAATGAGAAAATGTGGATTATGTTGAAAATAGAAAATTATTGTTTGTACGGTCAAAACTGCAAAAAATTGTAGATAGGCCTTCAATACCTTTCAAATGAGGTATCACTCGACCCATAGTGCCATTTAAGATTTTGGGGCTAACAGCCCCCTCGCGAAGAGGGCGAAGCGCCGAAACTTGAAAAGAATCTGAAAAGATGTGCCCCTGGCAAATAAAATCGACCTGTTCGAGGATTTTTGAATCAGAGTTATCAATTCGGAGAAATCTGGACTGGGGAGTTTTAAATGAGACAGCCTGTATATTATAGACATAAATCGATTGGTGCAGAAAGCATCCAAGTACCATATCATGTATGCTAAAATTTGCGTGCTTATATGCCAAGGGCATAGTAAAACACAATTGTAGATCAATTTTCCATAGTTTTTTCGTTTCCTGAAAAGTTTGCAAAATGTTACTTGACTTGTTTTAACAATAAACGATTCAATTGAAATCGGCTCATAAACAAAGAAATTATATTTGAAGTCGGTTTCGGTAAGACACAATAAATCACGTCGTTGACCACTTTGTATTTATTCTCGGCTTGTCAATGGTGTTGAGTTGAGGCCATAAACCATTCATTTCGAGCAGGTAGCGTCATTCGAACACATTTCCATTTGATTTTGAGGAATTTCCTTCTATAACTTCGAAATCTTACGTCCAATACGAATTAAATTAAAATTGGAGCATCCTGAAGATATACTGAATATAACGCAAGAAGAATAATAGAAATCGGTTCATAAACAAAGAAGTTATGGGCGCACAAGCATATCCAATCACCACATTTCCATCTGATTTTCAAGAATTTCCTGCTATAACTCCGAAGTCTTACGTTCAATATGAATGAAATTAAAATGGGACCACCTTGGAGACATACTCAACCCAACGCAAAAAGAATAATTGAAATCGGTTCATAAACAAAGAAGTTATGCTCGAACATACATACAAAAAAAAAAAAAAACATATACAGTCGAATAGAGAACCTCCTCCTTTTTTGAAGTCGGTTAAAAAACAACGTTTTCTCGTAACTAAAATTATTATCCACTTTTTGTTTAAAACAAACAATTTTCAATCAATTAGTGAGCCAACAGGCCATTAATGAGACTGCAATTTTTTGTTTATACAATTTATTCATTTTCGATGTCACATAATAATTTTTTTGTCACTTTTTCTGTTCAAGCTTATCAGTAACTCTTTTAAAATTGCCTCATTTGTCTCCGAGTCTTCGCGTCGTCAATTTCACATATAAATTTATACCCAGTGCGGAATTTATTTAAATTAATTGTTAGTGTTAATTAAAGTGAGTGAGTGTTGGTGTCCGTTAGGGTAGCGAGTGGACCGGCTTAAAGGGTTAGTTATTTTGATATTATTTTATTGTTGCTAAATTCATTTTGTTGCTTATAAATCCTATTGTTGGGCTTATTAATGGAACTATCACATTCATATAGAAAATACATAATAGTACGAATAGTTAATTTTCTACTACAATTACTAAAAGTAAACTTTCGAACGAAAATCGAAGCAACTAAAAGTAACAAATTATAGGTGCACGAACAAAGACAGTACTTTTTACACTATAGAGTTAGAATCTCGTTACGTCATAATGTAACTTTGTTTTTTTTTACTTTTCTTCTGACAGCTAATTACATATTGTTTCCCAGTCGTGATCGTAGCCGAAGACTTAAATATTGCAAATTTTGTAATTATTAACAAATCTATATATATATATATATATATATATATATATATACTTGTGTGTTGCATAATGTGGCACCCTACACAGCTATTGTTAAAGCGACACCCGGCGTATATATTTCAAGATAAAATTGAACATTTTGGCACCTACACATATATAGCAAACGCGGCACCCATTTGTATAACTATTACACGAAAGGATGTCGAATTGGCACCCGACGACGTTGCCAAATTGAAGGTATCACTTTTAGGTATCACCTTCTCATTGACGTGGCCAATGTTGATAGAGTATGCAAGAATTAAGACGCGGTTTATGTTTTGGGGTTTCTAAACAATAAAAAAATTGAGAAACTGCACGTTTTCTTTTAGGCTGAGGGTGATTTGCTCTGAAGTTCTTTTAAATATACTGATCGTCCAAAAAAAGCCGAGCACCCAGAAGAGATGATCGTATGAACTTGAAATAACGGTGACAGGTTGAGATTGGTGAAGGTAATGAATAATAGCAATTTCCAAAACAATCTGCATCTAGGAAGAGGAATAAATTGATTTAAAAACGCCGTGGCATACTTGAAATTAAATGATTAACTTCTGGTTGAGGTATTTCTTCTTCTTTTTGAATTTTAACTCGAACTTGAGCCAAAGTGTCTATGGGCTCCGGAAAATCTTCGATTCTTCTGCCGATCGAAATTGACGTTATTGTCATTAAAAGATCTTTGTGACTCTTGTAATATGTGTCCTAGCGTTGTCTTGCTGACAAACACTGTTGTGATGGCAACATAACTAGCTCCGAACCCTCGTTGATGTATCGGGCCGTATTGAGACTTCCTTGAATAAAGACTAGAGGTGACCGGCTTCCAATATGTATTGCAGAATAGCGTCGGAGTGCAAATTTCAAATTTAACTTGTGTCCTCTAGGTGTTGTAACACGCAACCGACCACCAGATTGCCATAGGCAAAACCGAGATTCATCACTGAAGATGATTTCCTGCCATTCATCATCATTCATTCCTGATCCCTTTTCTTCTCGACCTTAAATAATCTCGTAAATAAATCAATAACAAGCTGTATTTCTTAAATTCAAACAAGGAAATTCTTAGAAAAGTCGGCTTTAACCTTTTAACAGTAAGGGGTATATTTCGTACCCCCACTTGTTTTTGTTAATACCTTTTGAAATAATTTTTTAACGATCTGAGGCTCCATGTATTTGCTCAAAACATAACAATGTATCAATAATATTTCAAAAGGACCGACAAAATATTCCAGATTTTTCAAAATAATTGAAAATAATATCTAACGTACAATCCCTACTTTACAACATAACCTCACTTTATTGACGTTTCCATTACTGTTATTTTCTGGAGAAAATGGTGCTTTTCAGTAGTTAATAAATTTTTGACAAGTGAAGAGTGAGCGAAAATATTAGAAGAAGTAAGCGATAATGAAATTGGACCGTATTATGGCTGCGATACTGATTTGAACGATTTTGATTTTGGCAGAGTTTCTGAGCATAATTCTGATCAACACCAAAGTGATACTGATGATAAATACGTAGAAAGGGATGAAGAAGACCTGACAGGAAGAACAATTGCGAGAAAATGGAGAATATGAATCCGATAGCGAGGAGAGCTCATCAGAAAATATTGATGTTGATAATGACAGGGAACTGGTTGTATATAATTCCAAATCTAGATCCAAAACCAGGACTTACAAATGTAAGCGAAGGTATAACCTCTATCCGCTAAGCCTTTGAGCTATTCATACCTCGATCAATGTTAGATAAAATCTGTAAACAGACAAATCGGCATTGTCATAAAAGGTATAGTGACAAAAATATAACTCCAATAAAAGCAGATGAAATAATTATACGCTTCCTTTGAATTTTGTTCGCTGTTGTGAAAAATCATGCAACAAAAATAAAATTGGATGAGTTATGGACTAGTGATACACCTTACAGACAACCGTTTTCTACTGCTGGTATGGCTTGTGACAGGTTTCGCTAAATACTCAGCAGTGTCAGATTTGATGATAGTCAGACTAGAGCCGAACGCATTGAACAAACTCAGGATAAACTTCAAGCTACAAGAAGAATTTTTGATCAATTTCCAATAAATTTACATAAAAAGTAAACCTGGTCGCTACGGCATCAAGATATGGGTAGTATCTGATTCAGAAACTGCTTATATACTGGATCTTCAGCTTTGACACTGAAATTATTGAATCAATAAATAATTTTGATTCTGTGACTATAGGTATTCCGAGAAGTCGCATCGAGTCGAAGTCAAGTGTTCACAGCGGATGATGTCATCACTCCTGAACGTTCTCTAGATGACGGTCGTGCCGGAAGTCGTATTGTGTCGGGACAAGTACCTGCCCGAATGTTCAGGTCATGGTAAATGCGAAAAAAGTGAAGGACGACGGGTCGTAACCGATTGAGTGAAGCGGTACTCCGGTTTCTGGAGAGGTATAACCTGTGACAACTTTTCACTTCGATCCCGTTGGCAACAAAATTGTACGCAAGCAAGATAACAACGACATTGATCACCAGACAAAAGGTGCTGTAGACACTGGTGCGATAAAATGACTCACACCTGTGTCAGAGCTACTGAAGAAAAATCCAGAACATGATACACCGTATTTTTCTGTGGGGTATCTTTCATACCCCCCAAATGTTAAGATACTTTTTTTGTACAGAACTGTCAAACTCTCTTTTTTGGGACTGATCTGTCAGAATCTAAATTCACATTTTTACCTAAGATCTATTTTAGGTACAAGAAGAAAAGAATTCATAAATTTGGTCATAATATTTTTTAGGCGATGATTACCAAAAGGTGTTTTTATGGCCTCTTCTTTGGAGCCGTAAAGTTTTACTTTTTTGTACATATCTGTCAAATTCTGACACCATGGAAATTTATCACAACAACATTTCCAGTAGTCATTTCATTTCCAAGCCGGTTTTATTGTTAATTATGACAGCGTTACACGCTGCACGGTCCCGTGTAGTTTTAATTTTTTTACCATAGGAATTAATTAAGGTAGAGACCGTGTGACGTCAGTACTTCTCTCCACAAAAACATAATTATTATGATTAAAATTACATCAGAATTTGATAACTTAACTCTTGTTACGCTGATGTTACGATGCGGCTCTATGAACCAAAAATGTTATGTTGATTATTCAAAACGTAGTTTAGATCCGGATCGAAGAACCAAAAAATCAATCTGTGATGTCTCGTGAGGCCCAAAAATTATGTGTTGATGATTGGAGCGAAACGTGTTGCTCGGCTCGAAGGACCAGAAATCTTAGTTGCTAAAACTAGTACTCAATCTCAAAACTAATCTCCCCGGTATTGGGGATGGACCCAACCTATCGTGAGAGAAAGTCCCGAAATTTTCGAATCGTAGATTGTTAGAAAGTGCAGATCTCAAGTTTCTCAGATTGTCCAAGGTTCCGAAAGACCTTAAGTTTTCCAGACTCTCAGGTTGTGGTTTCTCTGATTATGTTTCTTTGGTTAGTCAAGTTCCCTAAATTTTCCAGTTTGCCAAGGTTCCAAACTGTCGAAACTCTCGGTTTCTCTAAGATTTCAGGCTTTCCGCGATTTCGGGTTCTTCAAATTCTCGGGTTCCCGAAGTTCGCAGCTTCTCTAAAGTTTAAGGTTTTCCAAGATCTCAGAATTCTACAGGTCGCAATTTGTGTTTCTTAAGTTCTCAGGTTGTTTCTTTTCTTAAGGTTTAAGTTTCGCTTAGTTCTCAGGTTTTTCCTAAAATCTCAAGTTCCCTAAAATCTCAGCTTTTCCAAATTTCTGAGGTTCCTCCACTTCTTAACATTGGTTTATCAAGGTCTTTAGTTCCTAAGTTCCAAGATCTCAAATTGCCCATATTCTCGAGTTCTTCAGGTTCTTCAAATTATCAGGTTCCTCCAGTTCTCAATTTGTGTCTCTCAAGTTCTTAAGAATACTCAAACTCTAAAGTTCTCTTAGTCCTCAAGTTTTCAACAACAGTTGCAGCTTCCAAAATTTTACCGGAGGTGTCTAAGCTATCACATATTTTAAACGGACTCTTTTGTTTTTAGTTCTCTAAGGTAACTATGCTCAAAAAGAAATTAAATTTGAGACCAATTTTTTAAATTCTCTTTTGGTGATGGCCTAAAAAACGTTCTGTACATTTTGGCCTTATCTGACTTGCAGCATCGGCCGTAAAAGTGATCTTTTGATGATTTTAGGCGATTATCACAAAAGACTTTAAGGACCTCGGATAAAACACATATTCCTCAACTGGGAAGCACACAATGTCTGCAACGGCGGTGTTGCCACATCGCGGGTGCCAGATTATGCAAAGAACGTACGGGTGCCACTTTTACAATATTTATACAATTTTATATACACGTATATCGAACAGCGCCCTCTGATGAGAAATTGATGAACTAAACTATATATCCCGTCATAACAGATGGCAAACTGGCACCCGACCAATTTTTTGGGAAATGAGGTAGAATATGCGGATACACCGTTTAGCGAGTTTATACACGCGAAACAATCTGGCACCCAAAGTCGGGTGCCACGTTGTTTCTTCGGGTGCCGCATTGACAACGAATGTGCAATTATGGTGCCAGAATGACTACGAATATGTATATATATATATATATATATATATACAGTAGAATCCGGATAAAGCGACGGTCAAGGGACCGGCGATATTACGTCGTACTAAACGGACGACGCACAAAACGGAAGGTGGAAAGCTGGTTAAATACCTACATAATATGCGCGTAAAATGAAAAGAAAACAAAATCTTCAATGAAGTAAACTTTAATATTAAAATTGAACATAATGTACTTATTTATCTACATTATTATATTTATTGGTGTAGAAAATCTGTGATTTTTTTTTTATTGCTCATGTAGACAAATAGTATCTTTGCAACCTTGGTTACGGTTGCAAAGTAACGGTTTGGCCATTTATTAATTTAGGTGCGCAAAGTTTGTCGCACGCAAATTCAGATAAACAAACTGCTGAAAACTGAATTTGCCCCTGGAGTCCAATTTTATATTGGGATTTATTCCGCATTCGCAATAAAAAATAGTATGTCCAACTCGTGCGGCGTTGTCGATTGCCCCCTCAAGCGAATGAGCGCACTCACTTCGTTCGTGCAATCAACTTCGCTTTCGTGGGCAATCGACAACTTGCCGCACTAGTTGCACAATATACTATTTTTTTGCTTTTTGTGTCATAATAAGAACGTAGGTAAAATTCGGGACAGAACGGGTCCAGGACGGGCCCAAGTTTAAATTTTGACTCTTGAGAGGGGAGGTCGAGTCTGTTGACAAGGAAGGGTGTGAGGGCGGCAAAAGATACATAATGCGAAGTATTTATCCTTGAACTTATGAATTGTTTTGAGACGCGCGTCGTTCTAACCGGACGATTTTCAATAAATTACGTCGCTCAAAGCGGTTGGTCGCTTTAACCGGAGTCGTACTAAACGGATATACTTTCGCAGTATGTTTTATGAAAACCAAACTTGAGGTTGCATTTACGTCGTTAAAAGCGGTTGGTCGTTATAAACGAAGTCGCACTATTCGGATTCTACTGTATATAAAAGAAAGTCGTGTTAGTTACACTATTTATAACTCAAGAACGGCTGAACCGATTTGGCTGAAAATTGGTGGGGAGGTAGCTTAGAACCAGGAGCAGGACATAGGATACTTTTTATCGACATGGCGGCCCAGGGGGGGCCCTTAGGCTGGACCGATTTTTCGGGTCTACCGATTCTTATGATTTTTTTTTTGTATATGTGATAGGTATGGGAATAGGTCGTGAACTATTTTTCACATAGACATGGGGGCCCAGGGTGCCCCCTTGGGCTGGACCGTTTTTTCGTGTCGACTGATTTTTATGATTTTTTTTTTGCATATTCAATAGGTATGGGAACAGGTCGTAAAGTATTTTTCACATGGACATGGGCCCTTGGGCTGGACCAATTTTTTGGCTCGACCGACTTAAGAAGGGCTTTTATGATATTTGATTTGTTGGATTTGTCTCCGCCCCGAATAGCAGAATAACTATTGAACCAGGGACAAGGGGCTCAGGGGGAACCCTTGGGTTTATATCTCAAGAACGGCTGGACCGATTTTTATGATCTTCGATTTTTTGGATGGTGTCCGCCCCGAATAGCAGAATAACTATTAAAACATGGATTAGAGAAATTACAGGGGGCGGGGAGCTAAGTACAGGGCAACAATACGAAATAACGCCGGCCACAAAAATTTGTCGTACCGTTCTTTAAAAATGAAAATCGATTTTTAAGAAGTAAACTCCAAAGTTTCACTTCTGTTGCGCGTCGACTCCACACACAAATTTTTTGATGATATCTTGAGAATGGATTGACTGACTTTTTTCGAGGGCGAATAACTATTGAAACATCAGAAAAATTAACGAAAAAAATTTTCTCATACATTTTGTATGGAATCCGTATATAACGCCATCTTACATGACAGAAACAAAAATATAAATGGCGTTGTATGCTGGTTCCGGTAATGCCAGTAGATTTCGTTGTGGGCATTATCCTTTTTATTTTATCAAAGTATTTTTCACATGGACATGGGGGCCCAGAGGGGTTTTATGATTTGTTGGATTTGTCTTCGCCCTGAATAGCAGAATAACTATTAAAACATGGACATGGGGGGCCCCTTGGGTTTATAAATCAAGAACGGCTGGACCGATTTTTATGATTTTTGATATGTTTTATTTGTCTCCGCCCCGAATAGCAGAATAACTATTAAAACATTGCTCAGGGACCCCGCTTGGGTTTATAACTCAAGAACGGATGGACCGATTTGTTAGATTTTCCTCCTCCCCGAATAGCAGAATAACTAAAAATTACAGGGGGTGGGGGGCTTGCTGCAGGGCAACGACAATAATAAAGCCCGCCTGGTATAGGGCACCCTATGGCGACAGGGGGGGCTAGGGAAATCTCCATGGTACAGAGAAACGACAATAACAAATGACGCCGGTCACCAAAATTTGTCGTACCGGACTTTAAAAATGAAAATCGATTCTTAAGGCGTGAACCCCAAAGTTTCACTTCTGTTGCGCATGGACTACACACACAAGTTTTTTGATGATATCTCGAGAATGGATTGATTGATTTTTTCGGGGGCGTATAACTATTAAAACATCGGAAAAATTAACGAAAAAAATGTTCTCATAATACATTTTGTATGGAATCCATATGTATCCTTTTCTGATATATGACAGAAACAAAAATGAACATGGCGTTGTAGATGGCGATGTGTGCATTATCCTTTGATAAAAAAAACTAAATTTAATTCAGATAATAAGTTAAGACAACATTTATTGAGGCGGCACAAAGTTCGCCGGGTCAGCTAGTGTTAATTAAATAAAAGTCACAGCCGAAGATATGTCCGTGTTGTTATAGGCAGTGAAATTGTTCGAGGGGTTGTCTGAAATACATTGTTGCCAGTTGTATGTTCATTTTTTCGTTTGGATAATAGAAATACCGAATTTTATTCAAATTTATATTTGAATATATATTTGAATATATTTGAATATATATTTGAATATATTATATTTAAATTTTATATTTGTAAATCTTTAGTTTTTTTTATTAATTTTATATTTTTATTGCAGTAAGTTTGTTTAAGAAGATGATGGAAACGTTGGAGCTGCATCGGTGAGTTTGAACACATTTGTTATGTTTTGTGTCGGATGTGAATCTCTGAAGATCATAATCGGCGGATTTGGACTGAAAGGGTATATTCAGTTTTAATATCACAAGAGCATAGAAAATAATCGATTACACTTCCGAGTCATGAGACGTATTCCGCCGAAACACCACTCCGGCTGCGCTGTGTTTCGCCGGAATACGTCGAATGACGTGTTTATTGTAATCGGATTATTCGTTACGATTATATAACCAAAACTTTTTTCTGACGTTTAAAAATTATCAAAAATTTTTACTATGACAAAATCAAGTGAATACGTTTTTTTCTTAAATAAATAATACATAACATTATAGATAAATTAAAATTGTTCTGAACTACTACGTTTCTTTTTTATTATTATGTTATAAAACTAGATACAATTTAAATACAATGTTTGTCGTACTGGTTGGACGATTTAAATTGTGGTCATACTTAAATTAAACTTTTAGTGCATTAATTGGTTAATGTACATTTTTTAAGATTGTATTTATCAAATTTTTCTCTTTTGGAAGATGGTTTCAAGGTAAATGTAGAATAGTCTGGGGAGTGTTCCTGTGCAGTTTAGTCGCGATCGGATTAAAACAAAACAAAAATTGTAATAGTCCAAATAAGGTTTTGACTGAAAGAAAAATTTAAAGAGTTGCCAGGAAAATTGAATAATTCGGGAAAAACTAAAAGTGCTTTTTTCTATGGGATTTTTTTTTTAACTCAAGACCATAGGGATACGCGTAATATATTTTTTTTGCTTTGTTCGCTATATCGTCCTGAAAAGTTTTCGGGAAAATAAAAATCAAGACAATTACAAAGGAAAGTCGGAAAATTCGGACAAATTGCAAAAATCATAACATTTGTATGCACTCTCGATCATAACTAGCGATATTAACAACATACATATTATATATTTGTTTTCAATTGAAAAAAAAATTATCTGAAGATCGAGAAAAATGTATGCCAGCCTAAATTAAAATAAGATTACATTATTTTTTTTACTTTTGTGTTGTTTTGTGATCTGTCCAGAAACAAGTCTATTGAAATTTGGACAGGACAACGTCTGTCGGGTCAGATAAATCAAAAACCCAATTGCTTAGTTTATAGCAGCAGTCATTTATCGCTCTAGTGATTTGTCACATGGTACGTATAAGCAGAATGAAAAAAAAGGACTTTGGTAACGTTTATCTTCACCTATAGCTCCATATAACGTGCATAAGGTAACGAGTGAGCAAGAAAATTCGTGATCGCAGTTGGCTAAACGTATATCGGTTCTTTTACTTTACTGTTTAGAATTCACATTACTCGATGACTTTTTACACAATCGTATCGATCAAGAATCGACTCAAAATTTTGGATTCAGGGGCTCCTACAATCACGGATTTTGTTGCTCCCTCGTTATAACTAGTGTGACGACAATAATCACACGTTCATCCGCTGGTGGTGTTAAATTTTTCGCATTTTTGCGATATCCCATGGATCTGGGTGAGCTAAACCCAAAGGAAAGTTGAATAATCAATGACATAAGCAAGGTCGAAAGTGAGGATGAAAATGTGGGATAATTGATTGAGATTGTAATCGTATAAACACACAAATTTTGGAGTGCCAACAAACGTAATTGGGCGTGAAAAAAATGTTTACAAACTAAACATTCAATAACAACACCCTGGAAAAAAACCACAACAAAGTCTGGAATAAAGCAGGTAATAGAACGTTGAGATAACACCAGGTAATAACATTACACGTTGTATGTTCAAACGTCACGCCCACCTCGCGCGTTGCAAAACAACGTTTCGGTCCAGTAAGAGCCCTCTTCATGTTTGTTTATGTGGGCCTCCGGCGCCCCCCTAGTGCGACCCCCGACTTACCAACTGCAAGACGGTGTTGACAACTTCCCTATTGGAAACCTGTCCAACTTCTATGAGTCCAATAAGAACGGCGAATTTGAGACTATCGTTCATAGCCATTCTGACCACTTCCTCGGGGTGTTTGATGTCACTTAGTGGCGGTTTCGACAAATCCGCCATTGCGTCAATTTAATTGTTACTCACACTCAAACACACTTTTTTCCACCACTAAAAACAACACAAAACACGAAAAATTACCATCACGTTACAACAGTACGTAAGTACTTCTGCCATGTTGAAAAATGACAGGCCGGTTGTCTCTGCTTAGTGTTATCACGGGGTTTTTTAGGCGCAGGGGTTGCACAGCTATTAGGGAGAACGTCAACTGTCAGTGTCAGCTGATGCGCAGCGACTAACGAAAGGACGCGTGCACGATACCAACCTAAATGTCGGTTGCAGCGGTTTAAGCGGATATATTTAAATACGTCATACGTCTTACGTATTACATAACGGTTACGAATCACTTATTTGTTATTATAAATTACCGCTATTAAGTACTGCGGCACATTTTAAAAGATCGGAGTTTTTTAAAATCACACGTTGACTTTAACGTTACATCATTAAAAATTATCGACGGGGGTTTTGTGTAAAAACGTACGACCGACCGCAGAAAAATACTGACAGCGAGATTTTGATCTGATTAATTTGTTCGTTTGCCATGTCAAAAATGGCAGCTATTGTGTTATGAGAGTTTTTATAACGTTAGGATAGTTGACAGAGTCTTCAGAGCAAGCAGAAGTTTGATTCACACAAAAGAAGTACATATTCACAAGATCCCGCTGTCCCAGTATTTTCTGCTCTAGACAGTACGTGTTTTAAGGCCTTTGAAGAAAATACTGCGGCAACGAAATTAAGCTGTTTAATTTATTCTTGATTAACTGTCAAGTGACAAAAATGTAGATACAATAGCAAAGAGGATAACAATAAGCAAATAAAAAAAGAGGACATTCAACAAGGAAAAAAATTTACATAATACAGTTTTTTGTTAATTTTTACAGTGTAGGCAACATATTAAAAGATTGTTTTGAATTTACGTTTTGAGTTTAATTTTAGACCCACTATGATTCTTTATTTAAAAAATCAATAGTCTACGCAGTGATTAGTAAATTGTTTAATATGTTGCCTATATCTGAATCTTCAGGCGTGAACAGATAAAATGGGCACCCTGTATTTGGTTTTATTTTCATTTTTGAACAAGAGAACAAACAAGTTAATAGAAAGTAGTTTCCCCACTTTTCTGTTTTCAATTTTCTGCACGCGTCCTTTTCTAGACTAATTTACAATTTTACTTTTTAAATATGTGTTGTTTTTTTGTTTCTTCTTCTCCCCTTTGTGAGAAGTCATTGCAGTATTATTACCTAGTACCTGTTATTTAACATTAATTTTTATCCTTTGACGTTCGGTATTAATTCAAGAATATTTAAGAAATTGTAAATATTTATCAGCCGAAAATAAGATAATTATTCTAATGATCATAATACGTAATAACAAAAGGGACACAAAACAGAGTAGGTAATACATCAGAGGCGAAAAAAGAATTGACCAACTAAGACGGGCACGAAATACACATTTATTACACTTCAAGCGACGGAGTTATAATACACTTATTTTCGCAATGATTTATAACAGGATATTTCTTCCACTTAGAAATAAGAGAGTTAGATTTGTAACGCTAACAAAGAAAAAACTATATTATGTAACTTAAGACACAAATGTTGCAATTCAACATTTGTGTTCGTAGTTTTTTGCTTAAAATAATTTAATTTCAATTACATACATTCAATAAAGAATAAATAACTTCACCTTCACTATACAGGGTGACTTTGAACATTTATCACACCTTGAAATAATAGATCGGCATATTATTAGTCTTTCAATTTTTAAAAAATCACCTACCTATAGTGAATGCGTGAAACTTTTTTTTAAGATACTATAGTAAAATTTCGTTTCAATCAACGCTTTTATAAAATTAATGCAAGAAGAAAAATCGTTAACACACGTAAACTGAATATCTGCAAGTTATTGTCCAATAAAAATATCGGAAAATTATTTTTAATAGACGCGTAGATTAGGTCCTTCGAGTCAGCCGGCACTTCGATTTTTGGTCGATAAATAGTTATCTATTTGACTTGTGTGAAATAAAAGATAGGCGACTCTTAATCACATTTATTGTAGTACTTTACAGCTAAGTAGATTATACAGATTCGATCATGTACTCCAAGGCTCCGCATTAGCTTATTGTCCTACAGCTAATTAAATGCAATAATTTAAAACGACATTCTTCCTGTATATACAAGTCTTCAGTAATGTCCTCAACTTTTGCGCATTTTCTGTAAGATAATTTTATTCTTCTCTATAGTAACTTTCGCCGGTGCTGCGTCAGGCCGAGCCTCCTCCAGATACGTATACGTACTAGCCTCTGCAACTTGCAAAGTCATCCCGTTACGCTTAATGCCATTCATCCCTGAAAAAACGCCATCCTTCTTGTCTTTGGTAAAATTTCTCAGGAGTTTATATAGCATATTTTCGTGTTGTTGCTGCAAACTCGCGACTCTTCTATCGGCGTTAGACCGCTCTAACTGAAGATTGTGTCTCAAATTGAGAACGTAGTAAGCAAGCTTCTCGTGTTTGTTTTCGATATCCACGACTTGCAATTCCAGCTTCTTGCCATTAGTCCGCAGATCTAGGATTTTCTCAAAATACCTGTGCAACAGAACTCGCATTTCGTCCTCGCTTAGTTTGAAAAAGCGTTCCATAAGCATGCGGTCACTTCGTTCTTCCAATTCCCGAAGAGGATGGTGTCCACAAAGTATCGAGTTTTTGTACTCTACGATCAGATCGATGGCCTCTACGGCTTCTTCGTATTGAAGCAGTTTTCGCTCTTCGGCGTCGTTGAGGATTTTTTGGTTTTGAGTTTGAACGTCAACTTTACCACGCATTTCGAGTAGATAATCGCGAGTCTTACGGAGTTTACGTATCTCGTGGTGAAGACTTTCGAGTTCTTCGTCGCTGAGGGACACGTTGGAAGAAATTGTGTTGTTGGACCTTTTGAAGAGAGCGACTACTTGATCGGGGGTCTTCTTGTCGAAGCTCTCACAACTGCTTTTATTGTTCTTTTTCGATCGCTCCTCGCGGAGTTGCTTTTCATACATCTGTCTGTATTTCTCTTTTTGTTGTTTGTATTTTTTGAGCTTTTCCAGCTGCTTCTTAGAGGTGTGTATGTCGTTTTCTAACTCCAATAATCGAGATCTGTCTTCAGTTAGGCTCTTCAGTGATTCAACATCTCTGAGTTGCTCTTCTAAAGACACTTTCTCGTTTCTGTATTTTCCTTCCAATATGTGATTTTTTTGCTGACGAGCTTTGTTCATCTTTACCTCGGCGTTGTTGTGTTCCACCCGCAAGACCCTACAACGAGCCAAAATCTGATCGTGTGCACTCGACTTTGTTTCCTTGTGTCGCAAAAGACTCTCTAGGAGGTTCTCCTTAACTTTAATTGTCTTCTCCAAATCGCCAATTTTCTTGTGGTTCAATTCCAACGCGGTCACAATTTGTTTGAGAATCTTTTTCTTGGCCTCATACCCAACGACATTTGCTTCTACCACCTTCTCGCTATCCTCGCAGTCTTCGCTAACTTTCGATGCATTGAGCGACGGATGGAATTCTTCGGCCGAGTGGATGCTCCCTCGTCGGCCTCGGGCCCCCTTCAAGTGATACTCGCTATATGAACTATTAACGCTTTCTTTGATAGAAGAGCTAACAGCCACATCAGCCGCGTTTTTATCAGACACCAATCGATCCGTACTGATGCGGAAATCGTTCATCAAACTCTGTATTTTGTCCATTAAGGTCTCCTTTTCTTCTTCTTCTACAGCTTCGCCCTCGCTACTCTCGCAACTATCTTCAATTTCTTCTTCAATTCTTTCCAGTGAACGGTGGGGCTCGGAATTTTCACTTAAACAGTCTTCACACTCTTGTTTCAGCATTAACCATTGCGAAATTTGTTCCTGCTCAGTTTTTGGCAGAAATTCTTTAGATACTAGTCTTTGGAACAGTTCTTCAGCATTTGACACCAATTTCAACAGTTGATTGGCAGCAAACTGAAGACCAAAAATGTCACAGTTCTCTTGTACTGATTCAAAAGTGGTGTAAGAGTTGACCGTGACAAAATTTTTAATCATTTGAGCTCTCATTGCAAGTTGTAAGGTGTATAAAGTCTCGGTAAAGTCTTGAATGAGCGGTGAAACACAGCAAAGAAGCAAAGTCTTAGCACGCCCCCCAAATGAGTCTTTGAGTAATGTTGTAAGAACGGATTGAGTGTATGGCACATACTGATTATACTGAGTCTCAGAAAGGGTCATGATACATCTCTGTAAAGTCTGTATGCCTAAATCTGTTGGAATAGTTTGCATCATTCCATTACTGTCGTAGACTAGAACCTTTTCGCTGCCAGCGAGATCTGCAAAGCTCGCAGTAGATATCCTGTGTTGGACTGTTGCATCCACCACCCACTGCTGTTCCAATGTCAAAGTAAACAAAGTATGTGCACATTTAGGTGCTATATTGGACATCCCCACTTGAATCAGCTGAAAGACATCACTAATGTTCTGGCATTCATAACTGCCCACTCCTAGTAAGTCTTGGACGTTCTCTCCGCAAATCTGAGACCAAGTAATATGGACTGACCAACTTCTATCTCTGTACTGTTTCATTTTTGTGAATATTTCTCGAATAAATCGAGGAATAATGCCATGTTCTGACTCACTTGAAGCACAATGGAAACCAGGCCCCAGTAGAGTGTAAGACTTCCCTGTACCTGACTGGCCTAACGTCACCACAGATACATCACACCCTTCAGCCAAATAATTGAGCAAAGGGGCCACAGAAGTGGTAAAAACTGTGTTTTGGCAGCAGTTGATTGGTAGTGCATAGTTTATTGGATAGTTATGCGAGTTGGCCAGTTGGATGGTGTTATTAGCTGTATTTGCTTGAACACAGACCATGTCGGGAGTGGCAAACCCAACGGGGCTAATTCGGACAGCAGTTTCTACGTTTAGTTCCATTACTGGAGGGCGATTGTGCAAATTCAACCCATTATATACCTACAACAGGAGGCAGATGCATTTTCATTCCAAATAAAGATAATAAAGTACCCAATGTTAGAAAGCACTGATAGGATGTAGATATTTCTTAAAAATCAATGCAATTTGAATGCACTTAAATCAGTCGAGACACAACATGAACTAGGGATTTTAGTTTTAGTTATTGAATTGATTTTTAATTTTTAGACCCGGGCAACTGTCTGTCAAATTATAGCGCAGAATTCGAATTAGATGGAAATAAAAAAATACAGCACTACATTAAAACACACATTCTTTATTTACAAATAACAATATAACGCCTATGATCTTTTTTTGGATGGACCTCCTAAATCGTCAAGATCCTGTTTTAGCTGTTTCAATTCTGTATCTGGCACATACCGGACTTCTTCATGCCATTCCTCATGTGGTAACACATGAACTGTAACCCCTGAGGGTGTGCTAGCTTCTAATGCTCGTAATACTAACGGCAACTGTAACAATCAAGACAAGTCACATGTTTTACACTATAAACACATAATTACTTGAGTTGCAGCTACATCAGTAATTTGCACTGTTCTCTCATAAGTTTTAAGGTTGTATTGGGCATTGACAATTTCACTGTTGGGTTTTAAGGTAGTAACTTGAATTTCTTGATGGGGAACAGCCCATGCATCTTCCACATTTATCTCCATATTCTTCATTAAATTGTGGACAAACTTCTGGTAGTTTTCAAGGATGGCAAAATCGTATCCGCGTAACTGTATGTTCAAAGTGTCGTATAATGGAACTTTGGATTTCATGGTCTAAAATAAAAGTTCAGTTTGATTTTGAGGTTAGGTGTTAATTTACCTCCAAATAACTAGGTTCGTATAGACTTCCATCACGTAAAACTACAGCTTGATGAAAAGATCGGGTAAGAACAAGCTTTTGGACTATTTTTCGTAAATTATTCATAATGTTTTCTACTCAAAATCTAATTCTGAAAGTTGACGCAAAAAGGTTATGTTTACGTTGAAAAAAAAATGGAACGAGAATTTTGAGAATAGAATTGAGGATTAATCTTTCGCTTTAAAGATTTTCTTCACGTTGTTTAGATACTGTTGTCGTAAAATTTGTTGGTAATAGAAGTACAACTTTCTTGTAAAGTAAATATAAAGAACCAAATAAATCGTAGTACTTGTAACTATGAATAAAATATACAGGTTACTATCACCTTTCACCTAAAGAATACAATTTTAGTCAAGTGTACGTTTATAACATACTCATAACTCTTTCTTCCTTAAAAAAGAACCCCATGCATCGTTCTCTAAGGACGCGTATCATTTCAAAGAATTTGTATACAAAGGAACCCACATTTTCATGGTAGTAAAGACTGAGAGACGTTAATATACTTGTAACCGAGTAGGGTATAAGAGCAAATTCGTCGTTGTTGTCTCCAGACCTGTTCTCTTCATGTTTATCTTCAACAAAACTTATGGCAGGAAATTCAGGAAAGCTGAAACTTGGAAGTTTTAAATACTTCATGCAAGACCCGTCATCTGAAAACACTGGTGTTAGACTCCGATATGTGCAAATACTTGTACTTTACTTCCGTTAGGGTTCAAAGGGTAAAAGTAGCCATGGGCTTGATTGATCCAGTACAAATAAACACTAAGGTGTAGTAGCAATTTCATTACTATGATTTTTTAAGATTATGACAATTTGGGAATTTCAAATTTCAAATTTCTAGTAACTTTTGTTGCTAGGAAATTGTCACAGTGTGGGTTTTATTGGTAGGTGACAGGTTATATTAGGGGTTATATTATTGGAAAGAGTTTTTTAGGATTTTGCCATGTTTAAAACATGGTTCTCGTTGGCGTACTCCCTTACATGTCTTTGCATAATCAATGCATTCCCGGACGAAGGAGTATGGAACTATAATTTGAGTGCGGTAAGGACATTTTATGACTCATTGAACAAATGTCAGGATTTGTTTTTTTAGTCAGTGAATAGCCTGATATTGACCAAGAGTGTCTATAAGGGGGCCCAGGTCTTCATTAAAGGTACCAGTTTACCGAGCGCATCCATAATTTTCATTTGTTATACTTTTAGCAAATTGTGAAGCAAAGGTGCATGATCTGGGTATAAATGTTAAGATAGTAATCGTGCCGTCGCCGTGCTATGATTATAGCAACACTATTGATGAAGCAACTGATGTAAGTATTTTCTCAAAAGGAACATTTTAAGGCAAAAACTTGCGGGACGTTTGTGATAAAGACTTTCATGGGGTTTTGAGTGTACTGCCAAGTCCCTACAGCTGTCGTACGCGGTGTTGCCAGATCCTCACTGCATGTTGAGTTGCGACGGGTCTTAATCGCCGGAAACGTCTTATTTAAAGACCAGGCAGTAAGGACCACTTTCATGTTTCATTTCCCGTGAAATTGCCTCCATAGCAACTGACCATTAAGACCCGTCGCAAATCAACATGTAATAATTGTTTTATTATTTTTGACAGATGACAGACATTCTTATAGAAAATATTTTTTGAAATATGATGCCAAGAAAAAAGTATTTTGAAAAAAAAAGTACAATATTTTCTTATTATATATATTTTTATTTTTTAACTAATGGCATATTTTGTGTTGACAATTTGAAAATTTGAGCGGAATCTGTTTTTAGATGTTTTTGAAGTACCATACGTTCAGGGGATCTACCACCGAATCGACCGAGTGAGTGTGATGGTATTGTTGGTTGTCTACATTACCGTACTTCGAACATTATTGTAAATAAACTTATAACTTAGTCTAAAGGGCATAAACCGTAGATGGTCTAAATTTGAACGTCTTTCAAGTGACAAGCCGTAACAACACTCACAAAAGTGACGTCATTTTATTGACATTTCTCAATTGACGAATTCGCCTATAGCATCTCATAGACTATGTAACATGAAGCGTATCAAAAATCGCAATTTCGGCTAGCAGTTTCAAATGCTGTACATTTACCGCCTCTTGTGACCTCACTTCGGGGGAGCATTCTCATTGGTTCGTGCGCTTCTCATTAGTCGGCGCGTCTAGTAACTTGAGCTTGAATTTTGTCCCATGTTGACGTCACGAAAAGGCGCGAGTTTCAAATAAGACAAATGTTTCGTTTCGTTTTTACCTACTAAACGCGTGATTTAGAATAAACAAAAAAAATAGGGGTATAATATTTTTTCGTCCAGTTTCTAGATAACTGTTTTTGAAAATTGTGGGACGACCCCATTAAATTAGAGTGATAAATAATCATGAAACATTACCGGGAGTTAGGACTTTTTGATTGCAAATTGCCTCCTCTTTCAAAATATTGTTGCAGATTTACACTATCTGTTACAGTTTTTGAGAAATCCGCAAAAACTATGGCACGGCGTTTTACTATTTAATAGACAAATATTTTTTCGAAAAAAAAAAAAATTAATTATTTCTTTTCAATTTAAAACTAAATGTTTTGGATGATTTTTTTTATGTACCTACATAATAAAAACGCACTACTTTTATGTTGTTACATTAAATTAAATTATTATACATAGGAAGAGTTACAAAAATGGATGAATTATAATTATGCCGTAACATAATTATAATGAATTAATATTTTTCTGTTAAAATATTGATAATATTTTTATTGTCTTGGCACATAATAATAATACATAACTTTTTAATTATAAGTGGATAAAAGTCATTTATTTCTCTAAAAATATACTATAATTCAAAATAATAAAATTATGCCACTACAAAATAATAAATCAGTTAATTTTATTTGAAACAAATCGGAAAAAAATCACAATTTTTTTTATGGTTTATCATAATAAAATTGCAAAAAGGTGACATAATGATAATTTGAAATTGATTTTTGCCACTCGATAAGTAAAATTCATAAAATTATTATTGTGTATCATCATAATGAATTAAAAGAATAGCGAATTTCTATTTTGTAGTTACATGATTATAATTTGAAATATGCGTCTTGAAAATAAATAAAATCATTATGACGATTTAACATTAGTTTCCTATTTATTAACAAATAATAAATTAATGTTATTTCTGTACATAATTTCAATTTTAACATTTCTATTATGTACATAATTTTAATTCAAACATTTCTATTACATATGTACATAACTTTAATTCAAACATTTTTATTATGTACATAACTTTAATTCAGACATTTTTATTACGTACATAATTTTAATTCAAACATTTCTATTATGTACATAATTTTAATTCTGAATTTCTATTACATACATAATTTTAATCGAGACATTTTTATTATGTACATAAACTTAATTCTGGATTTCTATTATGTTCATAATTTTAATTCAATGATTATTATTAAGTACATAATTTTATTTCAAATTCAATTAGAATTCGGAATTTTATTGAATAAAAAATTAGCTAAAATTCTTGTTGAAAATAAAAATAAATATGTTTCAATTTTATTTATATCACAGCATAATAAAAATTGCTAATTAAAATTATATCCCTACATAATTATAATACTGATATTTTTCTTTATAATGGGACATAATAATAATTGACTTTTAAAATTTAGCCAAACTCATAGTTTTAATTCACTATTATTTAATTATGTTAGTGCATAATAATTTAGTTTGAATAAAATTTATGTATTAACATAAAAGTAATTCATTCTATTTCAATTATGTTCCACATAAATAAATCATTTAAAATTCGTTTCTTTAATATTATATTTTTTTTCGGTGACTAATTAGTAAAACGGCGTGCCATAAAAACTGGACCCTTTTTTTTGTTCGAATCGTAATTTAAATTTATTTTTCTGCAACTTTTTCTGGACCTCACGTCATTTGGAAATGGATGAGTTTTGGATTATAAAATATTTTCTTCAAGTGGCGCATCCACCATTTTTCACCGTTTCTTCAACCTTCCCCTATATATATCCTGGTGTCTTTATTATATTATATTCAAATGTGACATTGTGATTATCAAAACAGTACCGAAATTCGACAAATTACACCTTTAAAGGCCCACTGAATATTTTACAGATTTTCGTCATATGGCGCATCCACCATTTTTCACCGTTTCTTGTGGCACTGTAATTATGAAGAGAGCTCCGAAATTCGACAAATTACACCCACTGAATATTTTACAATCCAAATTTTTTATTTTGGATTTTTAAAGATATGAACCTTGTGTTCAGTTTCTTCTCCCTGAATTTTTCTTTGATGGATACCATTTTATTTCTTCTCTGCCCCTTGTCTTGTTTTTCAATCTCTTCTTCTAATCTACGATTTTGCTTTCTATTTTTAATTCTTCTTTTTGTCGAATCCTCCGGTGCCTTCTCCCTCCACTCGTTTGTTCCCTTCTTACCAACGGTAAGATCATTATCAGCAGCGGCCCTTTGTGGCTGAAATGCAAAAGATACATATCTCGGAATCGATCCGTCCACCAGGGCACATGATTTACGACATTTACAGTCCCATGGATTTGTGTAGATATAACCGTTGAAAGTCGAAATCATGAGCACGTCCTAGTTATATTGCTGAACTGCAGCTACAAATGATTGCTAATTGTTTCAGCTCCTCAAATCTTCCCCAGTCAACGACAACGGCTCCTCAGCATATCGAAAAATCGAATCATACAAATGCGACCATATAGTCTTCGACCCTGCTCCTTTAGGCAAAGATGAGAAGTCCTTATCCAGCACGCATGACCCTAACTACGTCATACCACATGATGGCGTCTACGTGTTGGTCTTTGAAATGACACCCATCGCCAATGATTCCGAGTTGAACGTAATGCTTCATGTGGAGATCAAGAGCGATTATGGCTACTTATCAGCGTCTGATTGGCCATTTCTGCCATTTTACGGCTTTATGTGTATTTTCTACGTGATCCTGGGGATCATCTGGTTAGTCCTATCGTTTCTGCAATGGAGAGATTTACTTCGCGTGCAATTCTGGATTGGAGGAGTGATTTTACTGGGCATGTTGGAAAAAGCGACTTTCTATGCAGAATACCAAAGTATTAATAACACAGGAACGAGGGTCCAGGGAGCCGTGTTGTTCGCTGAATGGGTGTCGTGCGCAAAGCGCACTGTAGCCAGAATGTTGGTTGTGATTGTCAGCTTAGGCTTTGGAATTGTTAAGCCCAGATTGGGTTCAACATTGCACAGGGTTGTCGGAGTGGGCTTCTTGTATTTCTTCCTGGCTGCGTCAGAAGCGTATTTGCGAATCACGCGCCCGAAAAATAACCACAATCGGGATTTGCTTGTGGCGTCAGTTCCTTTGGCCGTTTTGGATTCAGCGATCTGCTGGTGGATTTTCAGTGCTTTAGTTAACACCACTAGAACTCTGAGATTGCGTAGAAACGAAACCAAATTGGCGCTTTACCGACACTTCACCAACACTTTGATTTTCGCCGTTATCGCTTCGATCTGCTTTATGTTGTATTCGATTAAAACGCACGGAATCGTTCAATGCATTGTCGTTTGGAAGAATTTGTGGCTAGAAGATGCCTATTGGCATATTTTATTTTCCGCGTTATTACTGGTTATTATGATCTTGTGGCGGCCTACAAACAACAATCAAAGGTATGCTTTTGTACCCTTGTTAGATACAGGTGAAGATGAAGAAGAAGAACAGCTAGTCAATGACGCATACGGAGTTAAGGTGCGGATACACCATCCGAAGCCGTCGTTACCTAGATCGAACTCTGTTGATGACGATCTTAAATGGCTTGAAGAGAACATTAAGAGTGATCCCGCTCTTCCTATTTTGGACTCTGATGAAGAACTAGTCAACACCAGATTTGAAGTTTCTAAAATGCAGTAAATTTATTTTTATTTTACGCTTGCGACATTACCGACGCGTGGAATGCGGTGCCATTGAAGAGCGTCCTTATTCAGTATTTATTGAACAATAAGAAGTTTTAAGTTCAACTGTGGATATGGAGCTGTGTTTTTATTTTTAATATTGTTAATGTCGTAAATTGTAATGTGATCAAGGAAATGAAACAGTCTGCATTGTGCCGCCAAGGCAAGCATGGGCGTATAGTTAATTATTGTTGTTGCACTGATTGTTAGTATTATTTTGGAATTGGTTTATTGCTTTGATCACTCATATGACCTGTCATATCAATTTATAAGGCAAGTCTCCACTTTGTTAAGAGTCAAATAAAAAATAATTTTTAAAAATTGTATATACCTAACATACAATGTAACTTAATAATTTAATGTATATATGACAAACCTAAATTTATGGCTGGTAAATTGTTTACAGAAACTGTAGATTTATCTTGTCCCAATAAAAAACTACTAAGCCAGTTTGGTCGGTTTGACAAAAGTTCTTTTTCTCTTGCTTTTTTGTGCAGCTCCTGATGTATGCAGGTGAGTTTGCAATTCTGAAAAAATCTCAACTTGTTCTTCCTCGGGAATCGTCCGCCTGCAACAAGATTTACTAGAAGCTGTCCTAGAAAAATTTACCTCTTACATGTATTGCTTCATTAAGTCGTATTTCTCCCATGGGGTATCCAATTCTTTAGCTCTATCATAAAACTTTTGTGGCAACCCTAAATCTTGCACACCTTGTAAATTCTTGCGTTCCCACCTTTCTAACCACGGTCGTGGTTTCAATTTAACTTTTATATCGTTTATGGGTACTGATGCCCCTTCTGGCAAAATCTCTGCTTCCATGTTTGGATCAAAGGTGCTGTATTCCGGCAGTGCGTCTCGTAAATATAACAATTCTCCATCTAACCGCTTTTCGAGTCTTAGCACATCAATGCTTTTAATTGTGGGATCATACAGTTCATATAATATTTCCACTCCTTGATGATCAATGACATTTCTTAAAATAAAGGTAGCTCTCAAACCACATCCTTCCCTTTTAATGCAGATTCCCACGAATTTATGCGGTTTTTCAGGTGTGTGACGATCTGATGAAGTTACTGCTAGTATAGATCCCACATAAAACTCTGGAATATCTATGTTGGTACGTCGAGCAATCATGTCACTCCGCTCCAACTTTTCTCTGATGGCGTTTCTAAAATCAATTTTGGGGTCCGGTAAAAACTCGGGGTAGACACGTCTAAATTCCGTAAGGTTTTTGTGAGGACTTTCTTTTGGAGTTGGTATTTCAGGGACTGCATCGGCTTTGATTGAGGAGTAGCGGAGGAAACCTACAAAAAGCAATGTTGTACTAGCCGTGTAGAAAATGGAAATAAATACTTTTCCAGTGCCGGCTTAAAACAGCCCGGGGATTGTTCGAAAAACTGGAAAGAATCATTGTAATCGCTCGAGAAAAGTGAGGTTAAAAAATTATATTTTTGAGGTTGTGTGAGAAAGATTTTCCGGCCACTGGATGATGTAGGTATTGAAATCCAAACAGAGCTGCTAAGAAAATTACAAGGAAGCTAGAACTTTAAAGGACAAATTTCTAACAGGTGTGAGTTAATTACAATGTTCTGTTCCTTTTTGTAAACCTATTGTTAGGTATTTAACATTTGTGCAACGACCGCTATACCAAAAATTTGCATTTGGGGGAAAACCCAAGTAGAACAAAAAACAAACTTCCCTGACGTGACAGTGACCTTCTAATTTATTTTGATTTTCTGAGACTTATCTCAAAACAAAATATTTTAATAATGAAGATTAAACTGAAATGACTCCTTAATCACGCCATTCCAATTATTCTACAATGTTAACACTGCTTAGTGAAATCCATTTCTGGAGCACTCAAGAAGATGTCATCGTTAAACATGCGGATTTTGGCTCATTCAAGTAATTAAATCTCCTGTTTCAAAACCTTCCTGACGCTTTTTTGTAGGTACTACTCAAAAAGGGACATTAATGACTCCCTTTGTTACCAAAGCAAAAAGAAATATTGCGAGAGCCGCGAGATGTTGTGGCACTTACCCAACAAACGTCCTCGGAGGCTGCGGGACCGCTTGAGAGAACTGGAAGAGTATCTACTTCATAACAAAATAGTCAGCTTTCTTTGGAGAGACAACCATCTTCAGCTTCTTTTATCAACTGGGGTCCTCGTTAACATAACAATAAATATCAAAACAGGAGACCTCCTTAACATAAGTTTTGAAAAGCAGCTAGCTACAAAGCTTCAAGTCAATATTCTGTGTGATGGGGTGATCCTAGGCCAGCAAATAATCTGTATTTGCAATGACGGCCACGTCCTGGGCTATGGGGGTCAGTGGAAAGATGGTTGGATTGTAGAAGGGGGCCCACGGCGTCACCTTAATTTTCACAGTGACTGGTTAGCAGTTTGGGGAAAATGTGAGGCCGAGCATCCACAACCGTGGAGTCCTTTAGGCAAAGACTACCAAAGAGCAAATTTGCACCTATATTGGGTGGGAGCGCGAGGTCCAGAACTGTTGGCGTATAAAAAGACAGACGGAGATCCTATTGATGTGGTGGTCAGCCGAACCTGCCGTCGAACTATAATATTAATTGAACAGAAAGTTACTCTACGCGGGTCCGTTTCTGTCGAAGTTAGTACACTTGAGCTCATAGGATCTAATCTGAAACGGATGTCGGTCATTTCTGTGCCGCTGCAGACTCAAGTAAGTTGTTGCGCGTTGAGCGAAAATGAAGATCGATTGCTTATAGGATGTATTGACGGGTCTCTAGCTTTACTGGATAGGAATCGGGGGTCTACGAGGACGGTCAAAGCACTGTTTATTCCAAAATTTGTGCGGTGGCACCCTTCGGGGGCTGTAGCGGTTATTTTGAACGAGCGCGGACAGTTGCAATATGTTGACACTGCTTTGAACAGTGTGAAATCTCAGCTGATGGGTGAAGACTGCACACCGACGGCTCTTATTGATTTGTCTGGATACTTCAACACGCAATTCACAATAAGTTCGTTGAGTTGGGGTCCTAAAGACTTGGTTCTTGCTTTAGAGCAAGGCCCCATGTTGCTGATTTCCCACATCAGCAGATCTCTTAGTTTTAAGGCCTTAGCTCAAAAGTATCTCAAAATGGGTAAAGTAGATACAGCAATTAGGCTGCTTCTCAGTTGGGATTTCAATGAGGAAAGCTTTAACATCCTACAAAAAATATCAGCGTATTTACTATCGCAACCAATGACTGAAGAAATCGCCAAATATCTCCAAGATGCTTTAGGTAGCTTTCACAGTCCTCCGGTCCCCATCAACCCCGATATAAGAAATCGTTTTTTCGTTCAAGTCTTTTCCCTCACAAGACGGTTTTTCCATCAGTTGGTGAGAGCTGAGATGTTTGAAATCGCATTCCTATTGGCTGTCGATTTAAGTCACCACGATCTTTTCATGGACTTGCATTACACTGCAGTAAGAATCGGTGAAACTGAAATGGCAGCTGCAGCTCGGGCTCAGGCTTCAGCTCTTTTGAGTCGCTGCTCAAGCGAAGCCTCCAATTGTAGTCGTTCCTCATGTTCCCAGTGCACCGATTCCCACAGCTCCGACGAAAACGAACTGCCCAATTCTCAAGAGAACTTCTTGACCACAAATTTTAACCAAGCTCAGCCGAAGACTTACAAAAACTTGACACCTCCAGTGCCGAACCTCAGCTACACACCTCGTGCGACGTTCGTACGGGCCCCTCAAGTCCCCCCCAACTTCGTCGCAGGTAATTTCCGAGCAAATAGCGTGCAACCGCCCCCGCTACCATTTGCACCACCGCTACCAAACTTAGGCATTCCCTATAAAAATCCCCCGCCAGTGAATCATAAGAACTCGTTCACCCCAATTAAACCGGCAATTCCACCGCCTCCTTTGCCGTCGACAGGGGCGGTGCGGAAACCGCAAGCCAAAGTGAAATTCTCTGATACAGTAACGGCTTTTATTGTTCCCGAAATCAAGAGGCCGGTGAGGCCGCCCCCGCCGCCGCACTTAACTGACCCCCAGAAGGAGTTGGCCGATAGTTTACCATTGTGCCACCCCAACGAGGATTACTTGAAGGATTTTACACCAATGCGGAAGAATGAGGGTGGAGAAGGAGACAGCCAACCTAAGATCAAAGTTGTGCATTTTGGGGTGGTGTGAACCATTCCATGAGCGAATTTGAAAAGTCGTTGGTTGTTCTGAAAGCACTGACAATACTCGTACTCGTCGTTTTATTTGTAAATTTTAAACATGTTATGACTTATCCGTCCGTTAAGTACAAATACTCATATTTATTACGACGTAACTTTGTTGATGTAATTATTAAATGTATTTTTTGTAATTTTATACAAAATACTTAAATAAAATATATATTTTAAATTTCAGTTTTCAATTTGTTCTTACAATGTGAACATGCGATAATAGATCGCCCGTCTAGTACTTCAGTGCTAATACGGCTCGAATGACCATGAATCCGTTAAAATTCCATCTAGCTAGTAAATCTTATTTTCCACAGACAACATGATGTATGAATAAATTATAAAGACTCTGTAAGAACAAGTAAAAATGTTGACTAAACAAGGTAGAAATCAAAATTAAAATTTAAATATATCTATGTCGAACTCCACAAACTTTAATAACTGAAGGATTACTAATGGTACATGTTTCGGCAGAATGCTTCTGCCATCATCAGCCCTAATTTAACAAGAGATTAATGATACAATTGATGAATTACAAGAGGGGTTCTTACCTTAAAGAATATAAAAAATTATGACATTGACGTAATTTTGAATTAAATTTGACGTTTTCAAAGGGTTACATGATTTTTAAAAGATTTCGTAAAAACAACATTTTATAAATGTAAAAATTAAAAATGGATCAAAGAGAATCTGGTAAGTTTGTTTGAGTGAAAAATTAAAATAGTGAATTAATAATGGGATTATTGAAGTTATTCTGTTCATTTAAACAAGATCTGTTTTCCAGTTTCAAGGCTTTCCTTATTTCCAAAGTCTCGAGAAAATCTAATTTCCGGCCTTTATTGCATTTATGAATCAATTTGGAATTTGATGGTGAAAAACTATGCTTCGTTATTAATATATGGTTGGCGAAAGAAGAAGGTGTTGATGGTGGAGGATCAAGATCTGTGTTGTTATAGATGTGCCTTATAGGTAGAAATCAATTAAGACAAATCGTAGGGCAAAAATAAAAAATACGCAATGTCAAATTTAATTTAACACAAGAGAAAAAGGAGAAATAAAAATTACCAACACATAAGTACATGAAGTAAAAGCAACAAAATTCCCCTTTCATGGTGCAAATAAAACAAACGGAATATTAAAAGGCATATGGTAATAATAAAAACAAATTATGAATTGGAAGTTGGTAAAAAATATAAGGGGAAACAATAAATTAAAACAAAAATAAAAAAGAAGTATTGGTGTGTTTTAAATTTTGGTTAATCAACGACATGCATTTATGACGTAGGTAACTTGCTAAATTTAAAAATTAAATGATCACACTGTATTTGTGTGACAGATGTAACCGCCATTTACGCTCCAATGGTTAAGACAATACAAACAAGTACAGCCTATTTCTGTAACTTAAGTTGATAAAACGCATTTCGGTTTGGTTTTGTATTTTGTTAATATTCTGCATTCTATAAAAAAAAAAAAACATCGTTGCCATAACAACTCAACAAAACAAACACCAACAAGAACGTCATTTGTGTCATAATTCTAACAGAATGCAACCTGAAAATCTTAAAAATATCATGCCAGCTTTGGGGGACACTGCGCGCTCCCAGATGTCTTCAAAAGAATTTCAAAGGCTCCTCTACACCTGGTTTGAAGAAAAAGGCTTAGTCGCGGATTTGAGATCCTACCTTCGCGTGCTGATGATCAACGAACTCAAGAACGCCACAGTCGGTAAAATTGACTCTCGAGGGAATTATTCGTTATCTAAACAAGCTTTCAGTATGATAATTGCCGAGCATTTGCTACGAGAAAAATGTCACTATACACTGTCGGTGTTCAGCACCGAAGTTCCGACGGTGGCGAATCAACTTCCCTTCTCTATGTTTGAAGCGCGGTCTTATGAGACGTGGCGCTTTGACCAAGACAGTGTTGTGAGCATGTTGGAATTGATTGGGATTTCAAAAGGAAGCGGAGAATATCTGAGGATTTTGTCATCGTATTACAGAAGCGGCGATTCCCTGTTGACTTGTATGGTAAACTCCAAAGCGGTAGAAATGTCGGAGTTGCCTGTGGAAGACGATGAAGACTATCTTCAGAATGTGCTGCAAAGGCTAGGTGTTCCGAGTGGTATAATTCAAGACATAAAACGTAAAGTTGAGAATAAATTCGCACAACAAATCCCGATCCAAAAACAACAATTTGAAGAAATGCAAACTTTACTCAATGAAAGAAACAACCAATTAAAACTGCTAGTTGATGAACAAATGCTACAAAGAAGAGAGAACAAGAAACTCAGGGACGAACTGAAAGGAACCCAACAACGTCTCAAACAATCACTTTCGAAGGAGCAGAACCTAAATGTGAGAGAAACCCAAATAAAAAGTAAATTAGATGAAGTCTGCAAACTGCAAAGAAGTCTAGAGAAGAACATCATGGAAGAAAAAGTTTCGACTTGCTTACTCAAACACTGTTCAGAATCGTGTCAAAGTGTTGTTAGTACAAATGAAGAATTGCGAAACGAAATTGTTAAATTAGAAGAGGAAAACAAAAATAAAAGAACCGAAATTGAGCACCTCTCCATGAAGATCGTCTCACTGATGAAGGATCTACAAAACTCAAAACTCAACATCGAGTTTCTAAATACATGTTTATTGCGTTCCAGTCAACTCAACATGCACCAAGGTAATTCTTAATGTAGTAACTTCTCTTATAATACATTGTCAATTTTTTAGAAAATGACCGACCGGTTTCCAGCGACTCCTCCTCCGAAAACCTCACCGGCGAAATCCTCCAACAGGTCCGTTCGAAACTCCTTCAGCTCGAACGGGAGAGCGACGAGCTCGACGTCAAGTTCAAGAAGTTAAAAATGAACGATTTTGTTACAAAATAGTTTTTATATCACTCACGTGGAACAGTTAACAAAATAGAAATGTTTGTACAAAATATAATACATAACTATATAAATTGACACTCAACGTTATTTTTAGGCACAACCCGCACACGGTGTCTTAAAAACTAAAATATACTTTTTCAAAGACAAACTAAAAACCACGGCTTTATTACCTTACAAATTTATCTTACTTTGAAGACTTGCTCGTGGGGAGTTGGCGCCGGTGATTCGGAGCCACGAAGTGGAAGATGGCGAGTTGTACGATACTTTGGAGTTGCCGTGGCGAGGCGGTGTGGACATCAAGTGGTGTGATTTGCTTTTCGGACGAGGCCAACTGGAATTATTTTTCATGAAAGCACTGGTAACACTGTAAGACTCTACATTATGCTAACCTTTCTCGATCTCCGTCGGAGTAGAGGCCAACATTATGATACCATCTATAGATATTAGGAAATTTGCTTGGAGTAATCTGACAATTGGCGTATTTTAAAGCTTTGAAAAGCGCACAATCCGTCTTCGTGGGACACTCGTCTTCTATAAACAGTTCTGATAAGAGGGGGACATCACTAAAGTCGTCTTCGTTGTCGGAATCATAAAGCATGCTGGGGGAAGAAGGCGGGGTGAAGAAATCTTCATCAGAGGAGGAATCTTCTATCACATTATCTGTTACTAAAACCATTGTTAAAATGACATCAACACTCCCCTATACATACCATCAAATTTCTTATCGTCTTTATCGTTAAAAAGGAATCTTTTCACCTTGGCTCCCTTGAAGGAATGTTTAGTACTATTATTCCGACTCAGTCCTAAATTTTTTCTGGTCCTCTTAAAATGAAAAACACAACTACATTCTTTTGTTTTGTTCCATGCATCACGCGAGAGATTCTCGTCATCCAATTCTATCTGTGGTTCTGATTCTGGGGTAAAGTTATTTAAAATGTTTTGCATCAGACAAATCAGTTGTTTTTTCGACGACGTCGGTTTGTTATCTTTGGGGTAATTCGCTTCGTCGTCGGACGAGAAACAATCAAAAGCTCGAACGCATTCCGTAACAAACGCATGCATATTTTTAATATAATCCACTCTGCAAGTCTTATCAACGAAATAACATAACTTTTGACTCGTGAGCATTCCTAGTCGCGAATGCAGCTGCGCAAAATTCACTTTGTTAAATCTACAGTCGCTCATATAACTTAAAACTAACGATTCTACTTGTTCAGTCTGAATTACCAGCAACGCAACCTGGACGTGAAAGGGCTCTGACGCCCTGTGATAAATTTCACTAGCGAGCCGATTCGCGAACACGTTGCAAGCCTTTTCCACGCATAAAAACGCGTTGAAACTGGCGTCTTCTTCAGACATGTCATTTAAATTACAGTTCTGCATTTGCACGCAAAGGTCGGCAATCGTGCTTAAGTTTCGTTTTGATTCTTCTGGGGTATCAGGGGTGGAATAATGATTTTTTTCCGTTGAAGTCACTTTAGCGGATAGATAATTTTCGAGTAAATGCAAACCGTCGTCAGAAGCTATATCGATAAAACAGTCTAAAAATGACCAATACTCTTTCCAATTGGTGTCAAATTTATTCGCGAGTTTCTGACCAAGTCGTTCTAATCCTTTCGACGGATCGGTGTAACGCAACGCGAAAACCGAATCCAGAGAATCGTCAACTTTTCTTTTGATTGGAGTACTGGTTCTGGGCGGGGTTTTCCACACTTTCCGGAATTGATCCGCGCCTTCTTTGTTCATAGGTCCGGCGAAAGCGTGGATTTCAAAACGAGGACTTAACGGATCCTTATTGCATACCTACAACAACCAGAGTAATTTTGAGGACAACCTAGTTTTAAATACAGACTGGAGACCTCCCTGCTGAAAACGGCTCTCCTACCACAGGCGGCAAACTGTTGTCTTCAGCTCTCAAAACAGGCACATAGTAACAATTTTCTAAATGGAGCGCGATTTTCTTCTTCAGCACGCTGTTCTGTCCTTTATTGTCGCATCTATCACAAATTATCTGAAAAAATTTTTCATGAAACATTTTTTGGACAAAACGACGGGTTACCATATCTGGAGTTTGTCCATATTTGTTCTTTAAATATTTATCACATTCTGGGAACGAAACCAAGACTTCAACTACGTCCACAGCTCCGAATTTCGAAGCAAAATGCAGTGGCGTCTCGTTCAAACCCTTGTCAGGAGTATTAAGGTATAAATCAAGCAGTACTTGGATTCGATTCTCCACGTTTTCATTTTGATCGTCGCCGTAAAGAAGTCTTACGAATCTCGGGTCGGATATGGTGCTTAAAATTATTTCCGCTAGAACACCGCTTTTGGCCTTAGCGGCCACGTGTAAGGCGTTGTAACGGAATCCCTCCTGAAAATGATTTGTACTGTGAAAACCTGATACAATGATTTTTTGCTGCAATGCTGAGAACTATGTAATTCCATGTTTATGAATGTTGATGACGTGGCCGCATTTCAATTGACCTTATCTCCATCGTAAACATAAAAGCATTGCTTAGAATTATTCAAACAATTTTATCACAACAACCATTGAGTTGGACTGATATGAACAACAGAACTAGCAAATGGTTTATTCTCTAAATTATAGTTTATAGAAACTTCAAAATTAAATAATTTATTCATGCACTTTACACTATTTTAATTTCTTCTAATCTTACACATAAACAACAAATCATTGTAAATGTAATTATGTTAACAATTTTACCTGCAATATGGAAGGAGTGTCCCCACTGCTGACCAAATATCTAGGGTTCTCCCACACAGCCTGTCGGAAAGACTCCACGTCGCCTGTCTCAATCGTTTTCCGCAACTTCACCAAATCCTGAGGCTTGGGTCCCTTGAAAGGGCTCAGTCTCTCATTTACAACTTGTGGACTAAAACTGACGGTTTTGTTCACAGTTCCATTTATGGACTGTCCTGATCTCGGTTGGTCAACAACTCCCACACTGGCAAACTTCAAAGCCTCATGAAAGTATTCAAAGTACTTAAATCTGGCCTTTTTCGTCTTCTTCACCATCTTCATCGCCTCCATTTTATCCTTGAAGATGTGTTTGCACAGCTGTGTGCCTTTTTGTCTTGCATCTGGTGGAACGTACACTGAATAAAAGTGGCCATACAGTGGAGTCTCTCCTTCAGAAAGGTCGGCCAATTCTTGGTCAAAAGCAGTTGAATCTTCGCCAGTGGGTTCCATGGTGGAAGTTTGGTTAGAATGTCGAGAAACTTAGCAAAGGCATTGTTTAGCTGGTGCTATAAACGACATTCGCATCGCAATTGTTTAAAATGCAAGACTTTTGTAAATAAACAAATAGAATTTTTTAAATAACACGTCAAATGCAAATATTGAACAAAACTGACACATTTGACAGTAAAGATTGCCAATATGGAAACATATTAAGTCCCTATTGGCAAAAATCACGATCGTCAGAGGGCGCTTCAAAATGACAGTTGACAGGTCAAATAAAGGAAAACAATAATGTTATGTGCCATTTTTCATTAATTGTTTCGAATGTTTATTCACTCATTACTGCAAACTATGAGAGAAAACTAAACCAAATGGTTTTATTACAATATTTCACAATGTTTGCGTTCATTCGAAGCTTATAAAATCTAACACCAGAGATGAGCCACTAGCCAATAGAAATTTATACATTGTGGATTAATACAGGATGATCATAAAGTTCCGCACAAAATTCATAATTTAGTTATGTAATGTTTTTGCGAAAAACGCTCGATTTTTGTTTTCAAATTGCCATCTTTTGACATAAAAATTTTGTTGATGACGTCATCTGTTTTTGTGCTATGACACTTATCTTTTTTTTTTTAAATGGCAGACCCCCAACTTTTTTTTGGGTTTTACATACACTTTTTAATTCTCTATGCAACAAAAGTAAAAAGTGATAATTTGCATAACTTTTTTACTCCAGAAATAAAAATTTTATTCCTTGAAAAAAATTAAAAAATAACAATAAATTTGGAAAAACAACGAAGAATGATAAACCTTTTAATAAAATTTAGCGCCAGTGCCCAAATTGCCACCCGCCAACTATTTGACAAATTCCCAGTGTATTAACGCTTTGAACACTTCGTGAATAATTTGCGCCATTTCACCACGAATTCGTAGTGAAACAGTGTTTTTTCAAGGATTTTTTTTAATTTTTTGGCGTAAAACTTACTTTGTTAAAAAAAAAGTTATGCACTGTATCACTTTTTTACTATTGTTTTGTGGGGTCGTGAAGGTGCAGTGTCGAATTGTTTGCAGTCTTGCGGGTTTTTTATTTTAGTAACAATATTATACACTATATACAGGTTCAGCCTCGTCACAGAAAAAAGATATATCTTCGTATTCTTTCTCCGCGAGGGTAGCACTCCTGGATTGGGGGGATCGCGCCTGCGCCGTCGCGGTTTTGTCGCGTTAGAAGATGTCTGTGTTACCGGCGATTACAGGTCGCTACAGTACCCCCTCTCCAGTGAGCTGCGAACGAAATGAAAATATGTAATGGGTATATATACAACACAATATACAAACATTGCACCTAGATATCATATTAGAAAGTTAATAATAAACGGTTTTCACTAGGTCTGCGTATCTCGATGGAAATCTTACACTTCTCCCCGAACGAGTTGTGATTGGGATGTCGTGATTTTGTGGTGATTTTGGTGGTGCGGTTGGCACCGGGGTTGGCAACACATTTTCTACCGTTCGGTGTGGTGGGTCTGGCGTTGACTGTTGTGACCTTGGCTCGTCTTCCGATATTTCTAGGTGGGCAGTTTTCAGGCGGTCGATTGATACGTTTTCTTTGCGCCCTTTGTACAAAATGGTGAAGTATTTGTCTCCGGCTTGCAGCACCTTGAAGGGGCCTTCGTACGGGTTCTGCAGTGGTTTTCTGACATGGTCGACTCGGACGAATACAAATTTGCTCTCTTGTAGATTCCTTGGAACGTACACGGTTGGTTTTGAGTGGGGTTGCGTTTTTGAGTAGTAAATGCGCCGCATCTTCTCTTTAATTCTGCTTGCGAATTCTGATGTCGCCTTGGGTGAGGGGAAAGGTTCTTCAGGCTGAGTGACCAGATCGGCGGGGAGTCTAAGTGTAGTTCCAAACACTAGTTCTGCTGGGGATACTTCGATGTCAGATTTGATGTCTGTCCGTAGGCCAAGGAGCACCAGGGGTAATGCTTGTGTCCAGGAGTTGTCCAGGCATCGTAGGGCTTCTTTGAGTCGACGGTGGAACCTTTCAACCAATCCATTGCTTTGTGGGTGGTAGGATGTGGTCCGTATTCTGGTTACTCCCAATAGCTGTCGAAGTTGCGAGAATAGTGCCGATTGGAACTGTGTACCCCGGTCCGTGGTGATGACTTCTGGGACCCCAAATCTAGAGATCCAATGGTCACAAAAGCTTTGAGCACAAGTTTCTGCAGTGATGTCAGACAGTGGTATTGCTTCTGGCCATCTAGAAAACCGGTCGATTATTGTAAGGAGGTATTGTTTACCTTCTGAGTAGGTTAAGGGTCCCACAATATCCATGTGTATATGTTGGAAACGAGCGTCGGGTTCTAGGAATGTCCCGATTGGAGCATGTGTGTGTCGATGGACCTTTGATCGTTGGCATGCCAAGCAGGTTCGAACCCAAGTTGCGGTGTCTTTTCTCATGCTTGGCCAAAAATACTTCCTGGATACTTGTTTGACAGTGTTTTTTACGCCTGGATGTGCTAGATTGTGGAGCGTCTTCACGACCTTTTGACGAAAAGCTGGTGGTATGTAAAGGCGGTTTCCATGGGACGATTCGTACCATAAGGGTGTACCTTCTGTCGCTGTTGGAAGTTCGATGAACCGAAATTTTCCCATGGTCTTCAACCTTTTTAGATCTTCGTCTTCCTGCTGTGCTTTGGCGACGTCTTCTAGGGACACGTCGCTTTTTTCAACGGCCTGTATTCTCGACAAGATGTCCGCAGTAGTGTTTTGTGCCCCTTCAACATATTGGATATCGGTCGAGAATTGCGAGATGAGGTCTAGGTGGCGGCTTTGGCGTGGGCTACACTTGTCCACTTTTTTCTTAAAAACGAAGATCAACGGTTTGTGGTCTGTGTAGATGGTGAACTCTCGCCCTTCTAGGAAGTGTTTAAAGTGAAGGATACTCTTATAGATGGCGAGCAACTCTCTGTCATAGGTGCTGTATTTCCTTTCCGCAGATGACAGTTTTGTGGAAAAGAATGCCATTGGTTTCGGAGCATTTTCCTCCCATTGGTGTAAGACTGCACCCACTGCGGTATCCGAGGCGTCGGTTGACAGAGTTAACTTGTATCGTGGGTTTGGGTACGTTAGCGTTGTTGCGTTTGTGAGGTCTTGTTTGGTTTTCTGGAATGCTTCCAACGCTTGTTCTGTGGGTGTGATTTTTACGTTTCTTCTTGCACATCCGTTGAGCAGTGCGTTTAAGGGACTTTGAGTGTGGGCTGCTTGAGGTAGCCAGCGACGGTAGTAGTTTACCATTCCTAAAAAACGTTGTAATTCCTTCGACGTTTGAGGGAACTGGACTTTGTTGATAGCCTCTGCCTTGCTGGGTAATGGTTGGATGCCGTCAGTGGTGATTTTCACTCCCAGGAATTCCAATTCTTGGACACCGAAGGTGCATTTTCTTGGGTTAATGATTATCCCGTGCTGGCTCAATCGGCTAAAGACTGTGTCGACGTGCTGCAGATGTTCTTCTAGCGTCGTGGAAGCGATCAAAATGTCGTCGATGTAGGCGTAAACGCAGTCTAATCCTTGGAGGATTTGATCTAAGAACCTCTGAAATGTCTGGGCTGCGTTTCGAAGACCGTACGGCATCCTGATAAATTCAAAGAGACCAAAAGGTGTGGTGATGGCCGTCTTTGGTTGGTCAGCGCGGCTGACGGGTATCTGCAGGTAAGCTTTGATTAGATCAAGGCGTGTGAAAATTGTCTTACCGCGTAGGTTATTCGCGAAGTCCTGTATATGTGGAATCGGGTACCTATCCGGTGTTGTGATTGCGTTGAGACTGCGATAATCTCCGCATGGCCTCCAAGTCCCGTCGTTTTTCTTCACCATGTGGAGCGGACTGGCCCAAGGTGATGACGATGGTCGTACTATGCCATCTTTTTGCATTTGCGTGAATTCGGCTTTGGCGTCTTTTAGTTTATCGGGCGCGAGGCGTCTTGGCTTTGAATGAACCGGGGGGCCTCTTGTTTCGATGTGGTGCTCGATGTCGGTTTTGGGTTTTGCAGGAACTGTCGTTGGTCGAAGAACGTCGGGATATTTGCGCAGGAGCTGTTGGAAGGGTTCGTCGGCGTTCTCGAAGATGGCGCGAATTCCGAACTGGTCAGTCTTTTTACACCTCGCGCGTGCCGTTTGCGTCTTGTTGCCTACGAATATTTTTTTCGCCCTCAAGTCTACGACTAGCCCGAAGTTGCCGATAAAGTCCGCGCCTAAAATTGGGTCCGTCACATTAGCCACTAAAAATGTCCATTCGAAGATTTGTCCTAACCCAAGGTCAATTTTTAAGATACGCTGTCCGTACACTTTAATATCACTTCCGTTGGCAGAACGTAGGTGGAATCGCGTACCGAAATTGTCTGTGGCACAACGTTTATTGTCTTTGAATTTGGCGGGGACGATACTTAAGTCGGCGCCGGTATCGACCAAAAAATGTATTTTCGACCGAACGTCTGGTACAAAAAGACGGCGCGACCAAGTGTTGGGAACAGAATTTGCCCCTATTTCTGCTCCGCATCCCCGTTTTTTGTGCCACTGAAGTTGCACGGTCTGACGCACTTCTTTGCTTCTGCGCCGAATTTATGGTGATACCAGCAATGTTCAAATTCCTTTTTTCTATGTTGCGCGCTTTTGCTTCTGTCGCGCTTAACAAAGCTTCTGTGGGGGTTATGCTTACCCTGATTGTCCAGCCGTCTGATCAGCGCGCTTATTTGTTCGGTCAGACTGTTGATGGCGTCGTTTGTTGTGTCCCTTGAGGTACTTGCCGAGGGCTCATCTTTTCTTGAGGGGCTGCGCCCGCGGCCGTGTACTGCGGAAATAGTTACGGTTGGCGTCGTCTCCAAGATCTTGTCCGCGATGTCTGCAAGCGCTGTTAGCTGTACTGTTTCTCCCACCGATACAAGCACTGGCTGGATATTGGCTGGCATTTGCTGCAGGAACAGTTCCTTGAGGGTGTTCTCGTTAACCGGCTTGGAGTCTCCTTCTCCCACGAGGGATTTCATGTGACGTAGTAATTGTGACGACTTCCTACTCCCTAATTCCAGTCCCGACAGGAGTTGTCTTACTTTTTGTGTCTCTGATAAGGACAAACGTCTGATGATTGCCTCCTTCAACCTCGTGTAAGGGGTTGTGTCCTCCGGTTTTGTGGATACGATCACGTCCGCAATCTCGTGGGCTACCTCTGGGGATAGGACTGCAAGCACATGGTTGAATTTTGTTCTTTCCACTGTTACTCCTGCGAGGGAAAATTTGGCCTCCACTAACGAGAACCACAGCTCGGGTTTGGAAGTCCAAAACGGCGGCAAAGTACCAACGGACGCGGAGATTTGTCCCTCTTTGGTTTGTTGTTTCTCTGTTTCTGGTGGTGGTTGTTGTTCTCCTGTGGGTGGTTGCTTTTCTCCCGCTTCTGTCATGGTGGCGGGTACTTGGCGCTTGTTGTACACTCTTGTTCACGACGACCACGTGCTGCTTCTTCTTTTTAACGTCGGGGTCACCAATTGTGGGGTCGTGAAGGTGCAGTGTCGAATTGTTTGCAGTCTTGCGGGTTTTTTATTTTAGTAACAATATTATACACTATATACAGGTTCAGCCTCGTCACAGAAAAAAGATATATCTTCGTATTCTTTCTCCGCGAGGGTAGCACTCCTGGATTGGGGGGATCGCGCCTGCGCCGTCGCGGTTTTGTCGCGTTAGAAGATGTCTGTGTTACCGGCGATTACAGGTCGCTACAGTTTGATGAGTGTCATAGTTCAAAAACAGATGACGTCATCAACAAAATTTGTCCAAAGATGGCAATTTGAAAACAAAAATCGACCTGTTCGAGCGTTTTTAGCAAAAACATTACATAACTAAATTAAAATTTAAATATATATAAGTCGATAATTCTTTATATTTTTTAAGGGCTGATGATGGCAGTAGTGTTCTGCCGAAACATTTTCCATTTATAATTTTACACTTATTAAAGTTTGTGGAGTTCGACTTAGATATATTTAAATTTACTCCACTTGGATTTATCGACATTCTTCTGGTTTATTACATAACTAAATCATGAATTTTGTGCGGCACTTTATGATCACTCTGTTTATTTACCAAAAGCAATCACTGTATCAATGAAAAACAATCTGTTGTTTGTATTCTCACGTTTTGTTAAGTGAAACTTCTTTTGGTACGGTGTAAGATTTTTTGCACGGGGTAAACCTAATTCGCTTCCGACACGAAAATGCAAGATCGGACCACACATTTCATGTCCACTCAAAACGCATTTTGTGCTGATTTCGGCGGATATTTTCGCAAAGCAGACTTTTGTTCCTTTTAAATTGATGGTGATCTAAATCTAAATCAACATCTCTCAAATTTCCGTTCATTCTCATTTTTAATTCTGTTCCTGTAGACAATAATTAATTTAACAAATTAATTGTAAAGTATTTATTTCAACACATAAAGCACAAACATATTGACAGTCAAATTCCCTTATGACAAAATATTAAAACTTAACTGAGAGATATCACAGAAATTTGACTTAAAAAATAAATCTAGTACTACTCAATAGAAACTTAACGTGTGTCTTGACGGTCATGATCACACACAGGAATCGAGAACTTATCCTAAATGTACAAAATGTATAAAAATTTACAATCAGATTGCAAGTGAGATAATTCCAATGAAAGATAATAACACATTCTCTACAAATTGTTGTACAAGACTAGTAGAATAATAAATTTGGAATAGTCACAACATGGTTAAAAATTTATTGTTAATTGGACAAATACTATAAATTGCACAGCGGTAATGGCGAAATTTGTATTTTTGGTAACCATCGGCCACGCCCCCAATGCAGTCAAGTCTCAACCTCAATACTTTAAAATACCTATGCTATTACTAGCGGCTCGTCGTCCGAAAACCCTGTGATTTGCGGACTGTCCTCCTCTTCCAACCCATTATCGTCAAACGTGGCCGCCCCCGACCTAGTGTCGTAATGGGAGTTGGCAAACCTAGTGAAGCTATTTTGTAATCTCCTGTGCTTCACAATAAACACTCCTAGCGCTGCGAGTATCAGCAATGCCAGGACTGCGAGTACCAAGATCACCCACAAACTGGTACCAGAAATGGGTGCAGTCGATGCTGCCGCTTCCGTTATTCTACTAACTTGTTCGGATAGTACCGACTTGTATCCGCTATCTGCACGGATTCGCACAGAAAACGTATACATCTGTGCTGAATTATTGGTATAAATAAATGGCGGTTTGGCTAATAAAAATTTCTCAGCAGTGGTTTCATTGATTGTGTTTCCTTCAGAAACGAGAACCTCGTACTTGTAGGGTCCCACAACTTCAGAGACGTTGCGCTCTTGCCAGTAAACGAAGAAACTGCCGTTACTTTCGACGACGGTTTTAACTTCAAACGGCGGTAAGATTACGGGGGCATAATACGTCACGTTGGCGGTGTAAATAGCGCCAGGATCGTCCGTGGCCACACTCACGTCATATACAGCGCCGTAAGTAATGTTGAACACGTAAGAGTATGTGCCGTCGTCCACTGTCTTGACGGAATGACGCTTACCCAAAGTTCGCTCATAGACCCGAATCTGAAAGAATGTTTTATATTTTATACTGGGTTAATCAGTGTCAGAATACGTACAATATACGATACAGGCTCACTGGTAAACGGACATGCAGGCATCCACTGAACCTTCATTCTCAGAGGATTTTCTCCTTTTTCCACAGTGAGTTGTTTTGGTGAAGCTTTCTTATTCATTGTAGTCTTTATATCTTGGTGGCTCTTCGACAATGGACCGAACCCAAACGGAGATATAACTCCTACTCTGAAAGTGTAATCTTCACATGCTTGGAGATCGGTGATCGTTACCGTGGAATTAGTTGTGTTGATTCTAGGTTCTGTAAGTGCACAATTGAACATAGCACGCTATTTCAAACCTAATTACTTACTTTCATAGAGTTCTTCTTCGTCGATTCCATAATAAACTCCGTAGGTCCATGTGGCGGTTCTAGTATCTTTCACTGGTGTCCAACTCAACTTCACTGCTGTCCCTACATCCTTACTTAATTTTCCGTCGACAGAAGTCACTGTCGGAAGAACTACGCCCTCCGTGACTCCCACAACTTTGGACTTCGGTCCAACAAATGTTTTTTTAAACGCGCTTACAAAAAATGTGTAAGTTACACCTGGCGCCAGATTGTTAATCGTTATGTTGGTCGTTGTCGTTGTCAACGGCGAGATTCGTGGATAATCGCGGAATGGAAGAACTTCTACCTTGAAACCTTCCACGGTGTTGTTGTACTTCCAACCAAGTGAAACACTGTTCTCGGTTCTTTGTGTAACAGTCAAATTTTCCACGTTGTACATCCTAGAATTTCCATCGAATGTCATCGTCGCAACTTCGGATCTCTCACTCTCGAATTTGTGATTTTGGGCGATGACGTAGAAAGAGTATGTTCTGTATGGAATGAAGTTCGCTGGTATCCAATAAGAAGTACCATTGCCGCTCAACTTTAATTTGATCGGCGGATTCGGGGGCGACCAACAAATCTGGTACTTAACGATCTCGCCGTTAGGATGGACCGGTGGGTTCCAAGAGACGAGGACGTAGGAACTGTTCTTCTGAACGGCTGTTACATTCCACGGCCCGCTCGGTATGCCTAAAAATGGTGTACACGTTCTAGTTACAAGTATTACTTTTCCAGGGCGATTTAACTAAAATGCCGTGCCTGACAAAATTGTATGTTGGAAAGATGTCAAGTGCTCTAGATGAATTTAACAAAACAAAGTAATTTTATAAATATAGCTTAGTGGAAGTAGTTCGCTAAATAGAATGCTGCTGAAGCAATATTACAAAGTAACAGCATGACTGAATAGACCATTTCCACCGAGATATTACTCATCGATAAAATATTTACCTTCTGCGGTATGGGCAATGAAATACTTCGCGGGAAGGAAAACTCTCGTAGTATTTTGTATCCTGACATAAACTGTCATGTTATACTTGGTAGCAGGTTCCAATTTATCAAACAGGTATGTCGTACTGTCGGTCCATGATTGATTGCGCCAATCGTTGCCTCCAGCTTTGCTAATTGACGGCATAAATTCTAACCGGTCTTTAGAAGGAGTTGCAATCCACCAATACAATAGCAAGCTCGACGCATTGATTCCTCTTTCATCAATTCCCATTTGAAGAACTTGGTAGACTCTGGAGACCTTGGTGCAATTCAACTCGTCGTAACCGTCGACACAATCTTGTTTGCCGTCGCACAATGCCGCTAAAGGATAACAACGGTCGCCGTCACAAGGGAAGTAACCTTTTGAGCAGCTGGGTGTCGCTGGTTCGTTAGGAAGATTGTGGTCACACTCTTCTTCATCTGTTCCATCCGGACAATTAATCACCTGATTGCATACGAGATCCCTCGATATGCAACTTCCGTCCCTGCGACATTTAAATTGATCCCTTCTGCAAGTCGCGGTCTTGAAACATTGCTTTTCGTCTTCACCACCGCTGCAGTCTTCCATTCCATCGCAAACCCAAGACGAATAGATGCACTCGCCGTTGGCGCATCGGTATTGGTTACTATTACATTGTTCTGCAGGTGGAGCCGTGATTGGAATGGACTTGGGCGTCGTGGTAACTTGCTCGGGGCAACCCAATTCGTCACTGCTGTCGCCGCAGTCGTTAGCACCGTCACACTTCCACCAGTATGGGATGCATTTCTGGTTGGCGCATTTAAACATCCAATCTTGACATGTTCCATTCTGAAAATACATATTTTTAAAAAATTGTTAAGTGTTAGAAATGTGGGGTGTACCTTGGGAATGAACTGATCAGTGACGTAGTCGTGTTCAGGCCTTGTGGTGGTGCAATTAACTTCGTCTCGACCATTGGGACAATCCTTGTCTCCATCGCATACCCAATTGGGATCGATGCAACGGTTCTGAGGCGCACCACAAGCAAACTGGCTGTCCAGACAAGTGTTGTTGCTACAATTGCTTTCGTCAGAGTGGTCGCGGCAGTCGGGTTCCCCGTCGCACTGCCATAGAATAGGGACACATGTTATGGCCCCCGAAAGACATTTGAACTCGTCACCTAAAAAATAGTCCAATAAGTATCAAACTATTATTAATTATTAATAAAACATTACTTTTGCAGTCCGTTACTTCGTGCGGCTCGCAATTCAACTCGTCCGAGCCATCCCTACAGTCGTTTTCACTATCGCATTTCCACTTACTGGGTATACAGCGTCCATTATTACAAGAAAATTGATTTTCTGTGCAATTCTTTTTCGGGCAATCTGTCTCGTCTGATCCATCAGCACAATCCTTTTCAAAGTCGCATTTCCAGTATTGGGGCAAGCATTTTCCATCTCCGCAAACGAAATAGTTGGGTGGACAAGTTTCCATTCCACACAATGCTTCGTCTGATCCGTCGCCGCAATCGTCTTCGCCGTCACATTTCCATCCTTTGGGCACACAGAATCCGTTTTGACACCGAAAATGATCACTACCGCAGGTGTTCTGAACAAGTGGACACCGTAGATTAGCTTGTGGCTCGACATGGCCTGGACAAAGACATTTTCCTTTCACGGGTTCCAAACCGTCTGGACACAAACAAGAACTTTGACCCTGTTTGGGTTTACCAACACAAACGTAGGGACAAGTGTTGTTGGTACAGGCGTTTGTGCCGATCTGGAGGCCGTGTGCAAACACTTTCAGATCCATTAACCCGCGCAGATTTTTACGTAATACTTCTACGCCTCGGAACCCATCTTTATCGGCACTAAAGATAGCATTTCGTTTCCAGTCGTCCCAGTACATGTCGTTTTTGAAAACAGCCACCGCGAAAGGGTGGGAGACAACCTCGTCGTGGGAAATTATCGTTTTAAATTGATCACCATGGAGGTCACTACTGGCGATGTAATCTTGCCGTGCGTCCACCCAGTAAATGCGTTCAGCGATGTAATCAATGGTGATGCCATTAGGCCACTCTACTTCCGGTTTAACAAAAAGCCTTTTGATATTTTCACCGTCCAAATCTGCGCGATTTACCGAAGGACTTTCAACAGACCAATCAGTCCAAAACATGTAACCGGCCTTAGGATGTAAAGCAATTCCACGGGGTTTCTTCAAGTGGTCAGGTCCCAAAATTGTTCGCCGCATTCGTCCACTGTGGTTTATGTCGGTTCGGATTAGTTCAATTTTGGACCTCATTCCGTCCACAAAGTACAAGTTATTGGAAATCCAATCAAAAGCCATTCCTTCTATTGACGCTAAATCGGTTGATACTAAAATCTCCGAGTCACTGCTGTTCAAACACTGCCTTCCGATCGTATCCAAAGCAATATCTGCCCAATAAACGCAGTTGTTCTTCATATCGAAGTCAATCGCTATTACATTCTTCAATTTTTTAACTGGAAGCTCTTCTAACGTCTTAGTGATCAAATTAAATCTACTGATCCTCTCTCTTTGAGCAAACAACAAGAAATCTTGAACCTCACCAAACGGACACGGAACTTCTTCCGGAATGTAATGATTCTCAAAACCACCAACGCAGACATCGCCTTGAATCCTCCTGTAACCCTTAGTACGCTTGTAGAATTTCCCTGGTTTGCAAGTAATAGGAACCTTATATGGATCGCCGAATATGGTTGTATTTCGAACACAATGTCCAGATGGTAGCGAAACGGTGAATCCAAAATCACTGGAAAAACTCGTACAAGAACTATTACAGAAATTCAGAACAATTACCATTCGTAATCGTGAGTATCGCAACCGCAAGGCATCATCTCAAGGGGGGCATCGAAATCTTGACCGTTGTAGCAGTTAGCATGGGGCATCCGGCGCTGATAAGTGACCTGTTGTCCCAAAACGCAAGGGATGTAGTTCCGGCCGTTTTCACCGGTTTGACTGGGGGACCACAGTTTGTAGTCATCCTGAATTAATTTTATTTTAAGTGCTACATAAATAAATTTTAAATGCATTAATTAACCCGTTCAGAGACTTTATAAGATCCATGTGCCTGATCACTACTATAGTATCAACAAAAATCGCGACGAAGCAAGCGTTGGAATCTTCAAGTCATGTCTGTATTTAGATCACACGCATGCAACTACAAAACTGAAGATAAAAATGACGTAAAACAGGTTTTGATGTATCGATATACGCCATACGTTTTTTAATCCATGGCCCACTTGTCGTCGTTTTTTGTTGAACCCACGATACGTACATTCATAGAATCGAGTGACCATTTTTTATATAAGCACGTGACGTGTTTTTTTTTTTTTTGTCAAGCTCAAACATCAACATTGCGTAAAAACAAACTGCTTCCAGACTACACAATACTGGCAAACTCAAATTATATTACATACAAACCTCCTTTATTATTTCGCAAGTGACTTGTTATGCACTAGCAGAAGTTGTTATAAAGGAACTAAAAATGGATTTACTTATAAACTGACTGCAAGAAAATTTTTGCGTGGTATCATTTTTTTCTGGGATGAGTTCGTTGATCGTGCAAAAGCGTCAAGTTCAAAGCAGTGGCGCATTCGATGTTGTACAATCTCGTCGTACTGCGGCGTTGGACCGTCACTGGCCGGCTTAATGCGCTTTTAATGTTCAAGTCGGGCACAAAATCTGGGAATTACCATTCCGAGATGAACGGAAAGAGTTAACGCGTGATAGTTGTCACAATGTTCAAAGCAAACGAGCGAAGAAGGCAGATATGATAAGGTGGCTAATGACAAAAAAATTGGTAGCTAATGGAAACCAGAATTGTATTCGATTATAAAAAAATATATAAAAAGCGATTTGTCACGTACAAGTTTGGCAATTAGTTACACATGAAGGGGCACATAGTGCCGCGGCTACCCCCTTATCACCCCGACTTAAACCCTATCGGGTTAATCTGGATGATGGAAAAAAAACTAGCAGAACAGGAATTTGCAGCGATAACAGCGATGTCGAAATCGAAAAGAAATACCTGGAAAGGTGAGTCATGACAAAAGAACTAATTAATTTGAATAATGACAGCGACACATAAGTTGAAAGCAGTAATTTTTATGTGGACGGCGAAGTAGACATCAGCTTAGGCAAGTAGTTTAGGGTAAATATTTGTGTATTTTTTAATCTCCTGTATTTTTACTTCGACACGCGGACGCCACTGATTCTTCGAATTTGCCTGTAAGTGACACTGAAGGCCGAGATTCAGCTGCGTCAACTCATCCCTACCCCTCGCCATCAGGAAATAGGCCGACAATAGTATGTGGTTGTAATTTAAAAAAGAATATGACAAAAACTCGATTGTTTGACCAAATTTTGCAATTACGTCTTGTACTAGCGAAGAGGCGATATGTGTTAAGAGCGCATTTCCCTTCTCAATTGAGTGATGCATTATTGATTTATATTCAGTGACTCAAATAGGTAATGAAATCATTAAATGTTCTCCATTTCTCAGCATATTTGCTCTACATTATTTAGTACTCCTCACAATGAAACTATTTATCAACAAGAACTCTCCAACGTTTTTCATAGCTGTTTGAATGTTTGATAGCAAAGCAATTAAAATTAACGCGCATACTGATAATATTACCTTACAGGAGTGTTATATAAAGCCAAATTGCAAGGTCAGTTCCCATTATAGACATAATAATGAATGATTAAAAATAACTGCACACATGCAAGTTTTTTGTGCTGCAGCTTATCACCCATGATTTAGCTCAATTACAACATACCTTTGAACAATTGTACTTGAAGGCCTTAATCAGATCCAATTTCACAATGATCCACTGGTGCTGCTGTGGCAAAGATCCAAACATCGTAAAAACTGTCGTGTTTTCTCCGGGCTCCGTCATCAATCCATATAACCTAATATCCTGATGGTGGAACGTTGCCGCTTCCCACTTCTCTCCTTCGTCTGTAGAATACAAAATCTCTCGTGTTTCTCCCGTCAATCTGAAATATTTCACAGCGGACAAAATACCGCCATGATCCCCCATATTGAAGAAGTAAAGATCGCGCAGTGTCTGCCTCCACGTCAACCCGGCATCCCTGCTAATGTAGACTCCGTAATGCCCCTTTAGGGATTTCCCACAAACACCCGTGGCTATAATGATCCCCGGAGCTGATTTGCTTGATAAAATGCTGACAGATCGTGTTTCGGGATAAAGTTGACTGAATTTTTGGCTCAAATGTAAGAAGCAGCGATTGGACTTGAGACAGGAAAGGGGTTGTCCTTCGACGTCGTGTTCGGGAGCTTCGATGAAATGCCACGAACGGCCGTGATCGAAAGTGATTTGAGAGACCAAATGTTGAGGACCCAAATTGTTGCCTTGTGGTTTCGTGGAAACGCGAGAAGCTATGTAGATGCCTGTAAGACCTTCAACTTTATAAACGTCCGCAAAGGCTTCCTCTGACACTTGACTGGAACAGAAATAAAAGTCGTCACATTAATATCTTGCGTGAAGTGTACATCAACTTACTGTATCCAAGTCTCGTGCCAGGTACTGTTGGGAAAATAACAAAAAATATCCTCCAGTGACAAAGTAAATTTGATGACTCCGTCACTCTTGTCCAAATTTTCAGAAACATACAAGTGTGAAACTGTGTCTGAATGACTAACAGCAACCATCGCTCTATTGCTTGTCACATCGACTACAAAGTAGCTCCTAAATTCCAAAGGACTGTCAAACAAGCATTTAATTTTTTTCCCCAATTTGTATGAAACATATAGTTCAAGAACTCCTTTCGTCGACAACTTTGTCGTAAATAAATAGTCTTCCTTGACGTAGAAATCTTTTATATCAGTAGCTTGGACCATAACGGATCTGTTAGCAAATAAATCACGTGAGTACAAAATGGCACTATAACCACGAGACTCCATGCGTTGCACCACCAATGTGTGCTTCAAGTCATTCTCCTTTATCCAATAAAATGACTTGACAAAACCTTGAATTGCTCTAAAACTTGTGCCAAAGTCTTCAGTCACCCACAACTTATGGTCCGGATCGACTTTATCCAACACCACAAATACTGACGGTTGCAAGTCATGAAAGGAAATATCACTTGGAGTGAAGTCCAGCTCTATTCTTTTCATGTCGCGTCCGTGGTTTGTAGTGACGAAAAGAAGATTGTGTCTGGTGTCAGCAAAAACAAACTGAGAAAAACAAGTCAGTCACTTCTTCCAAGTAAACAGCGTGTAAAGTACTTACGTGCGTGTTGTACTTTTGATGGTTGTAGAACTTCTCCAAGGTGGCATATGAACCATTAGGGAGTCGGAACGATTCCGTTTTGTTTTCATACGTGTCTCCATAGTCGTACGAGATGTAGACGGCTGAAGGGCTAGTCGGTAACAGGGACGGGACGGTGGGGGCGGGATCACGTGCTAGGCAGATAATGACGTTGCTCCCTTCGCTCACCCAATGGACCATCAGCTGTTTATGGCTGTCGTTGAGATGGTTCAGCTGTGAAATCAAAAGTATTGGTCTCAATTGTGGGACCCAAAAATAAATTTGTGTAAAGTACAAGCCCAAAAATCGACGACGTAAGGTCAAAAGCAGGGGACGAGATCGAGTGAAAAAGGCAGTTTGAGAATTGGCGGTGTTAGCATAACAAAAAGAAGAATAACAGCATAAAGAGGATAGGTGAATGATTGCTGTATAGACCTCGAAAAGGAAACGATAATAGGAGAAGGTATATCGAAAACGCTAGAAAAATAATATAAGTAGGATAAAGATATATGGAGCGAACACAAAGGGGAGAAGAACTAACAACAATCCCACACTGGAGACAATGATTTTCTTATAGCACCCTTTGATAAATTATAACAAATAAATTCCCTTGCAATTAATTAATCTTTCTGAAATCTTATCTATCTTTGGAACGATTAATTTATTATTCCTGATAACATTAACGGATTAGAATATTTTTATTTCCCCAACAGTTATGCATATTAATAACTTTTCCAGGAAATCTGCGATATCAAACGAACACAACACGGCATAGACGATGAAAATTAATAAACACCTAGTTATGTAAACACACTTGGTCATCCTGTTCTTAAATAACAAACTGTTATCGCACGATTAAAAACTAGCGGTATAACTACACAGACTAATGATGATTTATTTTGTACATAGCAACTACTCTACTGCGATAAAATAGACTGTTTGTCCATTTCAATTTTAATAAATTATGATAACAAAAATTTCTTCGACGTGGCAGGCACGAAAACTATAAACAATGTTTGTCTCTTACAAATTCTAACTAATATAATGCTCAAAATAGACCGGCAAATTCATATGTATTTACTGTCTTTTAACAAAGAAATTTTGATAGTGTACTTTGCTGGATGGATTTACAGCTTAAATAATTAACGTGAATGCTGAATTCATTATAAACATGAAAAAACGATACACAAACAGCCCCAATTCCAACCAAACGGCGTACTTCCGGTATGTGTAGTCACTTTTAAATTGCCCTCTCATGACAGGATGTCCACTAATGTTGAGAATACGGGCGTAACAAGAGGGTGTCAATTATTTAAATGACCTCCTCGTCAGGATAATTTATTCCAATTTCCCTTGGAAAATCAATGTATAGATTCAGATACATTTTAACCACGACGCATTTTCTCAGACTAGTTGCTATTACTCATTAGTCGGGGTTTCACAGAATGAACATTCTACCGGTATATTTTACAGGAATATGGGGGTTCCCCGAACAAGCACCAACACAAAGCAAGGTCAAGTTCAAACACATATAATTGCACCACGAACCCTTACAACCAAAACAATAGTCCTTTGCCAATAAAACTATTTTTAAACCAAAAAAATCTAACACAAGTAAACAAATCTACATGACGTTTGCAAATACCATCAACATTTTTAACAGCCGGAGTAATTACCTTCGGGACGATGGTACTGCCGTTGGTTGAAGACCCAACGGATCTTTTTTGTATACTGTGTGTTCCCGGCCCTTCGTCATCCTTGTTAATTATCACTGTTCTTCCTGTCCCTGTTGTATCGGCTAACCCGTGTAAAGTTCTTATGTATTTTTCTTGTTCTGCAGTGCCATTATCCACGAAATAGTAGAACAAAAACAATAAAATAGATAACGCTTTCATCGTATGGACACAACAACGGTCAGCTGATGACTGAATTATATGCGTCATGTGTCAAAATACTAGTAATAGTTCCTGTGCGCATGTCAGTTTTGTCCAAACAGCGCCAAGTTCGAAATGTGCTTATTCACCAATTTATTTTTGTTGCATTCAACGCAAAAAATGTTGTTTACGATACGTGTTGATGTTGTCTGACTTTTGGTGCCAGCACTGAAAAAGTTTTGAAATCTTTTATTGAATAATTGGAGCACCATTTAAGTTTTAATAGAATAAATTGAGGATATAATGTGGAAGATGTTACGAATGGGACGCTTGTAAACAACGATAAAAGAGCTACTTTTAGTCCAAGGAAAAGAACCAAAGCGTTTAATTTCTCATACACCGAACAAAATAAGCGATAAGGTCTAAATTGTCGTTCATTTTTAATTCATGCGAAACGTCTTATCTTGCGGTGACGGTCGTTCGTCGATGATTCATTTTCATGTGACTAAAATTAACCATATGGTGAACTTGCATCTTTGATTCATCAATTTTAATTGTTTTGTGCAAATTCTTTTTTTTACCTGTTCCAATTTCCTAATTTGTATTTTTATGTTCTCCGAGTTTCGCTCTCAAACAGTACCTACGAATGGGGAAACGTAGGTGTTAGTACTGTTAAGATAGAAAACACTGTAATTATTATCAATTAATGGCAAAGAATGCTAAAAATCGCACATGTAGAAAGTTCGAAAAAATTCCAGAACGAATAGTACAAGAAGTAGATAAGTAGGTACGGTGAGATCTTCGAGAAGAGTCCACAAGATTTCTAGAATTCATTGTAAACAGATAAACGCGTAAGTACATTGAAGAGTAAAATTGGTCACCTCGGGCGATAATGGGGGCAGGAGGGCAGTACGACTGACGGCGAGCGATTTTCCCTAGACCTTTACATGGACCTCTCATTAATTCAAAAAAATAATTTTTGCTCTTATTGTTTCTGTTTTAATTATTATTAATTTATAACAAATGAATTATTTAACTAATTTACGTACAAACCGTGAAAGATATGATGTTTCTGAGGGCGCCAATTCGAAAGAGGACCACAAAATCTATCCATGTTCGGGGCTACCTCCCAATAAGTCGAATTGTTTAAGAATAGGAGAGGATTAAAAAAAATCAACTCAAGAGGATACTTTAAAATTCCAAAAAAAAAATTGTCTCAAACCGTGTAAATTGACACGAGGAACCCGCCTGTGCCTTCAGCTTTTCCTTCAATAGAGCCATTTCTGAGTTATGAACGTTCTGAAAAACGCCTTAAAATGCTTCCGCCGCAACAGTCAATTTTTACACCTGTTATGCAAATCTGGTGAAGTTAAGAGGGTTCTCTAGCGGCATGTACATTTCTACCGGCAGCAATGTACGGCGTTGAATGTAACTTTTTTATTTTTTAAGATTGTCGGCGTGTTGGTAAAGTATAGATCTTTGCAGCCACAGAGCGATTTTTTGAAATTTGTAAATTAAAAAAATATACATTGCGGGAAAATGTACTTCGACCGGCAGAAATGTACATGCCGCCTAAGTGAATGAAACTACACATTTCGGAAAATTATTTTTTACTAAGACAATATTATGTATATACTTTTCTTATAATTACCAAATACAAAAGGAATGCTAAGCCCGGTTAGTAATAAACTGGGAAATGTTTTACATTGCAGCACCAATCATAGGCATTTCTAAACATTTTGTGCCACGGACTCTTCTGGTAATGTTTCCAGTCGGTGGGCATGTAAGGCCACAAATAAGGCTGGTCGCATCTTTCCGGATGTGGCATCATTGCCAAGTGCCGTCCGTCGTCCGAGCAAATTCCGGCGATTCCGCCAATGCTTCCATTCGGATTCATGGGGTAAATTTCGGTGGGGTTCCCTTCGTCATCCGTATATCGCAAACCGACACATTTATTCTTGGTCAGATGATCGTAGACTTCGGAATTCTTAAATGTGAATTTACCCTCGCCGTGGGCCACCCACACTCCGAAAACAGAATCTTCCATGTCCTTTAGCATTATGGCCTTTGATTTTTCGATGCGAACATTACTCCACCTGCATTCGAAACGTTCAGATACATTATGCTTGAGAGTCACACTCGGGCTGTTGTCGGAATTGAGTTCGCCCACCCAACCTATCATCGCCATGAGTTGACAACCATTGCAAACACCGAGACTGAAAGTGTCCGGCCGCGCATAAAATTTTTCAAACTGTTCGCGAATTTTCGGGCTAAAGAGGATGCTTCCCGCCCAGCCTTTCGCTGATCCCAAGACATCTAGAAGTAAACTATAGACATGGTTGCAAAAAAAAGAGTAACATTACCAGCGTAGCTGAAGCCTCCAGGGAAGATTATGCCTCTGAATTGGTCCAGAACCGCGTTACCCGAAAGGAGATCTTGCATGGTGATGTCCCAAACTTTGAAACCCGCTCTTACCAACGCGGCCGCCATCTCTCGATCTCCATTTGTCCCTTCTTCTCGAAGAACAGCGACCTTGACATGGGTAGGTCCTTTAACGGTGGAATCTATATCGGGGTCGAAAGACAGATGATACTTGGGATGGGACCTCCCAGTTAATGAATTAAATTCAGAATCGGCACAGGTCTTGATGGTCTGTTGGAGCTCCAATTTGTGGCCGGTTTCTTCCCACATTCGTATTAACGGTAACACTGTAGTTTCAATACAGGAATTGTTGATGTTAATGGTAATTTTCGAGTCGATGCCGCAATCCACGCTCTTGCCGATTTTATACACCGGCACTTGATATTTCTGAAAAAAAAGTCGTAGGTTTTTACAACTTGAGGTAATGACTCACATTAAAGACATCAAGACAGTGTTTCACATCGCTTTCCAACACCTCTAGAACCCAACCGACTTCTTCGGAAAACAATACGGGAATTGTTGGCCCTTTACGATGTAAAACTTGGACCTCTATTCCACTGATACCACCAAAGCACATCTCCAGAAGACAGACAATCAACCCCCCGTCACTGATATCGTGTCCTGCTTGAACAGCTCCATCCTTGATCAATTCTTGCGTCGCGACAAATGCATTTTTCAGCTCCTCTACACTCTCTACATCCGGTGACTCGTTGCCCAACTGTCCGAAAACCTGAGCAACGGCAGTACCTCCTAATCTATTCTTTCCAGATGATAGGTCTACGAACAGCAAATGACCGGCCTTCCCGGTAGCGGGAACCTTCAGATCGGGAGTCACCACCTTACGTACGTCGGGACAAGGAGCATAAGTGGAAACAACCAAGGTTCCAGGAGCTTTAACAGTTTCTTTTCCAACGCGCGCAGCCATGCTCAAGGAGTCTTTACCTCCATCTATTGCGATACCTAGTTGCGACATGATATCGCACATGGCTTTACAAGCATCGAAGAGAGCGGCACCTTCGCCGGGAAGCTTTGCCGCCCACATCCAATTTCCACTACATTTGATGTCGCAGATATCGGAAATGACTGCGAAAACTAGATTCGAGAGAGCTTCGGCCACAGTCATGCGTGCCCCGGCACGAGTGTTAACGAGGCCCTTGATTGGTTGTTCACCGATAGAGGAAGCGATACCCTCGTAACCAAAGTGGGATATTGCAGTGACCGCAACGTCCGCGAGAGGCGTGTGAAGCGGACCGACACATTGTTGTTGAGCGATGAGGCCTGTGACGCAACGATCCACTTTATTGGTTAGATAACGCTTGCTTGCTACTGATGGCAGACGGAGTACGCGCTCTAAGGTGCTGTAGATGGAAAGACCGTCTGGAAGCTTTAGTTCCTTCAGAAGTGGGATTTTGCGGTCAAGTTTGAACACTTTTTGGGGCATTTTACCTGCAGAAATTTATTTAATTTTGACTAGGAAAAACACATAATAAATCATACCTAAAACGTGGGTCAGTTCTAAGTTGAAAGGCAAAACTTTTTCGGTTTCATCCAAGGCCAAAACGACTTTCCCGGTGTTTCTGACTTCCCCAACCACATTAATCGGACATCTTTCCCTCTTGCAAATGTTCTTCAGTAGATTTAAATTCGTTTTTTCGCATAATAAGGCATCATTTTCTTGATATTCGGCTCCCCATAATTCGAGAGTATTGATAGTCGGGTCGCCTAGCTCAAATTTGTTCGCGTAGATAATTCCGCCCACAGGATCAACCAATTCTTTCAAGACATTTCCGTTGCCTCCTGCTCCTTGATCGTGAATGCTAACGATTGGATTGTCCGTTCCCAATTCCAAACACGCTCTTACCACCCGGTTAAGTTTCTGCTCCATCTCGGCGTCTCCTAGCGGAGGATTTTAGTCAAAAAGAAATGAAATAAACTAAAATTTTACCTCTCTGAACAGCATTGAAATCTAGTTCAACCTTATTGTCGCCTTGTACTTCCACTGAACTAGCCGACCCTCCCCCCACTCCAATTCTATAGACTGGGCCTCCAATTTTAATGATCTGGTGACCAGGTTTTGGAGGCAACTTTTCCGTCATGCCTGCTTCCATACTGCCGATGCCCCCACTAAACATAATCGGTTTGATCCACTCTTTGCGCTCACCTTCGGAGTCTACGAGACCGAAGGACCTGACGAATCCAGAAATCAGAGGTTCGCCAAACTTGTTCCCATAATCGGAGGCGCCATTACTAGCTTCTACCAGGACCTCCAAGGGTGACGCGAAGTTGTCTGGGTATTCCAAAGTGTGATCCTCCCAGGGAAGATTGTACTCTAGATTAAATTTATTATTGTAGTAGTAATAAAAATAAATTTCTTACCGGGAATGTTGAGGTTCCCAACCGAGTAACCAGCGGTTCCAGCAATCGTGTACCCGCCCCTTCCTACCCCTTGTACGTCGCGAATTCTCCCGCCAGTTCCGGTGGTCGCCCCGCTAAAAGGGGCGACTCCGGTGGGAAAATTATGCGTTTCTGCCGTGAAAATTAAATGAGAGTCTGCGCTGACTTCGCGAAGTTCGCTCATAGAACCGGCGTTCACAGGCCTTAGACTTCTGTGAAGGTAGCCGTTAATGGCACTGAAAAATTAGTTAAGTACCCCCTCGTGAATTATTACCTTTGGTTACCTGCTATTGTCACTGAACTTGATGACATTGTTAGGATTCGTATTTTTTTGGGTGTCCACGATCATATCAATAAGAGATTTGTCCTGTTCCACCCCGTCTACAACCATTTTTCCTTTAAAGAACCAGTGTCTACTATGCTCGCTATTTGACTGCGCCAAGTCAAATAGCTCAACGTTGGTGGGGTTGCGTTTGAGAACATTTTTAAAAAGATTTGTGTAGTACTTTAGATCGGCATCATCAAACGCTAATCCCATTTCATTGTTGATGTCTTTAATGGCCTCCGCTCCCCTTTTTAAGACGTCAATTTCGCGAAGATCTTCCTTCTTTACCAGTTTCTCATTAAAACTATTCTTGGGCTTATTTTCTGGAGTGTACCGGCATTCCGTCATCCGGTCATACAAAGCCGCTGTAATCTTTTCCACTTCTGAAGTATCAATGGGTCCTTCGACAATAAGTTTATAACGTCGAGATGTTTCCAACCGCACAACTTGTCCCAATCCCAGATTACGGCAAATGGAGACGGCATTGGTAGAATTAGACGTAGAAAAGTTAAATCTTGGTCCCACTTCAACCACCACGTTGTCACCGTCTTCTAACAGATACTCTTTTTCCGATAAACGGTGCGGGTGGAAGGGGTCTTGTAGAACCCATTTTAGTAAAATCTTGTCCTTCTCCGACAATGAACTATTGGTTTCTACATGGTAACACAACTCTGTTTGCAATCCCGATAACTTGGGGTTTATCTGTTGGAGCTTTAAAAGGATTTCGTGTTTCTTTGCATGGGTGCAACCGGGTTTCAGGTAAAATCGGGAAATGGACGATCGAGCGGCCATCGCGGCTGAGACACTACTAGTTATGGTGACCGAGATGGAAAATTATTTAAAGAAACTAATGATAACGGATTGAGAGAGGTTATCACAACGTCGTTAATAATTTAGTAATCATGTTTTTCTGTTGACATTGTGTGATGACCATAAAAGATGCAGAGGCGTCACTAACGGATTAAATTGAGTATAATTAATTATTTACATTGGAATTCTAGCTTTTGACAAACAGGTGGTCAGTGCTTTGACACGTGTCACGCTTAAAAACTAACCACACTTTTTGACATACCTCAGAAAGGTGGGAGGAAATCTCAATTATTTTTAAATTGATTTTGGAAATGAAATTGTTCCACGCCACTGAGTTTACGCAATATATTACTTAAATCGGTGTTCATGCAATGTGAAATTAATTTGCGTGGATTACTGTTAGCTTATTTTGAATTGTTCTAAAACAGATAAGACAGAAATATGAATAAATAAGACTGCGCAATTACGTTGGGAAATAGGAAAAAAACGAAAGATTGAAATGTTTAATAGGAGAAATTACATGATAAGAAAAAATACAAATTGTAAAGTTTGCTGGGTATATAGTACAGAAAAACTTATATGACACTACATCTATCCCTATTAGTTCTAGAGTTTGATGTGGTCTGCTGATACTCAGAGGCCTGTAGTTGTCTTGCAAGTGCCAAATCAATCTCTTCCTGAGTTGGTGACTTTATATTTACATTTTCTTGCATGGATAAAGCTAAAGCCCTTGCCAGTGCCTCATCTTCACTCTAAAATTCCAGACATTAGAACTAATACAGGTACAGTGAATTAATACCATTGATCCAAGCACAGCACCATTTTGATTTGTCTTTTGTCTGCTCACAGCTGCATTTCTACAAAATTAAAAGCATTAGTTTACACTACATTACTACAATTGTTTTTCCATACAGTGCTCTTCTTCTTGCAGCCCCTTGTTTTCCATCACAATTATGATCTTGAAAATGTCTATGTTTCAAACAGAAATTTAAAGCACATTCTTCACATATAACTGGGATCACTTCTTTAACTTTACAGCCTTTTTTTGAACACTTATTTGTGAACACTTTTCGTTTGGATTTTGCAGGATCTGACTGGCAGTCATCGTCAATGTGGGCCCCAACCACTTGGTCTGGCTGTTGACCGGGGGCTACAGGTATAGGTTTATTGCACAGTGGGCAGACAGGCACTTGGTTGTCTTTTAAGTAGGCATTGGCGCAATCGTGTTTCATATAAAAATAGTGTTCATCACTGAAATGGAAGGATGTATTGAGAATCAAAAATTTGTCACAAAACTCACCAGAAAATTTCTGAACAAACGTCACATTTGATTGGGAGGAAATCTACAATAAAGCAGGTAATTTTACGGTGCTATTACAAATAGTAACTTACCCAATTTGTTGCAATTTGGTTTAGAACAGTGTTTACCAACGTCTGGAAACTCCATGGTGCGGAATGTGTTTGACTAGTGCTCCCCCACTAAGAATTTTTAATTTAACAGTAAAGTTAATGTTCTAGAAAACGCGAGACGAATCGCAAAAAATTCTCAAAATCATTGTTGTGATTCATGACATCTCAAGCGAATTTTGACATATGTCAAAATCCGAGGTTAGCTTCATCGCGATGACTCAGCATCCCCTCCATAAATTTGTCAATATAACCTCTAAATACAGATCTGAAAAATAAAATAACAACACTGCACTTCAAATAATGGAAGAGTAATTTTATCAACCTCATTACCATTCTTCAAAAATGAGCGACGTCTCTTCAGAGTCCAAAGGGGTGGAAGACTCGCTGCAAACCTTACAGTCTTTGAATATTAATGATCAAGAGGAAGGCTCAAATGGACAAGAAAGCAACAAATCTGACAAGCAAAAAAGTACTTCAATTTATATCAGTTTGGTAGGAAGCTAACAATGTGTTCTAGTTGATATTTTGTTGAAACCAACTGGAAACGCCCCAATAATGAAGAAAAAAAAGTGGACAGTAGAAGGAGACAAACCAATCTCTTGGATTGTTGAGTTTATAAAACGCTACATGAAGTTGGAACCAAATGAGAGAATTGTAAGTTACAATTCTTACTTACATAGTTATAATTGAAATTTTACAGTTCCTGTATGTAAATCAAACATTTGCACCATCACCTGATCAGATAGTGAAGAATCTGTTTGATTGCTATTCAGCAGAGGGAAAGCTGGTACTACACTACTGCAAGACCCCAGCTTGGGGATAATTTTGTGATTGAATTAATTTAATTTAAGTTTTATATCATTGAACATAAATATAGATTTCACTTCATTCTTCAAGCTTTGGTGCTGGCCCATTCTCTTCAGTTTCAGTCTGCAAGTTGATTTCACCATCTGTAGATTCTCCTTCGATAATAATATCTTCAGGGTCTGGAGCTCTGGGTAAAAATTCAGTGTCTGGATACAGCTCTGAGAATATTGTTCTAGCCTTATCAACAGAAGTATCATAATCCAAGTCTAAATCTGGCCCTGGACACAGGACTACATTGCTAGGGGTGCCAGTTTTCAGATCCAGGTCATTTGAATCCGGCACAGAAAAATAACATGACCATAAAATTTGGGGTTTATCATCTTCTTCTGTCTTGCTAAATAAGCTATCAATACAATGTTGAAAATCTTCCTCAGGTGAAATATTTTGTCTTGAAATGAGATGAACTAAAACTGTATCAGAATTAAAAAAGTTTCAGTCAACAGAGATTTCTTACAGAAATTTTTGGGGCAAGTTCCAGTTAATGCTCCAAGCTCAATGATGGTGCATGAATGTTTTCCATTTTCTGGTGGATATAACAGAAGAGTCAGATGTTCTTTTTCACTGGTCATTATTGACTTATTGGTTATTAATATGGCCCTGGAGATAAAAGACTTGGGAGGGGTCTTGATAAATTCCAATGGCGCTTTTTCGGCGCCCATTACCAATAAGGGGGCGCTTATTCTTTGTTTACCACAAATAACTCCCTTAAACGTGTCATTGTCGAAAATTAAGCCATTTAATGGTTGGTTCAAGGCATAAATTCCCCCAAACACAGCACTCAATCTATTTAAAAGGAACATACAACTATATGATTATGTAGTCAGTCATATACCCACCGACAGAAAGCCTGTGTTATTTCGCCGCTTCCATACATTGAAAAAAGGAACGGCGTTTTTCCAAACCTGCCCAAGCTGTTTAAAAACCTCTTGGTGCTTTGAATACCTTGTGGAGTTAGAGTATCATCTGAACTCATAGAAATGGCATATAAAACATAATGAATTAAGTTTTGAGTTAATTTTTTATCAGCCAAGAATGTCCGAAAAGTTTTATTTTCATAAGAAACATATTCTTCTTCATCATGGTCTAATGCCATAAAAAGCTTCATCAACATTCGTTTTTCGATAACTGTGACTTTGTTATTTGCAAAAACGTCGGATCGTGAACATGGTACAGTCTCTAAGTGACCATTCAACCAAGTGAGGACTCTACTAACGCTGCGGTACTCCGAGTATCGTGCTATGTTGGAAGAAATGAGTAACTCCACAAAATCGCCTCTAGCAAACTGTAGTTTTGGGGTTAAATCAATGTTAAACTTTCTTGATTCTTTAAGAAGAGACTCTTGCGTCAATTTGGCGTCTTCCTTTTGAATTCCTTCTTCAGGGTTTGCCTCTACCTTGATTTCATCCCTAAAAATATGTACTATTGAGCACACAAGATTCTTCTGTCAAGTTCAACTATTTTTAAACTTACTTTGGAATGTGCCACTCTACTTTGAAATTCTTCAACTTGAAATAATCATTATCCAGATGAAGGGTTTTCTCATTTGGTTCTACTATCTCTGTACCAACAGATTCTGGTGTTTGGTCCACCAGATTTAGCTTCTGTATCACATCTAGATTGAAAGATGCCCAAACACCCCCATAATAATTGTTACTGAAAGTAAATTAAAGTAAAGCCTTCCATCATCACAACTTATTGTGATAGATACCTGTCAATGTGTAATACCCTTTTACCTACTCTACTTGCAGCTGCTGAGACAATTGACTCCACAACACCTTAAAAATCTGAATAAACACTGAGGGAAACATGCTAGTATTTACCAGTTCCTATGACAATTAAGTCAAATTCTGTAGGGAGCTCATAATCCATCATCGAGATTTGGGGATTAAACTTTGGTCTTAAAATATGATATATTAAAATTTTCGAATGCGGAGAAGTTATATTTCACATTTATGTTTGCATACACATGATTTAAAAAATATAGCGGATTATCTAGAAGAGTTTTGGTAATAACAACATATCTAACCAATTCCGCTGACAGTGACAGTGACAGTGATAGCTGTCACAATTGACATGTGGGTGATTAAATATCTATGGTATGCAACACATAATACTTGTAGTTTTTTTTTTAATAAAGATAAATTTAATAATACGTGTTATAATTCTTGCTACTGCGAGTTAAGATATGTGTGATAGCTCATAGGATTCGTAATCACCTCTAGAAAAATGTGCAAAAGTTTCAAACCCGCACATAAACAATTGCAAAAGCTCTTAACAAAAAAAAACACAAAAAATGGGGTCGTTTTTTTGCAAATAACTCGAAAACTATTTATGTTAGAGAAATTTTGAAAAAGGATTCTCAAAGAGAAATGTGGACTCCCGGAACTTCATCTCTATGAAAATTTGAAAATTTGGACTCCGCGTGGTCGACGCTGTACCGTTACGCTTTCTCGAGTGGTTTTATCGTTCATTTTGGTAAATCATAAAGATGAACTTAAGATATTTAAAAACTTAGTTTGGTATTAAAATATACAAGGATATTATTGTTTTCGCAAGTTTTTACACCTTTGAAACACATTGTTTCTTTATATCTCTAGATTTTAATGGTCATTATCTCTTCAGAAAGATAATGGACAAATAAAGGCAACTGAGGAATTTTCAATATTGCCAGGTCGTAAAAGTAAATTGTTGAAATTTCCTCCTGAGAATACACATTGTTTCTTTATATAAATGTCTAGATTTTGATGGTCATTATCTTCTCAGAAACATCTTTTTTAAAGTGTTCGCTTGGAATTATATTTTTAAAAACACACATGCCTAAAATCTTGTATGCAACTTGTGTCCACATGGGACTTTATTGAATTCATCCACGCGCTGATAAACACGGCTTGTCGATAAAGTCCTACAACATAGATCGGTTACTTAAATGCTTAAAAAATATTTTTTATAGGTGGTTCACATGTGTGTAGGTAAATTATTTTCTCCTAAATCTGATTATGCAAAATGCTCTAATTAATTTTGGAGTCAAAGTAATCTTATTGATATACAGTGTTATTCACGAAGCAGTACGAGCCTGACGAAATTTTCGATGCAACCAACATTGCATTTGCACAGGTTACATGGATTAAAAAAACAAATTCATTAGATATTGTCAGTGTCAAAATTTTAACTTTTCAATCAGTTTTAAAATTGTTCTGTTCTTTTGAATTGGCCCCTACACATCGAACATGGATAACTGCAACATGAACAAACGCTAAACAACAACGCTATATATTAACTCTTCTTTTTTAGAAAGCATAGGAGTTGCGTAAACGCGATCCTTCACCATTCCCCACAAAAAATAGTCTAGAAGAGACATGTCAGGACTCCAAGAGGGCCAAAGGCTTACAGAACCCCTTCCAGTCCACTTATTTTTCAAATCTAAATATGCCGGTACATCTCTGTGGTAATGTGGAGGCGCCCAATCCTGTTGAAACCACATGTTTCTTTGCGCATCAAGGTTTACTTCTTCTAATAAAATGGGCAGGGTATTTTGTAAAAATCCAGATAAACGCGACCAGTCAATCTTTGGCGAAAAAAAAAAAAAGTGACCCAATCTCCCAAAATTCCACAGATATAATATTTTGAAAATGACCTTCCCGAATCTAACGGAGCTTGTCTTGAGCGTAGTGATGACAATTATGCTTATATACGCCTCCGTTATGGCTAAAAGTAGCTTCATCGCTAAACAAGACATTTTGTAAAAAGTTTTCATAGATTGGTTTCTTTCCCTGAAGAAACGACACAACTCTAATTTTTTGGGAAAATCGGTCACTTTTAATTCTTGAACCAAGCTGATGTGGAAAGGATGGAACTTATTGGCCCTCAAAATTCTGCATACTAATACTTGACTTATCACAATTATTCGTGCAACTTCCTGATGACAAATATGGGGGTTCTTCTGTTAGGATTTCTAAAACGGCTACTACATTATGTTCCCCAGTTGCGGTCCTTTCCCTAGGCTTAGTAACTGGAGACCAATTCAGTCTCAACTGTGCATATAATTTTTTGAAAATTTTATCCGTTGGTTCTCTTCTTTCAGGGTAACGCTGTGCATAGACCCTAGCAACAAGAGAAGCGTTTTTTCTACATTCGTCATTCGTCGGTTTTTTCGTCATTGGAGTACATTATTACTTGCAAAACAACAAAACTGGTCAAAAAAGTTGACACTGACAGTATCTAATGTCATCTAATAAATGTGCACACTATGTTTTAAAATTTTTTTTATTAATCCATGCAATCAATGCAATCTTGGTTGCATAGAAAATTTTGTCAGGCTTGCACTGTTTGGTGAATAACCCTGTATATTACTGTTGCGTTTCTGGATTTAATTATTTATTTAAACACTGTACAATTTATTTTCGACTTCTTATATTACAATATTTACATTATTTACACTCGTCTGTATGTTTCGTTGGAAAGATAAAGGCAACTGAGGAATGTTCAATATTGCCAGGTTGTTGAAATTTCCTCCTGAGGGTCTCACCAAAATTTTAACATATAATAATTGACATACTAAATGCTGCGTTATATGGACCGAAACATAGACAAAGCGGGCGTGTTAAGCATTAGATTGTTTATAAATACGTTCTCCAGACTTGAAAATGATTCAGAAAAAATAAAGAGTAAATACTAGCGGACCCGACAGACGTTGTCCTGTCAGAATGTTATTTGGCTTGCCCGCTAATTTTTTAATTTTAAAAAATATTGTAGGGTGGTGGGGTGGTGAAATTTTGGGGTTATAATGTTCTGATATGCCAAAAATCTCAAAGAAAAATCAAAAAAATCCTTAAAAAAAAATTCCTAGAACCCAATTGCAGTGCCACCTACCGAGTTCAGTTATGAATCTAAACCATCCAGGAACCCACTCAAACACAAAAAAATATCATCAAAATCGGTACAGCCGTTTAGGAGGAGTTCAGTGAGATCCACTCGTACAGAACAATTATACAGGATGTCCCACAATTACCGCCCCATGGGTGAAGAGCTAATAGTCCACGATGGGTTTGAACAAAATCTGCAATTAAAATTGTCCAGGCTATCATAGTTTAGAAACTACAGAGGTCTAAAGTTGACCAATCAGAATGCTAATTGGTATCAATTCTGAAGTATAAAAAGCTATAAAAGTATATAAAAATAATCACTAAATCAGTACCTTAGAAGCATATGGATCCATGTGCATAATAGGAAATTTGTGCTTCTAGGACAATACGGATTTGGTTCTTTAAAAAAAGTCACGGATTGTTATTGTCAATTTATACACACTCGATTTTTTTAGATAACATAATAATGTATTTAATAAAATAGATTGGCATATTTAACTCAGTTTTGATAAAAAGTGGAGTTGGATCCATATGCTTCTGAGGTACTGAAATATACCGGCTACATATTATATCTTTCTAGGCACCTTCAAATAATTCCAGTGATGACGTCATGTTTTCGATGTATACCGAATATTTCAGAAGATGATGTCAGACTGTTTAGAGCACGTTGGAGTATTCAGTCATTGAGGGTCCACGTCCGTTACATTACTTTAGTGTTTTCGGTGTTTTGTCACGTTTCGGGATGATTACTCCAACATTTATTATTACTGTTTATTTCTTTCATTGAATTACAAATATTTATAACATTACAAAAAAAAAAGGCCTTTTATCGAAAGTACGATGCGCTCACTCGGTTTTCTGATTAAATCTGTTCAATTACAGCAGTGATTACAACAATGAAGATAATTGTAAATTCCTTCGTCAATACTTCTGGACATTTTCATAGCTGCTGACATAACTTTCACATATTGGAGAATTAAATAATTGAAAGTTTTTAGTTTCTGTTTTTTATGAAGTCATAATAAGACGATTTTAAAAATGTATTCTGAGGTCTAGAAGACACTAGTGACTTATGAACCCATAATTCATCGGTTTTCTAATTTGTCATTGCAACCAGTTCATAAAGGTGCCCACAGACTAGCATAGATGTGGCGCACCTTTAGACACCTGTGGACACCTTTAGACACTTGTATAATAAATAGCTATAATTGGCTTAATTATTGAGTTGCTTCTTCATTTGTCAAATAAGTTTAACTTGTTTTTTTTTTTTCATTTTATTAATTATTTTATCTATTTCGTTAATTAGTTCCCGAAACTGCTTTGTGCTTTCAAAAGATTAGCGTACTTAAAAAGATTAGTATTAGTGAGTGGTTAGATGATGAGTCTAGGCAATATTTTACATTCAGGCAACCACTCAGAAGTCGATTAGAGGTGCGTCTCAAATTTGGGAAAAAAAAAAACGTTTGACGACGTTGCTGCTCAAAATTGCATCGAATCTATTAAACTGTTAAACTTCACTTTTCCAATTTTTAATTACACAATAAATAATCTGGAGTTATTTTAACACACAAAGTCCAATACTTCTATAGTTGTTAATACCTGATTTAATCTTCACCATATGACGTAGATAAATTCAACCAATAACAAACAAAAATGTTGTGATTGTTTATCACGTGATGAAGTAGGAATTGAATCCTCGACATCGATAATATTATTGCATAAATTTTTGCACAGGTTTAAAATTCAATTGCACATTGAATTTAAAATTATTACATATAATGATAAATACACGTTTCTGTTTCAAAACCTTTTATTGTTTGTACCTAAGTGGATTCACTTTGTAACAATTATCATTCCCTTATCAGATTCTTGTAAATTCAATGCGATTTAGTATCGCAGTCGTCCTTTATTCCGTCGCTCACAAACATCAAACCACCATGAAATCAACATTGATCATTTTGCTCGTTTTCTTGTTCGCAAAATGCGAAACTCAAGAAGATTCGAGCATCTGTGACCTTTTGGAATCTCTATCTAATGATACTATAAGTCTCGATTGTTTGAATCAATTGAAAATTGTGTGCAATAAGGAGGATGTGTTATGGAGAAGTAAGTATGTACATATTTTAGATTATATCGATCATACTAACTTTTTTCAGTGTTTGATGCGTCGTCTAAATACCCCATCACTGGCATGTCTTATAGTAACAACAAAGATTTGGGAAATTTCGATGAATGCATTCATATAAATTACGAAGGAAACGAAGGCCGTGTAATAGGAAAGCACTGTGCATTTAGCGTGGCCATTGTCTCACTACTCCAACCGATACCAAATCCTTTTAATTTGGCTATCAAAGCCAAAACATTGGCACAAGCTCCATCGGTTTGGTAATCTTTATAAAATTTGTCAATGTCTACTTTCCAGTTTGTAGGTGAGCTATACTGACTATAAAGACCTTCGATCGCTTAGGGACGATACAGCATTGCCGGTTACAGTTACCGCACTTTCTTTATGTGTACCTGATAAATGCACCCCTCGAGAAGTTGGTTCCTTCTTCCTGTGGGGGATGTTTGACAAAACTATAGTTAATTTTCTTGATGCCGTGCCGTGCATGACAGAAGAATCTAATACCACTTTGAGTGGTGGCGACATTGCGTTCATGTGAGGCTTTCTTAAAATTTTATTAAATATGAAATAATTTTTTGTGTTCGCAGCACCGTACTGGCTCTCATTGGATGTGCCATTGTTGCGTCTACTACCTACGACTTTATACTTCAAAAGTTTGATAAGAGTATGTCAATCAACAATTCGATTTTGTTACATATTAATGCTGTTTGCAGAACCGGCACAGCCCGTCTACTTGGCGTTTTCATTTTTGACTAACGGTAAAAAGCTTCTTCACGTCAGCTTAACGCCTCATCCTGACCAAATTACATGCTTAAATGGCATGCGATTTATTAGCATGATGTGGGTAATTGCTGGGCACGGATATGTGGCATTGGAACAAGCTCCTTTAATCAATTATGCAGAAATAAATGATGTAAGTGTAATGTAATATTCCTTGGAACTCAACTCATTCTTTAAATTGCAGTACATAGATAACGTGAAAGAACAGTTTATGTTTTCTGCGCCCATCTCTGTTGATACTTTCTTCTTCTTGTCTGGATTTCTACTATGTTTTGGATATTTGAAAGCAGCACCTAAGTTAACACCAAAGAGACAAGTGATGGGAGTACCGATGATGATATTGCATCGTTATCTTAGGATAACTCCAGCTCTTGCGATGGTTTACTTTGCGAGTATTACTATTTTCAGGCTGTTAGGGACAGGACCTTTGTGGGATGTGGTCGCCACCCAATTGAGCAAGTCGTGTAAAGATCACTGGTGGTCTTTCTTTCTCTACGTGCAGAATTACGTCAATTACAATGACATGGTAGGTAGACGAAAAAGTGTTTCACCGCAACTTTATAATAATTTTAGTGTCTGAACCATTCTTGGTATCTTTCAGCCGACATGCAGATGTTTATCCTGGCTCCGTTAGTTTTGATTCCCATTGCTATTCTTATTAGCAACAAAAAATCCAACCACGCTATCATCGGTCTTTGTGTGTTAATCGTTATTTGCGTAATATTTCCGATGGGTGTGCGATTTGCTGATCATACTATCGACAAGTACTCTTTTTATTTTTACACTATTTAGTTTTAACTTTATGTTGTAGTGTTTACGACACACATTCCAGATTCAACAATTATCTCATCGGGGTTCTTCTGGGCATTATAATGAGAGACCCGCGCTTTCAGAAGTTTCCTTTTTCAAAGGTAATATGTTAAACGATCCACGCAAATTTAACATTTCTTGTTTTAGTTGACCAATCTTGCAATATGGTGTTTTGTCCTCAACGTTTGTGTGGCCTTTAATTTAGTCTACCACGGCATAATCCGGGTGTATCAGCACACCTCAGACACACTTTTCTATGGGTTATATCGTCCTATCTGGTGCCTCTCTTTGGCGTGGATGGTTTACTCCTGCCATCATGGTTATGGAGGTCCCATCAACTGGCTCTTGTCGTTACCGGTATTCCAAATAGGAGCCCGTTTGTCATACTGCATGTACCTCTTGCACGCTGTCATTGAGATGTACTACGTCGGAATAATTCGAACTCCATACTATTGGGGCGACTACATGATCGTTAGTATTTTAAAAAAAAATTGTCCAACAGGGGTTTTTACGCTGGTTTTGATTTTAGTCACTCAATACCAACGTAAAAAACACCTAAATTGCTAATGTTGGACAAATATCTTTGTTCACACTCGGGATTCAAAAATCTCGCAGACAATGAAGCATTTCTGTCACTTGTAATATTAACAACTATTGTTGTAGTTTTACGTATGGTGTGGCCATTTTATAGTCACTATGGTGCTCTCTTTGATATGGAGTTTATCGTTTGAGTCACCGATGATCGTTATTGAGAAGTTTATTTTTGGAGGTCCAGGTAAAAGACTGCTTAGTTATTCCAAACTGGATATAAATTTGATCGTTTCAGCCCGAAAGAAAGCGACTGCTGCTTAAGTGGACGGCCTTGCTAATAATTATAAGTATAGTTAGAATGATTCGATTAAATGTTATCTTCTGGATCGTTAGTATCCGTCTGTAATTGTATGCAAAGTGAAAATATCTGTGATAGACAAGTGAATTAGGTTTCAAGTGGGCGCACACCTGGCTTATCTCAAGTTTGGGCCATTGAAATTCTTATGTTGTTTAAAAATAAATATTAATCATTTAGAAACTAATACCTTTTATGTGTATGAATGTCACTGAAAGTTATGAAAGTTATGAAAAAGACTTTTATGGCTTTAAAGAGTTGTCAAATTTGGACTTTGTCAAAACAATGACACGAGTATTGCGTTTTAATCAACTCGAGTATCAACAGATTATTTCAGAAGCACGAAAGTAATTCAGCGTTGCCCTGGAAATAGAAACATTTGAAAAAGGAACATAAAGGATTATCGAATTCTCACTATAATTCAAAAAATAAAGTCCTACGACTGGTCGAAAACGATGACGAATGAAATAATTGCCTTAATCCACAAATGTGATCACCGATTTCTGATAAATTCTCGATAGAATTTGTTTATGTGATGCAACAATAATGATTTATTATCATAGTGGGCTGAAACAATAATGATTTATTATCAGTCCGCTGAACTTTCGATCTTTGATCAGTCTGACCAGATTAACATATAGCGCTTTAGGGAATAATAAGTGCTTTCATTGCCATATTTTTCTCTGTTCAGAAGCTGCTTTTTATATTTCACTGTGTGCTTGTAACTCATATTTGACAAACAAATATGGTTTAAGAATTTAAGAGCGCATTTACTTTTAATTTTTTAAGTGAAATGCTTAGACTTTTTATTTTTGTCATTTGGAAAATTGGGATGTTTTGTGAAATATTGCTACAAAAAATTGTTATAATACAGAGACCAAAAATAAAGTTAGTCAGAGTTGACCATGCACGAAAAACCGTTTATGGTAATTTAACAGAATTTTTTATTAAGTGTCAAGATTACCGTGTTAACGGCTTTTCGTGCTTGGCCAACTTTTACTAATTTAGTTTTCAATCTCTTTGTAGAACAATTTGTCACACCGAAGTAGATGTAATGTCTCTGTATTTTTTTCCCATTGTGTTACTGTGTGATGATGACAACTTTCGATAAATTAAATATTCACTCGTCTGAAAAAGAATAAATTAGCCCGGCGCATCCACCAGTATTTTAATTTCATGGATAGTTTGAATATAATATACATATTATGTATTTATATAAATAAATGTGATATTCAAACTATTATTATGTATACATACGACGTTGAAGTTTGATCACAAGTTTAATTTGGAGTTTTTTGTTACACAAAGGCTGAAAGATACGACGAGGTTTTTAAGGTAATGTTTATGTTTGTGAGTATTTATATGGATGTAAATCTCGAAACTTAAATCTGATATGAAAGATTAAATCCACAAATAAGCATTTTTTTTGTCGGACGCGAATTAGGCTTACACCGTGCAAGAAATCTTACACCCTGCGAAAGGGAGCTTCACTTCAAAAATATTTGAATTACCGTTTCAATATAATATACTGACTAAATGGTTAAGAAATGACAACCATTTATTGATTTACTGAACTAGAACTCGCTCTCATTTTTAATCTACTATAAAGTCAAAAATGGTTGTCATTCCATTAACATTAGTCAGTCAATCAGAGGTAGATGCGGCGTCACAGGTGGTATCATGAACCATATGGCTTTTAGTCACAAAACACAACTGTGAAATACAAGAAACGGAATGGGGCTGCAATAGGAAAATGGTTGTAATTTCGAACCAGTTTGTCAACCATTCGGTCAAAAATGTAAATTTGAGCATATATTTTGGTGTAACTATCAATTTGGATTAATGTTCTTTGTTGGTATAAGGTTTGTTTGTGACTAAGAAGCCTATGGTTTTGGCACCGTTTGTCGCCCTGTCCACAATACTCATCCACTGACTAAATGGTTGAAAAATGACAACCATTTCTTGATTTATTTAAATGTCAATAATGGTTGTCATTCCATTACCATTAGTCAGTCAATCAGAGGTAGATGGAGCCTAATTAATTTTATTATATTATTAATAATTTAACCCTTTGACATTTTGCGTTCCAATTTTTTGCTTTTCTCTACCATGACAGAAATACATTTATTTTGTTTTAGGTTGTTGCACAACATCTCTGCAATTGTTTGTCTTTTTATTATTTCTTTGCCAATTTTTCCATTTCGGCCTAGATATCATTTTCTTTTCTCCATTTTGCTTCAAAATTTCCAAGTACCTGTTTAAATTCTCTTTTTCTTCTGTGCCGACTGCACAAATCAACCCTTTTAGCACAATTTTCTGAATTTACCATTTCTCAATTTCGTATTTTCACTCAGTTTTGTGTGTTTCTTCAATTATCTCAATTGAAGGGCCTTCTTTACAGTGTTTTAATTTTGTTTTATTTTGTTTAAGCCTTTTTCCAAGTCTATAATAATATAACAAAGATGAATGTATTTCTCTCGATTTTCTTATAACCTTCTTTTAGATTTGGCGTATCGTTAATATATTGGTCTTGAGTGCCACCAACAGGGTGTTCTATTTATGTTTTAGTCCTTTTACTAAAATTTTCGGATACAATTTTGATAGGTTGTCCAATAGGACTATTTCTTTATAGTTTTCGACTATATCCTTCCTTATAAATTGTTGTTACTGCCTAATGTTTTTCCATGCCCTCATGCTTTGCGTAAATATATTTTTGAGGTAGTCAGTGCTCCATTTGTTAGTTTTCATTTCGTTCGAGATTCTATCATTTCCAGAAAGTTTTTTTTTTATTTTATACAGGGTGATTTTTAAAAAACGGCAGACCCTGTAGAATTTTTATTTACCGGTCGATTTCAAAAATAAAAAAAGTAAATCAAATGGCTTTTAATTTACTATAAACTGGCGGTTTAGATTTTGTTTAAATTTCATAGTGTATTTTGGGCTCCATTCAACTTTCTTATTTTAAATTGTGAGCCATAGTTTTTATTTATTTATTTAAAAGATCTCATTTTTCTTCATACACTCGTGTGCAATATGCACTACATTTACTTAAAATTATTGTTTAAAAAATTGTAACAGTTGAAAAAAAAAAGGAATAAAAGTTCATAAAATCTAGTTGTCAACGGTGTCAAATAAAACATTGCCGTTATTATTATGTCAAAAAGAAGTAAATGAAAGAAATTGTGAGGATATTTTTTCAAATCTCTATTAAAAAATGACAAAAAAACATCAAATTTAGTTAAATCTATTAGTTTAAATGCCATCCCATTTTTTTCAATTCACAGTTGACACCAATGAGAAACCTGCATGACGGCGCGTAGAACCACAGACAACTAGATTTAATGAACTTTTATTCCTTTTTTTTTCAACATTTTAATTTTATTTGAATAATAATTTTAAGTAAAAGTAGTGCATATTATACATGAGTGTATGAAGAAAAATGAGGTCTTTCAAATTTAAAAAAGAAAATTATGGGTCCCAATTTAAAATTACAAAGTTGATTTTAGCCCAAAATATATTATGACATTTAGACAAAATCTAAAATTGTCAGCTGATAGTAAATTAAAAGCCATTTAATCTATTTCTTTTATTTTTGAAATCGACCCGTAAATAAAAATTCTACAGCGCCTGCCGTTTTTTAAAAATCACCCTGTATATTGCTGCCAAATATTTCACTCATATATATTTTAACCAATCATATGTGAGCATTCAACAATGGAATCAAAATTTAAATTGAAAAAATTGACTTGTCAAAATTTTATCGGGAGTTACGGACCAATGAACAGTCGCTATTACACAACGTACCTCATTTTTCAGCGAAAAAATAACAAATGCTGCAGTCACTGTGGCAGCATACTGCATGTCAAATACCTCAATTACCTGTCACCTTACACCACATTATCATTAATTTGTGGAGTTTTCGTGAAATAGTCTGGCGAATATAATTCGAGTTGAGATTTCGCTAGAAAAATTTACCAATTTTGGACTCGAGTTCTACAATTTTGCTCATGACATTGATCAAAAATCACTCAACTGCGTTTCGTGATTTTTATGTCAATGTCATTCGAAAAATTGCTAGGCGAACTCTCGTAACAATCGGTAAATTTTTCCGACAAAATCTCAACTCTAATTATATTATAACTGAAAAATGGTCTTACCAAGGAATTAAAAAAAGGATTTTAAAGCTCCAAGATGCTAGTTTTCCGATCTTTTAGCCAACAATTTTTAAGGGCCATGTTTTCCACCCAATCCAGAGAAATAGCGCGGATTTTTTTTTTACAAATTTTTGACCTTTTTTTTTACTCCACGGGCTCGGAAAAATTATTTCGGGTGGAACCCATCATATGGACCGGATAGCCTGTTTATCCAGCTTTGATTTCCTTTTTTTTAGATTGTGTCTACGACTATTTTTCGCGGAGATATCTAATATTAAACGAAAAAGGATACTTTTGCCCTCAATCATCGATATCTCGGCAACCAATTATTGTACAGGAAATCGA